>JBBDGP010000237.1:797500-1397500 GCA_037952835.1 Lithobates septentrionalis | reverse complement strand
GGGGTGTAACCTGTGGGGGGAGGGGTGCAGAGGTGAGATGTTAATGGGGTACAAAGGTGAGTTGTGGATGGGGTGCTAAGGTAAACTGTGTAAAAAGTGCAGAGTTGAACTGTGGATGGGGCAGAAGAGGTGTGTTGTGGATGGAGAAGTGTGTAGGTGGGTTGTGGATGTTGGGCACAGGGCTGAGCTGGGGATGGGCAAAGAGGTGTGCAGAGGCGAGTAATTGATGGTTACTTTAAGGGGTGGAGGATTTTTGCTTGGAGAGAACAAGGGAACTTTGCTGGGGGGCAGCAAAGTATACAGAGTTCAGTAACCAAGAGTATGTCATGTATGGCAGGGTATGCCGGGTGCAACAGTGAGGATTTAGTAAAATACCTTGTACATTACCTAGTCATAACTGTATGCTGTGCTATACATTACATACCTCTTACAGTCATATGTTACATTAATGGCCCCTGGACAATACTAATGAATTCTGCACTCTGTACAATGGGTTTTACGTTACATACTCCTGACCCCTGCACACTGTATGCTAGACTGCACATTACACTTTATATTACGTATTCCTGACCACTGCACTCTGTACACAGGGCTATATGTTGAATACAGTGTTCAGCAGTCAGGAGTATGTAAGGTACAACACAACTGACAGAGTGCAGTGGTCAGAAGTATGTAACAGCCTAGTAAAAAGAGAACAGGGGTCATGATTATATAATGTATAGCACAGTATACAGAGGTAGTGGTTAGGAGAGTGTATCATTTGTCTCAGATTATGTAAGTACAGTGTACATTACATACTCCTGATCATAGTCTCTATGCTGTGCTGTATGGCAGGGGTCGTCAACCCCCGGTCCCCGGCCCACTACCGGCCCGTGGCCCTTCTGCAGCCGGGCCGCGGGTGCGGGCGGCCGGCAAAAGACATGCTGGGCTGTCGGCATGAGAGCGCTGGGTAGATGGAAGAAGCGAGCGGGCGGGCAAGCAGAGAGGATATCATCTCTCTCCGCCCCCGCATCACCGCTCTTCCGCCCTCAAGGCCAGTGCTCTGTCTCAGTGTCGGAGGTGCGGGAGGGAGCAGAGAGATGACATCATCTCATACTGCCCGCCCCACATCACCGCTCTCCTGCGGCTCCTCGCTGTGTGAAAACCTAAATTCCTTGTTCAGTGGCATAGATTGCCTACCCCCCACCCCCGGACAGCTAATCAGGAATGGCAGAAGGGTGGAGCAAGAGAGTGACAGCCGAAGGAGTCCCAGGCCCTCCCTCTGCCAGGTGAGACCGGCTGCAGCATGAGGAGGGAGACACCCTGCAACATCCAGAGGGGCGATCCCACAGAGATGTGACGTCATCAGTGACAGGTGAGCTGTGTGTGGGAGTAGAGGTGAGGTGTGCTGGGACTTGTAGTTCACCCCCTCATCTGTCTGCCTGACATACCACAAGGTGCGCTCCACTCACTCCGCATCTGGTGACAGGCAACGTGGCAGGTGGCAATCCACATCTTGTGGCAGGTGATGTGGCAAGTGACATTCCGCATCTGGTGACAGGCAACGTGGCAAGTGACAATCCACATCTTGTGGCAGGCAGTGTGTCAGGTGATGTGGCAAGTGACAGTCCGCATCTGGTGACAGGCAACGTGGCAAGTGACAATCCACATCTTGTGGCAGTAAGCGTGGCAGGTGATGTGGCAAGTGACATTCCGCATCTGGTGACAGGCAACGTGGCAAGTGAAAATCCACATCTTGTGGCAGTAAGTGTGGCAGGTGATGTGGCAAGTGACATTCGGCATCTGGCGACAGGCAACGTGGCAAGTGACAATCCACATCTTGGGGCAGTAAGCGTGGCAGGTGATGTGGCAAGTGACATTCCGCATCTGGTAGCAGGCATTTCTTTTTTGGGGGACATACATGTATATGCTTATACAGGGGCGGACTGACCATTCGGTCATTCGGACGCCGACCGAGGGCCCGTGGCCAGTAGGGGGCCCGTGAGTCTCTTATCGGATGCTGTGGCTGTGTGTAATTGTAAATAGAAGAGAGAGAATCGCTCTCTATTCTCTCATTGGCTCCAGAGAAGCTGAATTTGTGGCGCCAAATCTGAGTCCTGAGCAGGAGAGGAGCTAGCTGGAGGAAGGATGGGAAATGTCAGTGCTGACAATTAGCGCACATTGGACACTGAACTGAGCGAGGGAGGGGGAGAATGTCGACCCAGGAGCCTGGACATTGTCACTGCTCATATAAGACACTCCTCGGGTCAATGGACAAGTGAGCAGCAGGTAACGAGCATGCAGAGGAATGTCCAGAAAGGAGAAACTCAATCTCTTCCATGCTTGTGTGTGTCAGGCAGCACCCGAGCCTCCCTCTCCCCTCCCCTCCTGGGGGAGAACAGGGCAAGCAGGACAACACAGTAGCAATCATTGCTACCCATAAAGTAGTCACCTGAGCTCCCCCAAGGTAAGATAACAGGACAGATGGCAGACTGCATTCTTCTCCTGTGAGTCACGATTGTTCTGCCTTCCACACTGTATAATTCTGTGCTTTAAACTTGTCCTGTACCTCAGCAGGACAGGTCTGGCGAAAGTAAAATTCTTCAATATGTTAAGAATATACTGGGACTTTTCAGGTACTACATACATAGATGTATTTTCACAAAATAATTCTTTTTGATATATGTGTATGTAGAATATCTCTGTAGCACCTGAAAAGTCCCAGTATATTTCTAACATATTCATGAATTTGAGCAATAACAGCAAAGGACTTGGTGCCACAATACAACCCATCTCCAGGAAATTAAGATAAAGTCCATTCTTGCAGTGTGTGGGGGAGGGGGAAGTAAGGGGGGGCCTCTTTCACCTACCTGTTTTCATGCACCAGCCAGCTGCACTGCTCTCTTCCTCCACTAAAACCCCCACCTCATCACATACCATAAAGTAACATTAACCCCGTATGGTATGATGAGCGGGGCTGGAGTGTCATCTGCACATGCACCGCCGCCGCTGCGCGGGCAAGCCCGTACACGGTCGGTCATATTCGAACATGCAGGCGCAGCGACATAATGGCACCAGGCGCACTATTTTTAAATGTAAGGCAGCAGTGGCACTTTGTGAGGTCTCAGCAGTGACGTACACCTCTCATCACAGCCTGGTAAGATCCCTCCGCAGCCTCTGACCCCTGTACCATGACCGCAGCCTCTGACCCCTGTACCATGACCGCAGCCTTTGACCCCTGTACCATGACCGCAGCCTCTGACCCCTGTACCATGACCACAGCCTCTGACCCCTGTACCATGTCCACAGCCTCTGACCCTTGTACCATGACCGCAGCCTCTGACCCCTGTACCATGACCGCAGCCTCTGACCCCTGTACCATGACCGCAGCCTCTGACCCCTGTACCATGTCCACAGCCTCTGACCCCTGTACCATGACCGCAGCCTCTGACCCCTGTACCATGACCGCAGCCTCTGACCCCTGTACCATGACCGCAGCCTCTGACCCCTGTACCATGACCGCAGCCTCTGACCCCTGTACCATGTCCGCAGCCTCTGACCCCTGTACCATGTCCGCAGCCTCTGACCCCTGTACCATGACCGCAGCCTCTGACCCCTGTACCATGTCCGCAGCCTCTGACCCCTGTACCATGTCCACAACCTCTGACCCCTGTACCATGTCCACAACCTCTGACCCCTGTACCATGTCCACAACCTCTGACCCCTGTACCATGTCCACAACCTCTGACCCCTGTACCATGTCC
This sequence comes from Lithobates septentrionalis, assembly GCA_037952835.1. Lineage (NCBI taxonomy): Eukaryota > Metazoa > Chordata > Amphibia > Anura > Ranidae > Lithobates > Lithobates septentrionalis. The sequence continues at coordinate 1,393,757 of JBBDGP010000237.1, read as the reverse complement.
ACAACCTCTGACCCCTGTACCATGTCCACAACCTCTGACCCCTGTACCATGACCGCAGCCTCTGACCCCTGTACCATGACCACAACCTCTGACCCCTGTACCATGTCCACAACCTCTGACCCCTGTACCATGTCCACAACCTCTGACCCCTGTACCATGTCCACAACCTCTGACCCCTGTACCATGTCCACAACCTCTGACCCCTGTACCATGTCCACAACCTCTGACCCCTGTACCATGACCGCAGCCTCTGCAGTGTGTGTGAATATGTGTATATATATATATATATATATATATATATATATATGTGTGTGTGTGTGTATATTGTATACTGTATACATGCATATGACTTTCTTTACTTCGCTGCTATGGGCTCTAGCCCCAGGATCTCGGTCTTCCCTACTAACAGAATGGCAATTTGACTTGTTTACGTCGGCAGACCACCGTTCTGCCTCTGTTGGAAACGATCATCGGGTCCGCCAAACCGGCTGATTAGCTCTCGGTGTGTCCAATCACAGCAGCAGCAGGTCAAACAGCACGCAGACCCACAAGTGCAGAATCAAGTACCTGTACGTGATTCTGCTCACAGGAGACGCAGCCCCGCAGTAAATATACGTGGTTAATGTGAGTTTATTTTTTTTTATTTTCTTAACTCTTTAAACATTTATTTTGAACATACAGTAGAGAAATTCTGTGACCAATGCATGTAATGTAGCAGTGCAATATATACGTGGGGCTTTGTGAGGGTGAGGCTTGTGTGTGGGTGGGGACAAAGGGGGCCCCATGATTCCCTATTGCCCGGGGGCCCCATGAGTTGTCAGTCCGCCCCTGTGCTTATATATTTTCATATTTTTGTTCTTTATAAAATATTAGAGTACATATCGGTCATTTGTTCGGTTTATCTGATCCCCCCGCACTCAGACATATTCCTTAGTATTGAAATATAGTTTAGATAAGATTACTGGGCACTTGATTTAGGAGTGGTTGCCACAGACTCCATCGGTTCTCCGATGATCTCTGGCAATTCCGTTCCGACATGCTCCAGTGTCAGCTCTTTACTACTGGTTTCTGGATATTTGTCTGGTATATGGTGGTCAGGCTCATGAAGAAGTACATTATTCAGCATGTCTATGACACTCAATGGTGTTCCATTGACGGGCGCACCCCCATAAAACACTTTATTCTTCTTTAATAATGGAAGTTTGAACTACGCCTGTCGTGGTGACACCATTTATCTCAAACATTCTAAATGTAACAATTTATATGCTTGTTTTCTACTTTCATTATTTGTTTTTCATCTTTATTTCCATTCATTGTGTCTTATTTATTTTTTCATGTATTGCTACATTGTGTCATTGTTTCGTGTCTGCTCAGTTTCCCATGATTGCATTTCATGTTATCCATTTTATGAAAATTTACATATGCATACACTGTGTTTTTTCAAATCTGTTATTATTTTTCCTTCATATTTAATTAATTCTTTATTTGTTTGTCATTATAACTGGGCTTCCATAGGTTATCACAGCTGGTATGGTTTATGAGAGGTGTGGTCTCTATTTGCTTGGCTCAGTGTTTTATCTCCAGGTGTTATATACATTCCTGATTAATTACCTCCCCTTATATACCTAATTTGCGATAACTGCCCCTTAGCTATGAGTAAGCATCTACTGATGTGAAACGTGTTAGATGCTTTTTTGTCCTCTGTATCCACTTTCATGTGACTTGCAACATTTTATAAAAATAAAGGTGCTTTTTTTCACGGCAGTGCTGCCATCCAGACTTCCTCGACTCATTATCCAGCAGGCGACAGTGGCAAGTGACACACTCAGGGCTCCCACTGATTCTACATTATGGCAATTTGAACTATTTATTTTATTACTACAGTGTAATAATAGAAATAGTGTGCTTCAATCACCCTGACACCATATTAAGCATGGTGCCGTGACAATTGAAGCACTAACACCAGCCATTGCCCACGCAAAATCATGACCCCCCCGGTCCTTGGCACAATTTTCTTCCACACAGCCGATCCCCGGTGCTAAAAAGGTTGGGGACCACAGCTGTATGGTACATACTGTACCTTTTTATGTTGTGTACTGTACATGTTTATGACTACTGCACCCTGTATGATATGCACTTCTCTGCACTGCACAATACATACTCTTGAATCCTATACTCTGTGTGTTTCACTTTTCTGAACCTTGAGCCTCGATCACACCCACTATTTGGCAACCGCGTAAATTTCACCTCTAAAGGAAAGTGTGGCTGGGGGTGGGGTTGTGGGTGTGGTGAGGGCGGGGTTGGGGTGGGGCATTGGCTGGGGAGGGTGTGTTCCAGCACCTATTTTCTGAGAAAAAAAGCCCTGGTATTTAATACATATATACAGATAGTCTCGTATATATATATATATATATATATATATATATATATATATATATATATATATCCATTGCATACAGTTTAGCTATATCTCACTGCAGGCCGTTCCTGGTGTACTGTTTCTAATATACTTCTGGCAGGCAGGTGATTCAGTTAGCTGCAGTGTATTTAATATATATCCACTGCATACAGGCACCCACAGTTGCTATTAGACTTCTGGTGGTGTACACAATACCGTGCACCCATAGTGCAGTTTCTACTACTTTTCTGGTGGTGTACACAGTACACAATACATACAGTGCACCCGTAGCTGCTATTAGACTTATGGTGGTGTACACAATACCGTGCACCCATAGTGCAGTTGCTACTACTTTTCTGGTGGTGTACACAGTACACAATACATACAGTGCACCCATAGTTGCTATTAGACTTCTGGTGGTGTACACAATACCGTGCACCCATAGTGCAGTTGCTACTACTTTTCTGGTGTGTACATACTACACAATACGGTGTAGTGTGGTGTTGCAAAACAAAATCCCCATCATGCCTGGAAGGCCACCAAGGAGAGGCAGACACTTACAGGCCACTAAAAGAGGGCAAGCAGGCTCTGTGTCTACAGTCCACAGTGCTGGTCATGGACATGGTGCATCTTCTGCAGGTGGCCGTGGGACACGCTTGTCCTTTTTTTCTGCTGCTGGGACAGGGGCAGAAAAATTGGGCCTTTGGTGGTGGTGGTGCCACAACACTGTAACCCCTCACAGATAACGGGCTCTGCTGTGAAATATTAGATCAGAAATTGTAATTACATGCCCCTGTTAAACAGGGACAGAAAAATTGGGCCTTAGGCAGTGGTGGTGGTGCCCTAAAAGAAAAAATATTGGTTTAGGGCACCACCACCGCAGCAGTCAGCCGTAGGGTCCACTACCTTTGCCGTGCACTCCTGACCCCGGTGTGCATCTGTCACCTGGCCTCAGGGGACCTGACAGAAGCCTCAGCAACACGTTGTCCAGCACCAGGAAATTGTAACCTCACAGGGTCTGGAAATGCATTGGACAAACCTTTCTTCAAGGACTCCTGAAGATGTTTCATCCTCTCCTTCCTCTGCGAAGGCAGGATGAGTTCTGCAACCTTACCCTTGTAATGTGGATCGAGAAGGGTTGCCAGCCAGTAATGGTTCCTTCTCATTGATACCACAAATCCTAGGGTCCTTAAGCTGCATGGGCCCCCTGATTCTGCAAAGCCTGCGAAAGTTTGCAGAGGCATTCGATTCTGAGTCCTCTGGGTCACTAAGGATCACATGATCCGTAACAACCTCCTCCCAGCCACGTACAACTCCTTGGGTTTCTGGGGACTGAAAACCATCCCTTGAAGACTGCTGCTGAGTGTTATCTTCTACGTCCATGCTGACACAATCCTCCTCCTCCTCTTCTTCCTGTGTGTTTGGCGGGCCTGCAGGAATAATATCTGGATAAAGGGGGCCTTGAGAGGTAAGGAAGTCCTCCTCTTCCTCACACTGTTCTGCCTCAAATGCCCTGTCCATTATTCCATGAAGCGTGTGCTCCAACAGGAAGACAAGAGGGACAGTATCACTGTTGCATGCATTGTCGCTGCTCACCATCCTCGTTGGCTCATCAAATGGTGATAGGACAGTGCATGCATCCTTGATCAGTAGCCACTGGCATGGCGAAAAGAAGCCAAGCTCCCCTGACCCTGTCCTGGTGCCATACTCATACAGGTACTCATTGATGGCCTTCTGCTGCGTGTACAGCCGCTGCAGCATTGCCAACGTTGACTTCCACCTGGTGGACATGTCACAAACGAGGCGGTTATTAGGCAAGTTGCATTCCCTTTGAATGTCAGCCAGCTGAGCACTGGCATTGAATGACCGTTGGAAATGACCACAGACTTTTCTGGCCTGCGTGTGCCAGCATGTGTGCCAAACATGGAACATGGGTCAAGTGTCCCTGTCGGAGGGTGGAGAGAAGGTTGGTGCCATTGTCGCATACAACCATTCCTGGCTGAAGGTGGCATGGCATCAACCACCTCTGAGCCTGCCCCTGCAGAGCTGACAGAATCTCTGCCCCAGTGTGGCTCCTGTCCCCTAAGCATTGGTTCAACCTTAAACTACCTAGAGGGTTCTTTACTGTAAAAGTGGCAAGGATGTGGAATTCCCTTCCACCGGCGGTGGTCTCAGCGGGGGCATCGATGGTTTCAAGAAACTATTAGATAAGCACCTGAATGACCGCAACATCTATACAATGTAATACTGACATATAATCACACACATAGGTTGGACTTGATGGACTTGTGTCTTTTTTCAACCTCACCTACTATGTAACTATGTAACTTATGCACCGCATGGCATCTTTTTGCCTGAGTGCTTGCGTAGCCCCTTGAACGCTTACAGAGCACTGCTGGTTCAGAGAACAAATCTGCAGAAGAGGCCATAGAGGAAGAAGAAGAGGAGGGGGTGTAGGAGAGAGCTGTGGCAGAATCACCGCTAGCATTTTGGAGGCGTGGTGACGGAACAAGCTCCAACAATACTAAACCCTGTCCGGCATCCTTCCCAGCTGCCAGCAGAGTTACCCAGTGTGCCCTGCCCATGCCTGCTAGACCATGAGTCTACGGTAATATACACCTTACTGCTGACCGCCCTGTCCAACAAGACAAAAACATTGCCTTCCACATGCTGGTAGAGAGCTGGAATGGCCTTCCATGAAAAGAAATGGCGTTTTGGAACCTGCAACTGAGGTACAGCACATTCCACAAACTCACAAAAGGGGGCAGAGTGTACCAGCTGAAAAGGCAGTAGTTGCAGTACAAGCAATTTGTCCAAGCTGGCATTCAAGCTAGCATTCAGACTGTGAGCATGTGGATGGCTGGGATCGAATTTCTTTTTACGGTTTAGCAACTGGGGTAGGGAACTTTGCCTGCTAAAATCAGATGGTGGTGTACTGATAACAGATTGGCTGCAAGTACTTGGGACACCTATTACTATACCTTCATTCCTCTCAGTGCAGGTTTTCGAGAGGTCTAGAGTAGGGTTGGGGATCTCAGATGAGGAGAAGGAGAAGTCCGCCTTTTTCTTTGATGTGGGTCTTTCAAGTGCTGTTGCCACCGATATTGTAATTATGAATATATTTAATTTATTTATATTTAATGAATATATTTAATTTATATTTAATTTATTTATATTTAATGAATATATTTAATTTAGCTTTTATCTATATAGGGCGGAACATATTATCTTCACAGAAATCTCTGGTAGACAAGCAATAGGATCCAAACCTTGTTGTTTTACACATACTTACTTCAAAGGATCCCATGCTGGGATATGCAATGAAGGGAGGCCAACCCCTAATCAATACTTAACTTCCCGGGAAGATTCAAGTTAAGCCCCTGCTCAGAATAGTCACAAGTATTTGCATTAAAAGGGGCTGACTTATGCAAAGTATAGGGATTGGAGATGTAGCCAGTCCTTAACCAGGAATAGGGAAGCTCACCAATCAGAGCCACGCTATGCCAACCATTGAGGCATCAGCATGTAAATATGTTTGCAGATTAATGTTTTCAGGAATATACTCTGTATTCTTTCATGCAATTCTCTTATTTTAACCTAATATTTTCTACCTTGGTGTAAACTAAAGATAGATGGTTGTGTATTAAATAGACTTTCAACTACTCACCAATAAATGTTGTTATTGTGTTAAAGCTTTCACTCATGGTCAAAGAACTCTCATTTAACCCAAATCAGCTGAGAGATATGAAATCTCAAATATAGTATTGTAATGCTTTCCGTCTATCTATTAAGTTCTTGTGGTAAAACCAAGGAAACTTAGACTTCTGAAGTGTATCAATGCTTTACTAAACAGGGAAAAATCTGCACATACAAACTGTAGGATGCACAATACAACACAACTTCTAGTTTACAAAATATGCCTACAAATATAAGCATGTACAATATGTACACATTAAGTAAACTAAACAGTTACTCAACTTAGGGGTCAAGATGTCCTTCATAGTTCCCTGCTCAGAGTACTCACAAAAGCGTCTCCAAAGTTATCGAGCTCCTCACATCCGAGTCTTATCTTTGTCCTCCCAAAACCTCTCTGTCCCAAACACATGTTTCTTCTTCCACTTCTCCCCAAGCCCCTCCCACTCATTTCCTGCATACACCAACTTCCTGCAAAGAACATCCTGTCTCAGTTATTTACATATCATTGGAGGGGTAGGGCCTCTGTAAACATATGCTGTTACTAACCTAACTATATTATTGCAATAAAGTCACTATACAAATGGCCATAGCAACACATACCACCGCTTGACTTTATAGGATAATATAGTAAACTGCTTAAAGCCTTTTGTCCAGGAAAATACGAAATAAACCCCCCGTATTGTAAATGGGAGGAAAAAAATTCCCTTTCGACCCCCATCTGGGCAGTCAGACTTTTGTTTTGTCCCTGGAAGGCTGCAACATTAATTTTGAGCATGGTTAACAATGTCTTTTGGCAGTTTGTAAAGAAAGTCCCAGATGAAAGTCTCTTGTCCTTTGGTCATAAGGAAATGCTCAGATGAAAGTCCACTCCAATTCAGCCATCTTTCCTCAGGCTCTCTTCTGGTCTGCCTCCTCCCATCCAGCATGGTCATCTGCTCTACCTGCTTCACCTCTCGATGCTCAATACCTGAAAAGAGTAAGAGAGAAAGCAGATCGGCTCTCCCTGTCAGCGCGAACCGAGGAAAGCTGATTACCAGCACTTCCTGGTTCACGCTGTGATCAGCTGTGATTGGTCACAGCTGATCACGTGGTAAGGAGCCTCCCTCAGAGGCTCTTTACCACAATCGGCGATGCGGTGTGTCAGAGTGACACACAGCACTACCGATCACTGAGCGCCTCCACGTGCACACGCCGCCTTGCTATCCTGAAAGACATCATATGACGTCCACCGTCCGCCCATCATTCCGTCAAAGGTTTCCAGTTAAAAATATGGCTGTGACGCCAGGTTCGAAACTGGACATGCGCAGTTCCAGTCCGAAGCTGGCCATGACCATCTGAGTGTCTGCTACAGTGTTTTTGGGTGGGCCAGCAGGGGGTGGGTCTGGTGGAGATCTTGCCTGAGCATGTCATGTGATGTCATAGAGCAAGGGAGTGGCCATAGTGTTGTGTGTGGGTCTGCAGGATGGGAACAAGGCAAGCTGGGAGCAGGACTGTCAGTGCTGTTTGGAATGAAGGGAGAGGGACTGTCACTGTGACTCAGGAGGGGATGTGTCATGTAGGTGTGATGTCATCATCATCTGTGCTGCTGTACACTGCTGTCAGTGTCACTGTGAGAGTCAGTTTTGTGTGTGTGCCTGTCCATTCTAGCTTCTTGCCCTCCAGAGTCCTGTCCCTGAGCTACTTACTATATTGAAAATAAAAGAAGAAGTATGTTTTTTGCCTTAATATTTACCTTAAATCACATTGCTATTAGCATATTGTACTTGTTTGTAGCCTAAATACTGAAACACACTTAAAACTGCCCCACTTTTAAACTTTTGAGGACCCCATGGTGTGGGTGAATAAAGGAATCAAACTTCTTAAAGATATCACCAGAGATGGGGAATTATTAACCTTTGATCAGCTCAAGTACAGACATGACCTTCCCAACTCGTATTACTTCAGGTTTCTTCAACTGCGTCATGCCTTTCAGGCCCAGTTTAGAGACAGGAGCATTGAGTCCTTTAACTCGGAGTTAGAGAACTTGCTTATGTCTGAGGAACTTCCTAAAACGTTATATGTAAAAGAAGTTTTTTTTTTAAAAAGGCCGTTGGCAGTAGCTAAATGTAGGGTACGTTGAGAGGCAGAGGTCTCCGACATTCAAGGGGAGGAATGGGATGACATATATGATCATCCCTTTCAGCATCTGGTCTCTGCAAGAGATAGACTGATCCACTTTAAATTCTTGCATAAAATCTATTATACACCATCTAGGCTGGCTGCCATTTATCCAAATGCGAACTATTGGCAGTGTTCCTTTTCACCGGCGGCTGCTGATCATATCTTCTGAAGGTGCCCTCAGATCCAACAGTTTTGGACTGGGGTTACCTCCTGTATAGCAGAGGTCCTAGTGGTGCCAATTCCATTGACAATCGGAGTATGTTTCCTGGGTCTGGTGGAGGAGGTGGTCCCATCACGGGCATACAGAACCCTAATTAATATCCTGCTGTTTTATGGTAGGAAGGCCATTTTGCTACACTGGAGGAAATCAGAGGCCGCTAGCCTACCCTTCTGGAAGGGGCTGGTGAGTTTATTGATGCCGTATTTTAAAGCGACTTACTGATCAAGAGTCTGTGGGAAAAAATTTGATAGGGTGTGATGGCAGGGATGGAATAACTCTGATTTAACGGTGGGATAAAAAGACTTGTAGAAATTTACAGTTATAGTGAGTACATCCTTTTAACACATGGACTAGAGATGGGAGATGGAAGAAATCCAGCAGGTACAGGGGCTGACTATACTTTAGGGAATTTTTAGTTCCAATTGATAATAGCGTTTACTGCGGGAGGTGAATGGGCAATGCATGAACAATCCTCAAGGTTCTGAATCAAGTACTAGGTGCACTTTTATCCGGATAAGGATGTTGTGGGTAGAGCGTGAGAGAACTGAGCTTTGGGTTGTTGGGGAAGGGGAGGCAAAAGGACTGTTACCTGAATTGTTATGCCCTGTACACACGGTCGGACTTCCCGACGGAATATGTGCGATCGGAACTTGTTGTCGGAAATTCCGACCGTGTGTGGGCTCCATCTGACTTTTTCCATCGGAATTTCCGACACACAAAGTTTGAGAGCAGGCTATAAAATACGTACGTGGTTTACGTCACCGCGTTCAGAAAGATCGGATTTTACGGCAACTTTGTGCGCCCGTGTGTATGCAAGACAAGTTTGAGCCAACATCCGTCGGAAAAAAATCCATGGACTTTGTTGTCAGAATGTCCGATCGTGTGTAAAGGGCATTAGAGTTACTGTTAGTTAGATTGTCTTTCCTATGTAAATTGTTGGGCCATGTTTGGCCGTGTGAGTGACTTGGTGTTGTGCCAAGTCACTCCTCTACTGTATGTCTTCTATAAAACGTAATAAATAAAAAAAAACGAATTTTGTAACTTTTGGAAATGCCAGTAAAAACTTGGCTGTGCCAGTAAAGCTTGGGTGTCGCATCAGTAAATTTCAATCAAGTAGGTTGGCAACACTGCCAGGCGGGAAGTGATTAAGGTTGTTATCTGATTGATCAAAATAATCGGCCAACTAATTTATTATGAAAATAATCGTTAGTTGCAGTCCTAGTTCTAAGTAATTTTCTAGCAAAAAATACAGATTTTTATTTGTAAGCAACAAATGTCAGAAAAAGGATTGGTCAGCAAGTGGTTAATACAAGCAATTGAATTTGAATTGATAACAGTCCTGTACAGCAGAGTTAAAAGATGGGGAGAAAGGTGCAGCACAATCAGGATGGGCTGCAGTTCAAGGAGCATGCTGATTGGAGGAGATTCAGAGACATAGTAAAGGCCCGTGCACACGATCAGAAAATTGTACGAAGGATACCGCTTTCAAAGCGATCGTGTGATAATTTGATCGTTAGTACACAACTTTTGAGAGCCGTCGAAATTATCCGATTGAACAAGCACGAAAATTTTTCTTGTACGATACCAGATTGTACGATTTTGGTTGTTGGACGAAAATACAATACAAATACACTACAACACATTACATCACTTCCGAGTTTTTGTTATGGCGTACGAGCATTTTCGTAATTTTAGTAAACTTTTCATTTTCAATATGAGATCAGCATGCAAAAAACAAAAACAAACCATTATTTGCCCGATATTTCATTGTGTGTACCAGGCACAGAGATGTTTCTGGTGCTTCTCCTTTCACTATTCAGTCTCAGGGTGGGGGTGAGGAGGGGACCTGTTAGTGGGAGTGCAGCGGAGAAAGATCAGTTCCGGGGAGATACTCCCTAGGGCCCCGTTCAAAGCTCCAAAATGCTGGAGGAAAAAAAATAAATTATTCTCTATGGAGATGGTTTACATCTCCACTCCAAGTCATCTGAAGCCAAACACTTGAAGCTCAAAAAAGTTCTGGAGCTTTTTTTTGTATAATATGCACGGAATGGAAATTTTAGTACCGAAACCGAAAATGCAGGATGCACACAAAAAACAAAACTAATAAAGACAGTTTTAAAAAAAAAAATTATATTTTTATAGATAATTGTATTATATTCAACGTTTTAATTAATATCATGAATTTAAATGAATATTAATTTATTGTCGGCTATTATTGGGACCTTTAGCGCAAGAAAAGCTCAAGAAAAATGTATCCATCCCTTTAAATCCTATGTATGTCTTCACACTGGTCTGTTGCACTTCCGTTGTGGTGTTAAAAATCCTGCTTGCTGCATTTTCGGTCAGTTAATAAAACAAAAAACGCACCTCCCTGTCGAAATGCATTGAGAACACAGCAAGAAAGCATCAATAACACTCCCGTGTTATGTTTTTGATGCAGTTTTTGGTTAGGTCACATGACTTCTGAAAATCAAACCATAAGCGTGGTAAAAATTGCCACAAATTTGCGGTAAAATCGTCATGAGTTCGCTGTAAAATTGCGTGCATTTTTGTGCCATTATTGGCACCTATTTCTGTTGATAATCAAGAGTACCCTTGATGAAGTCACGTGAGCAGGGACACAACGCTTTGGGTGGAGCCAGGTGATGTCACTTCCGGTCGCGGCAGAGACCAGAAGTACTATATGTGATGCTGTTTGTTGAGATTTTAAACTGTAAGTTTACTGCTTTTTTTTTATATATTAAATATTTGTTTGGACTACTACACCATGGAGTTTCCTTGATGTTGCATGTAAACATTACATGAAGGGACCTGCTTAGAGATATCGGTGTTATTCGTGGAAACCGTGTCCTATTTGATTGGAAGCCCCAGGAATATGAGTCTATTGTCTGGATCTTGGAGACACAAGTAGACCTGTAGGGGTCTGTACCTGAGGTGAGAGGCTAGGCTAAACCACAGGCGCACTACGGATGTTGGAAACATTGTTGATCTGGATTCATTGGATTCTATTTTTTCTGGCACTTTTTTCATATTGCATTATCACTTTGAAGATTACAGCACTCTATGGACATTCTTTGTTTAAGCACTTTATATACTGCATTGTCACTTTGAATACTGTGGCACCTTATTGTGCGTGTTAATTACGTATTTAATGCACTGTCACTTTTATATATATTTTTCACATAATTAGTTGAAGATTTTTTTGATTATGATGATTTATTGAGTGAGCGCCACATTCATTCATTTTTATTTAACCTATTTCTGTTATCTGCAAAATGCCGATAACCACACCATTTTCGGCCAATATGTTTCAGAGGCTGAAATTTTGGTGCATCTCTATTCTCTAGTATATACAGTGCATTGATCAGCCACAACAATATGACCACATATATATGTATATACACAGATCAGCCATAAAATTATGACCACCCATTGAAGGGATATTTAATTGAAGGGATATTTAGATTAACCACATCCATTTTATAATTTAGTTTCCATTTTGTGTTTTTCCCTGTACTCCATTTCACATATTACTAGGTATGTAATGTAATCTAGTTTCGTTTCTCACATCCCTGTTATCTTTATTGTTTCGTTTCCCGTAAAGCACGTGATTACTCAAAAATAATTAGTTTCACTTTTGTCATAAATTGTTTCTGTATTTGATTGGATAATTTTTATGACACGGTCAAGGGGTGGTAGTTTCTGAAAGCCCCCTTTAAATATTCACACCAAAAAATAAAGATTAGATTTGCTCGGCGAGACTTTGTCAATTTTTTATCATTGTCTCAATGGGCTAATCTCACAGGCCTGTGGGGATTGTAAGGTACACCTTATGCAGACTTATCGAGGGTCTAAAAATATCCCTAGACAATCTACAATTGCCAAAAGATGGCGGCTCGTCCGGAATTGATCATAATACGTCCGGTGATCTTGATTTATATTTATTTTTCTCTTGCCGTGATTTACTTAGAGATCGATTCCTTTTAAGGGACCTGTAATTCGTTTTTTAGACCTCGATAGATAAGCCTTGGGTGGGCTTCAGAGAAACTGTTCTGAGAAACAGTAAGATAAGCCCTGGGTGGGCTTCTAAGAAAATTGCTCTGAGAAGCAATAAAAAACCCTGGGTGGGTTTTAAGGACTTTAAGGAGAAGTCCATAGAATAAGACTGCAGCGGACTGTTTTGGGTAAACAGTAGAAAAAAAACCTTCGGGAAAGGTATACAGTACTGTAATTATAAGAAAAAGTCTAATGAGGTGTGCCGGACAAAACCCAATCTTTTTGCTTTATCTTCCTGTTGCATAGCTAGCTGTCATAAGATAATCTGTGTAATGTTTGTCTGTGTGGAATTTGTCGGGTGTCATAAGGTAAGATGACACCTTTTCCACTGCACTGTTTATTTTTTAATTATTTATATATGAATGCTTTGACTCTAAAGTATAAGATATAACCTGTATCGTATTGTAATTGGCAGAATGATTCTGGCATTGTTTCAGTGAGTAAAAATATTTTCTTTTCCTTGCAGTAATCAGACGTTCAGTGTCATTTTAGAGAAAGAACTAAAAAGAGAACTAAAATATTGGGTGGTCTGACAGAACTAAGTCTTATACCGGAATTATTGTTTTAAGGTTTATTGGTGTTTAGTTTCTGCTGATTTATCTGTATAGAGTTGAATAGGAATTTTAGAGTTTATAAGGAACCCTGGATTGGTGAGTATCCAGGTTAATTTCTTCTTATGTACTAACAAATGTCTCAAAAGTGTCCTGATTGTATTAAGGTTTCATTTATATAACAAATTTGTGTTTTAAGAAGGGTTGATAGTGAAGGGAGTAATGTCACTTATTTGAAGAGCAGGGGAGACTTATCAAGTCTGTCCCAGGTCTTTGAAGTATTGTGACATTAGGGCCGTTTTTTACCAATTAAAATATGGGCAGAGCGTTAATAACACTTTATTAAGGTAATACATAAATTGGTGCGGCTAACTTTTAATTAAAACATGCTATATGAATAATTCTTTTTGCTACTGACATTTTTTACGAAGGGGAAGTCAGGTGCAAAATTTGGACATTTGGCTTCTTGCCAACAGGGTTGAAGTGCTAATATCTCACTAACTGTAATAGATAGTGGGGAATTGTTTGCAGCATTAGTGCTACCGCAATTGAAGGCACTGTTTGAACCTGTTGGCACTCTGCCAAAAATTTGAAATGTAAATAAAAATTGTTTGGTTATAAACATAGGAAAAGTAATAACATACAGAGACTTAGTATCTACAAGAATTTAGAATGTTTAGAAAGAAAAATAAAGATGAAAATAAAAAATGCATGCTGTGGAGATCCCCCGGCTGGACCGAGGCTCCCTATAGCATCCTAGCCCAAACATTGTCCACGATGGGTTTAGCAGAGTCATAGGATGGTAAATTTAAGGGTTAAATCAACCTTCTCTATGCTTGTACTATGTGCCCCACCTCCTCCCCCTTACATTCCACAACCAGATAAGAACCTCATCACATAAAGACACACAGCAACAATTTTTTCTTTTTTAACAGCTTGCAAGCAAAAAATAGCAGAATCTGTGTTAGAATTCTGGAAAAAAGATTTATAGACGTTTGGACACAAGAGGCAGGATTTGTTCAGTATAACATGCACAGTCTCTTAATACAGACATACCTCAGCAACCTTGGCCTTAAAGAGGGAGTCCCGCGAAAATTTTTTTTTTAAAGTCAGCAGCTATAAATACTGCAGCTGCTGACTTTTAAAATATGGACACTTACCTGTGACAGGGTCCAGCGATGTCGGCACCCGAGGCCGAACTGTCCCTCGGTCCTCGGATGCTGCCGCCGCCATCTTCGGTATGGGAATCAGGAAATGAAGCCTTGCGGCTTCACTTCCCGGTTCCTTACTGCGCATGCGCGAGTAGCGCAGCGCAATCTGAATGGTCCGTGCTGTCTCTGGGACCCGTGTGTGTCCCAGCAGACAGCGTGGTGGGACAGGAAGAGGCATAGACTCCCGTGGGAGTCTATGCCCGAAAGTAGGGGCAAATACCTGTCTTAGACAGGTATCTGCACCCCCCTCCCCCCTGAAAGGTGCCAAATGTGACACCGGAAGGGGGGGAGGGTTCCGAAAAGCGGAGGTTCAATTTTTTTGTGAACCCCCGCTTTAAACATGCACTTACAGTAAGACAGCAAATATCAGATTGGGCTACAGGCACTGTAACTGATTTTTGCAAGAAGCTGACAGAGAAGGATGCTGCAGGATGTTTTGACATTCCTAAACAAACACCAGTGCAGACACATTATCAAAATGATTTCTCAGGAAATCAAAAGGGGAAACTTTTATACAAAGAGGGAGGGGGCAAGGACAAAGAGGGAGTTACACACAGAGAAAAAGAGGAGAAAGGAGTCTTAAGGGAAATTGTCTCGCTCTACAAAACTCCCATAAACCTGGTAAAGAAGGCAAATGGTGACTATAGGTTTGTACAAGACCTAAGGGCCATCAATAGCCTAGTGGTACCGATTGCTCCAATAGTGCCTGATGTGCCATCAATACTTGCCGCCATACCATACGATGCAGAGTATTTTACTGTGATTGATATAAAGAATTTTCTTTTTCTCCATCCCTGTAGATGAGGAGACATGGCCACTCTTTGTTTTTACTGTGTCGATTGACCAACACAGTCGTCAGTTTATCTGGTTTAGAATGCCGCAGAGTTACATAGAATCACCTGTGGTCTATTCTATAGTACTCCAAGCCACCCTCGAGACTTGTACTGCCCCTCATGATTCTGTACTGTTGCAGTATGTTAATGATCTTTTGATTTGTAGTTCTTCAGAGGAGGACTGCCGAGCTGATAGCCTATCCTTATTGAAATGGTTACATGTATGTGGTCACAAAGTGTCAAAGAAAAAGTTACAATGGTGTAAACAGGAGGTTGAGTACCTAGGGTTTGTGCTGTCTCCGGGAGTTAGGAAAGTCAGTCAAAAAAAAGAGCTGTCGCTCTTGTGGGTTTGCCCCGCCCACTTACCAAGAAAGACATGCTTACCTTTCCTGGATTGATTGGTTGCTGCCGCCAATGAATACCTGACTGTTCTTTCTATGACAATATATTGAGACAAGCAACCCTCTCTGAAATGTCTGATACTATAAAATGGTCTGATGAAATAAATGTTTTTGCCATGTTGAAATGTGCAATGGTTACCAGCCCGAGCCTCGGCCTCCCTGAAATATGGCAAAATGTATAACTTGTTTGCCAGGGGAAATTGCAGAACCATGGCGGGAGTACTGGCCCAGGAACATGGTGGGAGACTGCGCCCTGTAGTTTTTTTTTTCTCTCAAAGATGGTCCCGGTGCAGGTTCAAGGCATGCCCGCGTGTCTCAGAACTCTACCGTTCTGTGTAATGGTGGTTGAGATGGCCACTTCTTTCACTCTGGGACACGACACCACACTTCACACCACCCACAATGTGTCAATCCTGTTGAAAAATGTACATACACAGCACATCTCTGCTCAGAGGTTGAGCGGATATGAGGTGATTTTGCTGTCTAATCCAAAATTGCACATCAAATATGCTTCTCCCACTGCAGGCCCAGCACCAATTTTAAACGCCCTTTTAGGATTAAAAGGAGAACAGGATGAAGTCGTGCCACAACATGATTGCATTAACTTCATTCACCAAGACACATCACCCAATTCTGATTTATCTTCCACAGCACTACCAGACACACAGAATGTTTTTGTGGATGGTTCTTGCTCTAGGCCAAATGATCACACATACCATGCAGGGTATGCAGTTGTGCAGCTTCCAGATGTTATACTTGAGGCCAAGCCTATCCCATATCAATCAGCACAGGCTGCTGAATTGCACTCACTAGAGCATGCCAGCTCTTTGAAGGTCAGGATGTAAACATTTACACTGACTCGAAGTATGGGTACGGCGTGGTACATGACTTCGGTGTGATATGAAGTAGGCGTGGCTTCATGGCAGCAGATGGAAAGAACATTTCACATTCTTCTTTAGTAATGTCACTGCTAAAAGCTATCCAGCTACCTAAAACACTGGCTATAGTACATTGCAGAGCACATACAGGCCAACAGTCAGAGATAGCCAGGGGAAATGCTCTGGCTGACTTTGCTGCTAAACAAGCTGCTATCTCGCAGACAGCTGACATCCAAATGGCTATGCTGATACCTGACCTATCCCCATTTGAACAGTCACTCGCAGATCTCCAGGATTATGCCTCAAATTATGAGTTAGGGGACTGGGATAAAAAGGGTGTGCAGAAAGATCCAAAAAACTGGACTTCTCTGCAAAGAGGGGAAAGCATGTATACCAGCTGCAAGTGCATCACTCTTCATCTCACAGTAGCACAGAATAGGCCACGCAGGTATACAGGTCACGGCTGATCTGCTGATCTTCTGAGTAGAGATTTTTATACAGTATTCTCAAGATGGGTCGAACATTTCGTGACCACAAAAGAAGATGCACAAACAGTAGTGAGGATCCTTACTCAGGAAATCATTCCTCAATGGGGATGCCCACTTCAAAAAAACTCAGACAATGGTCCAGCTTTCATGGCCAGGGTCTGAGAGGACTTGGTAAAAACTCTCAAGATAGAATGGAAGTTCCACATTCCCTACCACCCTCAAAGCTCAGGGATAGTAGAAAGAATGAACAGAACAATAAAAGACAAGATAAGAAAGGCCACAGGAGGAACCATTTCCAACTGGAAAAAGGTACTCCCAGCAGTCATGGCAGAAATAAGAATGACCCCTTCCAAAACAACAGGGTATTCACCTTTTGAATTTTTGATGGGTAGACCTTTCCCCACCCCATGGGCCAGAGCACCTTTAACCACCTCAATACTAGGCACTTTCGCCCCCTTCCTTCCCAGACCAATTTTCAGCTTTCAGCGCTCTCGCACTTTTAATGACAATTACTCAGTCATGCTACGCTGTACCCAAATGAAATTTTTATCATTTTGTTCGCACAAATAGAGCTTTCTTTTGGTGGTATTTATTCACGACGCCGTTATTTTTTTTTTTGCGATATAAGCGCAAAAATAGTGGAAATTTGGAAAAAAAACAATATTTTCTTTTTTCTGTTTTAAAAGAAATACAGTAAAATCGAATTTTGTCATAAATTTAAGCCACAATGTATTCTGCTACATGTTTTTGATAAAAAAAATCCTGTTAAGTGCATAATAATTGGTTTGTGTGATCACGGACATATGTACGCAAATGATCATGTACAGATGTCAGCAGGTGATCACGTACATATGTGTGCAGATTACCATTGGGACATGTGATTTTAGTGGGACATATGTGGGGGACAGCTTTTTTTATTATTTGGGGACATGTGTTTTGGGAACATGTGTGTTTTACATTATGTGGGGACATGTGTGTGTTTTACATTATGTGGGGACATGTGTGTTTTTTACATGTATGTATTTACATGTGTGTTGACACTAGGTTGGTGATCAGTGAGTAAAAAGCTGTAAAAAACAGCTCATACTCACTGATCATCAGCCGGCTGCAGCGATCCCCTCTCCTCTCCTCCTCAGCGACAACTTCCGTGTGAGGAGAGGAGAGCTGATTGCCTAGCAACCGGCTGTGTTTACATCACATGACGGCTGTGATTGGACACGGCCGTCATGTGATCAGGAGGGCCAATCACAGAGCCCTCCTGCCGATCCGAGATGCGCCGTGTCCGGGTGACACAAGCGCATCGGGATCGCGCCGCTGCGCGGGCACGCGCGCGCGCGATCCCGCTCCTTCTGAGGGACGTTCCTGAACGTCCACTCAGAAGGAGAGAGCACCCACCCGGCCGTTTATGTACATTGGCCGGGTGGGAAGTAGTTAATGATAGAAAAGGGAGATTAAGACTTAATACAGGAAGAATATGTAAGAAAACTGTTTGAAACATTGGATACGGTCGAAAGAAATGTTGCTCGCACCTCTCCCTTTTTTTCACAGGAAGCTACGCACTCTTTCAAGGTGGGAGACACTGTGGTGGTCCAACAGCTGAACAGAAATAAGAAGCAAGAGTATCCCTTTGGATCTCCTACCACAGTGGTTGCAGTGACCAGAACAGCCATCCTAGTGGAAAACTGCCAGTCCTGGATCCATGCCAGCCGAGTAAAAAACGTTGCCCAAAGCCCCAGGAGCAGGAAGGAGACCTTGGATAAAAGAGGCCCTCAAGCAGAAGTCCAAGCAGATGAAGGAGGAGTTCCTGGGAAAGCAAGTCCAGCCAGAGAAGATGGCCTTGCTTATTTCACCACAGACTTCTGGCAAGGCATTTTGCCTCCTGATCTCTCTGATAGTGTCCCTGCCCACCTGGATCATCACTAACTGTATCTACCACCCTGAAGATTTGGGTGCAATTAAAAGTATCTGTGGGAACACACACACACACACACAAGAGAACATTACAGTGACACAAGCTAGAACAAAGAGAGAGATTGGAGATAGTTTTACTGATAAGATGCTTTTGCTAAAGTTTAAGTATGCTTATGCTCAAAAAATTAGGGTATGAAGAATGTGTGATATGTAACAAATTACATCCTAGTACTGCCCGAATTCCCTTTTGGCTGTACCTTTAAATATCTCCTCCTTCCTCAACGAGACTCCTCCTGTCTTCTTAACTAACATATCCACTCTGTACATAAATAACACTGTTACCTTTCCAATAGCACGTAAAAGTCATTCCCCTGATTGGTGTTTTAATTTAGGGAATGAGACACAGACTAACTCCTCCATTTGTAGTAGGTCAATATTTAACATCTCCATGTGCGAATCTAGAGGCCAGTATACACCCCAGATACCCCCTCAAACACCGCAACAAAGGGGAATTGTTCTATAAACAAGATATTGCCTGGGCATGGTTTCCTTCTTGGACAGAATGGGGTATAGACATGATGAAAAGTTTGAACAATTATTCAAGTATATTGGATGAGATAATGGAGAGGAATTCAGATGACATTGCTATGTTAAACATAGAAACTAGAGCAATTAGAAAACAGCTAGAACTACATGAGTTAGCTATAGAAAGCATGAGTGCAGCTCTCACAGATTTTATGTGAAATGACTGAGGACTACGAATGCTGTACTTGGATCTCTAACACAAGTGCTAAGGTGCCTGACTACTATGATATTATTGCACAACACCGAAAAGAAGTAGGCCAGCTCCAGCAGGAAGCTAGGGACATTGCTAAAACATGGAGTCCATTTTAAATGCAGGATTTGGGCTTGGAGGTATATTTTCATGGTTAAAAGACATTGTCCTTGTCATTGTTAGGATATTTATTCTTGCTCTGATTCTTTACCTCTGCTTTAAGTGTTGTATTTGCATAATTGCACGCATTTAATCTCCTGATGATAAGGTTCTATCCTACATGACATACATGAAGAATCATCAGGCAATCTATGCCACAATCCCAAAGAAGTACTAGAACACTAGATAGAATGTATAGATCATCTTATATGATCTAAGAGGGGATTGAAGGGATATTTAGCTTAACCACATCCATTTTATAATTTAGTTTCCATTTTGTGTTTTTCCCTGTACTCTATTTCACATATTACTAGGTGTGTAATGTAATCTAGTTTCGTTTCTCACATCCCTGTTATCTTTATTGTTTTGTTTCCCGTAAAGCACGTGCTTTCTCAAAAATAATTAGTTTCACTTTTGTCATAAATTGTTTCTGTATTTGATTGGATAATTTGTATGACACGGTCAAGGGATGGTAGTTTCTGAAAGCCCCCTTTAAATATTCACACCAAAGAATAAAGATTAGATTTGCTCGGCGAAACTTTGTCAGTTTTTTATAATTGTCTCAATGGGCTAATCTCACAGGCCTGTGGGGATTGTAAGGTACACCTTATGCAGACTTATCGAGGGTCTAAAAATATCCCTAGACAATCTACATTTGCCAACACCCATCATAACCCCTCAAGGCATGGACTTCACTAAACCTCTGAAGGTATGCTGTGGCGTGTGGCACCAAGCTTTCATTGGCAAGTCCTGTAAATTGCAAGGTTGGGTCTCCATGGATCAGACTTGTTGTTCCAGCACATCCCACAGATGCTCAATTGGATTGAGATCTGGAGAATCTGGAGGTCAGGTCAACACCTTGAAACTCATTATTATGTTCCTGAAATCATTCTTGAAGTCAACTGGCCACCTTCTTCCATTGCTCCGTGGTCCATTTCTAAAGCTCACATGGCCATTTTAGGCACTATTGGCTGTGGACACTTGTAACATGGGCACCCTGACCTGTCTGCGGCTACTCAGCCCCATACACAATAAACTGTGATGCACTGTGTGTACTCAAATCTTTCTACCAGAAATGTGAGCTACAGTAGCTCTTGGATCGGTTTACATGGGCCAGCCTTGACGTGCATCGATGAGCCTTAACCACTCAGTACTCTGAGGGGGGTTTGGTGATTTTATTCCTTGGACCACTTTTGGTAGGTCCTGTGACCACGGCAGACTGGGAACATTCCATAAGAGCTCCAGTTTTGGAGTTGCTCTGACCCCCGTCTAGCCATTACAATTCGGCCCTTGTCAAAGTCACACAAATCCTTACACTTGTCCATGTTTTGTGTTTTCAACACATCACAGGGAAAACATGTTTACTTGCTGCTTAATGTATCCCACCCACTTTCAGGTGCCATTGTAACGAGAATATCCAATGTTATTCACTGTACCTGTCAGTGGTCATAATGTTAAGGCAAATCGGTGTATACACAGGGTTTGCTATTGACTCTCAATCCGTAATCCCAGTTTAATTTGCCCTCATTGCATGAAAGAAACAACTCACTGTAGATAATTGAATAAAAAGCCTGAACAAAAAGCCTCTGAACAATCAGAGTGCAATAAAGTGCAATTAAGGTGCAATGAAATCTGTCTGCAGCAAGATCTAATAGTGTTCACATCACACATACAAAGTAAATAAAATCAATAATGATCCCACGCTACAGCAATAAAAGTATTATAAAGTCCAAACAAAAATGCTGAATAAATAAATGTTATCAATAAAAATAAAAATAAATAATTAATTAATAATCTTGACTTCTCTATTATTATTATGCATTTATACTTTATTCCGAGTGTCTCAAGATTATTAATTAATTAATTATTTATTTTTATTTTTATTGATAACATTTATTTATTCATTATTTTTGTTTGGACTTTATAATACTTTTATTGCTGTAGCGCGGGATCATTATTGATTTTATTAACTCACTGTAGATGTTAAGAGACACCCTAAAATACATGCCCGGCCTGCAGAAAATGCAGCTTAAGGCTATTACTGAAGACAGTCATGTGACCAAGTGCTTAGACTTTGGTTATAGGATATCAAGAACAGGGGAGGATCAGAATTCATCAACATTATTTTATTACATCACATGCTATTCTACCTAGTAGAGAAGTACTAATAAAATTCATGTAACGTTTTAAACTAAATCTAAGCTATGAAAAATGAATTTTTTATCTTTATTTTTATTTTTTTAATTCTAGATGAACAAATTGAAGCCAAATACACACTTCCGGAGGCTGAATTCGCACTTCCTGAGGGTCAAAACATACCTTGTGATGCCGAATACATACCTCCCAAGGGTAAAAACATATCTCCTGATGCCGAATACTTACCTCCCAAGGCCAAAGACTTACATCATGATGCTGATAACATACCTTCCAAGGCTGAAAATATACCCCCCCCCCCCACCTTGAATATGTACCTTCCGAGGCTGAAAATATACCTCATGGGGGTGAAAACATAACCTTTCAAGGGTATATACCTGCCTTCCGTAGGTCCTGTGGCTGAATACCAACCTCCCAAAGTCAACAAAAAACCTCCCGAAGCTGAATACAGACTTCCTAAGGTTTCTGAGGTCGACGATACACTTACTGACGCCGCATATATATCTCCCGAGGGCAAATAACTTACTTATCCCGCACAATAAACATCCTGTGCTCATATACATGCTTCCTGGGGGTGTATACATAGCCTCTACCTAAGCTTTCCAAGGTTTCAGACATTGACAACCGACCTCCAGATAAGAAGGAAAATGGTAATTGTGTACCTTTTTAAAATTGAAGGAGGCTACCCCACGACTTACAAGGCCAGATTTTGAAGAAACAGGTAAGATAAATGAATTTCTAGTGTTTTACTTAAAATACCTTTTTACCTTATCTTTAGAAATGTATTTAAAGGCAAAACAATGTTTAGGTTTGAATAGAGTGAACAAGAGTTGGACCCTTTGTCAGGTTTTTATTGTTGTTAATCACCGCTCTCTTTGTACGGGTGAACATTGTCACTGGAAAAAGAGAGGGGCAATTAAAATGTTAGAGCTGCCACTAGGACAAGAGGTATGACAGTTATTATCTGTTCTGTTGACAGCTATAGAAGGGGAGATTTGTTTCCCTCATCCTGGGAGATTTCTTCTAATTTCCTGTTGCGTCTATGGGACATGATATGGAGGCAAATCTCCCCTAACGGTATGCAGACAGCAAAAAAAAAAAAAATGACCTGAGAATGGTTTTAACCCTTTCCTACACTAAAATAAAAAAAAGATTTCGATATACAGTGCTTTGAAAAAGTATTCATACCCCTTGACTTTTTCCACATTTTGTCATGTTACACCCAAAAACGTAAATGTATTTTATTGGGATTTTATGTGATAGACCAACACAAAGTGGCACATAATTCGGAAGTGGAAGGAAAATGATAAATGGTTTTCAATTTTTTTTACAAATATGTGAAAAGTGTGTGGTACATTTGTATTCAGCCCCCCTGAGTCAATACTCTGTAGAACCACCTTTCGCTGCAATTACAGCTGCAAGTCTTTTTGGGGATGTCTCTACCAGCTTTGCACATCTAGAGAGTAAAAACAAAAATGGTTGCGCTCTATTCATTAAACCTCATGAATGATAATAAGTGAATCAGTTGTTGATAACCTAAAGGTAGTCTCACAAATAAATGTGGTACTATAAATGTTCAGTGGTAATGTGAAATTCCAAATGACAGTCAATCCAAATTCCAATTCACCAACCAATAAAACGTGAGTATATCAGATTGTGATCAATTCCAAAAATCAATGTGACATTGCTTGACAGGCCCACCACCATAAGAAGAAGTGTGCGCTTACCAGCTGCACAGACAAGTATTGCCTGTGGCAAACACCCAGCCAGGACCTTTTCCTCAGTGGTATCCCAATATCGGCACAATCACAGGGTCTGTGGGATGGTTTCCTTGGTCTTTAACAGAACAAATCCTCCACTGAAAGCTAGTGTGGGCTCAATGCATGGTGGTGCAAGCGTGGCTCAGAAAAAAAAAAGATAGAGATAGCCATAGGTAAAACCCGCTTGGTTTATTAAAAAATATATTAAAAGGCACAAATGCCAAACTGGACATAAAAAACACCAAACCATAAAAATAGAGTGACATTTTTGCCCATTCTTGTTTGCAAAATAGCTCAAGCTCTGTCAGATTGGATGGAGAGCATCTGTGAACAGCAATTTTCAAGTCTTGCCACAGATTCTCAACTGGATTTATTTCTGGACTTTGAGTGGGCCGTTCTAACACATGAATTTGCTTCCATCATAGGCGTGTGCACCCCAAAACTCAAACACACACCTATCTGGGTCTGTGTATATATATATATATATATATATATATATATATATATATATATATATATATATATATATACACACAGACACACACTTTAAAAATAAATGTAAGCAAACATTTTGAAATGTGTTAAAATAATTTTTAATACTTCAATACATTTTACATCTTATAGCAGAGCTGGTCAGAGGGAGAAAGTGGGGGTGAGAGAGGGGGGAGATGGGATCAGTTGGCAGTGGTGGTGGGGGTGATCAGTGGCAGTGCTGGAGAGGGGGGATGATCAGTGGCAGTGCTAGGGGGTTAATGGAATCAGTGGCAGTTGTGGTGGGGGGTAATGGGATCAGTGGCAGTACTAGGGTGGGATAAGTGGCAGTGGTGGGGGGGTGGGGATCAGTGGCAGTGCTAGGGGATTGATGGGATCAGTGGCAGTGCTAGGGGGATGGGATCAGTGGCAGTGTTGGAAAGTTGATGGGATCAGTGGTGTTGATGGTGGTTGTGGTGTGGGGGGGGGGGTAATGGGATCAGTGGCAGTACTGGGGGGAATGGGATGAGTTGAGGGCAAGGTTGGGGGGATCATTGGCAGTGCTGGGGGTTGATGGGATTAGTGGCAGTGGTGGGGGTTGTGGTGGTGGGTATTCGTGGCAGTACTGGTGGGAATGAGTGGTAGTGGAAGGGGGGATCAGTAGTAATTCTGGGGGGAGATAGGATGAGTGGCAGTGTTGAGGGGCATGAGATCAGTGGCAGCAGTGGTGGAGGGGTGGGATCAGTGACAGTGCTTGGTGGGGGAGATAGGATGAGTGGCAGTGCTGGGGGGCATGTGATTAGTGGCAGTGCTGAGTGGGGGAGATAGGATGAGTGGCAGTGCTGGGGGGCATGGCAGCAGTGTGGTGGGGGGATGGGATCGGTGGCAGTGCTAGGTGGGGGGATGGATGGGATCGGTGGCAGTGCTGGATGGGGGGATGGATGGGATCAGTGGCAGTGCTGGGTGGGGGATGGATGGGATCAGTGGCAGTGCTGGGTGTGGGGATGGATGGGATCTCTGGCAGTGCTGGGGGGGGTGGATGGGATCGGTGGCAGTGCTGGGTGGAGAGATGGATGGGATCGGTGGCAGTGCTGGGTGGGGGGATGGATTGGATCGGTGGCAGTGCTGGGTGGGGGGGTGGATGAGATCGGTGGCAGTGCTGGGTGGGGGATGGATGGGATCGGTGGCAGTGCTGAGTGGGGGGATGGATGGGATCGGTGGCAGTGCTGGGTGGGGGATGGATGGGATCGGTGGCAGTGCTGGGTGGGGGGATGGATGGGATCGGCGGCAGTGCTGGGTGGGGGGGATGGATGGGATCGGTGGCAGTGCTGGGTGGGGGGATGGATGGGATCGGTGGCAGTGCTAGGTGGGGGGATGGATGGGATCAGTGGCAGTGCTGGGTGGGGGGATGGATGAGATCGGTGGCAGTGCTGGGTGGGGAATGGATGGGATCGGTGGCAGTGCTGGGTGGGGGGATGGATGGGATCGGTGGCACTGCTGGGTGGGAGGATGGATGGGATCGGTGGCAGTGCTGGGTAGGGGGATGGATGGGATCGGTGGCAGTGCTGGGTGGGGGGATGGATGGGATCAGTGGCACTCACTTGCTCTCAGTGTGGACTCCATGCTTGTCTCCAGATCCCTCCAGGCTTCACGTGTCTCCTCACACAGTGGAGACCTCCTCCGCTCTTCCTACTGGATCAGCTGGCTATTGCAGTCCCCCGGACGCCATGCCCCTATCTGCCTGCTGCTGTAAATTCAATGGGCGAAGCCACGGAGAAGCTGGGTGGGCGGTCCTGCAGCAGTTACTTAGAACGAAGGAGTCAGGGGGAGCTGGGAAACAGAGCCAGTAGTTCTAGTACAGTAGCCGATGGAAACATAGAGCACCAGGCTGGATGAAAGGGGCAGCGGGGCGGCATATAGAACAACCGATGCTCTGCATTTTCCTCCATGCAGCCCCTGAATGCTCGCTTCTCCTCCTCTTCCTCCCGAAGGCATTCAACGGCATCCCCGTGCGCACGCCTATGGCTTCTATTATAGCTCTGGCTATATGTTTAGGGTCGTTGCCCTGCTGGAAGGTGAACCTTTTCCCCAGTCTCAACTCTTTTGCAGACTCTAACAGGTTTTCTTGTTGCCCTGTATTTGGCTCCATCCATCTTCCCATCAGCTCTGCCAGCTTCCCTGTCCCTGCTGAAGAAAAGCAACCCCACAACATGATGCTGCCACCACCATGTTTCACAGTGGGGATGGTGTGTTCAGGGTGATGTGCATTCGTTTTCCTCCACACACAGCGTTTTGCTTTTAGGCCAAAAAGTTCAATTTTGGTCTCATTTGACCAGAGCACCTTCTTCCACATGTTTGTTGTGTCCCCCACATGGCTTCTCACAAACTGCAAGTGGGACTTCTTATGGCTTTCTTCTTGCCACTCTTCCATAAAGGCCAGATTTGGCCTTGGATGTGGAGATGTGGAGTGCACGATTAATAGTTGTCCTGTGGACAGATTCTCCCACCTGAGCTGTGGATCTCTGCAGCTCCTCCAGAGTTACCATGGACCTCTTGGCTGCTTCTCTGATTAATGTTCTCCTTGCCCGGCCTGTCAGTTTAGGTGGATGGCCATGTCTTGGTAGGTTTGCAGTTCTGCCATGCTTCGCAGAACAGCTATATTTATACTGAGATTAAATTACACACAGGTGGACTCTATTTACTAATTAGTTGACTTCTGAAGGCAATTGGTTCCAGTAGATTTTAGTTAGGGGTATCAGAGTAAACAGGGCTGAATACAAATGTAAGCCAGACTTTTCAGATATTTATTTGTAAAACATTTTGAAAACCATTTATATTTTTCCTTCCACTTTTATGTGCCACTTTGTGTTGGTCTATCACACATTCCCTATAAAATACTTTTACGCTTTTGGTTGTAACATGACAAAATGAGAAACATTTCAAAGGGGTATGAATATTTTTTCAAAGCAATGTCTCTACATTATCAATTATCACTAGTAGAAATCCAGGCACTTTGTTCTTGTTGCTTTTTGATGATTATTGTACTTTGCTGGGCACTGCCTAAAACGTGTTCCTGTTTCATTTATGAATTGTTAAAGTGAACCTATGCCCAGACTTTACACACTGCAGTATTTACATATTTTTGAACAAGCAGTAGATACTTATTTAAACAAGCCCGCAATAACCTCTGTAGCTATAGGCACTGTGCAGAATTTCACCTTACAAATTTACAGCAATCCTAGCTTTTTCCCTTTAGGGCCCATCCACACTATGACACACGACACAAGGTGTTGTGCATGTGCACTTTTGTTCTTGTTGTTCCTCTACACGCATAGGGCAGGGCAATCATTTCAGTGGGCAGCCCTACGCACGACAAATGTAGCAAACTTGTTCATGCATCTTTAACCACTTCAATACCCGCCCATAGTCATATGACGTCCACAGATGGGATCTCCCATCCTGGGTGGGCGTCATATGACGCCCTGGGATTCCCGGCCGCCTAGGGGGCGCGCGCGCGCCGCCGGGAGCGCGCGCAGCCCGCCGCGTTCCTCGGGACCCGGTGCGTGTGCCCGGCGGCCGCGATGTCCGCCGGGCACCCGCGATTGCCGGTTAACCGGACCGGCATGTGGATCTGTGTGTGTAAACACACAGATCCACAGCCTGTCAGCTCTGAGGAGAGCGATCTGTGTTCCCAGAACGGAGGAACACTGATCGGTCTCCTCCCCTTGTGCGTCCCCTCCCCCTACAGTTAGTAATCACTCCCTAGGAAACATATTAACCCCTCCCCGCCCCCTAGTGGTTAACCCCTTCACTGCCTGTCACATTTACACAGTAATCAATGCAATTTTATAGCATTGATCGCTGTATAAATGTGAATGGTCCCAAAAATGTGTCAAAAGTGTCCGATGTGTCCGCCATAATGTCGCAGTCACGAAAAAAAATCGCGATCGGCGCTAAAAAAATAAATAAATATTTTTTTTTAAAAACGCCATAAATCTATCCCGTATTTTGTAGACGCTATAACTTTTGCGCAAACCAATCAATATACGCTTATTGCGATTTTTTTTACCAAAAATATGTAGAAGAATACGTATCGGCCGAAACTGAGGGAAAAATTAGTTTTTTTTAAAAAAAATTGGGATATTTATTATAGCAAAAAGTAAAAAATATTGTGTTTTTTTCAAAATTGTCGCTCTTCTTTTGTTTATAGCGCAAAAAATAAAAACCGCAGAGGCGATCAAATACCACCAAAAGAAAGCTCTATTTGTGGGGAAAAAAGGACGTCAATTTTTTTTGGGTACAACGTTGCACGACCGCGCAATTGACGTTTAAAGTGCGACAGCGCTGAAAACTAAAAATTGGCCTGGGAAGGAAGGGGGTGAAATTGCCCTGTATTGAACCGGTTAACCATTCCCCCCCCCCCCCGGAATATACGATGACGTATCCAAATAAAATTGATGTCCCCCCCCCCCCACACAAATTCAGCTTTTGGTGGTATTTGATAGCCTCTGTGGTTTTTATTTTTTGCGCTATAAACAAAAAAAGCGACAATTTTAAAGAAAAAAATATATTTTTTACTTTCTGCTATAAAACATATCCAATAAAAATATGTAAAAAATCTAATTTCATCATCAATTTAGGCCAATTTAGTATTCTGCTACATATTTTTGGTAAAAAAATCCCAAAACTGTATACTGATTGGTTTGCGCAAAAGTTATCACATCTAAAAACTATGGGATAGATTTAGGGATTTATTTTTTTTTTTTACTGGTAAGGCCTCATGTACAATGCTGCTGGTAAACAGACGTTTAGGAGCAGTTGGGAGTTTTTTTCAACTGCCCCGGAACTCTCCCCTGTTATTTTATCAGTACATGTACACAGGGTCATTTATAATAGTAGTTTCTAGGCAGTTGAGTTTAGAGGCATTTTTTGGAACGCAAAAAAATGTGTTCAGAAGCTGAGTTTACAGGCATTTCAAGCACCAAACGCTTCTAAATGCATTTCGT
The DNA here is from genome assembly GCA_037952835.1 of Lithobates septentrionalis. NCBI lineage: Eukaryota > Metazoa > Chordata > Amphibia > Anura > Ranidae > Lithobates > Lithobates septentrionalis. The sequence goes on along the minus strand of JBBDGP010000237.1, from coordinate 1,364,629 downwards.
TTACAGGCGTTTTTTTATTTTTGGCTATTTTGAATTTTTTTATATGTTTATTTTTAAACGCCTCTAAATGCAAACGTGGCAAAATGCCGCTAAACGCGGCACGGTAACGTGGCAAAACGTTGGTTACAATCTGTCAAGTTAAATCGTTCAGGAGAGGTTGTAAAAGCGTCCTGTGTACATGAAGCCTAAAGCCCCATACACACGATAGGACTTTGTACAAACTTTCCCTTGGATTTTTGTACAAAGGGAGTTGGCCATAAGTTTGTATTGCATACAGACGACAGGACTTTTCCAGCCAACTTTCACCAAATCACATGGTTTTTCAGCTCTTTACCACCACCCTTTGGTCAACTTCTGTATTGTTGTCTGATATTGTGTCAATCTCGCCACTTTTATCAGCGAGATTGACACCTTGCGAGCCGAGTTCACACTGGTGCGGGGATCCGACTTGGATGCCAATGCCCGGCAGTGTTTGGTATGAATCTTGAGGGGGAACTCCGTGCCAAATTTTAAATAAAAAACCGGCATGGGTTCCCCTCCAGGGGCATACCAGGCCCTTTGATCTGGTATGGATTTTAAGGGGAACCCCCTACGCCGAAATCCCCCTACCCAAAAATCCATACCAGACCCTTATCCAAGCACGCAGCCTGGCCGGTCAGGAAAGGGGGTGGGGATGAGCGAGCCCCCCCCTCCTGAGCCGTACCAGGCCGCATGCCCTCAACATTAGGGGTGGGTGCTTTGGGGGAGGGGAGCGCCCTGCGGCCCCCCACCCCAAGGCACCTTGTCCCCATGTTGATGAGGACAAGGGCCTCTTCCCGACAACCCTGGCCGTTGGTTGTCAGGGTCTGCGGGCGAGGGGCTTATCGGAATCCGGGAGTCCCCTTTAATAAGGGGTCCCCCAGACCCCGGCCCCCCACCCTTTATGAATGTGTATGGGGTACACCGTACTCCTACCCATTCACCTAGGGAAAAAAGTGTTAATAAAAAACACAGTACACAGGTTTTTAAAGTAATTTATTATGCAGCTCCGGGGGTGTTCTTCCAACTCCGGGGTCTTCTTCTGACTTCGGGGTCTCCTTCCGACTTTCGGGGTCTTCTTCCGACTTCGGGGGTCTCTCCGGCGTCTTCTCTTGGTGTCCAGATCTTCTGCCGGCTCCTCCACTATCTTCTGCCGCTCTTTTGTTAGCGGTGGCCTGGACTTCTGGATCGTCTTCTTCCCTCTTCTCTTCCAGAGATGTTGACACGACGCTCTCTCCAGCTGGAATGCTCTCTGAGCGCTCTGCAATGGACTTATATAGGCGGTGACATCACAGTCCCGGGGCATGCTGGGACTGTGAGGTCATAAAGGGGCGTGGTCATTTCATCCTATGACCATGCCCCCTTATGACCTCACAGTCCCAGCATGCCCCGGGACTGTGATGTCATAGGGGGCGGGGTCACCGCCTATATAAGTCAGTTGCGGAGCGCTCAGAGAGCATTCCAGCTGGAGAGAGCGTCCCCCCTCTCCTGACCGGCCAGGCTGCGTGCTCGGATAAGGGTCTGGTATGGATTTTGGGGGGACCCCCACGCCGTTTTTTTGGCGTAGGGGGTTCACCTTAAAATCCATACCAGACCGAAGGGCTTGGTATTCCCCCAGAGGGGAATTCCCTCTCGCGCCCGCCGCAGTAGGAAAATGTGTTTTTCCTATTGCAGCTAGCGCGAGATGTACAGTACCCTGTCGCAGAGAACCAGCACGATCCGATCGTGCTGGAAACATTCTCGCGGCTGCGTACTGTAGTTTGTACAAAAGTCCAATGGCTTTGTGTACACACGATCGGACTTTGCTCCATCGGACTTTTGTTGCCGGAAAGTTTGTTTATTCGCACAGCCAACAAAAGTCCGATGGAAACTGAAGAAGTCTGTCCGATGGAACGTACATACGGTCGGATGTTGCTCCAAAACAGCTAATTTGCATGTTTGTTGTCAAAAAGTCCTATCGTGTGTGCGGGCCTTAAGGCCTCATGTACACTGCTGCTTGTAAACGGACGTTTAGGAGCAGTTGGGCATTTTTTTCAGCTGCTCCTGAACTCTCCTCTACAGTATGCTATCTTATCAGTACATGTACACAGGGTCATTTATAGTCGTTTCTAGGCAGTTGAGTTTAGAAGCATTTTTCAGAAAGAAAAAAAAAATGCGTTCAGAATGGATGTTCAGAGGCATTTGAAACGCCAAATGCCTGTAATAGCTTGTAAACGCGGTAACTCGCGTTTAGCCGTGTTTCATTTACAGGCGTTTCTTTCATTTTTGACTATTTGGGGGAAAAAACGCTTCTAAATGCAAACACAGCATGTAAACGCGGCAAAATGGACGTTTTTAACAAGATAAATCGTTCAGGAGAGGTTGTAAAACGTCCTGTGTACATTAAGCCTAATGGCAAAGATCAGCGATTTTTAGCGGGACTTCAACATTGTGGCGGACGAATTGGAAACCAACTGACACTTTTTGGTGACCAGTGACACCAATACAGTGATCGGTGCTAAAAAAAAAAATACACTGTATAAATGACACTTGCAGGGAAGGGGTTAACAGGGGTGATCAAAGGGTTAAATGTGCTCCCTATGTATGCTTTCTAACTGTGTGGGGGATGCTGATGCTATACGAAGAGAGAGATCTGTGTTCCTGATTAGTAGGAATCACAGATCTCTCTCTTCCTCTGTGACAGAATTATGGTCTGCCTTGTTTACATATGCAGACCGCCGTTCTGTCATTCCCCTGAACGATCGCGGGGCGGCCAGCAGCCGCCGGACCCGCAGATTGGCACACGTGCATGCCCCAGACCAGGAAGTGTGGACAAAGTACAGGTACGTTGTTTCGCGCAGCTGGGCTGCCCTGCTGCAGTATATGTGCGGTGGGCAGTCCGGAAGCAGTTAGGAGCTTTGCGCATTTGGCTTGCATATATAAAAATGCGTCTGCTTGCCACACGTGACATGCCATTAACCATGAATGGCACTGCAACTGCATCAAACATTTTTGTGCATTTTATAATTGGGCGTATAACACATCATTTTGCACGCAGTAATGTGCCACCATAGTGTGAATGCAGACCACTCTGCCAGCCCTAAAATGAAAACGCATTAGGTTAATTCCCTTTGTTGTGCTTTTTGAGAATGAATTACCTTATAGCACAAGCATCTAGAAAGGTCAGGGATGATGTGTTAAATTTCTTTTACTGCTTGTTAAGAATATGTAAATCATTTATTGTCCATAGTGCATGGCTGCAATTTAAGCAACCACTACATCTTGAGATTCAGTAAGGTGGTGTTTCTGGTCGCGATTATAATTCTGACGTGTTGCCATGAGATTGATCATCTTCATTTTGGTCAATGCAAGCATGTACATTTTTTTTTTTTTTTTTTGCTTTCAAAATTTGTAATTTCGTTTACAAATACTGATTACAACTTTTTGTTTTTGTTTTCAAAACCTTCAGAATCTAAGCTATCGTAAAATAGAATTGGACTTGGAACAGGGGAATTTGTAACAGGTGATCATGGAACCCATCGGCTTGGATCTGGCGAAAGGGACTCATTCAGGAGAGTTCCATCAAGTGAAAATCAGTCCTAGTCTGCCTGGTGTCTCTACCACCTCCTGAAAAGCATGGGAAGACTGAAGCATTGTACATAGGTCTTAGATCCAGGCTGCAAACTGACTGCCATATTTGGAGCCAGGAAATAATGTTTTTTGCTTATAGACATCAATAACTTGTCCAAGGGCACCCTCCTATAGTTGGGTATCATTTTTTATGGCCGATACATAGATGACATTATTGACATATGGGGCAACCCTCCATTGGCTATAGATTCTTTCCTAGCTTTTAGTAATGATAATCACCGAGGACTCTACACATACACATACTTCTTTTTTTAATATATTCTTTAATTTATTTTTATTTTTGTTTTTATTTTAGATATTTTTTTTCCTTCTTTTTTTTCATTGAATTTTTTTTTATCAGCATCTTATGTTTAATATTGAATATGTATTTTATTGTAATTCTTTTTTTTGTTCCACTATCTACTGTATATTCTGGGTCCCAATAACTATTTATGGAATTTAAATATTCCTACCTCTCATTCTAATATTTGTACACAAGATGTGGCTTAGATGTGACAACGGCTCCACCTAAATATTTCTGTTTAAGGCAGCTGGCGCACACATTCTACGCTTTACTTAACTGTGAGCATTTTCACTTATCTCACTTTATGTCCCGGCTAGTATAAAAGGTCTTTCGGCATGTAGTCTCCTCATGGCCACTTCCCCTGATAACGTCTGTGGTTATGAAACGCGTCGGTATGTGCCTACTAGGGATGAGCCGAACACCCCCCGGTTCGGTTCGCACCAGAACCTGCGAACGGACCGAAAGTTCGCACGAACGTTAGAACCCCATTGACGTCTATGGGACTCGAACGTTCGAAATCAAAAGTGCTCATTTTAAAGGCTAATTTGCATGGTATTGTCCTAAAAAGGGTTTGGGGACCCGGGTCCTACCCCAGGGGACATGTATCAATGCAAAAAAAACTTTTAAAAACGGCCGTTTTTTCGGGAGCAGTGATTTTAATGATGCTTAAAGTAAAAAAAAAAAAGTGAAATATTCCTTTAAATATCGTACCTGGGGGGTGTCTATAGTATGCCTGTAAAGTGACGCGTGTTTCCCGTGTTTAGAACAGTCCCTGCACCAAATGTCATTTTTAAAGGAAAAAATCTCATTTAAAACTGCTTGCGGGTTTAATGTCATGTCGGGTCATGGCAATATGGATGAAAATCAGTGAGATGAGACAAAGGGCCTGCGTACCCCCCAGTCCATTACCAGGACCTTTGGGTCTTGTATGGATATTAAGGGGAACCCCGCACCCAAATTAAAATAAGGAAAGGTGTGGGGCCACCAGGCCCTATATACTCTGAACAGCAGTATACAGGCGGTGCAAACAAGACGGGGACTGTAGGTTTGTTGTTAAGTAGAATCTCTTTGTAATTTTGAACGGGTACATTTTTAACGTGTTTAGCTCCAGCCAAAAAATATTTTTTAAGCTTTTTGGAAAACATAGGGAAGGGTTATCACCCCTGTGACATTTGTTTTGCTGTCTTTCCTCTTCTTCAGAAGATTTCACCTCACTTTTTGTCCCAATGAAAAATGTTTTTTGAAAATTTGGGTTTTTTTGTGGAACAAGGATTGGAAAGCATCAGTGGAAAGGAGAAATTTTTTTCCCATATTAACTCTTACAGGAGAGAATTTCCCTTCCTAGGGGTAGATTTCATCTCACTTCCTGTTGTCTCCTTCCGTTTGCAAGTAGGAGTCGTTTGTAAGTTAGATGTTTGAAAGTAGGGTCCTGCCCTATATACTCAGCAGAAATTTGGGCCTTAGGTGTTGCTGTGGCCACAACACTGTAAGCCCTCACAGGGCCCTGCTGTGAAATATTAGATCAAGAATTGTAATTACATACCCCTGTTAAACAGGAGCTGAAAAATTAGGCCTTAGGCACTGGTGCTGGTGCCACAACACTGCAACCCCTCACAGACACTCTAGTAGGAACACAGGAACGAGCCCTGCTGCAAAGTATTGCATCAAAAATTGTAATTACACGCCCCTGTTAGACAGGGGCAGAAAAATTGGGCCTTAGGCACTGGTGCTGGTGCCACAACACTGCAACCCCTCACAGACACTCTAGTTGGAACGCAGGAACGAGCCCTGCTGCAAAGTATTGCATCAAAAATTGTAATTACACGCCCCTGTTAGACAGGGGCAGAAAAATTGGGCCTTAGGCACTGGTGCTGGTGCCACAACACTGCAACCCCTCACAGACACTCTAGTTGGAACGCAGGAACGAGCCCTGCTGCAAAGTATTACATCAAAAATTGTAATTACACGCCCCTGTTAAACAGGGGCTGAAAAATTGTGCCTTAGGCACTGGTGGTGGCGCCCAGAACCAAAAATGTTCTTACAAGCTATCAGCGTGATGATTGAGGAGGAAGAGGATAATTACTCAGGGATAGTCACTCAGCATCAGCATAGGCAGTCTTTGAAGGGATCTGAGATTTCAAAAAAAATTATTCGGTTACATCAGCATCAGGTGCTTGGTATCTGGTGGTGATCCAAGACTGATTCATTTTTATGAAGATCAGTCGATCGACCGAGTCGGTGGACAGACGCACCCTGTGATCGGTTACCACGCCTCCAGCAGCACTGAATGTGCGTTCCGAAAGAACGCTGGATGCAGGACAGGCCAGTAGCTCAATTGCATACTGTGCAAGCTCTGGCCAGTGATCCATCCTCAAGACCCAGTAACCCAGAGGATTTTCGGTGGGAAAGGTGTCCAAGTCTGATCTTGCCCCTAGGTATTCCTGCACCATGTAAAACAGACGCTGGCGATGGTTGCTGGAACCGATCATACCTTGGGGCTGCGGACCAAAAAATTGTCTGAACGCATCGGTCAGACGGCCACCTTCTCCACCGCTCCTTCTTTGACTGACCGAAGCCTCAGCAACACGTTGTCCAGAAACAGGAGTTTGTAACCTCCCAGTCTCTGGGAACGCGTTGCACAGACCTTTCTGCAAGGCCTCCCGAAGATGTTTCATCCTCTGCTCCCTCTGCGATGGCAAGATAAGGTCCGCAACCTTACCCTTGTAACGTGGATCAAGGAGGGTTGCCAGCCAGTATTGGTCCTTCTCCTTGATACCACGAATACGAGGATCCTTACGCAGGCTTTGCAGGATCAGGGAGGCCATGCAGCGTAGGTTTGCTGAGGCATTCGGTCCGGAGTCCTCTGGGTCACTAAGGACGACAACGTCCGCAGCCACCTCCTCCCAGGCACGTACAAGTCCATGTGTTTCTTGGGACTGATCCCTTAAAGACTGCTGCTGATGCTGAGTGCCAGGCTCCACCTCCATACTGACACAATCTTCCTCCTCCTCCTCCTCCTCCTCGTCCTCTTCCTGTGTGATCGGCGGGCACGCAGGAACACTGTCTGGATAAAGGGGGCCTTGAGAGCTAAGGAAGTCCTCCTCTTCCTGCCTCTGTTCTGCCTCAAGTGCCCTGTCCATTATTCCACGCAGCGTGTGCTCCAACAGGTGGACAAGGGGGACAGTGTCACTGATGCATGCACTGTCACTGCTCACCATCCTCGTGGCCTCCTCGAATGGTGACAGGACAGTGCATGCATCCCTGATCATGGCCCACTGGCGTGGGGAAAAAAAACCAAGCTCCCCTGACCCTGTCCTGGTGCCATAGTCGCACAGGTACTCATTGATGGCCCTCTGCTGCGTGTGCAGCCGCTGCAGCATGGCCAACGTTGAGTTCCACCTGGTGGGCATGTCACAGATTAGGCGGTTCTTGGGCAGGTTAAACTCTTTTTGGAGGTCCGTCAGCCGAGCACTGGCATTATATGACCGGCGGAAATGCACACAGACTTTCCTGGCCTGCCTCAGGACATCCTGTAAGCCCGGGTACCTGCCCAAGAACCGCTGCACCACCAAGTTAAGGACGTGAGCCAAACAGTGCACACGGGTCATTTGTCCCTGTCGGAGGGCAGAGAGGAGGTTGGTGCCATTGTCGCAAACCACCATTCCTGCCTTAAGTTGGCGTGGCGTCAACCACCTCTGAACCTGCCCCTGCAGAGCTGACAGAACCTCTGCCCCAGTGTGGCTCCTGTCCCCCAAGCACACCAGCTCAAGCACCGCATGGCATCTTTTGGCCTGCGTACTTGCGTAGCCCCTTGAACGCCTACGGAGCACCGCTGGTTCCGAGGAAGAGGCCATGGAGGAAGAAGAAGAGGAGGGGGTGGAGGAGAGAGGTGTGTCACAATCAGCATTTTGGAGGCGTGGTGGCGGAACAACCTCCAACACTACTGCACCTTGTCCTGCATCCTTCCCAGCTGCCAGCAGAGTCACCCAATGCGCCGTGAAACTTAGGTAACGTCCCTGTCCATGCCTGCTGGACCATGAGTCAGCGGTAATATGCACCTTACCGCTGACCGCCCTGTCCAGCGAGGCATGGACATTGCCTTCCACATGCCGGTAGAGAGCCGTAATTGCCTTCCGTGAGAAAAAGTGGCGTTTGGGTACCTGCCACTGAGGAACCGCACATTCCACAAACTCACGGAAGGGGGCAGAGTCTACCAACTGAAAAGGCAGCAGTTGAAGTGCTAGCAATTTTGCCAAGCTAGCATTCAACCGCTGGGCATGTGGATGGCTGGGAGCAAACTTCTTTCGGCGGTGCAGCAGCTGGGGCAGGGAAATTTGCCTGGTACAATCTGACGTCGGTGTACCAAAAGCAGATTGCCCACAAGTACTTGGCTGTGACACACCTAATTCTACACCTTCATTCCTCTCACTGCAGGTCTCAGAGAGGACTGGAGGTCTAGTGGGGTTGGAAATCTCAGCTGATGAGGAGCAAGGAGAGATCCTTTTTGTTCTTTGGTGTGGGTCTTTTAGATACGCTTGCCAACGAACTGCATGGCAGGTCAACATATGTCTGGTCAAGCATGTGGTACCCAAGCGGGAGATGTTTTGGCCACGTGAGATACGCTTGAGACATATGTTGCAAATAGCAGCGGTGCGATCTGATGCACTCGTCTCAAAAAAGGCCCACACCAAAGAACTTTTTGAATAACGCGCAGAGACTGCAGCGCCCTGCACATGTGGAGCTTTGGGGTGTGATGCAGTCAATGTGCTGCCCTTAGGCTGGCCCCTGGAGGGCATCCTGCCTCGTTGGTGATGTGCCGCCTCCTCCTCCTCCTCCTCCTCTCTCCTATCAGGCACCCACGTTGAGTCAGTGACCTCATCATCCCCTCCCTCCTCATCACTGGAGCAAACCTGGCAGTATGCTGCAGCAGGGGGAGCATGACTGCCAGATTGCTGTCCTTCTTGGGCACCCCCTCTGTCCGTGCTCATGTTACTGCCTTCATCGAGCTCAGTATCATCATCAGAGCCTTCCAAACGCTGGGCATCCTCCTGGAGCATGTACCCAACACTGTGGTCAAACAGTTCGAGGGACTCCTCAGGAGGACATGGTGGAGCTAGGGAAGGAGTCACTGATGACATTGAGCTGAGGGAAGAGGCCGCTGCTTTGCCAGACAAAGCACCCTGGGCATGGGTGAGAGAGGATGAGGAGGATGAGGACGGCTTGGTCATCCACTCGACCAAGTCTTCCGCATGTTGCGGCTCAACACGGCCAGCTGCCGAAAAAAAAGGCCAAGCGTGTCCCATGGCCACGTGCTAATGAGGATGCACCGTCTCCACGACCAGCACTAGACACAGAGCCTGCTTGCCCTCTCTTATTGGCTTGTGACTGTCTGCCTCTCCTTCTTGGCCTTCCAGACATACTAATGGCCTGTAGCTGCACTAAGCTGGGATAGAACACCAGTAATTTTCTTCAGGTAGCTTTATATACTGTAACCAGACAAGCCTGCCTGTCAGTAGGAAGATAACAGGAACGGATCTAGCTGAACACTGTGAGAAGGACGCACTGTACTAAATGTAAATAGTCTAGCTGCCTGACCGTGGTACTAATAGGATCAAATAGAACACCAGTAATTTTCTTCAGGTAGCTTTATATACTGTAACCAGACAAGCCTGCCTGTCAGTAGGAAGATAACAGGAACGGATCTAGCTGAACACTGTGATCAGGACGCACTGTACTAAATGTAAATAGTCTAGCTGCCTGACCGTGGTACTAATAGGATCAAATAGAACACCAGTAATTTTCTTCACGTAGCTTTATATACTGTAACCAGACAAGCCTGCCTGTCAGTAGGAAGATAACAGGAACGGATCTAGCTGAACACTGTGAGCAGGACGCACTGTACTAAATGTAAATAGTCTAGCTGCCTGACCGTGGTACTAATAGGATCAAATAGAACACCAGTAATTTTCTTCACGTAGCTTTATATACTGTAACCAGACAAGCCTGCCTGTCAGTAGGAAGATAACAGGAACGGATCTAGCTGAACACTGTGAGCAGGACGCACTGTACTAAATGTAAATAGTCTAGCTGCCTGACCGTGGTACTAATAGGATCAAATAGAACACCAGTAATTTTCTTCACGTAGCTTTATATACTGTAACCAGACAAGCCTGCCTGTCAGTAGGAAGATAACAGGAACGGATCTAGCTGAACACTGTGAGCAGGACGCACTGTACTAAATGTAAATAGTCTAGCTGCCTGACCGTGGTACTAATAGGATCAAATAGAACACCAGTAATTTTCTTCACGTAGCTTTATATACTGTAACCAGACAAGCCTGCCTGTCAGTAGGAAGATAACAGGAACGGATCTAGCTGAACACTGTGAGCAGGACGCACTGTACTAAATGTAAATAGTCTAGCTGCCTGACCGTGGTACTAATAGGATCAAATAGAACACCAGTAATTTTCTTCACGTAGCTTTATATACTGTAACCAGACAAGCCTGCCTGTCAGTAGGAAGATAACAGGAACGGATCTAGCTGAACACTGTGAGCAGGACGCACTGTACTAAATGTAAATAGTCTAGCTGCCTGACCGTGGTACTAATAGGATCAAATAGAACACCAGTAATTTTCTTCACGTAGCTTTATATACTGTAACCAGACAAGCCTGCCTGTCAGTAGGAAGATAACAGGAACGGATCTAGCTGAACACTGTGAGCAGGACGCACTGCACTAAATGTAAATAGTCTAGAAGATAACAGGAACGGATCTAGCTGAACACTGTGAGCAGGACGCACTGCACTAAATGTAAATAGTCTAGAAGATAACAGGAACAGATCTAGCTGAACACTGTGAGCAGGACGCACTGCACTAAATGTAAATAGTCTAGAAGATAACAGGAACGGATCTAGCTGAACACTGTGAGCAGGACGCACTGCACTAAATGTAAATAGTCTAGAAGATAACAGGAACGGATCTAGCTGAACACTGTGAGCAGGACGCACTGCACTAAATGTAAATAGTCTAGAAGATAACAGGAACGGATCTAGCTGAACACTGTGAGCAGGACGCACTGCACTAAATGTAAATAGTCTAGAAGATAACAGGAACGGATCTAGCTGAACACTGTGAGCAGGACGCACTGCACTAAATGTAAATAGTCTAGAAGATAACAGGAACGGATCTAGCTGAACACTGTGAGCAGGACGCACTGCACTAAATGTAAATAGTCTAGAAGATAACAGGAACGGATCTAGCTGAACACTGTGAGCAGGACGCACTGCACTAAATGTAAATAGTCTAGAAGATAACAGGAACGGATCTAGCTGAACACTGTGAGCAGGACGCACTGCACTAAATGTAAATAGTCTAGAAGATAACAGGAACGGATCTAGCTGAACACTGTGAGCAGGACGCACTGCACTAAATGTAAATAGTCTAGAAGATAACAGGAACGGATCTAGCTAAACTGAATACAGTGTATATATATATATGCAACACCTGGGATGCATATATATACACAATACACTGTAAGTGCAGCTAACTGACTGACTGTTCTGCCTAATCTATCTAACTCAAATCAAATGACACTGTCTCTCTCTCTCTCTATCTCTCAGCACACCGGAACACACACTACACAGGGCCGCCGTGCAGGCGGCCTTATATAGTGTGGGGCGTGTACTAAATCCCCTGAGCCATAATTGGCCAAAGCCACCCTGGCTTTGGCCAATTACAGCTCTCTCTACTGACGGCGCTGTGATTGGCCAAGCATGCGGGTCATAGTGCATGCTTGGCCAATCATCAGCCAGCAATGCACTGCGATGCCGCAGTGAATTATGGGCCGCAACGCGCCACACGAATTTGGTGCGAATGGCCCATATCGTTCGCAATTCGACGGACGGTCGAACAGCCGATGTTCGAGTCGAACATGGGTTCGACTCGAACACGAAGCTCATCCCTAGTGCCTACGAGAGTGACACAATCACACCAGCCAGGACCTGGAAGTTAGACCTGTAACATGAGGAAGGAATTAGGATGCTTTTGATACCATACACCTCTCATGTGTTACATTGGCTTTGGGAGCAATGTTTTAACCTTTTTTATTGAATCTATTTTAATCAAATAATACATCATGAGAGCCCTTTTGCTTTTCTCCTAACCTGAATGGATTCCATTTGAGTGCCCATATGAATAGCTGCTGTCTGGAGGTTTGATTCCCTAAAACATGGAGCATACACAGAGCTTGTTTGACCATCCGCTATAGGCGGTCAAATATTATGGTAATGTGCATCTATTGAATAGAGCACATTTGTATGGTGGAGTTTTTTTCACTTTGTTTACTGGCAGAGAAGCTGCTTTGGAATATCTGCTACTAAATTGTTGGAAATTAGTGTGATGCGGGGTGTTGAGTGTGATGTGGGGTTCTGAGAGTGACTGCGAAGAACTTGGAGTAGCTGTAGAACCAGGAGTAACTTGGAGTAGCGTAGAGTACCAAGCAGCTTTTTTAACACCCCCATTAGAGTAGCAGGTAAAATGTCTAACAGGAGTGGTGATGCAACCCAGTGCACAGCTTGCTCCATGTATGCGTTCCTTGAAGAACCATTTGAGGGCGAATCTTGCTGGGTGAGATGTGAGCTAGTTGGTTCTCTGGAAGCCCAGATCCTGGATCTAGAGAATCAGGTGGCAACACTGCAAAGCATCAACAACCTGGAAAGGAGCTTGGACATTACCCAACAGGTGCTGGCGGGGACCAGTGTAGAGGAGGGTGGAGATATGGGGGTACAGGAGCCAGAAGTAGGTAGCTGGGTGTCAGAAGTGTAGTGATATGAAGTATAGTGGTGTAGATAATTAATTTAGTTGTTATTGTAATGATGATGTAAGTACTCTTCCGCAGCAACCCAATTCTTCCAGAGAGATGCACTTTATTGACTTCCAACACAGAACAAGGTCCAAAGTCCACAGATGACAAAAAATCCGACAGAGTAGATATAATTCAGAGTCCCATTTTCTCTAGATTTGCTTCTTCATAGTCATACACAGACAAGACTATACCAAACTATAGACTGAACGCCATGTTATATTCACTAGACTTTGAATGGCTGAGCAATTTGATTGGCCGTCTCCATTTAGGCCTTTGATATGCTTTAGTCTTTCAGACAGACAACAACCCCCAGCCGTGAACAGCTGCAGTCATAAACCGCCCCAATTTGCACTCCCGCATATCAACATCAACAAGTCCCCTTAGATATGTGTAATTAGATTAGATTAACATATACCACCTGAACACCCTTTGAAATGTTCAATTAGGTTAACAGGCCATACCTCACACACATAGGTAGACTTGCATAAGATAAACATATCAAAGGGACATCAGCCGTTATATTAAAATTGAGTTGGCTTGGACATATCGACCATTGTCAACTGAATTCTAGGCCTGGTTAATATTGTGCTGTATGTGTACATATATATAATAATATAATATCCCACATAAATCGGTGAACATATTACAACATATACCCCCACTTGGATCGGTTCGAATCAGAATCGATTCACAACCAAACTGCTCAGACATTCCTGGCTCTTAAGATTGAAGCCATCTCTATGCTTTCCTTCTTTCTCTGGATTGTTCTTAGTTGTCTTCTACCACAACAATATAAACCAAACAAAAAAAATCAATCCAATCCAACCACACACATCCAAGGGGACTTGCTGATGCCGACATGCGGGAGTGCAAACATATTACAACAAGAAGGAGAGGCAGGGGGAAGAGCCTTAGGGAGGCCAGTCCTGAGTCGGTACATCCCAACAAATATAGAAAAGGCAGTACAGCACAAACAAATAAAACAAAACTATGATAAAAACAAATCGATAAAATTGACACAAAAACAGTCCATAATCTTCTTCCTAAAAAATATGTTGATCGAAAGGACACCAGCGAATATCCAGTGAGATGAGTGATAAGTCAATCATATAAGGGGACTTTTGTGAAAACCTCCACCATCAAGAGAAATGGCCGCTCACCTCATGCGGTGGACCCCTGAGTGAATCAGTCAGGTCAAACCAGCAGTTCCCTTTAAGGGTATTAGGTCAGCAAGCTCCCACATTAATGTTGAATAAGGTGCCGGTATTGATAACTACACATGGAATTCCTCATCAACTCCAGGATTGGTACACAAAGCACAAAGCACCTTCCAAGTCCTTCCTGTCCCTCCCTCTCTATCCCTCTCTTCTTTCGAGATGCACTGTATTCGTCTGTTTTCTCCCATTTCTCTGAGGATTGCAGCAATTTATAGGCCTCCAGGACCGGTATCGCGCTTTCTTGATGACTTTGCTGCCTGGCTACCCTACTTTCTCTCCTCTGAAATACCCACCATTATTCTTGGTGACTTTAACATTCCTGTCAATGTTAACAGCCCAACTACAGCTAAACTTCTCGACTTAACCTCATCTTTTGACCTAACCCAATGGACACATACTTCCACTCACTCCAATGGTAATACCCTTGACCTTGTATTCTCCCATCTCTGTAACCCTGGCAACCTCACCAACACCCCCTTTCCTCTATCTGATCACAACCTCATTACTTTCACTGTATCCTTGCCTCCAACCACCCATCCCTCCAAGCAGCAAACAATTACTTGTAGAAACCTTCGCCACTTTAACCCTTCTCTTCTCTATTCTGCTACTGACCACCTATATGACATAATCTCTCCCCTGTCCTGTCCTGACCTGGCTACCTCTGTCTACAACAGTTCACTCTCATCATCACTAGATGCACTTGCTCCTCTAACCACACGCAGAATCAGGCCCAGAACGTTACAACCCTGGCAAACTGACAACACTAGAAATCTCAAGAGACATTGCCGTGCTCTTGAACGACTGTGGCGTAAAACCAAATGCCTGCAAGACTTCACCCTATTTAAATCTACCCTTCTAAAATACAATTCATGCCTCCATGCTGCCAAACAAGCCTACTTTGTCTCTCTTATTAATTCCTTGTCATCCAGTCCCCGTCGGCTTTTCTCAACCTTTAACTCTCTGCTTTGTCCACCACCCCCTCTACCCACTAACTCACTCACTGCCCAAGAGATTGCCAATCACTTCAAAGACAAGATCGATGCAATTCGTGAGGACATCTCCACTGTGCGTACGTCTTCCCCACCCAACATACCTTGCCTAGCAGCACATTCAACACTCTCCTCTTTTGAATTGGCTACTACGGAAGAGGTTACAAAAATTTTCTCGGATGCCCACCTAACCAATTGTCCCTTGGATCCTGTTCTCTCACAACTACTACGGTCACCCTCTTCTTCTATCCTATGCTTCCTCACCCACATCTTCAATCTCTCCCTCTCTAGTGGCATTTTCCCCTCCCCTCTAAAACATGCGCAGATCACTCCCATTCTTAAAAAGCCCTCACTGGACCCTACCGACCTGAACAACTTAAGACCCATCTCATTGCTCCCATTCACCTCTAAACTTCTAGAACGCTTAGTCTACAACCGTCTTAGCTCCTTCCTCAATAAAAATAACCTTCTTGACCCCTTACAGTCTGGCTTTCACTCGCAGCACTCCACGGAAACTGCCTTACTAAAACTCACTAACGATTTACTAACTGCTAAAACCAACAGCCAGTACTCCATACTCCTACTACTTGACCTCTCTGCAGCCTTTGATACTGTTGACCACCCGCTTCTTCTCAATAAACTACATTCCCTTGGCCTCCGAGATTCTGCTCTATCCTGGTTCTCTGACTATTTATCACAGCGCTCCTTCAGTGTCACCTACAACTCTGTCTCCTCCTCTCCATTGCCCCTTTCTGTGGTGGTCCCCCAAGGCTCGGTTCTTGGACCCCTTCTCTTCTCTATCTACACCTCCTCCCTTGGTCACTTAATAACTGCCCACGGCTTCCAATACCACTTATACGCTGATGACACCCAAATCTATCTGTCTACTCCTCACCTCACTCCTTCAGTCTCCTCTCGCATTACTAACTTACTAACTGACATATCAGCGTGGATGTCGCACCACTTCCTTAAACTAAATCTCTCTAAAACTGAGCTATTAATATTCCCCCCCGCCCGTGCCCCCCTCCATGACTTTTCCATCAAAATCAACAATGCAACCATCAGT
Organism: Lithobates septentrionalis; assembly: GCA_037952835.1. Classification (NCBI taxonomy): domain Eukaryota; kingdom Metazoa; phylum Chordata; class Amphibia; order Anura; family Ranidae; genus Lithobates; species Lithobates septentrionalis. The sequence continues at coordinate 1,348,562 of JBBDGP010000237.1, read as the reverse complement.
CCCTCCCCTCACGCCAGGGTACTAGGTGTAATCCTAGACTCTGACTTGTCATTTCAGCCTCAAATCCAATCGTTGTCAAAAGTTTGTAGAATTCACCTCCGTAACATCTCTAAAATTCGCCCTTTTTTAACAAATGAAACCACCAAGCTCCTCATTCACTCCCTTGTTATCTCTCGCCTTGACTATTGCAACTCCCTTCTCATTGGCTTACCTCTTCATAGGCTATCCCCTCTTCAGTCTATCATGAATGCTGCTGCCAGACTTATCCACCTTACCAACCGCTCAGTGTCTGCCAACCCTCTACTTCAATCCCTACACTGGCTCCCAATCACCCAGCGAATTAAATTCAAAATTCTAACCACAACATACAAAGCCATTCACAACTCTGCCCCAAGCTACATCACTAATCTTGTCTCCAAATATCACCCAAATCGACCTCTCCGCTCTTCTCAAGACCTCCTGCTTTCAAGCTCTCTCATCTCCTCCTCCCATGCTCGTCTCCAGGATTTCTCCAGAGCCTCTCCCATCCTCTGGAACTCGCTACCTCCATCTATCCGGCTATCCCCTACTCTTGCTACCTTCAGGCAATCCCTGAAAACTCATCTCTTCAGGAAAGCCTATCACGTCTCCAACTAATCTCCTACCACTTCCACCAGCTCATTCCCCACAGTTACAACCTTTTGTACCACCTGCCCCACCCTATTAGATTGTAAGCTCTTCTGAGCAGGGCCCTCTTAATGCTATTGTATTGTATTGTATTATAACTGTATTGTCTCCCTTTTTATATTGTAAAGCGCTGCGTAAACTGTTGGCGCTATATAAATCCTGAATAATAATAATAATAATACATGGAATAAAAGCAACAATATCTAGTGCTCTCTGAGTAATTCAGAACAATCCAGAGAGACATATAGTACTCATCAGTCAATTTCAGCACTGTCAGGTTGTTGTCCAGAATGCCTAGGAGCTCTAATAAGCGGAAACTTCCTGGTTTGATGGATGGAAAGCATGCCACGTCAAGGTGCCTTGGTTGCAGCGTAGGTTGCAGTAGCAAACTTTGGTATAGCCACAGGTTTGCTTTTGTAGCTGAAATTTTTGGTATTTTCTTACTAGGAAAAGTAAGAGGTTCTCTGTACAGGAACCTTGTCCTTTCCTTCTGTCCTTTCCTTCTGTTCTGTTCACCTTAACAGATTGTCGCTCAGCTCTGGTTCCCTGCTTGAGAACATTTATCTGCAACCTGGGCCCTCTTCACATGGAGTCTCAGAAGCATAGAAGCTGCTTCTCCAAGGGCTTTTTTCACCCCATTTCTGCTGAAGTGGGAAAGGGATTTGGGCTTAACGCTTTCCTCTGAACAAGAATGCATCCTTTATTTTGATCACTATTCATCTATTGGGAGAAAATGCAGGAGTTGGGAAGAAGATCCTTACCCGCTGGTATAAGCTTCCCTTGCTTCTATGGAAAATTTACCCTGAGGGACACCTGCTGGCGCTGTGGAGAGGCTGAGGGCACCATGTTTCATATCTTCTGGAATTGGTTTTGGTCTCAGGTTGGACAGACTATTTGGCAGCTTACAGATTTTGACCAGGGTTCGGACCCCGCCAGATACCTTTTGCACCACTCTGATCTCCTAAAACACAGATTTAAAAAGTCTATGTTAATTTACTTGGTAAATGTGGCCAAGGCCTGTATATTAGCATTATGGAAGCAGGAATCCCCCCCCCCCCCCCACACACTTACTTTTTATGGTTGACCAAAGTGGGTGACATCTACTCCATGGACTTTATCACTGCTGCCCTGAGAGGAAAGGAGAAGTTCAGACAGAAATGGTTTTACTGGACTCTATATACGTGTTCCAGAGAGTACAAATTATGGAGGGGTGAGGTCACCATTCCTGTTCCCCTTCATCAATCAGCCCCCCCCCCCTCTTTTTTTTTTCTCTCTTCCCTCTCTCTTTTTTTTCTTTTCACCCTACACTTTTTCATCCCTCTGTGTCATTATTAGTGGTTGTTGACATGTGTTGCAAACGTGTTTTCTGTCTTAATAAAAAGCTCAGACAGGATGTGGAAGGCATTATTTTATTTCTGATACTCTTCTGGTCTTTGGCATAAATGTGAATTACTGGTTGTTATTCTACATATTTACCAAATTTTGGCACTTGTGGGCTGCCTTTCTATGCCCTTATGTTCCACAGCCACTTACTCCTATCTGTATGCTAAATTTATAAATAAAGAATAAAAAAAAAAAAGTTATTTCACTTTTACCAAAAAACTGCCTATGCAGGTGAGGGGCTCCTGTAGATAAAAACAAACTGTGAAGCTTGCTATACCCTTGCTATAGGTGTAGGTCATTTACGTACCTCCCAAAGCCTGACTGAAAAATTCCAAGAGATGTTGTCATTCCTTTTTGCCTTGTTACAAGGACTTTGCTAAGACACTTCCAGCCATTGTTTCTAACCCCCATCTTCACAAGAGCAACCCAACCCCCCCTCCCCCCAGTGTGGTCCACTATCTTTTCTGTCCCACCATCTCTGAGCTCAGTGCTACTGTGACAAGGGAGAGAGAGCACTTGCAAAGGGATTTGATATTGCTGGTAGTGTCTTAGCGACATCCTGGAAAAACAAGAGGCTCCCATCATCTCACAAAGAGCAAGGTGGTCTCATCCCTATCAATGAGAACAAAAATGGTAACCCCCTCAGTTGGGACTTTAGATAGACCACCCACTCAGAAATCAGTAAAAAACAATCAATTTAATAATGAAAAAAACATATAAAACCTACAAATGACAAAGATGCACAACGTGACATGGAAAGTCATAAAAATGTTGCACACCTTAGCCTGTAATGTAAATGCCCAGATGCAACAAGCCAGGACAGGATGATGCTATCTCTTGAGTTTTTCAGTCAGGTGTCGGGAGGTAAGTAAATGGCCTATTGCAAGGGCAATATTCAACTTTGGTCAAAGCTGCACAATTTGCTTTTGTCTACAGGCACCCCTTATCTGCATATGCAGTTTTTTGGTAAAGGTGAACTAACCCTTTAATTTTACTCCTCCCCCTGTCCTTTCACAGAAATACAGATTAGGGCTCATGCACACGGGTGCATTCTGCAGTACAGTGTAAACAAACTAGTGTATTTGTGAGCTCCTGGTGCTGATTACAGCCCCCCATAGACATGAATAGTTGCAGACAGATGTCTGCAACTATGCACCACTACTTGTGATAGTAATTTCTCAAATAAAGGTGCTCTGTGTCCTGGAACTTTCATTTGTGTGCCTATACAGGTGCTTCTTACCTGCCTAATCAGTTTTTTGGTAAAGGAGGAGAACATTTCCTTGGATTGATGACCGAAAATATATCAGAGGGTTCGCTATCTCTGTGACAATTCACCAATAGGTGTAGTTAGATGGTTGTGGTTGAAGAAGCCAGGTACCAACATAACCATTTGGATCATTGTCACAACTACATATATATATATATATATATATATATATATATATATATATATACTGTATATTTATGCTACAACCCATGTGAGAATAATTTTTGCTTGGATTGATGACCAAAAATATTTTTGGACTTATAGATAATTGCAGTGCATTCAAAAAATGTTATGTTTTTTTTAATTAGATTAATGGAATCTATTTTAAGACCTTATCTTGAGATCTTACATACGGTATGTCAGCAGTGGTGTATTTAGGTTTTGTGCTGCCCTAGGCCTGACTAAACTCGTGCACCCCCTAATTTAAATCTAAAGGAGAATGTCCAATCTGATTTTTTTTATTTTTAGTGTTGTGTCCACTTTATAGAGATTGTACAGTCTAATTGTATAATGTATGGTCATCAGAAATGGAAGAAGGGATGGATGGATAGAGGGGTGAATGGATGGATGGAAGTAGGGGTGATTGGATGGAAGGATGAACAGATTTATGGATGGAGGAATGAATGGAAAGTTGGACGGATGGATGAATGGATGGGGGGACAGATGTATGGAGTGTGAGTAGTTGTCTTGCAATGACCTGGTTTTCAGGCCAGCTTCTTCCTCCCACGGCAGAAGTGGACTTTAGTGAATACCCCTGGACATGCCTCTCGCACAGGGACTGGTTGTCTCTTGGAGGTACACACCCGGTCACTTTGGATTCCTTGGTCTGTCTCTTCTGTCAGATGAGAGAGCTGGCTATAGCCGCAGCCATGGTGTGGGGAAGGCTGCAGTTATGCTGAGTCATCCCTATACTCTTCTCCAGGATGATGGAGGGGAGAGGGATCATGACTTTTCCATCCCTCCCAGTCCTGGAAGATCCCAGCAGGTTACCACAGGCTGGAAGACATCCTTGAAGATCCAGGAGAGAGGTGTCAGTCACAGGGTATTGTACCTTGTAGGCAGAGGAGAGCCTGTGTAGTATGGCCCTGAGCCAGGCATTCTTCTCCAATGGGGGGACACATCCCGGGTCACCCAGATAGGAACCCCCTGAGATCCATGTCAGTGGTGTCAACGTCAGATGAGGAGGACTGATGGAGGGGGTCCCAGGTAGGGAGCAGTGAATATCCTCCACTGTGTACACAGTACAGCCCTCCTCTCCTCTGCCATCCTTGGATCTCAGCATGACATTAAAGTGTAAGTTCACTGGACATCCTCCCATTCCCCCCCCAGTCCCTCTATTCCAGTGTCCTGCAATCCCCCGCTGTCAGGACGCTGCTTCACAAGTCTGAGCATTTAAAAACCCAGCGGTATCACCTACATCTGTAACTCTCAGCAGAAGAGGCATTCTGATTGGTCAGCACAGTCACATGGACGGCGCTGGCCAATCAGGTTCTGTCTAGTCCATCCTGTCAGCATGTGGGTGGCACCCTCAGCGCTGGTGACTAGGGCTGCAACTAACGATTATTTTCATAATCGATTAGTTGGCCGATTATTGTTTTGATTAATCGGTAATAACCTTAGAAAAAAGTGTGGTGTATAATTTAGTTAATATGTAAAGTTTTTTAAAAAAAAGGCAATTTATTCTTAAATATCTCTATGCAGTGGTAAATATAAATAACCAACTATATGGTTGGGGAGCAAAATATCTAATCCACTCTGAGAATAACAGACAGAAGAGATCTACTGTATATACTATTAGAGGAGATATACTGACTATATTGATCCGTGTGGCCAGCATAAGGATCGGTACACACCTATGCAGTTTGCTTTTGATCTGTTTCTGCAGTGCATTTTGCTGGGCGTTTTGATTTTTGCGCACGGGATTTTGCGGCGATTTGCGTTTTTGCAATTTTTTTTTGGCCAATTTGTTGTTGGGCAGATTAAAAAACACAAATTGCTGCAAAAACGCATTACATGCTTTTCTACAGCTTCTCTATTGAAGTATATTGAATCAAAAAAGCACTGTTGTGCGTTAAAAGTCCTTGACCCTTTCCAAATACGCAGCGGCTGAAAAAGCATAGATGTGAACTTGTCCCGTAGGAAACCATGTAAATGAACTGTAGTGCGTTTCTGCAAAAAGCACCAAAAAAACACATAGATGTGAACCAGGTCTCAGACATTTAGTAACATAATGGGGTTAAAAAAACTAAAATTAGCCCTTTATAGTACAAAAAAAGCAGATAATCAATACTGTAAAGGGTTCATTTTTTTTTTTTACTGTAGAACTGTGAAAGTAATATTTACAGTAGCAACTATTTGCTCTTTTTGTACTATAAAGGACTAATTTTAGTTTTTTTTTTAACCCCATTATGTTACTGGCCGATTAATCGATTATGAAAATAGTAATCGATTAATTTCATAATCGATTAGTTGACGATTAATTGATTAATTGTTTCAGCCCTACTGGTGACACACACCACTACCAGTGGTTAGAACATGCGACCTAGCGGGTGCGTTTCACACCCACATAGCGGCTCCACTGCGGTATTATACTGGCAGCAGTGCGGCTGCTTTATGGGGATGCCAGACCGATATGCCTCCTGGATCGTGCCTGCCCCCCCGGGCCAGTCCGACCTATTAAACTGGCAAGCCAATGGGGACTATTTTTGTGAGGCAGCCAGGAGGAGGCTGTTTTTTACGTGTTTTTTTTTGCCACCCTAGGCATGGGCCTTGTCGGCCTAGGCCAAGATGTAGCGTTGTATGTCAGGCTTTGACTGGGCTTTCTATGTTGGACTATGATTGGACCTGGTTATCTAACTACAAGATATAGACACAAAAGTACATCGAACAAAATTTATCAAAACTGGAGCGGACAGAGTCTAAAGCATCTGTGCATGGCAACCAATCAGCTTCTATCTTTCATTTTAAAATCTGAACAAGTTGAAAAAAAGAAGCTGATTGGTTGCCATGCACAGCTGCTTCAGATTCCCCTCAACGGTTGTAAACCATTTACATATGGTCTTTTTGGAGAGTGACAATGGAATAGTCCTATGAATGTCATCAAAAAACCATGATCCTTGCAGAAAAGAACATTTATTTTAAACATTCTATTAAATTTACATAAATGTATATGTGTCACCGGCGCAAAACAAACAATAATATTTCCCCCTAAATTTTGAGTTGCTGCACTCAAAAAAAAAAAAACATTCGGTGAAAAAATGATTAATATGTGTGTTGAGTCAATATTCAGTACACCACTCCATTCAACATTGTGTGTCCCCAAACATTTCTAAACCATAACCTGTACCTAAAATAAAATACTATTAAATACTAATACCATCGACATCAGTATATAGAACAATGTGTCATCAATTCACCATATTCCAACTTACGGGAACAACCCCACATTCATGTGCATATGTGATCTTATACAAAAAAATATATAAAAATTTTAGAAAAACACCCCAACAGGTTATCACAAAAAGTTGTATAGTGACCAAAAGTCCATGTGCAAAGTGCAATGTGCAACAAATACAAAGATTGCTGTGTAGCCTTCCTTCAAGTTCACAATATTTGTCATCCGTGATACATCGTGATAGATTCCCCACTTCTGTGACAAACCACCACTATAAGGATTGGCCACTCACCAAATGTTTAATGAACAATGCGCCTTCGGTTCATTAATAGGGATAACCACTCCACCTGAATCATATATATGCTGTCCCCAATTCGTTACACACAAGGCTCAGTTTTCCTCATAGAAGCTATATGAACAACGATCATAGCGCAAAATGTTTAAAAAGCTGTTTATTTTCGCTAAAATAAAATAGTATAAACTCACATTTAAAAGTGCGCTCAGGCTGACACTAAGCTGTTCCAGCAGTTAAGGATGGGTGTAAAGGTGGCGTGGTTACTGGTGTGCGATCTGAGTATGGTCCGCACTCGGCCTGCGCTTCACCCCTCGCTCTCGTCCGTCCCGGACGTAACGTAATCTCGTGACCAAGCAATCTGTGGCTGCTGGGAGTTTTTTTTTTTTTTTTTAAATATGTTTATTCAGAGTCTAAGATAAAGACAGCATAAAAGAGTTAAATGCGATTTCAGCCCACTGTTTTTAATGAGCCTGTACACACAGGTGTGTAAACGTGCACTGCAGTTCAGTAAAAAAAAAAAAAATTCAAAAATCCCCCAAAAAAGCTTGATGATTGCGTGTACACATGCGTGCAAATGCGCATTTACTATAAAGCCCATCCTTGCATTTTTATGCAGGAACCTTTTGCCAGGAATCTGCTGTTCATACATCAGTGCCGTTACTGGATGGGTACTTAGAGACATGGGAATTGGAGATGTAGCTTTTTTTTCTAGTTTCTCTCCAGGTGATGACAGTGTCTCTAATTACTACATTATGTTTGATGTTCTTTGGAAGCTTAGAAAAGTTACTACGGAGTAAAGCAGCCACTGACCAGGATTTGACCATAACAGGTTGCAGTAAATAGAATGGATGGCATAAGGTGCAGACCAGGTTATAAGCTCTAAGGTTAGAAAAGTAATGCCTCCTTCGTGCTAGGGAATTTGCCCAGAGCTTACTGAATGTGGTGAAGTTTCACTTTGCAAAGAATACCCAATCACAAGCAAGGAAAATAAACAAAAACAGTATTCTTGTTTGCACACAATTGGATGATGGAAGTCATCAGAGCTTCACTTCATTCACTAAGCTCTTGGGAAAATTCCCCTGCAAAGTGCAAGTGAACAGAGTCCTTTAGTAATTGGACTCCATTGTCACAATCACAGGGTGTGCCTGGGCACATACTAATTACCCTGTGCTACGCAGAGTCCCCCTGTTTAGACCCCTGATATTTCACAAAAGTCCTTTAACTCTTGCAAATATTGTAAAAAAATTATATAAAAATAAAAACTACTGACACCGTCCACTGCCATTCTGACCCCAATCTCGGCCCTACTGACACCGTCCACTGCCCTACTGACCCCAATCTCTGCCCTACTGACACTGCCCTACTGACCGCAATCCCTGCCCTACTGACACTGTCCACTGCCCTAGTGACCCCAATCTCTGCCCTATTGACAACATCCACTGCTCTAGTGACCCCAATCTCTGCACTACTGACACCGTCCACTGTCCTACTGACCCCAATCTCTGCCCTACTGACCGCAATCTCTGCCCTACTGACACTGTCCACTGCCCTAGTGACCCCAATCTCTGCCCTACAGATACCATCCACTGCCCTACTGACCTCAATCTCTGCACTACTGACACCGTCCACTGCCCTACTGTCCCCAATCTCTGCCCTACTGACACTGCCCTACTGACCCCAATCTCTCCCCTACTGACACTGTCCACTGCCCTAGTGACCCCAATCTCTGCCCTACTGACACCGTCCACTGCCATACTGACACCATCCACTGCCCTACTGACCCCAATCTCTGCCCTACTGACACTGTCCATTGCTCTAATGACCCCAATCTCTGCCCTATTGACAACATCCACTGCTCTAGTGACCCCAATCTCTGCCCTATTGACAACATCCACTGCTCTAGTGACCCCAATCTCTGCCCTACTGACACCATCCACTGCCCTACTGACCTCAATCTCTGCACTACTGACACCGTCCACTGTCCTACTGACCCCAATCTCTGCCCTACTAACCGCAATCTCTGCCCTACTGACACTGTCCACTGCCCTAGTGACCCCAATCTCTGCCCTACTGACACCATCCACTGCCCTACTGACCTCAATCTCTGCACTACTGACACCGTCCACTGTCCTACTGACCCCAATCTCTGCCCTACTAACCGCAATCTCTGCCCTACTGACACTGTCCACTGCCCTAGTGACCCCAATCTCTGCCCTACAGACACCATCCACTGCCCTACTGACCTCAATCTCTGCACTACTGACACCGTCCACTGCCCTACTTACCCCAATCTCTGCCCTACTGACACTGCCCTACTGACCCCAATCTCTCCCCTACTGACACTGTCCACTGCCCTAGTGACCCCAATCTCTGCCCTACTGACACCGTCCACTGCCATACTGACACCATCCACTGCCCTACTGACCCCAATCTCTGCCCTACTGACACTGTCCATTGCTCTAGTGACCCCAATCTCTGCCCTATTGACAACATCCACTGCTCTAGTGACCCCAATCTCTGCCCTATTGACAACATCCACTGCTCTAGTGACCCCAATCTCTGCCCTACTGACACCATCCACTGCCCTACTGACCTCAATCTCTGCACTACTGACACCGTCCACTGTCCTACTGACCCCAATCTCTGCCCTACTGACCGCAATCTCTGCCCTACTGACACTGTCCACTGCCCTAGTGACCCCAATCTCTGCCCTACAGACACCATCCACTGCCCTACTGACCTCAATCTCTGCACTACTGACACCGTCCACTGCCCTACTGTCCCCAATCTCTGCCCTACTGACACTGCCCACCTGACCCCAATCTCTCCCCTACTGACACTGTCCACTGCCCTAGTGACCCCAATCTCTGCCCTACTGACACCGTCCACTGCCATACTGACACCATCCACTGCCCTACTGACCCCAATCTCTGCCCTACTGACACTGTCCATTGCTCTAGTGACCCCAATCTCTGCCCTAGTGTACCCGTTCACTGCCCTAGTGACCTCAATCTCTGCCCTACTGACCCCAATCTATGCTCTACTGACACTGTCAGTATATATACACGCAAACATGTTTGAGCTTTGGGGTGCACACCCTAATGCAATAGGCTGGGCACACCAATGGTCACAATATTCTAGACTAGGTTACAACCAGAAAAAAAGCTGTTCTGTTAAAAAAAAAGATGATCCTAGAAGGGTGTTTTCTTTAGCATATAACAGGTTGTGTGGCTACAGGATCTGGTGTTGGGAATCTGGTCCTGCTCATGTCCTTTACATCTGACCATCCAATGCTCTCTTTATCAAGGCTTCCTTGAGTTGGCTTTTTCAACACTTCCAGCTTCAGCAACCAATATACATACAGTCAGTAGCGTTGCTAGGTCTGCAAAAGATCTGGGGCTAGAGCCCATAGCAGCGGTCACCGGTCACCAACCGGGGGGGGGGGGGGGGGGCTGGGGTGCACGCCGGTGGTAAGCAAATTTTCGTGGGCAATGGCCGGTGTTGGCCGTGCAATCAATATGGCACCATGGTTGATATGGTGTCAGGGTCACCAAATGTGCATTTCGCTGCATTGGTGGCAGGCTGGCAGCACTGGTCCATTTAGTGAGGGCAAGTGAGCGGTGATGCGGGCAGGCAGTGAGAGATGATGTCATCTCTGCTCGTCCGCCCGCTCACTTCTTTCCTCTCTTTTAGGCTACTTTCACATTGAGGCACTTTAAGCTAAATATTGCGCCTGCAAAGCGGCTGTAATGCACCTCTCCTGTCACTCCAGTGACAGTGTGCTTTCACACTGGGGCGGTGCGCTTGCAGGACGTTAAAAAAAGTTCTGCAAGCAGCATCTTTCGGGTGCTTTAGGAGCGGTGTATACACCGCTCCTAAAGTGCACCTGCCATTGAAATCAATGGGCAGCGCCACCAAAGCACCTGCAAAGCGCTTCGGTAGCAGAGCTTCGCGGGCGCTATTAACCCCTTAATCAGCCACTAGCGGGGGGTTAAAAGCTCCCTGCTAGTGGCCGAAAAGCACTGTTTAAACTACGGTAAAACGCCGCTAAAAATAGCGGCGCTTTACCGTCGATGTCCCCCCACCACAGTGTGAAAGTGCCCTTACAGTAGCCTCTGTGTGTGGGACATCTGCTGCAAGGAATGCAGAGAGGGAGTCAGTGTTCTCCTCATGATCAGCGGGCTGTGCTGGCAGTGAAGCCTAGTGCTGCTTTTTGGCTTAGGGCAGCTTAGTGGGTGATGAGGCTGGGGAGACTGCAGCTCTCTTACTTCTTTCAGATGAGGAGGAGAGGGAGGCTTCGTCCATGTCAGAGTCTGGGTGACAAAGTCTCTGGGCAGTGGTTGTGGTGAGGCAGGGCGGCCGTTCTCTGCAGAGCCATCTTGGACTGCTGTGTGCTTCATGAATAAATCTGTGAGGCGGCGGGCAGTGGGGTCACTAGGGTTGGTTTCACCTGGTGCGGCAAAACATGGTGTCACTCCCCTCCTGTCTATCCTGTCCAGCGCCCTGCAGGCGCAACTCCAAATGGCCCCTGTAAATTAAAGTATAGGGTGGTATTGGGCAGCCTGGTTTGATATAGGGCAGGTTGGGGTTGTATAGTGCAGGCTGGGGTTGTATAGGGCAGGCTGGATTTGTAAAGGGCAGGCTGGGGTGGTATAGGGCAGTTTGCGGTGGCATGGGTCAGGTTGGGGAGATATAGGGCAGGCTGGGGTGGTATAGGGCAGGTTGGGGTGGTATACGGCAGGCTGGGGTGATATACGGCAGGCTGGGGTGGTGTAGGGCAGTTTGCGGTGGTATAGGACAGCCTGGGTTGGTATAGGGCAGGCTGGGGTGGTATAGGGCAGTTTGTGGTGGTATAGGACAGGCTGGGGTGGTATAGGGCAGGCTGGGGTGGTATAGGGCAGGTTGCGGTGGTATAGGGCTGGCTGGGGTGGTATTGGGCTGGTTGCGGTGGCATAGGGCAGGCTGGGGTGGTATAGGGCAGTTTGCGGTGGTATAGGGCAGGCTGGGGTGGTATAGGGCAGGTTGCGGTGGTATAGGGCAGTTTGCGGTGGTATAGGACAGGCTGGGGTGGTATAGGGCAGTCTGTGGTGGTATAGGGCAGGCTGGGGTGGTATAGGGCAGGTTGCGGTGGTATAGGGCTGGTTGCGGTGGCATAGGGCAGGCTGGGGTGGTATAGGGCAGGTTGCGGTGGTATAGGGCAGGTTGGGGTGATGTAGGGCAGGCTGGAGTGGCATAGGGCAAGTTGCGGTGGCATAGGGAAGGCTGGGGTGACATAGGGCAGGTTGCGGTGGCATAGGGTAGGTTCCGGTGGCATAGGGCAGGTTGCAGTGGCATAGAGCAGGCTGGGGTGGCATAGGGCAGGTTGCAGTGGCATAGAGCAGGCTGGGGTGGCATAGGGCAGGTTGCAGTGGCATAGAGCAGGCTGGGGTGGCATAGGGCAGGTTGCAGTGGCAAAGGGGAGGTTGCGGTGGCATAGGGTAGGTTGCGGTGGCAAAGGGAAGGCTGGGGTGGTATGGTGCCAGGTTAGGACTCCAAGTAGTGACATGTGCAGTGGTGCAGTAACTTACAGCATGCCTGGAGCTGAAGACGCTCTGGACTGCTGTGTCCTTGTCTCTTTCTCCTTCAGCTGTGGGATCAGCCAGTGAGTGAAGGAGTCTGTGGGAGGAGTGGAAGAGGCAGCCACACCCCCAGCTCCGCCCACCAACTCCGGCTGCCCCAGGAGATATTGGAGATCCCTGAGGCCGAGGGACAGCTTAAGACGGGGGAGTGCTACAGGCAGCCTCCCCCGCACGGCTTGGTACTCTGCTCACACGGCTCCGCTGCGGCTCTGCAAGCAGAAGTACAGTGTGTACTACACACTGTGTAGCGGTGGGCGGCGGCCCCGGTGTCACCCGGTGCAGCCCGCCCCCCACCCCCATAGCAACGCTGGCCGGTGTTCTGCCGAGAACTGTCCTCCTATCATATAGTGTCCGCCCCGTACTGCGCAGGTGCAGCGCCTGCGCAGTACGGAGGAGAAGGAGATGCCAAAAGTGTCCGAAGTTGATCAGCTGACCATCAGCTGTACACGGCGCTCGGGCACTTGTTAGTGATGGCTTTGCAAGAGGGCCCCTCGCGGGCTCGCTTCGCTTCGGGCACGGCTTTGCTGCGCTCGGCAACTATTTATTCTTACTCTATGTCCACTTGGATAGTAGGGAATGAACCTGGACATAGGGTAAGAATAAAAGCGCAGGCGCCGTGTACAGCTGACGATCAGCTGTTGAACTTCTGAGACTTTCGGCGTCTCGTTTGTCCTCCGTACTGCGCCTGCGCAGTACAGGGCGGACACTTTTGGATAGGGGACTGTATATGACAAGACACCGGGACACGATGTCTGCACTCTGCAATCGCCGCTGTGATCTGCTGGTTTGCAGGGATCTCCTCCTCCCTGGGACAGACAGGCTGAGTGGCAGAGAGCCGGGTTTTTCACCCTGTGAATCGGATCACACAGCCATACTGCTCGGCGGCAAGGACACACCCCCGCTTCTCTCCTCATACGCCTCTCATGCAGTTCGCCCGCCGCAGCCCGAGTCTCTGCAGCAAGAGACTCGGGGCTATGGGACCCAGATTCGGGGCTATAGCCCCAATAGCCACCCCCTGGCGACGCCTTTGCATACAGTTATTACATTTAGACAGATTACGGATCTTTTCTGATACGATCCTCAGCCAAAACATCTTTCTCTCCATAACTAGTTACCAGGTCCCTTTTCTCATTCTTGACAAACAATCAATCGTAATTTGGAAAAATATATTCAGGCCAACTTTCTAATCCCATCATTGCCCTGTTATCGTATTTTGCATATTTTTATTCATAAGTGTGCTGACCTGTGTTATTATTTTCCTTTAAATAGCATGTTAATCATGAGGACATAATGATGTGTAATATTCTAAACACGATGTTCAGGATTTGAGGTTGCACCATAATTTCACCACAAGATGGCCCAACAAACAAAGAAATAAAGCAGAATGTGCGGACTTACCCTGGAAAATGAACACAATACTGTAAACTTTCTTGAAGACAACGTGGAATGGTTTTGTACAGATTTTACTTAATTCTTATGGTCAGGTATAGGTATATATTTTTGTTCCTCCAGCCTTCACACAATAGTGTTCTGGTAATCTTTTTTATTTGTGATAATAAAACTGTATACATACCATAAAATAAAAAGATCTAAAACATCTTTTTTTATTGTACAAAAACAATTAAAATAAGTTGCCCCGATGCCGTAAGACTTTAATTCTAATGCCAGTAATTCTATCCTTTATTATTAATAAATATACCTTTCCGTTTAAAGATAAACTCCAGGCAGATATAAAAATGCACAAATAAATGCAGCTCTGTAATCATTAATACATTATTATTTTTTAAATTTTTTTTAACCCTTTCAGATCCACGCTATAGCCAAATGACGGCTACATTGCGGACCTACTTTGCCAGGGGGCTGTCAATAGACATCTCTCCCCTTTGCACATTCCCCGCGTGCGCTGTGATCACCGAGTCAATGAGACTCGGGTGATCACAGATCGGAGTAAGGGGTCTATCCCGGCCCCTTACCACGTGATCAGCTGTCAGCCAATGACAGCTGATCACGTGATGTAAACAGCCACCTCATCTGTGCCAACCAGTACCACCTGCCAGTGCCCACAGTGCCACAAATCAGTGCCCACCAGTACATAACAGTGCCAACAATCAGTGCCACCTATCAATGCCCACGAGTGCCACCTATCAGTGCCCACCAGTGGTGCCAGTCAGTGCCACCTAGCAGTGCTGCCTATCAGTGTCACCTACCAGTGCCAATCAGTGCCCATCACTGTCAACCATCAGTGCCCATCACGGCCACCTATCAGTGCCCATTAGTGCCACCTATTAGTGCCCTTCAGTGCCGCCCATCAGTGCCACCACTAAGTGCCCACCAATGCCACCTATCAGTGCCCACCAGTGCCCCCTCATCAGTGCTCACCAGTGCTTACATAAATGAAGGAGAAAAATTACCCGTTTGCAAAATTTATTAACAAAATATAAAACGCTTTTGTATTTTTTTAAAAAAATTTTGAGATTTTTAAAATTTTTTCGCAAAAAAATGAAAAACCCAGAGGTGATCAAATATCACCAAAAGAAAGCTCTATTTGTGGGAAAAAAATGATAAAAATTTCATTTGGGTACAGTGTTGTATGACCGCGCAATTGTTGTTCAAAGAGTGACAGCGCTAAAAGCTGAAAATTGGTCTGGGCAGGAGGGGGGTTTAGGTGCCCAGTAAGCAAGTGGTTAATACAAGCAAAGTAAGTGCTTGAATTTGACTTGATATCAATCCTTGTACAGCAGAGCTAAAACACGGAGTGAGAGAAGCAGCACAATCAAGTGGGCTAAATTCCTTTTCACGGTTCGGTCACAAGGTTTTTGGGTGAGAAGAGGACCTGTTAGTGGGAGTGCAACAGAAAAGGATCAGGTCCCTTCTTTGCTAGACAAGGCTGTGTAAATTCCATTCCTTACTGTGAAGGCCGGTTATGGGTGTGGGCAGTGGCCATTATTTTGTTACTGTTAGTATATGTGGGTCGGGGACACACTGGACACCTTTGCTGCCATTGTGCCCTTGCTGGGTGTCCAGTGTGCTCCTGTCCCTTTAAGGGGGCTAGGGCGGCCTCCTGGCTCACCTGTCTCACACCTATCCATTCAATGCATGTGCTTTCACTGTGGAGACACTTAAGCTGGCCATACACCATACAATTTTCCTGTTCAATTTTCTTTAGATTTACCTTCAACTATGTAGTACAAGGGCCTGCCTGATTGCATCCAAATTGAAAGTGTTTAGGTTTCACCTCATATTATATGGTTTTGGTAAATCTAAAGGAAAGTTGAACAGGAAAATTGAATAGTGTATGGCCAGCCTTATACATTTTGTAGTGTTAGGACTGCAAGTAATACAGGGTGCCTTGACGAGGCCTTGCAGCTTTCACATGCGTTTGCAAATGTGTGCTAACGAAACCCCTGCTTTTAACATACGGTTAGATAGGCTAATTTGCTTGGTCAGCAGACTGGTTGGTAAGTTGAGCTATGGAATTGTCTTTTTCTTATGTGTAATTTCCAGGACTGAATGGACAGAAATACAAAAGCTTTGTGGGGAAAAAAAAAACTAGCAAATAAAAAAAAAAAAAAAAGTGAATATGATCGCTACACAAGCCATGCTGCAATTTAATGTTACTACAAATTATTAAAAAATGTATTATCAAAAAATATCTGTAAAATTCAATGAAATATGGCAACCTTGATGCGTTCTGTACAGCATTGGTATACAGAACACCTTCAAAAAAAATTCCTGCTTGTGTGATTGGCTCATTGATTGTCCCAGAAGTCTGCACTAAGCCCTGATTCACACTGAATGCGGCTTTGAAATTGTGCAACTTCACTTGAAATCTCATGATCTCAAAGCCGCATGTCAGTGCAACTTCAGGTGTGACTTGGCTGACAGATGTCTATGCAGGTCGCACCTGAAATTGCCAAAAATAGTGCAGGAACTACTTTTTCAAATCGGCACGGCACCGCAAAGTCGGTGTTGCACCGACTTGAACGGTTCCATTGCTGACAATAGGGTGAGACTTGTCATGCGATTTGGACCTGTCAAGTTGCACTAGTGTGAAGATACAAGCTACATTTTAGGCACCCCCCCCCCCCCCAACTCGCAATAGGAATTTCAGTTCTGGTGAGATACTCCCAAAGAGCTAAATACTTCTAAAGGGAAGCAGACACTGCAACTTTTCTCATTAGAACACCAGGTGATTATACAGAATCTGACCTTCCCATTCAGAATCATTCTGCAAAGCGCATGATGAAACAAATAGCTACTTCCTCAGAGCAGCGAGCAGCTAAGGGGCAGCTTCACCCTGCCACTGCTGTGCTTTGGCCACAGAGCAGGTGTAGCAAAAATAACTGCGGTTAGCTGAGTTTTCCCATAGCCTTCTATTATGTCCCATGGTTTTGGTGTGTTTTCTAAAAGCACACCAGAAATCCCACACGCGGATCTTTTCGTGTGCTTTAAAAAAAATTACCAAAACCACAGGACATAATAGAAGTCTATGTAAAAAAACAAGTAACCCACATGAAAACTGCGAGTGCACTGCAGTCAAAGCTGCTGAATGGGAAAAATATGAAACTGTATCACTAGCCTTAGGCTGGTTTCACACTGCTGTGCTGCGGTATGGCTGCAGCGCAGGTGTACCCGCAGTTTTAATTAAGTTAACCCATGGTTTCCCATAGACTTTCTATTAGATTGCAAGTTTTTGGTGTGTTTTCTGAGTACTCTGATACCCCAGTGATGTCTCATAAGACGAAACGCATTTTTGGAGATACAGACAGGTGACATCATCATGCCTGCCGAAGCGTTGATTGAGTGTTGCAGCCAGAGAAATATTTGTCTTCTGTATATGCTTGTGAGTATATTTTGGTTTACAAATAAATACTGGGGTTGCGTACTATACCATTGGAGGCCTTCTTCCTTTTACATGTTATGGGCTGGCGGACTGTTTGAGGCATGCTGAGACGGCCGGAACATGCTGTAACATTTAAGTTGGAGAGCTATTATTTATTCATTCGTGTGGGATTTCTTACCCTAAGAGCAGCCAGGCTTCCTTCCTTAGAGGTCAGAGGATCTGATAAGCAGCTTGTCATTTCGGGTGCACACAGCGGTGGAAAACCAGTTAACTTTTTTGGAGGATTTAATTAGCTATATCACTGCCTTTGGTGCATTAACATTTTTTCGCACATAGCACTTTATTATCAATCAGGACTTTTTGCATCTTTTATGAGCACTAAATTAGCACTTTATTGTATACATATACACAAATTTTTATGAGCACTTTAATTTATTATGAATGCTTATATATTTTTAGTATTTTTCCATATTTATCACTGACTATTATATGATTGTTGATTATGCCTTCACATGAATTTCTATTCTCTGGTTAATGTGGTTATAAAGGCGAAAGGTATTTTTTATCTTAATGCATTCTATGCATTAGGATAAAAAACCTTGTGCAGCAGCCCCCCTAATCAGCACCTATTACTTACCTGAGCCTCATCTCAATCCAACGATGTTGCACGAGAAACTCTGATCTCAGCTGTCTGGGACTCTCCCTCCTCATTGGCTAAGACAGTAGCGAAGCACCATTGGCTCACGCTGCTGTGTATCAATGTCAGTAAGCCAATGAGGAGAGAGGGGGGCGGGGACGGGCCGCAACGCGCCCCCCTTGTCTGAATGGACACAAGGAGCTGTGGCTCCGCTCAAGTGCCCCCCCCCCCCCCCTATAGCTTGCTGTAGGAGCACTCAACAGGAGAGCGGGGCCAGGATAACAGCAGACAGACCCGAGAAAAGGAGGATTGGGGCTGCTCTGCTCAAAAACACTGCAACAGAGCAGGTAAGTATAACATGTTTGTTATTTTTAACAAAAAAATACGGGACTTTAGTATCACTTTAAGCATTTTACCTCATTGTGAACTTATTGACCGCGCAACACAATTTTATTATGGGTTGGTTATATCAAGGTGTGGATATATTGTGATTTTGTTACTTTTTTTGATTTTTTCACAGATTGACACTTTTAGCTCAAATTCCTTTTGTTTTTGTGCTATATAAATCCTGTATAATAATAATAATTGGCAACAGAGGTTGTTTAGGTGATTTATGTGGCACCCCTGTACTTGCTTTCAGCCATAGAGATGCTTATGTGTGTACACTGATGTATTTGTACATGTTGATTATACCCCTCTTAATCTCTAAAGATTCCTCTAATCTTTCCTCATAGCTGAGCTCCTCCATGCCTCTTATCAGTTTGCTTGTAAAAACTAAGTTCCTCAAAAAGTGGGACTTTAATGGATCAGAAATGCTCAAGGAGTAGGGAATTTTATAAAAATACAAATTTATTACAACATGTCAGCAAAATTTACACAGTCGACACACATGATAGTGATGAGAATACACATGAAACACAAACAATACAAATAATAGAAAAAAGGAGAAGGAAGGCCTAAATCAACTGTCAGAAAGACAGAAGAAATCCAACGCGTTTTGAGGAATGAGGTAGAGGTCTTCTTCAGGGTAAGTGGGCTGACATTTTCCAGATCAATACATACAATCTATATAATATCAATAGATACAAAATTACGAACGCATGTCAAATTTCATAATGTAACATAACTTATATCATAAACGTTATAACAAAAGAACAAAATGTGCATGCAGGTATCCATACTGACCTCACGTGTCTTATGTGTCAATCAAAATAGATTCCTAGCTCAACAGATAGGAGACTAAAACGCCAGTAGAATGCCATGTAGCCAAAGCAGGAGGAAAAACTGACCGGTGACCCCATACAAGATCCCCCTCTTGTGTTCGCCTGAACCTGCCTCCCAAAAGGGGGCCTGAGCAGCGTCAAAGGAAGATCCAACAAAAATCTAGGTATATAACAAATATAAAATATAAAAAGGTATATAACAAAAACAAAAGAAATAGACCAATAATGAATAGATTCTACAATAAAAAGTCATATTATAAAAACAAAAATTTAATACACCAAAACAATGGATGCTCAATAGTGTCGTGCAAACAGGTGATAATGATAACCATACCTATCATTTAGAGGTTTGTAAGATAAATCTATCACCGTGGAAGTTGTTCCATAGCGCAAAGACAGATCCCACTGTAAAAGGCCACTGGTAGTCAAACAAGGCTGGGTTTGAGAGCCAATAACGCTCACAAGTATCCAGATAAAGGCTAAATAAACAGCAGCCAGACCTACATTAAAAAATATTATAAATTTGTATTGTACCAGGCAGGGCTTTTTTTCTCAAACAGTAGGTGCTGGAACTCAACCATGACCCCCCCAAATCCCCTCCACCCACACACACCCTCCAAATCACATCGAATAGTGGGTGTGGTCAGACAAATTTCACGAACAGGAAACCCTACTGGCTTTGAAACAATTAAAGCCGGGCAAGACCCTGGGCCCAGACTAATGGTCAGCTATTATAATGCCGCGTACACACGGTCGGACTTTTCAGCTACAAAAGTCCGACAGCCTGTCCGACAGACTTTCGACGGACTTTTGGCGGACTTTCGACGGACTTGCGGCGGACTTTCTAACGAACAGACTTGCCTACACACGATCACACAAAAGTCCGTCGAATTCTTACGTGATGACGTACACCGGACTAAAATAAGGAAGTTCATAGCCAGTAGCCAATAGCTGCCCTAGCGTGGGTTTTTGTCCGTCGGACTAGCATACAGACGAGCGGATTTTTCGACCGGACTCGAGTCCGTCGGAAAGATTTGAAGCATGTTTCAAATCTAAAGTACGTCGGATTTGAGGCTAAAAAAGTCAGTTGAAAGTCCGGAGAAGCCCACACACGATCGGATTACCAGCCAGCTTTAGTCCGTCAGCATCCGTTGGACTTTTGTAGACGAAAAGTCCGACCGTGTGTACGCGGCATAAGGCTTTCCCCGATACACTTATCCCACAATTAGTTAAGGCCTTTAAGAATTTTACTCCCTTCAGTATAGCAAACAAAGACCTCCTAGAGGCACATATCACCGTTATACCGAAACCTGACAAAGACGCTACGCTAGTATCCAACAATCGCCCCATTTCTCTTCTAAATGTTGACATAAATCTTTACGCCAAGGGGCTGGCCAATCGCATTCTTCCCCTAATCCACAGATTAGTATCCTTGGACCAAGTTGACTTTGTCCCCGGCAGGGAAGCACAAAAGCACTGAATGTCCACCATTGGCTGTCCACCACCTCGACTCAGGGCTTTTTCTTGCCCCTGGATGTGGAGAAGGGTACACTGGGTTTATATGGAGGAAACACTTCGAGCAGTGGGTATACCACAACACTTCCTACAGATGATTCTAGCTTTGTACTCCTCCCCCACAGCAAAAAATAGGGTAAATGGTCCCTGTCGGAGGCCTTCTAATGGTACTAGACAGGGTTGTCCCCTGTCACCCTTACTCTTCATACTCACCATGGAACCCCTACTCTGTAAACTTAGAGAGAATCCGGATATCAAAGGTCTCAAGATCAATCATAAAAACTATAAAGTAGCTGCTTACGCAGTCGATATCTTGCTCTTCCTCACTGACCCGATCAATACTATCCCCAATTTGCTTAAAGACTTCTCACTTTTCAAATCTCTTTCAAACCTGCAAATAAATTTTTCCAAATCTAAAGCCCTGAACATAATATTACCAAACACACTGGCCACACAATGCAAGAACAACTTTCCATCCTATTGGGAACCACATGCCATTACATATCTGGTCATTAAAATACCTACCAAACTGACTGATTTATACACTCAGAACTTCCAACCCGTCCTACAGACCATCCAAGGAGATCTGCACAAATGGCACACAGGCCCTTTCTCATGGTTTGGCAAGACAGCTATTTTGAAAATGAACGTCTTGCCCAGACTGCTATATCTTTTTCAGGCTATACCCATCAAGCTCCCATCATCCTTCTTTTCAACTTACAAAAGACTGTGCAGGACTTTCATATGGTCATTCAAAACTCCCAGATTGAGTTGGGAGAGGCTGACACTTCCCAAATTACAGGGAGGCTTGAGTCTACCTGACATCCAGAAATATCACTGAGCGTGTCACTTGACCAGAATGATCGACTGGCACATACATGGACGTGACAAGGACTGGATTCAACTTGAGAACGCTTTTTCCCGAATTCCGCTGACACATACTTTGGCTCAGTCATTCTCACGTACCTAGAGAACTTAAAGTACATCCCTTAATCAACGCAACACTGCTACACTTCAGAACTGCATGCGCAAAATTAAACTTGAGACCCACCCATAGACCCATGACCCCCCTAGACGACAACCCAGAATTCCAACCGGGCATAACCTTGAGCTCTACGATGACGGACCCACCCAGACCACATCTTAGAGCTCATCAACTGTTTCACAACAAAGCAATCCTCTCACACCAAGCTATGACTTCTCAATTCCCGAATCACCATATACCGTTCTATAAATATCTACAAATCCGACACTTTCTTCAAAACTTGACACCTAATACTCTTTGGTCCCGGGAACTCTCACCTTTGGACTCCATATGTAACAGCGAAGAACCCCAAAGACACTTAATATTGGCTGTATATGCGCTCCTCTTCTCAACACACAACATCAAATACGACAAGCTGGTCAAACAGTGGGAATCAGATCTCCAGTTAGACCTAAACACGGAGGAGTGGGGACTCATATACAGTCAAATACACAAAGGCTCACTTAATGTCTCCACACAAGAAAGCAGATTTAAAATATTTTCAAAATGGTACAGAACTCCTGACAAGATCCACAAATTCCTACCCAGTGTCCCCCCATTATGTTGGAAATGCAATGCAGCCCATGGTACACTACTTCACATCTGGTGGGAGTGCATACAACCATTTTGGACAGAAATCCACGGCCTACAAAAAATCCCTCGTACTCCACCTTATAAACGCTGCCAACCAATGCATCCCGGTACACTGGATACCTCCCCCCCCCCCCCAATCACAGAATGGATACAAAGGGTTGACAGGACAGCACAAATGGAATGCCTCATACACCAATCCAGAGATCAGCCAACAAAATATTGGGAAATCTGGGTATGCTGGGCACATTTTAAAGAGAAGCTGACAGAAACCACCCCCAATGGAACCTCTTCTTCCACATCACAAAGCAACACGTAGATATTTTTGCTAATCATATACCCACTCCTCTGCCACTCCATCCCTCCATCCCCCATTACACAACTACCTTATGCTGAGTATATTACACAATGCAATCTGTACACTCTCTGAAACTACGACTCCCAGAGCTCCCACAAACAGACGCAGATTGCTGAAGGGCTCTCTGAGATAGTCTATAATTCACATATATAGTCCTCTACTGCTTAGGACCCTACTACCTATACATTGGGCTCTTTCACACAATACAAAATACCGACCCTACTCACACCATCACTACACATATGTATATTCCCAACTCGGCCACAGTCAAGAACCCCTTCGGGGTGGCCGGGGAAGGGAGTTGATATAGTCGGGAAGTGCACGTATCTTGTACAGGGCCCATCACATGAACAAGATATCACGGCTTGTTATAGAGCATTATATCTCACTTCTTACCTATATCATTCTTATCTATGTTTCTTACAGACAGATACAGATAAGACGCTTGAATATAGATTGTTTCCCTTACACAACCCAAGTGAATAGATATGTCATATGCTTACAACATCTCATTGACTATTAACAATGTATTTGTCACAGTGGTTCAATGTAATGATATTGTGTTATACGATATTGTTGTATTCCTTGTAAAACTGTAAAACTTCAATAAAATTCCTTTAAAAAAATAAAAAAAAATTTCACGAACAGTAGGAGGGTCTTAAAGGGGCATTAAATACCAAGATTGCATTACATACAGAGTGCAGAGTTCAGGGGGGTTACACACAGAGTGCAGAGCTGTCATTTGTAAACACAGAAACCGGACTTCTGTGTTTACAAGTGATTGTGGTGAGCAGGCCCCCCTCTGAGCCAGAGGTAGTGGAACTGAGTTCCACCAAGTTCCCCCTAAAAAAAACCTGGTACCAGGGGACCAGAGAATTAATTCGAAAGTACACAACAGTTAAAGGATAATAAGCCCCAAACATCGGAAAATATCACATACCTTGTAACCCTTATTGATGTCATAGGTGTGGCAGTTCCTCGTGTCTCCAAAGAGCTGGCAGGAGCATGTGAGGTTGCCTGTTTTTAAATGGTGGCCATAATGAGAAAGGGAGGTGTGGTGAGTGATTTCATCAAAATAGGCCTCCCAAATGCAGCCACACGATTGCCCCCCCGAGCCAACGGCGCACCGCATCATGGCGCCGACACAGGTGTATCTGATCGTGGTGACGCTGGGTCATGGCACCGCCCGCAAGTCATATTATCGCAAAGAACTGACCTGAATGATGTCATTGTGGGCAGACGTCGGATCGGATCACGTGATGGCACGGCGAGCTGCGCCGCCTGCCCACTGACGCATGAAGGACAAAGGCGCATGGATCAGACCATGCACTGAAGCCGCCGTCGTAACCGCCACTCCAGGGGGCAGACCGCGCGGCCTGGGTGCGCCAGCTGGGAAAGCAGAACCAACAAACACAAGGGGAAGGGGGGAAAGAAAGGGCTCAGTTAGGCTGTGGAAATGGGATTAGATTAACCACATTGGGTGCCAATACAGAAAAAGATACGAAAAATAAAAAGTAATGGCAATTGACACGTATGGTCCATATTGAAACCCAACCACATTGATGACAATATAATTGGTTAAATAACTGAGTAACTACACATCGTACAACACAATTGATGGACCAGCAAGCCAATACCGTATATACTGTCAAAAATAGTATAATGACGCGTACACACGGTCGGACTTTTCAGCTACAAAAGTCCGACAGCCTGTCCGACAGACTTTCGACTGACTTTTGGCGGACTTTCGACGGACTTGCGGCGGACTTTCTAACGAACAGACTTGCCTATGACTCGGTTAAATTTCTTTTTTCTTCCTTATCTATAACACTCCAATGGACAATAGACAGGGACAACATAACATATAACCACCAATCAATACAGTTCGATTAAGGGGAGTAAAATAGGTACCCTTTGTCCCGAAAATGCCTTACCGATCAAGGAAGTCTGATAACTCAAATGTAAGCAAAAGGCTTACCTCAGCCGGCTGATTATCAGAAATTCCCGGATCGTCTCAAGCTCCTCGTTTCGGATACTCAGGGTCACCTGGAATCCCCTCCTGGCTGGCTCGCCATGCTGACTCGGTTAAATTGATGATAGGCAACTCCTATCCTCATATTGATTAGTGGTTCCAAATTAATAATAACTACTGCAGTAGGGAACAGACACAAAAGATACACTCAGCATCTTTCCAAATAACTGTTCTGCTTTATTATGACGCAATTGAAGGTTTTTATGCACATGATTACGTAGGTATCACATTAATATTACAATTGTACGTTTATTGTAACAAGGGGCGTTACATAGGCAGGCTAATTCTAATCAGGACTCGAAAGAATGTAAACATTTACTGAAAACATTATTAGTGCTGTGTGCACAGTGAGGGCAGTGTGCAATACATACAAAATACAATACAATTATATACAGAACGTACAAATTTCCATTACACCTACACACGATCACACAAAAGTCCGTCGAATTCTTACGTGATGACGTACACCGGACTAAAATAAGGAAGTTCATAGCCAGTAGCCAATAGCTGCCCTAGCGTGGGTTTTTGTCCGTCGGACTAGCATACAGACGAGCGGATTTTTCGACCGGACTCGAGTCCGTCGGAAAGATTTGAAGCATGTTTCAAATCTAAAGTACGTCGGATTTGAGGCTAAAAAAGTCAGTTGAAAGTCCGGAGAAGCCCACACACGATCGGATTACCAGCCAGCTTTAGTCCGTCAGCGTCCATTGGACTTTTGTAGATGAAAAGTCCGACCGTGTGTACGCGGCATAAGTCATTATTACAGAAATTACACACATGGGGGACTATATAGTAACAAATAAATCTGAAACAGAACGGCTAAGGGAGTTGGTCATTTTCTGGACCACCCGAGACGAATCCTTCCAAAAAGGGCTTATAGGATATCGCCTCGTTTAGGCCAGGAAAAGTAGTGGCATTGAGTTTAAAGATCCAGGGTTGTTCACGATGCAATAGTGTCTTATTCCAGTCCCTGCCTCTAAGGCCTGGGTGTACTCTATTAAGTATTAAAAATTGGATCCGTTGGAAGGAACCTCCATGGAATTGAGTCACATGTTGACCAAGTGGCAGATCTGGATTGCATAATTGCATGCTACGAATATGACGGTATGCTCTCTGCCAAAATTCCATTTTGGTCTTACCCACGTAGAAACAGGAACAGTAACACTGCAACAAGTAAACAACGCCTTGAGTTTGGTAATTAGCATAATGCCTGGGTGTGAATTTACCTCATTGGGAAGATCTGGGTGCGTGGAGGTGTTCATATATTGACAGTATCCACAGCCCCACACATCGAAAAGTACCCAGCCTTTTGCATGGATCCCTACTGCTACCTTTAAACTCACTTGAGACCAGTTTGTCTCTCAAAGACCTAGCTCTCAGAAATGTGAAAGCTGGACGTTCAGGAACACAAGATCCGGCTATCAGTCAAGTGTTAAAATGTGCCAATATTTGTTTATAATTTCTTTGAAATGTTCCTGCTGGTTAGAAAACTGAGTGATAATCCTAAGAGAGTTTGTGTCAAGTTTCTTGGTTTTGTTTTTATAGAGCAATTCTTGTCTAGTTCTTAAAGTAGATTTTTTAACCGTTTCAGCCCCGGAAGATTTTACCCCCTTCCTGACCAGAGCGTTTTTTGCGATTCGGCACTGAGTCGCTTTAACTGACAATTGCGCGGTTGTGCGACGTGGCTCCCAAACAAAATTGACGTCCTTTTTTTCCCACAAATAGAGCTTTCTTTTGGTGGTATTTGATCGCCTCTGCGATTTTTAGTTTTTGCGCTATAAACAAAATAAGAGCGACAATTTTGAAAAAAACGCATTATTTTTTACATTTTGCTATAATAAATATCCCCCAAAAATATATAAAAAAAAACAGTTTTTTCCTCAGTTTAGGCCGATCGTATTCTTCTACATATTTTTGGTAAAAAAAATCGCAATAAGCATTTATTGATTCGTTTGCGCAAAAGTTATAGCGTTTACTAAATAGGGGATAGTTTATGGCATTTTTATTAATAAATTTTTTTTTTACTAGTAATGGCGGCGATTAGCGAATTTTTTTTAATTGTGACTGCGACGTTATGGCGGACATGTCGGACATTTTTGACACATTTTTGGGACCATTGTCATTTATACAGCGATCAGTGCGATTAAAAATGCACTGATTACTGTGTAAATGACACTGGCAGTGAAGGGGTTAACCACTAGGGGGTGGGGAGGGGTTAAGTGTGTCCTAGGGGAGTGATTACTAACTATAGGGGGATGGGCTAGCAGTGTCATCACTCTGATCACTGCTCCCGATGACAGGGAGCAGTGATCAGTGACACTTGTCACTAGGCAGAACGAGGAGATGCTGTTTACATCAGCATCTCCCCGTTCGTCCTCTCCGTGAGGCGATCACGGGTATCCCCGATTTAGACACTTATTAGAGTAGCCACGGGCTAGCAATCTTACCCGCAGTTTGTCTGCTTCCCTTTTGAATGTATTTTCATTCGAACAGTTTCGTCGGATCCAAAGATACTGGCCAAAAGGGATGGATTTAACCAAATTGCTGGGATAGAAACTAGTGGCATATAAAATGCCATTACTGGCAGTTGGTTTACAGTAAAGACTACTAGGCAAAAAAAGGTCCTGATCAATGTGAATATACACATCTAGAAACTCAATTTTAGCTGGATCACAGGACAGGGTGAAACTCAGATTGAAAGTATTGGTGTTCAGACACTGCACAAAAGTATGTAGCAACTCATCGGGGCCGCTCCAAACCACAAAAACGTTGTTGATGTAACAAAGCCAAAGAACTACATGATCAAGGAATGGAGCCAGGTCATTTTTAGTTTGCTTGCCCTTCTCTGCACGTTCTCCAGTTCCCCAATATCCTAAAAACACTCCTCTAATCTTTCCTCATAGCTGGGCTCCTCCATGCCTCTTATCAGTTTGGTTGCCCTTTTCTGTACTTTCTCCAGTTCCCCGATATCCTTTTTGTGAACTGTTACCCAAAACTGAACTGCATATTCTAGGTGAGGTCTTACTGATGATTTGTAGTAGTTAGTCACATTCAACTGGACTTGTTCTGTAATGTGGAAGCTTTTTTGTAGTGTAGTGCTACCCCTGAAGGAGCCGTTAAAAAGATGCCCAGGGTTCCTCTTTCCCGACAGTTGCCTTGCAGCCAGGCAAACTGTCACAGTCACTTTCTGGCTCAATAAACAGTCCAGGGGTTTTCCTTTTGGTGTTTTTGTTTTTGGGAAACTTGGGGTTAGGGAATTGAGTGGGATACTAAAAACAAACTTGAGGAGATTTATCTTCCCCTGGTGAACATTCCAAGCAAAGTCCTTTCACAGGGAATTAAATAGACTTAACTCCTCAGGACACTGGACACTATGTCCCCTCTACACACACAGCTGCCTCTAACACACAAGGGATGGCCTCAGCCCACAGTCTCTAGATCTCTCTCCAGCCTGCACTCACAAATGTCCTTGGAAAATTGGTTCCCTCCTTCCAATATCCTGGTGACACTCTCTCCAGTGATACCAGACTAGATCCTCAGATGACAGTCCCTCAGTCAGCTCTGTGCAGCTTCCAGCAAAGGAGACCTCCAGGTAGCCCACCTGAGACCTCAGCACCCCGCAGGCACATGGCAGGATGACCTAAGGAGGCAAGCAGCCGCCCTTAGGCTATCTCCTTCTAAGGAAAAAGACCTGAATGCTCTGTCTAAAGTGGGGTACACACTACAAGAAAATTGGACAAATATTCATCCGATGTTCCTCGTTGTTTCACAGTAAATGGGAATCGATGAAGGAAAATTCGTACCAAAATTCTCGTACGACAGGCTTTGTTTGTTCTTGTTTATTTCTTCTGATCATGCTCAGTCTTTCTTTTCTGATTTTTCTTGTATGAAAATCGTACGAAAACGATATACATTAAATGAAATTAGTTTATTCTGTTCCTGTTCGAGAAAAATTTTGAAGTTTGTCCCTTCGGGAATTTTCGTAGAAGTCGGAATCGGCTGTCGAAAGTTGTGTACACACGAAATATGAAAGTTCCTCGAACCAAAATGTTTGCCCGATTTTTCCTATAATATGTACGAGGCATTAGAGGATTTATACAGACTCCAAGCTGCCATCTGGGTGACTCTTCCCAGGGATTGGCCAGGGCTGTATGAATAATTAGTTGCTGATTAGACTCTTCCTGCCCACTAATTTCCAAAGCTATCTGGACTAATCAGGGGGAAGAAGTCAATCCTGCAACTACTGAAACATAGAACAGACCAAAACAATCAACACAACCACACTTTTTACAGTGAGCCATAACTAAATTTACCTAATCCTAGCACCTATATAGGAGTGTGCTGCAGTAGCTCCCCCAAACCAGTTCTTCAGTTCCAAAAAATGTCAGGAAAATACTTCACCATTTATATTCAAACAGGTATACTGGAGAAATTTCCTGACACTCAATAGAACTGAAGATTTGGACAAGCTATGAAACATCTTCAACTCTACAGAAGAAGTCCAGTTTAATGTGACTAATTGGCACTAGATACAGTACAAGCAATTTATTGTGTTATGTTAAGTGACTAGCAAACATATCACCACTTCTTGGCAGATGTGACTTTCCAAATATTTATCTCACCAGCTTTGCATGTAATTGTGGCTACAACATTTAGGGCTATGCTAAGGCAGTGAAGCAGGACCAGGAAAGAAAAGGAAGGGGCAGAAGGGACATGCTCCCTGGGCGCAGTGTTGATATTTGGAAGGGGGGGGGGGGAGACTGGGAGCTTCGGCTGGCACGTTCTCCTGCATTTATTGAAAGGGGCCACACATTAAAGGCTCTGCAACCAGGTGCGATGCGTGGGGATCAGCATTTTAAGGGTGAAAGCAGGAGGTGAGGAGGCCACATGTTGCCTCTGTACTGTCAGACAACCTCTGACAAGCGATCCACCACAAATTGCTTTTTAGAGGGGCAGCAATGATAGTCACAGGTCTGATCGAGCCCTTACAGCCCTTTCAGTCTCCCTCTATGCCACCCACATTACCTAAATTTCACTGTACCACTATTATCCCCATCCATTTCCACCCTCCTCCTCCAGTTTGCCATTTTCAGTGGCACTGGAAATTGATGACCAACACTCAGCACTGGTCGGAAGTACTCAATAAGGCCCCTTTCACACTGGGGCGGTGGGGGCGTCGGCGGTACAACAGCGCTATTTTTAGCGCTGCTGTACCGTCGTTCTTGCAGCGGTATTCGGCCGCTAGCGGTGCGGTTTTACCCCCCGCTGGCGGCCGAAAAAGGGTTAAAGTCCCTCGTACAGCGCGGCTATAGCCGCGGTATTGCCGCGGTATAGCCGCGCTGTCCCATTGATTTCAATGAGCAGGAGCGGGGAAGGAGCGGTGAATACACCGCTCCTTCCCTGCTCCAAAAAAGCGGTTTGCAGGACTTTTTTCACCGCCCTGCCTGCGCACCGCTTCAGTGTGAAAGCCCTCGGGCTTTCACACTGAACAAACAGCGGAGGCTGTTTAGGGGCGGTTTTCAGGCGGTATTTTTAGCGCAATACCGCCTGAAAACCGCTCCAGTGTGAAAGGGGCCTAATGCTCACAGAGATTTCCCAACTTGTTAGACCCGACTCAAACCTCCCAACTGTTTGAGATGGGAATGAGGAACACCTATTAGCAAAACTATATAGGCATAAGACACACCATGCCACTCCCCCTTAAAAGGAGAATTATATAAAAAAAATTCTTAGTCAAACCCACAAGTGCTTTTTTTAATCACTATTTTTCCTTTATGTTGGCTTTTGAAATGTACAGATGCAGCAATTTAGAAACTGGATGAAAGGTTTGGCACTGGGAAACACTTTTTAAAAGATAAATAGTGGATTTTATATACAAATATATAGATCAGACCAAAATGAGGGACAAATAAGGAGGAAAAAGGGACAGAGGGACTTTGTTCCAAATCAGGGGCAGTCCCTCAAAATCAGGGATAGTCGGGGGCTGTGCTGACTCATGTTCTCTGCATGTAGGCAGGTGCAATCTATTTTATCCACTGCAGGTGGTCCACAGCAGCATTGCAGATAGGGGAGGAAGTTGAGAGAAACTTGGTTCCTCTATGTTTTCCTTGGTCGCAGGGAGGTAGCTATCCGATTGGATGCTAGCACTCCATGTGGCAACGGTGGCCATCTTGGGTCAGGCAGAGTCTATTTAGGAACCCTGGCTCCCGGGCTTGGTGGGATACCCATCTTTCAGGGACAGGGCTTAGAGTCAGGGAAATTTTCTGGAGGATTAGGGAAAGTGCAGGGACTACACCAAGCTGTCAGGAAGCCTCCTCTTTGGGTTCAGACTGGCCAGGCCACATTTTGCTCCCCGTGGCAGACACTGTTGGCATCTTCAGGTCTCCAGTCAACTGTCCAATCGCTGTTACACTCAGTAAGTGGCTCCGTATGTGTTGCCTCCCCAAAGGGCCTGTTTGTGTATGGTTGACCATTCTGCAGTATACCACTATTGCTGAACTTGCGGGCTTACTGCCCACCGCATCACACTGAATCTAACCCGCATGCATACTCACACTGTGAAAATCATATCTCCTGCTTGCCATTATCTTCTTTGCCTGTATATGGCAGGTACAAGAGGTATAACTAATATTATGTAGCTGACACTAACGATACAGCTGAATGGTTGCTTTCAGTTAATATGCTCCACATTCAATATTTTAGTATAGTCCAATTTTATTTCAGATTCCCAGATAAATTAGGTCCATATTGTTAATATCATGCATGGCAGTGAAACAGTTACAAATGTCTGGTATACGTGAGGAATATTGCTCTAGCGTTAATAAGGTCCCTGGTGACTGCTAGAAGCAGTAGACACTGGATTGACTGGTCTTAATTGTGTTACATTGGATTCTGTATTGAATTATAAGGTGGGGGATGGAATATCACTGTGTAAATTCAGTTAAGATTTATTGCTGAAATTAATTATTTCGTAGAATTGATGTGTAGTACAAATGTTCAAGTCCCTAACAAAATGTAAAACCTTATGTGATTAAAATATGGTTAAATGTATGATTTTTGTTAACCCTTAAAAATGTATTATCAGTCACTGATATACAGTCACAGACCAGTTTATACAGGTTGGGTGGATTACAGATAAATGGAAAAGTGCAGCCATACAAAATTCAGTTTGCACTGGGGTCCTCGTATTGAATCTTGGTCAGGACACTATCTGCATGGAGTTTGCATGTTCTCCTCACACTTGCATGGGTTTCCTTTGGGTACTCTGGTATCTTCAACACTCCGAAGACATGCTGGTTGGGTAATTGGCTGCTGTCTAAGGTGGCCCTGTTACGTGTGTGCGTATAAAGTGAATATACTGTACATGTGGGATGGGGAACTAAGGCCCCTTTCACATAGCCATTTCCAGTCTGATCAGCAGAGATCCATGAATAGATCCCCTGCTGAAGCAGAGCAAGACACAGCGGATGTTACTTTTGTGACATCTGTGACTGCTCAGTTTTTTGCTGCATGAACTTTCAGGACCCATGTAAGATCCAGGGGGTCCATGTTAGATCTAGGGGGCCTATGTTAGATCTAGGAGGTCCATGTTATATCTTGGGGTCCATTTTAAATCTAGGGGGGTCCATGTTAAATTTAGGGGGGCACTATTAGATCTAGGGAGCCTATGTTAAATCTAGGGGGGGATGTTAATTCTAGGGGGCCTTTACAAGTGCTCCCTGTCTCTTCCTGCGTCTCGATACTTCATCTCCCGTGGGGGACATTCTCAGTGGTCCTCACCCTCTGGCCGCACATACTAAGCCAACGTAAGTATCAAGGTATGCTATTCATCCTCTGCATCCATTATCCCCCTTTCCCTGGGTCAACTACTAGACTAGTCCTATATATTTTTATTTTTTATTATAGTCTCATGCAGCATCCGCCCCTGAAGAGTGGGCATATATCCCTCAAAACGCGTCGGACATACACAGATGCTACATGCCCTACTGTTGGTCCTATTTTTTAATTGCAATATACTGCAGACTTTACCATAATATATTGTCCTAAGTGATCTGTTGATGTGGAGGGCAGTTTCTCTCATTGTACCATATAATATGTTATGATATCATTGACTTTGCTATACTACGCTTTTCCATGCTTTTATCCATGTATGATATTACTGTTATAATTATTTGCCATTCATAGTTGTAGAAGAATAAAATGTATTTTCGTTGACTGCTTGCCAACCTTGACTTCATGCCTCATTTAAAGTCCCAAACCATCCTTTTTCTATACAGAACCAGGAATGGAGATGCATGTTGTCATGCATCTCATTTAAAATCCCACCCTCTTTCCTTGTTTAGATCTAGGGGGCCCATGTTCAATCTAGGGGGGCATGTTAGATCAAAAAGTCCATGTTAGATATAGGGGGCCCATGTTAGATCTAGGAGGTCTATGTTAGATCCAGAGGGCTCATGTTAGATCCTGAGGCTCCATGTTGAATCCAGTGAGCACATGTTAGATCTAGGAGGTCCATGTTAGATCTAGGGGGCCCATGTTAGATCTAGGGGGGCCATGTTAGATCCAGGGGGATCATGTAAGATCCAGGGGGTCCATGTTAGAACTAGGAGGTCCATGTTAGAACTAGGGGGTCCTAGTTAGAACTAGGGAGTCCATGTTAGAACTAGGGGGTCCATGTTCAATCTAGGAAGCCCATGTTAGATCTAGGGGGCCCATGTTGGATCTAAAGGACCCATGGTAAATCTAAGGGGTCCATATTAGATCTATGGGACCCATATTTGATCTAGGAGGTCCATTGAAGATCTTGCATTCATTTGCATTCGACTACCTCCGATCCTTAGCATTTAGGTCTGAAGATGCAAAAAAGGATGCAAATCTTTGTTATTTTCACATCTGAATGGACTCGAAGATAACTGGATGTACTCTGCCTTGCATCCAGTTACATTCAGCCACCCATTGACTAACATAGAGCTTCCGATCAGGTCCACCTGAAAAACTGAGAGTGGATCTTATTGGTTCAGCCATGTGAAAGGGGCCTTAAGCAGCTCAAGGATGAGTCTTTTTTTTTTGTTCAACCAGCAGGTTGAATGAAAAAAAACTTGATCTGGATGTAGGTATGCTTCCGCTGAGGTATTGTATTGTGACAGCGGGGAGACTTCCCTGCCATCAGAATACTTTGATCAGCACTGTCAGCTATAGCCTGCAGCACTGATTGAGTGGGGAAAACCTGACAGGATGATTGGACAGAAGTCAACCAGTAGATTTACTTCTGTCCAACCAGCCTGCCCATACACAGATTGAAATTCAGTGAGTCCCTGCTGAACTGGCCACATTTTGTTTCATGTATGGCCACCTTTAGGCTATATTCACACTTGTGCAGTTTTCTGTATCCTCTAAAAACGCAGGGAAAATGTCTCTGCACCTTTTTCGAAAACAGGGCTGCAGGAAAACCACAGAGTGCAGTGTTCCAGTGTGTGGGGGTGCCCTTAGATTAATGGTATTCCCACACATTTCCTGAGTGGCAGCGCATTTTTATGTGCAGGTGGATGCAGCTGCGGATCCAGGTGTGGTCCCACAGCGACAAACCACCGCACAAATGTGAATCTAGCTTCAGATTTAGCGTAGGGACTGATGCTAATGTGCAATATGTAAATTGTTCACGCTGTATAAATGCCTTTATTAAATAAACCAGAGACTCTTATAAAAAACAGCACAACTGAGTACTCAATCATTTATTAGTACAAAAATAATATAAAAGAAAATTCCAATAAATGAAAAATGCAGCCATAATCCCCCTACAGCGTAAATCAGCACTCCACCAAATGAAGCCTACAAAATCCCACAAAAATATTAAAATGATGCAATAGGTTCAAAATAATTCTATCCTATTGAGGAACTGGTAATCCCTTGCTGGATGCAAAAACTAAAAATAGTTTTGTGGTTTTGTTTTATGACAGCCTCTCAATCATAATGGGTAATCATATAGTAGAAGGTTCAACAGAACTGACAACTAAAAAAGGATCATAGACACTGTTGAGAAGGTAGACAGGCAGGCATGACATGGCCACACCCAGGATATCAGATCTTCCTAGCACTGCACAACGCTCATTAACTACTTCAGCCCGGAAGATTTCACCCCCTTCATGGCCGGGCCATTTTTTGCGATACGGCACTGTGTCGATTTAACTGACAATTGCGCAATCTTGCGATGTTGTACCCAAACAAAATTGGTGCCTTTTTTTCCCACAAATAGAGCTTTCTTTTGGTGGTATTTGATCACCTCTGCTATAAAACACATCCAATAAAAAATGTAAAAAAAAAATCTAATTTCTTCATCATTCAGCATTCTGCTACATATTTTTTTGGTAAAAAAAACACCCCCAATAAACGTATATGGATTGGTTTGGGCAAAAGTTATCGCATCAAACTATGGGATAGATTTATGGACTTTTTATTTTTTTATATTTTTTATTTATTTATTATACATTTTCATATTTTTTTCTAGTAATGGTGGTGATCAGCGATTTTTAGCAGGACTGTGACATTGCGTCTGACAAATCTGACACTGTGACACTTTTTCGGGACCAGTGACACCAATACAGTGATCAGTGCTAAAAAAAAATGCACTTATTACTGTATAAATGACACTGGCTAGGAAGGAGTTAACATCGGGGACGATCAACGGGTTAAATGTATGCCTAGGGCAGTGATGGCGAACCTTGGCACCCCAGATGTTTTGGAACTACATTTCCCATGATGCTCAACTACAATGCAGAGTGCATGAGCATCATGGGAAATGTAGTTCCAAAACATCTGGGGTGCCAATGTTCGCCATCACTGGCCTAGGGGATGCTTGTTAACTGTGTGGGGGATGGTTTGACTGGGGGAAGAGAGATCCGTGTTCCTGCTTAGCAGGAACACAAGATCTCCCTCTTCCCATTGACAGAACGGCGATCTACCTTGTTTACATAGGCAGACCGCCGTTCTGCCTCTCTATGAACGATCAATGGATTCCCGGCAGACATCGCGTCTGCCCCAGATCCGGAAAAGGCGAATGACTCACGGGTACGTTGTTTCACGCAGCCAGTATATGTGCGGTGGGCGGTCCGGAAGCGGTCCGGAAACTTGCAACCGGAACTCCCCCTCCCTCCCTACCTTGCTAATAGACCCCAGATCTTTCCATAAAGAGGGCCTGTCACAGCCCATGCGATCACAAGAGGTGTTGTAAAAATAAATTATTAAACAAAATTCAAAATTTTTAAAGCACCCAGCCCCCTCCTGCTTGCTCGTGTCAGTCTTACGCGCATATGTTAACGGCGGACGCACCACACATGTGAGGTATCACCGCAAATGTCAGAGGAAGAGCAATAATTCTAGCTCCAGGCCTCCTGTGTAGGCCTTTAAAACGTTGTTGGGGAAGATTTTTAGGCACTGTAGTTTGGCTCTATTCCATGGATGAACGCAGTTTTAAAGCGTGACATGTTTGGCATCTATTTATTCGGCGTAACATTATTTTTTATATTGAAAAGAGATTGCTTGTGCGCTACTCTAAGTGTGATAAATAAGGCAATATAGAAAAAATGAATATAGCTGCTGGACTCCTAAAATGTCACCAACACCAGTGTAAATAATATTATAATCAAAATGGAGGAGCGCTAAATGCATATATCATTATAACATTAAAAATTAAATATAATGTAATCTCCTCAAAACCAGCTCATAAAGTGCACGGCCGAGACCGGAAGTATCTGATTTACACGCTGCTGATCGTTGTAATTTTAAACTCTGAGTTACTACGTTTAATAAATTGATTTTTTACTTGATTACTACACAATGGAGGTTTCCTTTATTCCTACATAATGCTTACTACCCGGAGGGGATCTGGAAAGACGCCTTAAAAGAAGTGGATTACACGGGAAAATATCTTCTTTCATTCATAACAACTGTTGTCTCCCTGTTCCATTGCGTCACCTCCAAACGGAGAAGAAGGTGATTGGATATTGCCATTAAGGAGTATTTGGAGACTAGACCTATTGTGGTCTTGAATTGAGGTGAGAGGTTGGAACACACTGGTTAAGGATTACCAAGGGGTCTACTAATCTGATGATGTTCACGTTCTAAATCTTTTTGCATTTGGTCACTTTTTTCTTCACCCTCTTTTTTCCTCCTTTTTGCACATTTTGGAGAGACTATTTTTTGTTCATTTTTTCATCATACTGTGTATTTTGCACTGAATTAATTGGACTACTGTTTTTGAATTCACTTTATTGCCTTTGCACTTTATTCATCATTATCATATTGTTTTTGGTTTCTTGGCACTGAATTAATTGAATTTATATATATATATATATATATATATATATATATATATATATATATATATATATATATATATACACTCATTTTATTATTTTTATTTTTCCAAATTTTTTATTTGGTCCAAAAAAGACAAGACCATCAGGGTCAATGCAAAAAAGAGTAATACAAGAACATAATGTATGAATACATACGGTACAACATGCCACAACAGTATGCATATCTCCATGGGAGGGGAGATTTAAAAACAGCGAATAGGTGTATCTCCAGACATCATAGCTCCTTGAACTGTCTTGGCTTCTAAGTCCGCCAGACACAGTATGTCATACATTCCACTTCCAAATGAGAGCATGTCTAACTACATAATCATAGAACAAAAAGTTTTCCCACGGGTCTCGTCTCCTTCGATTTTTTGCGTCAAGGAGATGGCAGATCACGGATTTCTTATACACTTTCGCCAGGGTTTCTGAAGCATGTAGGAGGAAGAAAGCTGGGTCGTCTGGGATAGGGCCTTCTGTAAACTTTTGCATGATTTGACGTACTTTCTTCCAAAAGTCTGCAAGTTTGGGGCATGACCTGAAGATGTGTAGGAGGGTTCCTTGATCACTCTGGCATTGCCAGAAGAGGTCGGAAGTCAAGGGAAAGTATTTATGTAGTTGTGATAGGGTTCTATAATATTGCGACAAAATTTTAAAGTTAGTTTCCTGTGCTTTTGTACAGATGGAAGATTTGTGTACAAAACGGAGGATGTGGAGTCGCTGGCTTGGGTTAAAGTGGCGATCTAATTCTCGTTTCCACCTGATCAGACCTGGGGGTTGGAAATCATCTGGGGGCGTAATCAACAGGTTGTAAGCGAGTGAGAGTGTATGTAGTAGAGCCCCAGTGTCTGAGCAGCATTCCTCAAAGGTTGTGACAGGTTGGCTAGAGTCTCTAGGGTGTGATATGGATTTTAAGAAATGACCTAGCTGAAGCACTCTCATAAATCCAAGCGGTAGAGGCCCGCAGGGTCTGTGAGTTCCAATATGGACACCCATCTTTCTATGGTCCAGAAGTGTGAGGCTTGGTAATGGCCTGATCTGATCAGAATCTGAAAAATCGCATTGCGAAGTCCGGGCATGAATTGTGGGTTACCCAAAATAGGGGTTAGGGGTGAGTTCCTAGATGAGATAGCGGCCCGGGAGAGTAGATTAGCGCAAATGCGTGAAGTGGGACCAATGGGGGGTGGCATTTGAGACAGGTAGGAAGCGATGTGTAACACCACGGTGCTCTATTGAGAGGTGCGAGACTTTGTGCCTGTTCCAAGCGAGGCCACAACTTAGCATCTTGGTGTTGGCACCAGTCTATGAGCCTACTGAGATGTGTTGCATAATAGTAGGTGCGTATGTCCGGCATTGCCAAGCAGCCCCTGTGTTGTTTGGGTAGTGAGAGTAATGTCCTGCTTAGACATGGTCGTTTGCGGGCCCAGATGAACTCTATAAATAGTGAGTGCATCAGTTGAAAGTAACTTGCAGGTATAGGGATAGGCAAGGCCAGGAGAAGATATAGAAATTTAGGGAGGATGTTCATTTTCAGTATGTTACAGCAACCGAACCACGAATGGATATAAATTAATTTTGCACTTGCACTTTGATAAATTTTTATGCACTTTATGAGCTGGTTTACATTATATTTAATTTTTAATGTTATAATGATATATGCATTTAGCGCTGCTCGATTTTGATTATAATATATATTTTATATAGTACCACATATTGTTTTTGTGCATTGAAATTCATAAAAGTGTTTTTTTTTCCCAAAAATTTGCACAAATAACATGTGACATAAAAATAAGCAACAGCTTTATATTCTGGATTGATTAAAAATGTCTAGACTCCAAAACCATTGGTGTGGTGCTTTTGTTTTCTCCAGCTCCTGGATTATGCTTAAGGCACTTTTAGAGGCCCTATTTGGTTAGAGCCAACCAACCAGATCTATTGTGTTCTGCTATACATCTAACAATGAAACTTTTGGATTTGTGGAAAGGGTTGTTTTGGCCCCAGAAATGTGGGACATCTTGTGGCTGAAAAGAGGTAGTATGAGGGGGGCAGCTCCAGATTGCAGGTACAGCTGCTTTCTTGTTTTAAAACCAACATAAAAAACTGGAGTTGCACTTTAAGAGAAAAGGTACTTAGATGACTCATTGAGCAATAAAAGGATTGAAGTAGATTTCTGCGCTATAGCAATGTCTGGAGGAAATACTGGAGCCCTGAACAGGTAGAGTGTACCCCCTGTATGGATTATAGGGCTTCATTTAAAATTTTTACTTTTAAAGCCTGACACCAAACAAAATGTTTTTTTTTTTTTAACACAGAAAATGTTTATTGAGTGATTTGCACTTTACAGTTGATACAATAACATAGCATTTCACTAGAAGTATCAGCGAATAATTACCACAGTTCTAGATAATGTACATTGCATTGTCGGGTGATAACTGGGCCTGTGATCATACGTTTATCTCAGTTGTTAGTAAACTTTATTGATATCAAAAAAAGGAAGGAAATTCTCTTTCTCAACTACCTTGAGTATGACATCTATCTTTCATACATTATGCCATTGCTACTAGAAAGTCTTTTCCCCGTGAGAGTCTTCTTAGCTTAGAAAATATTTCGGTCTTAGGGGGGGAGGGGGGGGGGGAAGGAGCAAAGAAGGTAGGGAAGCTTTGAGGAGCTGAAAGGAATATGAGGAGGAACACCAAGAGGGACCAAGGGGGGAAGTAAGAGGAGAAATGGAGGAGCAAAAGCAGAATTGAGGGAGGGGGGGAAGAGAGGTTCCCAAGTAGAGACCACCTGTACTATATGAGTAAAACAGGTGGAGAGATGGAGAGAAGAGGACGGGAAGGCCAGCCAGAGCGGGGATTCGGGGAAGCTCGCCCGTTATGTCTATACAATTGTGTGCTGGTACCTATCAAATTCAGAGGGTAGTAATTCCACCATCCACCCTGAGCCAGCCTGCCCCTCCAAGCCCATCCCATCGGTATATCACACCACCAAGTGTCGGTCTGCGACCCAAGCTGCCCAGATTTTGTCGAACTTCTTGGGACATCAGTTCATCGTTCATCGTCCCCCGGGGTTTTTCCGGATTGTAGGGAGGTAATAGCGTTGTGGAGTTCCTTAAGGGTGAGTGGAGCATTGAGCCTCCCACGGGCCTCCTCTGAGAGGGTGGGCAATTTAATAGTTTCAACATATTCATGAAGTTCTGCAGTAGAATACTGCACTTTAGAGGTGTAAAGATCCTGATAATATGAGGCAAAACATGCATTTATGTCCCTGGAGTTGGAATGCAACTGCCCTGACATATCTTTGATGTTAGCCACTGAAGTTGTCACCGATTGCTCCCTAGAGAGCCATGCCAGGAGGCTCCCTGTCCACTCACCCTGCTCAAATATACGTTGAGACTGATGCAATAGTTGTGTTTTTGTGGCCGCCGCTCTAAGGAGCGTCACCTCGCGCACTGCGCACTGTAAGTCTGTTCTAAGTGCCTCATCTCTATTATTGGTGTATTGAGTTTCTAAGTCAGCAGCCCTTCGTTCAGCCTGGAGTAGGGCTGCTCCAGTTTGGCGTCAGGTGCGGGTAATCGCCATCCGATAGTGGTCCTGAGCATGAAGCTTAAACGCCTCCCAGCTATGAGCGGGTGTTGTAGCTGGGGGGTTGTCAGCCCAAAAGTTCTGCATTGCAATCTCTGCGTCCTGTTCGATACGCTCATCTGAGATCCAGAACCGTGACAAGCGCCAGAGACAGTCAGTGGGGAGAGGATTCACATTTAAAGTAAGTAGTATGGGAGAATGGTCCGATATACCCCTGGGCAGGTGTGAAATGTCTTGGACCATGTTAAGGGCACTGGAGGTGGCATATACTAGGTCAATGCGGGACATTGCCCTATAGGAGGCCGACTGACAGGTGTAGGATCTCAGCAAGGGATTTTTCCAACGCCAAACGTCCCTAAGTGCAAACGTCTCGGCCCATCTGGACAGAGGGGATTCCGTGGCCGCATCGGGCGTCAGCCTGTCCAAACTCGGGCAAGGTGTCATGTTGAAATCCCCAGCCAAGACCACACTGTCAGTAGGATATCGTGCAACAAGGGTGGTGATTTTGTGGAGAACCACCAATGATGCCGGTGGAGATATATACAGTCCCACGATTATCATGGGTACATTAGCAATAGCGGCATGCAGGACTACAAATCTACCTTCAGGGTCCAGGTGAAGATCCAACAACACAAAAGGGCAGGGCTTTGCGTACTAATATGCTGACTCCCCTGGCGTAGGATGAGAAAGTGGTGTGGTAATAGTGGACCACCCACAGTTTTTTGAGGCTCAGAACCCGACCTCCAATGAGGTGAGTCTCCTGGAGTATACATATATCTGGGGAGTACGATTTAAGGAAGTTGAAAACTAATGAATGCTTTATTCGGGAATTCATGCCCCGGACGTTCCAGGAAATTAATTTTATGGGAGCCATAGGGAGTCAGAGTATATGATATTAGCCTGTGTCGGGAGAAGTCCACCAGAACCCCTCAGGAAGAGTACCAGGCAATTCCCCTGCAGTTCGTCATGAGACATTACGTATAATTGCATCAAATCACTTAAAATCGCATGGTGTACAATACAGCATTTCCGTGTGTAACTTATATAACTTTCCCCCCCCAAACAAACACCCCCCCCCACCCCGCATACCCCCCAAACCTGGGCATGCCTGTTTCCCGAAACCAGAGAAGGTCATTGACCTCACGGGGTCATGTACTAGATGACTAGAAGTAGACAGTAGCTACTTAATGCACAGAGTTTCCAGTCTGGAGAAGATGCCGCCATCGGCAGGAGTAAGCTTAGTTTCTCCTGGGCGGTGCCAGGGGCACAAACTTGGTATAAGCACATTAGTTGAAAAGTCGTCCCCCCCCCCAAACCCCCCCAAACCGCCCCCAAACAGAGTAGAGTGGTTTTCTTTGCCCACGATCCTTAGGGCAGAGTGCAATCAGCCAAACAAACCATAGACACATCTTTTAGCACCCCTATATGAGTGGTTTCAGCGATCCAGTCTCGCCCTGGTTACCCAGGCCGAGTAGAAGGAAAAGTCAGAGGCCTAGACAATCCCTATGTTCTGCAGTGAACTTAGGTAATCCACAGTCCGGTCGGTAAGAGTCCAGCGCCCTTTATAGTGGATAGGTAAAGACCATCTTGAGGGGAATGTTCTCCTCCTGATTTCCGCATCCAGCAGCATATTTACCCCCCCTTTACAATGCCAACAAAACATGAGAGCAACTTGGGGGAAATGATCACTCCGGATTGTCAGAGAGGCGAAAAAATAGAAAATAAAAATGAAAGTAAAAAATTAAAAAAAGAGAGAAAGAGAGGTGCTCCATAGCACTGTGCCTCCGACACAGACCGTGGGTTAGGAATTCAGAAGGGCCCAACAACAGAAGGGAGAGTCACATACCTAATGTTTGGGCAGGGCGCTCAGCCAGCGCGAGGCCTCATCCGGGGAGGTAAAGAACCGGACACTCTCACCATCCTGCACACAAAGTCGGGCGGGGAACAGCATACTGTAGCGTATACCCTGGCCACTCATAGCCTGTTTCACCTAATCAAAGGACTTCCTCTGCTTCTGGGTGTTGACCGTGAAGTCTGGGAAAAACATCAGCCGGGCCGCCTCGTGTCGGATTTCAGCCATTTTGCGTGCCTCACGCAGTATCAGATCGCGGTCTTTATAATTCAGCAGTCTGAAAATAAATGTGCGAGGCGGGGTTCCAGGTGGGCCGCGATTCGGTGGCATCCGGTGGGCCCTCTCAATTACAAATTGAGGTGAAAAGTTTGCCTGGGGAAACAGTGTGCGGAGGAGTTTCTCTGTGTAATTGGTGGTATCAGAGCCCTCCGACCCCTCAGGGAGTCCTATGATCCGCAAATTGTTACGGCGGTTACGATTTTCGAAATCCTCGGCTCTCGCTTCCAGGTGTTTAACTCTTACTTGCAGCGTATGCAGAGAAGCCGAGTGATCCCTGATCGTATCTTCTGCCTCCCCCACCCGACATTCCACTTCGGTCACCCGCTGCCTCACCTTTTCAAAGTCTTGCCGAATGAGACCTATGTCCAGCTGGACAGTGTCAATCTTCGTTGCGAGTGTGGATAGGTGGATTGGCATCCCGTGATGGCCTGCATCAAGGCGGCAAAGTTACTCTGTCCAGTAAGTGCAGGGTCCGGGTCCTCCGTCTGAGTCGCCATATTGGTCACTACCTCCACATGTGCTGCCGCTCTGCCCAAGCTATTTCGGCTATTATTCTGCTTGTGCTGGTCAAGGCGGCGCCGGTTCCGTGTCCGCATCAGCAGGGGGGGAGCGGGAAGCACCTCAGATAGATTTGGAGATGATCAGGATCTGGTAAAAGGATTTATTCCCCGCGATGGCTGCAGAGCTCCTCGACTACGCGTCCTGCACCGTCGCCATCTTGGACACGCCCCCCCCAAACAAAATGTTTAATTTTGTTTTGGATAGAGCATAAGAGGAGGGAAAGCCTCTGACAGGTATTAATTGCTATATTTGTCCAACTAGGAACATTTCTTCTCACTTCCTATCCAGACAAGGAAATCCCTCCAAAAGGGGCACATGCAAAAATAAAAAAATAATCATTTAGAGTGTAGCACCCTCCTAGGTTAGAGAAGGTTGCTAGGTAAATTTAGCTGTGTCTCCTCTGTAACTAGAGGAGCAGGGCTTGATTAATTTTGGATGGGTTTCCGAGGATGCTGCTCTGCTACTTCAGTTTTTTCAGTGTATTCTGGAACACAGTGGGAATGAGGGCACAGTATGCAGCCCGAATATTTATGGGCCTTCAGCTAATCCCTGGGGAGGTGTACTCAGAAGGTGGTGAAGAGCCAATAAATAGTCAGAGGCCTGAGCAGCAAGGGAATTCTTGCAGCATATGTGTGTAGGGCAGTGTACCTGATTCCAGTCTGCCGGAGGAGACCCTGTTGAGGGGCCTTACCCTCCTGGGCAGAAGCCAGGGAGGAAGCCAACCTGAAGACACCAAGATCCCAGCTAGGGTTAGGGGGGCCTATTTACAAAGCCAACCCAAGAATCCAGAAGATCAGGAGAGAGCTTGTGGGATAGGGCCAGGAGGAAGATGTAGGAGAGAGCCCAAATTGTCCAGAGGCTGTGTGAGTCTACATCTCCCTCACTAGGAAGAGCTTGGAGGGATATCAGCAGGAGGCAACTGTTGATTCTTGTGGCTAAGTGGGTACAGGAACCCAGTGTTCCAAGGGTGTCAGAGAAGTATTTAGGATTATTAGTGAAGTACAGGTCACAGACAGCTGTAGATTCTAAGGGACTTTGTTGGGAGTGCAGCCAGAAGTTGTGCAGTACAGCCAAGCAGTTGTGCAATACAACCAAAGTTGTGCAAGGCCTACAGGAGTTCACAGCCAGAAGTCCTCAAGTTGTACAGTTTTTTTTAAGTTCTGGGGTATCCCATTCTCCCCATCCTTATCCAAGTTCATCCTTCTCCAATAAAACACAAAAAGAAACCCCTAGACTGATCTTTTGAGCCAGAGGGGGAGGAGTGCAGGGGGATGCTGTGTGCCTGGCTGTGTGTGCTCTAAGGGGGAAATAGGCCTAAATTCACCAGCGGCTCTTAAGGCTCGATTCACACTAGCGCGTTTTTTGATGCATTTTGCAGAAATGCATGGGAATTTTTTAACATGGGTTCCTATGGAACATGTTCACATCAATGCTTTTTTGTATCTCTGCGTTTTTGGAAAGGGTCAGGGACTTTTTTTTCACGCAAAATGCAGCGTTTTGCATGTAATAG
Organism: Lithobates septentrionalis; assembly: GCA_037952835.1. Taxonomy (NCBI): domain Eukaryota; kingdom Metazoa; phylum Chordata; class Amphibia; order Anura; family Ranidae; genus Lithobates; species Lithobates septentrionalis. The sequence continues at coordinate 1,303,577 of JBBDGP010000237.1, read as the reverse complement.
AATTCAATGGGCATGCAAGAAAAACGCAAGTCCATAATTTGAGATGCGTTTTTGATGCGTTTTTGATGCGTTTTGCATTTTGCTTTTTTGGAATCACCATGTGATCAAACACCTGCCCTTTAAAAATAAACTACCCAGGATGCCTTGAGAACCAGCAAATCCCAGTTTGGACTATAGCAAAAATGGTGAGAACTGAACATCTTATCAGCTTGGTGAGGCCAAGAACATATCTTTATACTCCTTCTGATCCCCAACACAAGGATCGTAGAAAACGGGACCAGGGGTGGCTTGAAATTGCCAAGGAGCTGTATCCACAATGGGATCTTTTCTCCAAGAAACAAGCAGACCTCAAATGTAAGTAATATATAAAAAGTTTACACACACTTGTTAAACTTTGAGTTTTCAGTGATGTTGAAAAATTAGACAAAGAGAAATCATTGCTAGAAATTTTTAAACCTTAATGTGACCTATAAACTGTACAAACTCAACAGAAAACTTACTAAAATCTTTTATTGGGTAGTCAATATAAGAAACTCAAATAATGTTGTTTTATAAGTGTGCACATCCTCTTCTAACTGGGGATGCAGCTGTGTTCAGAATTAAGCTATCACATTCCAAATCATGGTAAGGAGTCAGTCCACACCTGCCATCATGTGCCTCTGACTAACCCCAAACAAACTTCTGAATTAATTAAAGATGGAACAAGTTCATCAATTATATATGTTTGTTTCATTTTTAAACATCACATAAACCTGACATTTTACCAGGGGTTTGTAGATTATTAGATCCACTGTAATTATGTATGTGTTCATGTGCATGATCCAAACATTTTTGACAGTTTAGGTTTTTTAAATTATTTACTGACCTAAATACATGTATTTAAATTAGCTAATTTTTTGAGGATGGAGTTAGTGGAGTTCTGCTTTAGATTTTGGCCAATATCCCTTAAATTGTGCGAATTTCCCTCAAATTGGGTCAAATTTCCCTCAAATTGGGTTAAATTTCCCTCAAATTGGGTTAAATTTCCCTCAAATTGGGTCAAATTTCCATAAAATTGGGTCAAATTTCCCGCAAATTGGGTTAAATTTCCATAAAATTGGGTTAAATTTCCCGCAAATTGGGTTAAATTTCCATAAAATTGGGTTAAATTTCCCGCAAATTGGGTTAAATTTCCCTCAAATTGGGTCAAATTTCCCTCAAATTGGGTTAAATTTCCCTCAAATTGGGTCAAATTTCCATAAAATTGGGTCAAATTTCCCGCAAATTGGGTTAAATTTCCATAAAATTGGGTTAAATTTCCCGCAAATTGGGTTAAATTTCCCTCAAATTGGGTCAAATTTCCCTCAAATTGGGTTAAATTTCCCTCAAATTGGGTCAAATTTCCATAAAATTGGGTCAAATTTCCCGCAAATTGGGTTAAATTTCCATAAAATTGGGTTAAATTTCCATAAAATTGGGTCAAATTTCCCGCAAATTGGGTTAAATTTCCATAAAATTGGGTTAAATTTCCATAAAATTGGGTCAAATTTCCCTCAAATTGGGTTAAATTTCCCGCAAATTGGGTTAAATTTCCCTCAAATTGGGTTAAATTTCCATAAAATTGGGTTAAATTTCCCTCAAATTGGGTCAAATTTCCATAAAATTGGGTTAAATTTCCCACAAATTGGGTTAAATTTCCCTCAAATTGGGTCAAATTTCCCTCAAATTTGGTTAAATTTCCATAAAATTGGGTTAAATTTCCCTCAAATTGGGTTAAATTTCCATAAAATTGGGTTAAATCTCCATAAAATTGGGTCAAATTTCCCTCAAATTGGGTTAAATTTCCATAAAATTGGGTTAAATCTCCATAAAATTGGGTCAAATTTCCCGCAAATTGGGTTAAATTTCCCTCAAATTGGGTTAAATTTCCATAAAATTGGTCCAATTCTTCCAAATTTGTTTTGAATTATTCTGTTTTTTTTTCTTATTCTCAATTTCATTAAACTCTGCCTAATTGATAAAAAATAATAATAGAAAAGAATAGCAAATAAATTAACTGAGAATGTAATAAAATATAAAGACTATAACCGTTATTATCTTTATATTTTTTTTTTTATGCGTTTATTAGCGTTTTACCGCGTTTGCGTCTAGAAGCGTCTGTAGAGCACAGAATGGAATTTAGCAACTCAACTTTGGGGACCCGAGATATTGGTCCACAAAGTCGGATTGCAAAATGTCAAGCACTTCGGCAGCAGAGAATGACATTTTCCGACCTGACTTTGGGGCCCCATATCTCAGGGTCGCTTGGGGCTAGGAACCCCAAATTTGGATATGTTGTAGTGTTATCACTGTGTTATCAAACCAAATTTGTGGTTCCTAGAACCAAGTGGCCCCGAGATATAGGGCCTCAAAATGGGGTTGTAAAATTTCCAATAGCAATAGCGTTTGCTAGCGTTTATGAGCGTTTTGACCGTTTTGACCGTTTTGAGCGTTTGTGACCGGTTTGACCGTTTTAAGCGTTTTGAACGTTTGGACCGTTTATGAGCGTTTTGGCCGTTTTGAGCGTTTGTGAACGGTTTGACCGTTTTACGCGTTTTGAGCGTTTGTGAGCGTTCTGACCGTTTTGAGCGTTTGTGAACGTTTTTGAGCGTTTATGAACGTTTTGACCGTTTTGACCATTTTTGAGCGTCTGGGAACGTTTTCAACGTTTTGAGCGTTTCGACCGTTTGTGACCGTTTTGAGCGTTTTGAACTATTTTAGCGTTTTAAGCGTTGTAAGCGTTTTGTGCGTTTGTCAACGTTTGTCAACGTTTGAGGAGCTTTTTTCTGTTTTTGGTCCGTTTTGAGCGTTTCGGGGCGTTTTTGTATGTAAAAACACCTATGCCATTTGCATCTCATCTAGGTAGGCATAAAGCCATAGACTAACATAGACAGGCGTTTCAAAGCTGGCCAAAAGGCAAGAAAAAAATTGTGTACATGGACACATAGGATAACATTGAATTAGTTCAGGTGCAGTTGGAAAAACTGTCCAACTGCCTCTGAATGCACGTTTAACAGCGCCTCATGGGCATGAGGCCTAATGTTCATTGAATAAAATTATTACACAAAAAAATTGACAAATTAGGATATTTGTTTTTAATAGTATCTTAATGTCAGATACACATTTTTCAATGCATAAAAAAAGTACAGCATACGTTGCAAAATTTGACAAACATAAGCTTAAAAAAAACACACATTCACAATGTTTAGAAGATCTGTTAAATTGGGTCTATCTAGGCTATTGCATCTAGCTGCCATGGCAGCTGACCTTCTGGAGACATGAAATATGAACAGAAAGTTTCACGTAAAGCAGCACCACTCCTGCTGCCCCGAGTGGATGTCATTTCAGCTCTTGTCATGGCCTGATTGGCAAGGGTGTCCTCAAATTGGAAACCGTCATGCTCTCGAATAAAATTATGGAGAGCACAAATAGCTTTCACTGCCTGTATAGCGTGTTGCATCTTTAGATATATTGGTGTGTGCAACAAACGCCATTTGTTGGCCAGTATGCCAAAAGCACATTCAACAACTCTCCTGGCCCGAGTGAGTCTGTAATTGAACACTCTTTTTTCTTGGCTCAAAGAGTGGCTTGAATAGGGTCTGAGAAGGTGTTCCCCTAGCGCAAAAGCTTCATCAGCCACAAACACATACGGCATTGCAGGCCCAATCGTTCCAGGGAGTGGTGTATTGGCTGGTAGTGCCAGCCTATTTTCTTGCAGAAGATGCCCTAAGGTTGAGTGGGTAAATATACTAGAGTCTGAGCTTCTGCCATAGGACCCTATATCAACATATATAAAACGGTAATTGGCATCTGCCATTGCAAAAAGCACAAAAGAAAAATATTTTTTATAGTTATAAAAGCTGCTGCCACTGCCTACTGGCTTCTGGATGCGTATATGTTTTCCGTCAATAGCACCCACGCAATTTGGAAAATTGCACTGCTGCCAGAAGATATCTGCTATCTTTGCCCATTCATCAGTTGTAGGTTTCGGGAAGACAACCTCTTTAAGAACGTCCCAAATGATGGAGCACGTGTCCCGGATTAGGTAGCTAGCAGTTGATTTCCCAATCAAGAACTGAAAATGTAAACTAGAAATGGAGTGTCCAGTTGCCAGGTATCTGAAATTAAAACAAAAATATTTTTTCATTGTTTTGCAGTAAAAGCTTTGCAAACCAGATGGCGGAGCGCAAAGGATAGTTTTAATAGTCATTTGAAAAAGGAAAGGAGTATGAGAAGTGGTTCAGGTGCAATGTCTTTCACACCATACTCCTATGCGAAAGACCTTGAGTTTTTGAGACCTATTCTGGAGATGCGAAGGTAATTATTTTAAAAAGGGTATTATGATTCTGTGTTTCTGTGCAATTATTACCCGCACACCCTAAAAACAATGGTCTGTTTTGTTGTGATTTGCAGCACAGACACCTGCTGGGAGGATGAACCTGCAGAAGAAGAATCATCAGTGCAAACACAGGAGCCTACAAACCCACAATCTCCAAATCAGGAAATTGCTGAGATAGCTGGAGAAGAGGAACAGGAGGAGGGGGCTGCTGCACCATTGCGCACTACTAAAAGGGGGGGTGCCACCAAACGGCAAAATCAGAAAGAGTCTGAGAAAATGTACAGTTTATTAAAAGATCTGTCAGATCGTTTTACAGGGCAATTGACACTCTCACAACAATTTGCCAATACCCTGGTGCCCTATTTTGATCAGGTGCCCGATGCAATGAAAATGGATATGCAAATTTCTGTCATGCAGACCATAAAATCATATATCCCCAGTCCCCAAAATATTTATCAGACAGACAGAAGTCTTCCAATGCAACCAACACAGACAACCAATTATGCTTCTTTGCAAAATCCCCCTTTATATTACCAGATGCCTAGGCACCAAACTTACAGAGCAGAAAATCCTTACGAATCTAGACAAACACTTCGACGGCTTGACCACCACCAACCTCCTCTACCTCCACCATCTGCACTTGGGCCACCAGGATCAGGTTTTGGAGCACCAGATGTGGGCAATAGGGGTCCACCTTACCATTTCCAAAATGTCCCAAGTCTTGCTCAGGAGCAGCAGTATGGAGAAAGTGCTCCTTGTTTGTCATCCCAGCAACCTGAATCATGCCAAGACCCATTTACTTATCATACTTTATCATTTAAAATGCTAGTTATGTTTTTGTTATATTTGTAAAAAAAACATATGGTGGAAACCTAACTGAACTCATTTGTCTATTGAAATTGCGATGAGCTTAATACTTCGTTACTTATTTTGTTATCGGAACATTGTTATTTTGAAAGAATGAAGCAATTCTACACATTATATGTTTGTGTTCAAAATTACAATTAAAATCATAATTAAATTATTTTGTGGAAATATAAACTTTGTGTGCCTGTTCATTTGATTAACACTTTGTGTGTTAAAGTCTAAAAGCAAAAAGTTAACATTTACCTTAATGTAATTATTAGCCTTTCAACTGGTGGAATACAATCCCTGAAAGATGTGTTCTGACGTTGCAGCTTGCTGCTGAGTAAACCAAGCAAAACATCAAAACTGTGTGGGCAAAAAAGGACATTGAGAAAACCACAAGCACAATGTCACCTAGACAAGCACCTACATTGAGCCTATTTAGTCATTAGATTTCACTACAAAAATTTGTTTAGGGGTTAAGACTAACCCTAACCCTACTTTAAATACTAACCCTAACCCTACTTTAAATCCTAACCCTAACTTAAATACTAACCCTAACCCGACTTTAAATTCTAACCCTAACCCTACTTTAAATCCTAACCCTAACCCTACTTTAAATACTAACCCTAACCCGACTTTAAATTCTAACCCTAACCCTACTTTAAATACTAACCCTAACCCTACTTTAAATACTAACCCTAACCCGACTTTAAATTCTAACCCTAACCCTACTTTAAATACTAACCCTAACCCGACTTTAAATTCTAACCCTAACCCTACTTTAAATCCTAACCCTAACCCTACTTTAAATACTAACCCTAACCCGACTTTAAATTCTAACCCTAACCCTACTTTAAATACTAACCCTAACCTGACTTTAAATTCTAACCCTAACCCTACTTTAAATCCTAACCCTAACCCTACTTTAAATAATAACCCTAACCCGACTTTAAATTCTAACCCTAACCCTACTTTAAATACTAACCCTAACCCTACTTTAAATACTAACCCTAACCCGACTTTAAATTCTAACCCTAACCCTACTTTAAATCCTAACCCTAACCCTACTTTAAATACTAACCCTAACCCGACTTTAAATTCTAACCCTAACCCTACTTTAAATACTAACCCTAACCCTACTTTAAATACTAACCCTAACCCTACTTTAAATACTAACCCTAACCCGACTTTAAATTCTAACCCTAACCCTACTTTAAATCCTAACCCTAACCCTACTTTAAATCCTAACCCTAACCCTACTTTAAATACTAACCCTAACCCGACTTTAAATTCTAACCCTAACCCTACTTTAAATCCTAACCCTAACCCTACTTTAAATACTAACCCTAACCCGACTTTAAATTCTAACCCTAACCCTACTTTAAATACTAACCCTAACCCTACTTTAAATACTAACCCTAACCCTACTTTAAATACTAACCCTAACCCGACTTTAAATTCTAACCCTAACCCTACTTTAAATCCTAACCCTAACCCTACTTTAAATACTAACCCTAACCCGACTTTAAATTCTAACCCTAACCCTACTTTAAATCCTAACCCTAACCCTACTTTAAATACTAACCCTAACCCGACTTTAAATTCTAACCCTAACCCTACTTTAAATCCTAACCCTAACCCTACTTTAAATACTAACCCTAACCCGACTTTGAAACCTAAACGAACTCTAAACCAGAGTATGGCTAGGTAATGGTACTAAATGAAGAACTCACCTTTTAATAGACATCCGTGTGTAATCCATAAACTTGTCTTCATGGGCTCGGAGGTCGTTGTAAATTATCCAGAATTGCCCTCTCTGCTCCCTATTGGCAATCACTGGATGCACCCAAAATCTTCGTTTTCTCCTTTGTTCTTCTTCTTCAGCTTCCTCTTCAAGCAAAACTGCAGCAGCAGCTGTGGCTACTGCTAGAAAAAAGGACATTGAAGCCAGGATAATCTAAGCACCAAAAGACAGCAAGACTAGGGAGGAAGCAGGAAGTACTAATGTCAGCTGACATTCTGTGATATAAGCAGTGATGTTTTCCAATTGGTTCTTTATAAAACGCATAATGAAAACCGCAAAACGCAAAACGCGGCAAAAACGCGTCAAAAACGCCGCAAAACGCGTCAAAAACGCATGTTAAAAAACGCGGCAAGCATGACCAAAAAACCTCCAAAAACGCTCAAAAGCAACATGCATAGGTGTGAATCGAGCCTTAGGGGGTGCGCTACAAGAGTAAACAAGAGTTAAAACCAATCCTTCCTGTCCCAGTAACAGTGACATTTCTTGCATGGGCATCACATAATGTTGGGAAAATGTTCCCTAGTGGAGTCACAGACAAAAATAAAACCTGACAAAATACTGTCGGGAGTTTGGCTTTAATATATTTGTTCGCTTGCTTATTTCTTTCTACATAAATTCTTGAACGTCATAATCTTAGATTTCAAGTGATTTGGTATTTTCTCCTCTTGAGTTCAGCATTTTTTCAGTCCGGGATAAGACAAGACGTCAAACATAACCAAATATGGAAGAAACAAAGAGGAAACTGACCAGGCTGATCACTCAATCATATTGTCCTGGAAACCGATGTCTTATAAAGAACAGCAGTTCTCTGTTAACAAGAAAAGCACTTATTATTTAATCAATAGTCTACTTCAATCACCTTTGTGCTCAACTCATTAGAAGATCCATCAAACCCTTCTTCACGTAATGTGACAATTACCACCTGTGATTGCGGTCAATGGAAAGAAGTAGTTAACCCATTGATGCACATGACAAATTTGCTGTTAGACAGATAAGATAGAGCAAGAGCCCTTACGGAAACCCTGGTGTATTTAGGACATATAAAAACAAGAAGTTACATTGATGTACTTATTATAGATGCAATCTAATTACCTAATATCTCTCAGATACAGTCTACTGTCACCTGATCCAGACCATTTTGTCTGCACTGGATGGTGGTCATCCTGAGAATACAGTAGCTGAGTCCAGTCTTATTTCTATTATTTGGCTAGAAATCTGGCTGTGTCTGTTAGCTACAGGGCGCGTATCTTCCTTCCACAAACATTAAAGCGGAATTTCACCCAAAATGGAATGTTGGGCGAAGCCCTAGCTTGATGAAGGTGCTGTCTTGGAAACGGGTTGCGGCCCACCCCCCCTCTACCTGTTGCGGCTCCCTGGAATCGGTCAGAGCGAGGGCTTCTAAGGCCTCTTTCACAGGCGGACCTGATCGGACAGCCCATGTGAAAGGGCTCCAACACCGCTCTTCCATCCGTCATGAGCGGGGGTTCTTTGCCTGTGTGTTTGCACAACTGCTCATCGGTCCTGCCAGAATGCCACCTACTTGTTGCTGCACATTCTGCCTTGATCACTGGAGCTGTTTATGAGTTATTTACATGCGAGTGAGCTACATTTCTAAATTGTGTTTTTTTTATCCATTCTTAACTTGGCACACATTTTTAAAATGCATGACACAACGTCATTCGAGGGTCACACATGCACGCACAGTTACAGCGCTCTATGTGTGGTTTGCTTGAACCGCCACAATTCCTTTTTAACTACTTCCCACCCGGCAAATATACATAAATGGCCGGGTGGGAGCTTCACCGTTCTGAGTGGACGTACCCGCGAGGCCACGCAGCGGCGCAATCCTGTGATGGCTGTGATTACAGGACACAGCCAAGATGGGATCGGGATATAGGCGCTGTGAGGATCCTGATCACGTGAGGCTGTCTCCAATCACAACCTTCACACTGTAAACAGAGACACGTGTCTCTGTGTCAGTTCTCCCCCCTGAACTCAGTGAGAGCTTGGGGGGGGGGGGGAGCGGGGGAGAAACTAGAACCTCTGTGTGTAAAGATAATTTTCCCCACACACAGTACACCAAGCACCACTGTCCCCATAAACATCTGTCACAGTGCCCTCAAACATCTGTACGAGTGCACAAAACATCTGTCACAGTGCCCCATCACATCTGTACCAGTGCACAAAACATCTGTCACAGTGTCCCCATCACACCTGTACCAGTGCACAAAACACTTGTCACAGTGCCCCATCACATCTGTACCAGTGCACAAAACATCTGTCACAGTGCCCCATCACATCTGTACCAGTGCACAAATCACTTGTCACAGTGTCCCATCACATCTGTACCAGTGCACAAAACATCTGTCACAGTGTCCCCATCACATCTGTACCAGTGCACAAAACATCTGTCACAGTGTCCCCATCACATCTGTACCAGTGCACAAAACATCTGTCACAGTGTCCCCATCACATCTGTACCAGTGCACAAAACATCTGTCACAGTGTCCCCATCACACCTGTACCAGTGCACAAAACATCTGTCACAGTGTCCCCATCACACCTGTACCAGTGCACAAAACATCTGTCACAGTGCCCCATCACATCTGCACCAGTGCACAAAACATCTGTCACAGTGCCCCATCACATCTGTACCAGTGCACAAAACATCTGTCACAGTGTCCCCATCACATCTGCACCAGTGCACAAAACACTTGTCACAGTGTCCTCCATCACACCTGTACCAGTGCCCCATCACATCTGCACCAGTGCACAAAACACTTGTCACAGTGTCCCATCACATCTGTACCAGTGCACAAAACATCTGTCACAGTGTCCCATCACATCTGTACCAGTGCACAAAACACTTGTCACAGTGTCCTCCATCACACCTGTACCAGTGCCCCATCACATCTGCACCAGTGCACAAAACATCTGTCACAGTGTCCCCCATCACATCTGTACCAGTGCCCCATCACATCTGCACCAGTGCACAAAACACTTGAACACAGTGTCCCCCATCACATCTGTACCAGTGCACAAAACATCTGTCACAGTGTCCCCATCACACCTGTACCAGTGCACAAAACATCTGTCACAGTGCCCCATCACATCTGCACCAGTGCACAAAACATCTGTCACAGTGTCCCCATCACACCTGTACCAGTGCACAAAACATCTGTCACAGTGTCCCCATCACATCTGTACCAGTGCACAAAACACTTGTCACAGTGTCCCATCACATCTGTACCAGTGCACAAAACACTTGAACACAGTGTCCCCCATCACATCTGTACCAGTGCACAAAACATCTGTCACAGTGTCCCCATCACACCTGTACCAGTGCACAAAACATCTGTCACAGTGCCCCATCACATCTGCACCAGTGCACAAAACATCTGTCACAGTGTCCCCATCACACCTGTACCAGTGCACAAAACATCTGTCACAGTGTCCCCATCACATCTGTACCAGTGCACAAAACACTTGTCACAGTGTCCCATCACATCTGTACCAGTGCACAAAACATCTGTCACAGTGTCCCATCACATCTGTACCAGTGCACAAAACATCTGTCACAGTGCCCCATCACATCTGTACCAGTGCACAAAACATCTGTCACAGTGTCCCATCACATCTGTACCAGTGCACAAAACATCTGTCACAGTGTCCCATCACATCTGTACCAGTGCACAAAACATCTGTCACAGTGTCCCATCACATCTGTACCAGTGCACAAAACATCTGTCACAGTGCCCCATCACATCTGTACCAGTGCACAAAATATCTGTCACAGTGTCCCATCACATCTGCACCAGTGCACAAAACACTTGAACACAGTGTCCCCCATCACATCTGTACCAGTGCACAAAACATCTGTCACAGTGTCCCCATCACACCTGTACCAGTGCACAAAACACTTGTCACAGTGTCCCATCACATCTGTACCAGTGCACAAAACATCTGTCACAGTGTCCCCATCACATCTGTACCAGTGCACAAAACACTTGTCACAGTGTCCCATCACATCTGTACCAGTGCACAAAACATCTGTCACAGTGTCCCATCACATCTGTACCAGTGCACAAAACATCTGTCACAGTGTCCCATCACATCTGTACCAGTGCACAAAACATCTGTCACAGTGCCCCATCACATCTGTACCAGTGCACAAAACATCTGTCACAGTGCCCCATCACATCTGTACCAGTGCACAAAACATCTGTCACAGTGTCCCCCATCACATCTGTACCAGTGCCCCATCACATCTGTACCAGTGCACAAAACACTTGTCACAGTGTCCCCCATCACACCTGTACCAGTGCCCCATCACATCTGTACCAGTGCACAAAACATCTGTCACAGTGTCCCATCACATCTGTACCAGTGCACAAAACATCTGTCACAGTGTCCCATCACATCTGTACCAGTGCACAAAACATCTGTCACAGTGTCCCATCACATCTGTACCAGTGCACAAAACATCTGTCACAGTGCCCCATCACATCTGTACCAGTGCAAAAAACATCTGTCACAGTGTCCCCATCACATCTGTACCAGTGCCCCATCACATCTGCACCAGTGCACAAAACATCTGTCACAGTGTCCCATCACATCTGCACCAGTGCACAAAACATCTGTCACAGTGCCCCATCACATCTGTACCAGTGAACAAAACATCTGTCACAGTGCCCCATCACATCTGCACCAGTGCACAAAACATCTGTCACAGTGTCCCATCACATCTGTACCAGTGAACAAAACATCTGTCACAGTGCCCCATCACATCTGTACCAGTGCACAAAACATCTGTCACAGTGTCCCCATCACACCTGTACCAGTGCACAAAACATCTGTCACAGTGTCCCATCACATCTGTACCAGTGCACAAAACATCTGTCACAGTGTCCCATCACATCTGTACCAGTGCACAAAACATCTGTCACAGTGCCCCATCACATCTGTACCAGTGCACAAAACATCTGTCACAGTGTCCCCCATCACATCTGTACCAGTGCCCCATCACATCTGTACCAGTGCACAAAACACTTGTCACAGTGTCCCCCATCACACCTGTACCAGTGCCCCATCACATCTGCACCAGTGCACAAAACACTTGTCACAGTGTCCCATCACATCTGCACCAGTGCACAAAACACTTGTCACAGTGTCCCATCACATCTGCACCAGTGCACAAAACATCTGTCACAGTGTCCCCATCACATCTGTACCAGTGCACAAAACACTTGTCACAGTGTCCCCCATCACACCTGTACCAGTGCACAAAACACTTGTCACAGTGCCCCATCACATCTGCACCAGTGCACAAAACACTTGTCACAGTGCCCCATCACATCTGCACCAGTGCACAAAACACTTGTCACAGTGTCCCCATCACACCTGTACCAGTGTACAAAACATCTGTCACAGTGTCCCCATCACACCTGTACCAGTGCCCCATCCCATCTGCACCAGTGCACAAAACATCTGTCACAGTGTCCCATCACATCTGTACCAGTGCACAAAACATCTGTCACAGTGTCCCCATCACATCTGTACCAGTGCACAAAACATCTGTCACAGTGTCCCCATCACACCTGTACCAGTGCACAAAACATCTGTCACAGTGTCCCCATCACATCTGTACCAGTGCACAAAACATCTGTCACAGTGTCCCATCACATCTGTACCAGTGCACAAAACATCTGTCACAGTGTCCCCCATCACACCTGTACCAGTGTACAAAACATCTGTCACAGTGTCCCCATCACACCTGTACCAGTGCCCCATCCCATCTGCACCAGTGCACAAAACATCTGTCACAGTGTCCCATCACATCTGTACCAGTGCACAAAACATCTGTCACAGTGTCCCCCATCACATCTGTACCAGTGCCCCATCACATCTGTACCAGTGCACAAAACACTTGCCACAGTGTCCCCCATCACACCTGAACCAGTGCCCCATCACATCTGCACCAGTGCACAAAACACTTGTCACAGTGTCCCATCACATCTGTACCAGTGCACAAAACATCTGTCACAGTGTCCCCATCACACCTGTACCAGTGCACAAAACATCTGTCACAGTGTCCCCATCACATCTGTACCAGTGCACAAAACATCTGTCACAGTGCCCCATCACATCTGTACCAGTGCACAAAACATCTGTCACAGTGCCCCATCACACCTGTACCAGTGCACAAAACATCTGTCACAGTGTCCCCATCACATCTGTACCAGTGCACAAAACACTTGTCACAGTGTCCTCCATCACACCTGTACCAGTGCACAAAACATCTGTCGCAGTGTCCCCCATCACATCTGTACCAGTGCACAAAACACTTGTCACAGTGTCCTCCATCACATCTGTACCAGTGCACAAAACACTTGTCACAGTGTCCCATCACATCTGTACCAGTGCACAAAACATCTGTCACAGTGTCCCCCATCACATCTGTACCAGTGCACAAAACACTTGTCACAGTGTCCCCCATCACACCTGTACCAGTGCCCCATCACATCTGTACCAGTGCACAAAACATCTGTCACAGTGTCCCATCACATCTGCACCAGTGCACAAAACATCTGTCACAGTGTCCCATCACATCTGTACCAGTGCACAAAACATCTGTCACAGTGTCCCCCATCACATCTGTACCAGTGCACAAAACACTTGTCACAGTGTCCCCCATCACACCTGTACCAGTGCACAAAACATCTGTCACAGTGCTCCATCACATCTGCACCAGTGCACAAAACATCTGTCACAGTGCCCCATCACATCTGCACCAGTGCACAAAACACTTGTCACAGTGCCCCATCACATCTGCACCAGTGCACAAAACACTTGTCACAGTGTCCCATCACATCTGTACCAGTTGCACAAAACACTTGAACACAGTGTCCCCCATCACATCTGTACCAGTGCACAAAACATCTGTCACAGTGTCCCCATCACACCTGTACCAGTGCCCCATCCCATCTGCACCAGTGCACAAAAAATCTGTCACAGTGTCCCATCACATCTGTACCAGTGCACAAAACATCTGTCACAGTGTCCCCATCACATCTGTACCAGTGCACAAAACACTTGTCACAGTGTCCCATCACATCTGCACCAGTGCACAAAACACTTGTCACAGTGTCCCCCATCACATCTGTACCAGTGCACAAAACACTTGTCACAGTGTCCCATCACATCTGCACCAGTGCACAAAACACTTGTCACAGTGCCCCATCACATCTGCACCAGTGCACAAAACACTTGTCACAGTGTCCCATCACATCTGTACCAGTGCACAAAACACTTGTCACAGTGCCCCATCACATCTGCACCAGTGCACAAAACACTTGTCACAGTGCCCCATCACATCTGCACCAGTGCACAAAACACTTGTCACAGTGTCCCATCACATCTGTACCAGTGCACAAAACATCTGTCACAGTGTCCCCATCACACCTGTACCAGTGCCCCATCCCATCTGCACCAGTGCACAAAAAATCTGTCACAGTGTCCCATCACATCTGTACCAGTGCACAAAACATCTGTCACAGTGTCCCCATCACATCTGTACCAGTGCACAAAACATCTGTCACAGTGTCCCCATCACACCTGTACCAGTGCACAAAACATCTGTCACAGTGTCCCATCACATCTGTACCAGTGCACAAAACATCTGTCACAGTGTCCCCCATCACATCTGCACCAGTGCACAAAACATCTGTCACAGTGTCCCCCATCACATCTGTAGCAGTGCACAAAACACTTGTCACAGTGCCCCATCACATCTGCACCAGTGCACAAAACACTTGTCACAGTGTCCCATCACATCTGTACCAGTGCACAAAACATCTGTCACAGTGTCCCATCACATCTGTACCAGTGCACAAAACATCTGTCACAGTGTCCCATCACATCTGTACCAGTGCACAAAACTTCTGTCACAGTGTCCCCCATCACATCTGTACCAGTGCACAAAACACTTGTCACAGTGTCCCCCATCACACCTGTACCAGTGCCCCATCACATCTGCACCAGTGCACAAAACACTTGTCACAGTGTCCCATCACATCTGTACCAGTGCACAAAACATCTGTCACAGTGCCCCATCACATCTGTACCAGTGCACAAAACATCTGTCACAGTGTCCCCCATCACATCTGTACCAGTGCACAAAACATCTGTCACAGTGTCCCATCACATCTGTACCAGTGCACAAAACATCTGTCACAGTGTCCCCCATCACATCTGTACCAGTGCACAAAACATCTGTCACAGTGCCCCATCACATCTGTACCAGTGCACAAAACATCTGTCACAGTGTCCCCCATCACATCTGTACCAGTGCACAAAACATCTGTCACAGTGTCCCATCACATCTGTACCAGTGCACAAAACATCTGTCGCAGTGCCCCATCACACCTGTACCAGTGCACAAAACATCTGTCGCAGTGTCCCCCATCACATCTGTACCAGTGCACAAAACACTTGTCACAGTGTCCTCCATCACACCTGTACCAGTGCCCCATCACATCTGCACCAGTGCACAAAACACTTGTCACAGTGTCCCATCACATCTGTACCAGTGCACAAAACACTTGTCACAGTGTCCCATCACATCTGTACCAGTGCACAAAACATCTGTCACAGTGTCCCCCATCACATCTGCACCAGTGCACAAAACATCTGTCACAGTGTCCCCCATCACATCTGTACCAGTGCACAAAACACTTGTCACAGTGCCCCATCACACCTGTACCAGTGCACAAAACATCTGTCGCAGTGCCCCATCACACCTGTACCAGTGCACAAAACATCTGTCGCAGTGCCCCATCACACCTGTACCAGTGCACAAAACATCTGTCACAGTGTCCCCATCACACCTGTACCAGTGCACAAAACATCTGTCACAGTGTCCCATCACATCTGTACCAGTGCACAAAACATCTGTCACAGTGTCCCATCACATCTGTACCAGTGCACAAAACATCTGTCACAGTGTCCCCCATCACACCTGTACCAGTGCCCCATCCCATCTGCACCAGTGCACAAAACATCTGTCACAGTGTCCCATCACATCTGTACCAGTGCACAAAACATCTGTCACAGTGTCCCATCACATCTGTACCAGTGCACAAAACATCTGTCACAGTGTCCCATCACATCTGTACCAGTGCACAAAACATCTGTCACAGTGTCCCCCATCACATCTGTACCAGTGCCCCATCACATCTGTACCAGTGCACAAAACACTTGCCACAGTGTCCCCCATCACACCTGTACCAGTGCCCCATCACATCTGCACCAGTGCACAAAACACTTGCCACAGTGTCCCCCATCACACCTGTACCAGTGCCCCATCACATCTGTACCAGTGCACAAAACATCTGTCACAGTGTCCCCATCACACCTGTACCAGTGCACAAAACATCTGTCACAGTGCCCCATCACATCTGTACCAGTGCACAAAACATCTGTCACAGTGCCCCATCACACCTGTACCAGTGCACAAAACATCTGTCACAGTGTCCCCATCACATCTGTACCAGTGCACAAAACACTTGTCACAGTGTCCTCCATCACACCTGTACCAGTGCACAAAACATCTGTCGCAGTGTCCCCATCACATCTGTACCAGTGCACAAAACACTTGTCACAGTGTCCCATCACATCTGTACCAGTGCACAAAACACTTGTCACAGTGTCCCCCATCACACCTGTACCAGTGCCCCATCACATCTGCACCAGTGCACAAAACATCTGTCACAGTGTCCCATCACATCTGCACCAGTGCACAAAACATCTGTCACAGTGCCCCATCACATCTGCACCAGTGCACAAAACACTTGTCACAGTGCCCCATCACATCTGCACCAGTGCACAAAACACTTGTCACAGTGCCCCATCACATCTGCACCAGTGCACAAAACACTTGTCACAGTGTCCCATCACATCTGTACCAGTGCACAAAACACTTGTCACAGTGCCCCATCACATCTGTACCAGTTGCACAAAACACTTGAACACAGTGTCCCCCATCACATCTGTACCAGTGCACAAAACATCTGTCACAGTGTCCCCATCACACCTGTACCAGTGCCCCATCCCATCTGCACCAGTGCACAAAAAATCTGTCACAGTGTCCCATCACATCTGTACCAGTGCACAAAACATCTGTCACAGTGTCCCCATCACATCTGTACCAGTGCACAAAACATCTGTCACAGTGTCCCCATCACACCTGTACCAGTGCACAAAACATCTGTCACAGTGTCCCATCACATCTGTACCAGTGCACAAAACATCTGTCACAGTGTCCCCCATCACATCTGCACCAGTGCACAAAACATCTGTCACAGTGTCCCCCATCACATCTGTAGCAGTGCACAAAACACTTGTCACAGTGTCCCATCACATCTGTACCAGTGCACAAAACATCTGTCACAGTGTCCCCATCACACCTGTACCAGTGCACAAAACATCTGTCACAGTGCCCCATCACATCTGCACCAGTGCACAAAACACTTGTCACAGTGTCCCATCACATCTGTACCAGTGCACAAAACATCTGTCACAGTGCCCCATCACATCTGTACCAGTGCACAAAACATCTGTCACAGTGTCCCATCACATCTGCACCAGTGCACAAAACACTTGTCACAGTGTCCCATCACATCTGTACCAGTGCACAAAACATCTGTCACAGTGTCCCATCACATCTGTACCAGTGCACAAAACACTTGTCACAGTGTCCCATCACATCTGTACCAGTGCACAAAACACTTGTCACAGTGTCCCATCACATCTGTACCAGTGCACAAAACATCTGTCACAGTGCCCCATCACATCTGCACCAGTGCACAAAACACTTGTCACAGTGTCCCATCACATCTGTACCAGTGCACAAAACATCTGTCACAGTGTCCCATCACATCTGTACCAGTGCACAAAACACTTGTCACAGTGTCCCATCACATCTGTACCAGTGCACAAAACACTTGTCACAGTGTCCCATCACATCTGTACCAGTGCACAAAACATCTGTCACAGTGCCCCATCACATCTGCACCAGTGCACAAAACACTTGTCACAGTGTCCCATCACATCTGTACCAGTGCACAAAACATCTGTCACAGTGTCCCCATCACATCTGCACCAGTGCACAAAACATCTGTCACAGTGTCCCATCACATCTGTACCAGTGCACAAAACATCTGTCACAGTGTCCCATCACATCTGTACCAGTGCACAAAACATCTGTCACAGTGTCCCATCACATCTGTACCAGTGCACAAAACATCTGTCACAGTGTCCCATCACATCTGTACCAGTGCACAAAACATCTGTCGCAGTGTCCCCCATCACATCTGTACCAGTGCACAAAACACTTGTCACAGTGTCCTCCATCACACCTGTACCAGTGCCCCATCACATCTGCACCAGTGCACAAAACACTTGTCACAGTGCCCCATCACATCTGTACCAGTGCACAAAACATCTGTCACAGTGTCCCATCACATCTGTACCAGTGCACAAAACATCTGTCGCAGTGCCCCATCACACCTGTACCAGTGCCCCATCACATCTGCACCAGTGCACAAAACACTTGTCACAGTGCCCCATCACATCTGCACCAGTGCACAAAACACCTGTCACAGTGTCCCATCACATCTGTACCAGTGCACAAAACATCTGTCACAGTGTCCCCATCACATCTGTACCAGTGCACAAAACATCTGTCACAGTGTCCCCATCACATCTGTACCAGTGCACAAAACATCTGTCGCAGTGCCCCATCACACCTGTACCAGTGCCCCATCACATCTGCACCAGTGCACAAAACACTTGTCACAGTGCCCCATCACATCTGCACCAGTGCACAAAACACCTGTCACAGTGTCCCATCACATCTGTACCAGTGCACAAAACATCTGTCACAGTGTCCCCATCACATCTGTACCAGTGCACAAAACATCTGTCACAGTGCCCCATCACATCTGTACCAGTGCACAAAACATCTGTCACAGTGTCCCCATCACACCTGTACCAGTGCACAAAACATCTGTCACAGTGTCCCATCACATCTGTACCAGTGCACAAAACATCTGTCACAGTGTCCCCCATCACATCTGCACCAGTGCACAAAACATCTGTCACAGTGTCCCCCATCACATCTGTAGCAGTGCACAAAACATCTGTCGCAGTGTCCCCCATCACATCTGCACCAGTGCACAAAACACTTGTCACAGTGCCCCATCACATCTGCACCAGTGCACAAAACACTTGTCACAGTGTCCCATCACATCTGTACCAGTGCACAAAACACTTGTCACAGTGCCCCATCACATCTGCACCAGTGCACAAAACACTTGTCACAGTGTCCCATCACATCTGTACCAGTTGCACAAAACACTTGAACACAGTGTCCCCCATCACATCTGTACCAGTGCACAAAACATCTGTCACAGTGTCCCATCACATCTGTACCAGTGCACAAAACATCTGTCACAGTGTCCCCATCACACCTGTACCAGTGCACAAAACATCTGTCACAGTGCCCCATCACATCTGTACCAGTGCACAAAACATCTGTCACAGTGTCCCCCATCACATCTGTAGCAGTGCACAAAACACTTGTCACAGTGTCCCATCACATCTGTACCAGTGCACAAAACATCTGTCACAGTGTCCCCCATCACATCTGTACCAGTGCACAAAACACTTGTCACAGTGTCCCCCATCACACCTGTACCAGTGCACAAAACATCTGTCACAGTGTCCCCATCACACCTGTACCAGTGCACAAAACACTTGTCACAGTGCCCCATCACATCTGCACCAGTGCACAAAACACTTGTCACAGTGCCCCATCACATCTGTACCAGTGCACAAAACATCTGTCACAGTGTCCCCATCACACCTGTACCAGTGCCCCATCACATCTGCACCAGTGCACAAAACATCTGTCACAGTGTCCCCCATCACATCTGTACCAGTGCACAAAACATCTGTCACAGTGCCCCATCACATCTGTACCAGTGCACAAAATATCTGTTGCAGTGTCCCCATCACACCTGTACCAGTGCCCCATCACATCTGTACCAGTGCACAAAACATCTGTCACAGTGCCCCATCACATCTGTACCAGTGCACAAAACATCTGTCACAGTGTCCCCCATCTACATCTGTACCAGTGCACAAAATATCTGTCACAAAGCCCCATCACATCTGTACCAGTGCACAAAACATCTGTCACAGTGTCCCCATCACATCTGTACCAGTGCACAAAACATCTGTCACAGTTTCCCCATCACACCTGTACCAGTGCCCCATCCCATCTGCACCAGTGCACAAAACATCTGTCACAGTGTCCCATCACATCTGTACCAGTGCACAAAACATCTGTCACAGTGTCCCCATCACACCTGTACCAGTGCACAAAACATCTGTCACAGTGTCCCATCACATCTGTACCAGTGCACAAAACATCTGTCACAGTGTCCCATCACATCTGTACCAGTGCACAAAACATCTGTCACAGTGTCCCCATCACACCTGTACCAGTGCACAAAACATCTGTCACAGTGTCCCATCACATCTGTACCAGTGCACAAAACATCTGTCACAGTGTCCCCCATCACATCTGTAGCAGTGCACAAAACATCTGTCGCAGTGTCCCCCATCACATCTGCACCAGTGCACAAAACACTTGTCACAGTGCCCCATCACATCTGCACCAGTGCACAAAACACTTGTCACAGTGTCCCATCACATCTGTACCAGTTGCACAAAACACTTGAACACAGTGTCCCCCATCACATCTGTACCAGTGCACAAAACATCTGTCACAGTGTCCCCATCACACCTGTACCAGTGCCCCATCCCATCTGCACCAGTGCACAAAACATCTGTCACAGTGTCCCATCACATCTGTACCAGTGCACAAAACATCTGTCACAGTGTCCCCATCACATCTGTACCAGTGCACAAAACACTTGTCACAGTGCCCCATCACATCTGCACCAGTGCACAAAACACTTGTCACAGTGCCCCATCACATCTGCACCAGTGCACAAAACACTTGTCACAGTGTCCCCATCACACCTGTACCAGTGTACAAAACATCTGTCACAGTGTCCCCATCACACCTGTACCAGTGCCCCATCCCATCTGCACCAGTGCACAAAACATCTGTCACAGTGTCCCATCACATCTGTACCAGTGCACAAAACATCTGTCACAGTGTCCCCATCACATCTGTACCAGTGCACAAAACATCTGTCACAGTGTCCCCATCACACCTGTACCAGTGCACAAAACATCTGTCACAGTGTCCCCATCACATCTGTACCAGTGCACAAAACATCTGTCACAGTGTCCCATCACATCTGTACCAGTGCACAAAACATCTGTCACAGTGTCCCCCATCACACCTGTACCAGTGTACAAAACATCTGTCACAGTGTCCCCATCACACCTGTACCAGTGCCCCATCCCATCTGCACCAGTGCACAAAACATCTGTCACAGTGTCCCATCACATCTGTACCAGTGCACAAAACATCTGTCACAGTGTCCCCCATCACATCTGTACCAGTGCCCCATCACATCTGTACCAGTGCACAAAACACTTGCCACAGTGTCCCCCATCACACCTGTACCAGTGCCCCATCACATCTGCACCAGTGCACAAAACACTTGTCACAGTGTCCCATCACATCTGTACCAGTGCACAAAACATCTGTCACAGTGTCCCCATCACACCTGTACCAGTGCACAAAACATCTGTCACAGTGTCCCCATCACATCTGTACCAGTGCACAAAACATCTGTCACAGTGCCCCATCACATCTGTACCAGTGCACAAAACATCTGTCACAGTGCCCCATCACACCTGTACCAGTGCACAAAACATCTGTCACAGTGTCCCCATCACATCTGTACCAGTGCACAAAACACTTGTCACAGTGTCCTCCATCACACCTGTACCAGTGCACAAAACATCTGTCGCAGTGTCCCCCATCACATCTGTACCAGTGCACAAAACACTTGTCACAGTGTCCTCCATCACATCTGTACCAGTGCACAAAACACTTGTCACAGTGTCCCATCACATCTGTACCAGTGCACAAAACATCTGTCACAGTGTCCCCCATCACATCTGTACCAGTGCACAAAACACTTGTCACAGTGTCCCCCATCACACCTGTACCAGTGCCCCATCACATCTGCACCAGTGCACAAAACATCTGTCACAGTGTCCCATCACATCTGTACCAGTGCACAAAACATCTGTCACAGTGTCCCCCATCACATCTGTACCAGTGCACAAAACACTTGTCACAGTGTCCCCCATCACACCTGTACCAGTGCACAAAACATCTGTCACAGTGCTCCATCACATCTGCACCAGTGCACAAAACATCTGTCACAGTGCCCCATCACATCTGCACCAGTGCACAAAACACTTGTCACAGTGCCCCATCACATCTGCACCAGTGCACAAAACACTTGTCACAGTGTCCCATCACATCTGTACCAGTTGCACAAAACACTTGAACACAGTGTCCCCCATCACATCTGTACCAGTGCACAAAACATCTGTCACAGTGTCCCCATCACACCTGTACCAGTGCCCCATCCCATCTGCACCAGTGCACAAAAAATCTGTCACAGTGTCCCATCACATCTGTACCAGTGCACAAAACATCTGTCACAGTGTCCCCATCACACCTGTACCAGTGCCCCATCCCATCTGCACCAGTGCACAAAACATCTGTCACAGTGTCCCCATCACATCTGTACCAGTGCACAAAACACTTGTCACAGTGTCCCATCACATCTGCACCAGTGCACAAAACACTTGTCACAGTGTCCCCCATCACATCTGTACCAGTGCACAAAACACTTGTCACAGTGTCCCATCACATCTGCACCAGTGCACAAAACACTTGTCACAGTGCCCCATCACATCTGCACCAGTGCACAAAACACTTGTCACAGTGTCCCATCACATCTGTACCAGTGCACAAAACACTTGTCACAGTGCCCCATCACATCTGCACCAGTGCACAAAACACTTGTCACAGTGCCCCATCACATCTGCACCAGTGCACAAAACACTTGTCACAGTGTCCCATCACATCTGTACCAGTGCACAAAACACTTGTCACAGTGCCCCATCACATCTGCACCAGTGCACAAAACACTTGTCACAGTGTCCCATCACATCTGTACCAGTTGCACAAAACACTTGAACACAGTGTCCCCCATCACATCTGTACCAGTGCACAAAACATCTGTCACAGTGTCCCATCACATCTGTACCAGTGCACAAAACATCTGTCACAGTGTCCCCATCACACCTGTACCAGTGCACAAAACATCTGTCACAGTGCCCCATCACATCTGTACCAGTGCACAAAACATCTGTCACAGTGTCCCCCATCACATCTGTAGCAGTGCACAAAACACTTGTCACAGTGTCCCATCACATCTGTACCAGTGCACAAAACATCTGTCACAGTGTCCCCCATCACATCTGTACCAGTGCACAAAACACTTGTCACAGTGTCCCCCATCACACCTGTACCAGTGCACAAAACATCTGTCACAGTGTCCCCATCACACCTGTACCAGTGCACAAAACACTTGTCACAGTGCCCCATCACATCTGCACCAGTGCACAAAACACTTGTCACAGTGCCCCATCACATCTGTACCAGTGCACAAAACATCTGTCACAGTGTCCCCATCACACCTGTACCAGTGCCCCATCACATCTGCACCAGTGCACAAAACATCTGTCACAGTGTCCCCCATCACATCTGTACCAGTGCACAAAACATCTGTCACAGTGCCCCATCACATCTGTACCAGTGCACAAAATATCTGTTGCAGTGTCCCCATCACACCTGTACCAGTGCCCCATCACATCTGTACCAGTGCACAAAACATCTGTCACAGTGCCCCATCACATCTGTACCAGTGCACAAAACATCTGTCACAGTGTCCCCCATCTACATCTGTACCAGTGCACAAAATATCTGTCACAAAGCCCCATCACATCTGTACCAGTGCACAAAACATCTGTCACAGTGTCCCCATCACATCTGTACCAGTGCACAAAACATCTGTCACAGTTTCCCCATCACACCTGTACCAGTGCCCCATCCCATCTGCACCAGTGCACAAAACATCTGTCACAGTGTCCCATCACATCTGTACCAGTGCACAAAACATCTGTCACAGTGTCCCCATCACACCTGTACCAGTGCACAAAACATCTGTCACAGTGTCCCATCACATCTGTACCAGTGCACAAAACATCTGTCACAGTGTCCCATCACATCTGTACCAGTGCACAAAACATCTGTCACAGTGTCCCCCATCCCATCTGCACCAGTGCACAAAACATCTGTCACAGTGTCCCATCACATCTGTACCAGTGCACAAAACATCTGTCACAGTGTCCCCATCACACCTGTACCAGTGCACAAAACATCTGTCACAGTGTCCCATCACATCTGTACCAGTGCACAAAACATCTGTCACAGTGTCCCCCATCACATCTGTAGCAGTGCACAAAACATCTGTCGCAGTGTCCCCCATCACATCTGCACCAGTGCACAAAACACTTGTCACAGTGCCCCATCACATCTGCACCAGTGCACAAAACACTTGTCACAGTGTCCCATCACATCTGTACCAGTTGCACAAAACACTTGAACACAGTGTCCCCCATCACATCTGTACCAGTGCACAAAACATCTGTCACAGTGTCCCCATCACACCTGTACCAGTGCCCCATCCCATCTGCACCAGTGCACAAAACATCTGTCACAGTGTCCCATCACATCTGTACCAGTGCACAAAACATCTGTCACAGTGTCCCATCACATCTGTACCAGTGCACAAAACACTTGTCACAGTGCCCCATCACATCTGCACCAGTGCACAAAACACTTGTCACAGTGTCCCCATCACACCTGTACCAGTGTACAAAACATCTGTCACAGTGTCCCCATCACACCTGTACCAGTGCCCCATCCCATCTGCACCAGTGCACAAAACATCTGTCACAGTGTCCCATCACATCTGTACCAGTGCACAAAACATCTGTCACAGTGTCCCCATCACATCTGTACCAGTGCACAAAACATCTGTCACAGTGTCCCCATCACACCTGTACCAGTGCACAAAACATCTGTCACAGTGTCCCCATCACATCTGTACCAGTGCACAAAACATCTGTCACAGTGTCCCATCACATCTGTACCAGTGCACAAAACATCTGTCACAGTGTCCCCCATCACACCTGTACCAGTGTACAAAACATCTGTCACAGTGTCCCCATCACACCTGTACCAGTGCCCCATCCCATCTGCACCAGTGCACAAAACATCTGTCACAGTGTCCCATCACATCTGTACCAGTGCACAAAACATCTGTCACAGTGTCCCCCATCACATCTGTACCAGTGCCCCATCACATCTGTACCAGTGCACAAAACACTTGCCACAGTGTCCCCCATCACACCTGTACCAGTGCCCCATCACATCTGCACCAGTGCACAAAACACTTGTCACAGTGTCCCATCACATCTGTACCAGTGCACAAAACATCTGTCACAGTGTCCCCATCACACCTGTACCAGTGCACAAAACATCTGTCACAGTGTCCCCATCACATCTGTACCAGTGCACAAAACATCTGTCACAGTGCCCCATCACATCTGTACCAGTGCACAAAACATCTGTCACAGTGCCCCATCACACCTGTACCAGTGCACAAAACATCTGTCACAGTGTCCCCATCACATCTGTACCAGTGCACAAAACACTTGTCACAGTGTCCTCCATCACACCTGTACCAGTGCACAAAACATCTGTCGCAGTGTCCCCCATCACATCTGTACCAGTGCACAAAACACTTGTCACAGTGTCCTCCATCACATCTGTACCAGTGCACAAAACACTTGTCACAGTGTCCCATCACATCTGTACCAGTGCACAAAACATCTGTCACAGTGTCCCCCATCACATCTGTACCAGTGCACAAAACACTTGTCACAGTGTCCCCCATCACACCTGTACCAGTGCCCCATCACATCTGCACCAGTGCACAAAACATCTGTCACAGTGTCCCATCACAT
Organism: Lithobates septentrionalis; assembly: GCA_037952835.1. NCBI lineage: Eukaryota > Metazoa > Chordata > Amphibia > Anura > Ranidae > Lithobates > Lithobates septentrionalis. The sequence continues at coordinate 1,277,412 of JBBDGP010000237.1, read as the reverse complement.
CTGTACCAGTGCACAAAACATCTGTCACAGTGTCCCCCATCACATCTGTACCAGTGCACAAAACACTTGTCACAGTGTCCCCCATCACACCTGTACCAGTGCACAAAACATCTGTCACAGTGCTCCATCACATCTGCACCAGTGCACAAAACATCTGTCACAGTGCCCCATCACATCTGCACCAGTGCACAAAACACTTGTCACAGTGCCCCATCACATCTGCACCAGTGCACAAAACACTTGTCACAGTGTCCCATCACATCTGTACCAGTTGCACAAAACACTTGAACACAGTGTCCCCCATCACATCTGTACCAGTGCACAAAACATCTGTCACAGTGTCCCCATCACACCTGTACCAGTGCCCCATCCCATCTGCACCAGTGCACAAAAAATCTGTCACAGTGTCCCATCACATCTGTACCAGTGCACAAAACATCTGTCACAGTGTCCCCATCACACCTGTACCAGTGCCCCATCCCATCTGCACCAGTGCACAAAACATCTGTCACAGTGTCCCCATCACATCTGTACCAGTGCACAAAACACTTGTCACAGTGTCCCATCACATCTGCACCAGTGCACAAAACACTTGTCACAGTGTCCCCCATCACATCTGTACCAGTGCACAAAACACTTGTCACAGTGTCCCATCACATCTGCACCAGTGCACAAAACACTTGTCACAGTGCCCCATCACATCTGCACCAGTGCACAAAACACTTGTCACAGTGTCCCATCACATCTGTACCAGTGCACAAAACACTTGTCACAGTGCCCCATCACATCTGCACCAGTGCACAAAACACTTGTCACAGTGCCCCATCACATCTGCACCAGTGCACAAAACACTTGTCACAGTGTCCCATCACATCTGTACCAGTTGCACAAAACACTTGAACACAGTGTCCCCCATCACATCTGTACCAGTGCACAAAACATCTGTCACAGTGTCCCCATCACACCTGTACCAGTGCCCCATCCCATCTGCACCAGTGCACAAAAAATCTGTCACAGTGTCCCATCACATCTGTACCAGTGCACAAAACATCTGTCACAGTGTCCCCATCACATCTGTACCAGTGCACAAAACATCTGTCACAGTGTCCCCATCACACCTGTACCAGTGCACAAAACATCTGTCACAGTGTCCCATCACATCTGTACCAGTGCACAAAACATCTGTCACAGTGTCCCCCATCACATCTGTACCAGTGCACAAAACATCTGTCACAGTGTCCCCCATCACATCTGTAGCAGTGCACAAAACACTTGTCACAGTGCCCCATCACATCTGCACCAGTGCACAAAACACTTGTCACAGTGTCCCATCACATCTGTACCAGTGCACAAAACATCTGTCACAGTGTCCCATCACATCTGTACCAGTGCACAAAACATCTGTCACAGTGTCCCATCACATCTGTACCAGTGCACAAAACTTCTGTCACAGTGTCCCCCATCACATCTGTACCAGTGCACAAAACACTTGTCACAGTGTCCCCCATCACACCTGTACCAGTGCCCCATCACATCTGCACCAGTGCACAAAACACTTGTCACAGTGTCCCATCACATCTGTACCAGTGCACAAAACATCTGTCACAGTGTCCCCATCACATCTGCACCAGTGCACAAAACATCTGTCACAGTGTCCCATCACATCTGTACCAGTGCACAAAACATCTGTCACAGTGTCCCCCATCACATCTGTACCAGTGCACAAAACATCTGTCACAGTGTCCCATCACATCTGTACCAGTGCACAAAACATCTGTCGCAGTGCCCCATCACACCTGTACCAGTGCACAAAACATCTGTCGCAGTGTCCCCCATCACATCTGTACCAGTGCACAAAACACTTGTCACAGTGTCCTCCATCACACCTGTACCAGTGCCCCATCACATCTGCACCAGTGCACAAAACACTTGTCACAGTGTCCCATCACATCTGTACCAGTGCACAAAACACTTGTCACAGTGTCCCATCACATCTGTACCAGTGCACAAAACATCTGTCACAGTGTCCCCCATCACATCTGCACCAGTGCACAAAACATCTGTCACAGTGTCCCCCATCACATCTGTACCAGTGCACAAAACACTTGTCACAGTGCCCCATCACACCTGTACCAGTGCACAAAACATCTGTCGCAGTGCCCCATCACACCTGTACCAGTGCACAAAACATCTGTCGCAGTGCCCCATCACACCTGTACCAGTGCACAAAACATCTGTCACAGTGTCCCCATCACACCTGTACCAGTGCACAAAACATCTGTCACAGTGTCCCATCACATCTGTACCAGTGCACAAAACATCTGTCACAGTGTCCCATCACATCTGTACCAGTGCCCCATCCCATCTGCACCAGTGCACAAAACATCTGTCACAGTGTCCCATCACATCTGTACCAGTGCACAAAACATCTGTCACAGTGTCCCATCACATCTGTACCAGTGCACAAAACATCTGTCACAGTGTCCCATCACATCTGTACCAGTTCACAAAACATCTGTCACAGTGTCCCCCATCACATCTGTACCAGTGCCCCATCACATCTGTACCAGTGCACAAAACACTTGCCACAGTGTCCCCCATCACACCTGTACCAGTGCCCCATCACATCTGCACCAGTGCACAAAACACTTGTCACAGTGTCCCATCACATCTGTACCAGTGCACAAAACATCTGTCACAGTGCCCCATCACATCTGTACCAGTGCACAAAACATCTGTCACAGTGCCCCATCACACCTGTACCAGTGCACAAAACATCTGTCACAGTGTCCCCATCACATCTGTACCAGTGCACAAAACACTTGTCACAGTGTCCTCCATCACACCTGTACCAGTGCACAAAACATCTGTCGCAGTGTCCCCATCACATCTGTACCAGTGCACAAAACACTTGTCACAGTGTCCCATCACATCTGTACCAGTGCACAAAACACTTGTCACAGTGTCCCCCATCACACCTGTACCAGTGCCCCATCACATCTGCACCAGTGCACAAAACATCTGTCACAGTGTCCCATCACATCTGTACCAGTGCACAAAACATCTGTCACAGTGTCCCCCATCACATCTGTACCAGTGCACAAAACATCTGTCACAGTGTCCCCCATCACACCTGTACCAGTGCCCCATCACATCTGCACCAGTGCACAAAACATCTGTCACAGTGCCCCATCACATCTGCACCAGTGCACAAAACACTTGTCACAGTGCCCCATCACATCTGCACCAGTGCACAAAACACTTGTCACAGTGCCCCATCACATCTGCACCAGTGCACAAAACACTTGTCACAGTGTCCCATCACATCTGTACCAGTGCACAAAACACTTGTCACAGTGCCCCATCACATCTGTACCAGTTGCACAAAACACTTGAACACAGTGTCCCCCATCACATCTGTACCAGTGCACAAAACATCTGTCACAGTGTCCCCATCACACCTGTACCAGTGCCCCATCCCATCTGCACCAGTGCACAAAAAATCTGTCACAGTGTCCCATCACATCTGTACCAGTGCACAAAACATCTGTCACAGTGTCCCCATCACATCTGTACCAGTGCACAAAACATCTGTCACAGTGTCCCCATCACACCTGTACCAGTGCACAAAACATCTGTCACAGTGTCCCATCACATCTGTACCAGTGCACAAAACACTTGTCACAGTGTCCCATCACATCTGTACCAGTGCACAAAACATCTGTCACAGTGCCCCATCACATCTGCACCAGTGCACAAAACACTTGTCACAGTGTCCCATCACATCTGTACCAGTGCACAAAACATCTGTCACAGTGTCCCATCACATCTGCACCAGTGCACAAAACACTTGTCACAGTGTCCCATCACATCTGTACCAGTGCACAAAACACTTGTCACAGTGTCCTCCATCACACCTGTACCAGTGCCCCATCACATCTGCACCAGTGCACAAAACACTTGTCACAGTGCCCCATCACATCTGTACCAGTGCACAAAACATCTGTCACAGTGTCCCATCACATCTGTACCAGTGCACAAAACATCTGTCGCAGTGCCCCATCACACCTGTACCAGTGCCCCATCACATCTGCACCAGTGCACAAAACACTTGTCACAGTGCCCCATCACATCTGCACCAGTGCACAAAACACCTGTCACAGTGTCCCATCACATCTGTACCAGTGCACAAAACATCTGTCACAGTGTCCCCATCACATCTGTACCAGTGCACAAAACATCTGTCACAGTGTCCCCATCACATCTGTACCAGTGCACAAAACATCTGTCACAGTGTCCCCATCACACCTGTACCAGTGCACAAAACATCTGTCACAGTGTCCCATCACATCTGTACCAGTGCACAAAACATCTGTCACAGTGTCCCCCATCACATCTGCACCAGTGCACAAAACATCTGTCACAGTGTCCCCCATCACATCTGTAGCAGTGCACAAAACATCTGTCGCAGTGTCCCCCATCACATCTGCACCAGTGCACAAAACACTTGTCACAGTGCCCCATCACATCTGCACCAGTGCACAAAACACTTGTCACAGTGTCCCATCACATCTGTACCAGTGCACAAAACACTTGTCACAGTGCCCCATCACATCTGCACCAGTGCACAAAACACTTGTCACAGTGTCCCATCACATCTGTACCAGTTGCACAAAACACTTGAACACAGTGTCCCCCATCACATCTGTACCAGTGCACAAAACATCTGTCACAGTGTCCCATCACATCTGTACCAGTGCACAAAACATCTGTCACAGTGTCCCCATCACACCTGTACCAGTGCACAAAACATCTGTCACAGTGCCCCATCACATCTGTACCAGTGCACAAAACATCTGTCACAGTGTCCCCCATCACATCTGTAGCAGTGCACAAAACACTTGTCACAGTGTCCCATCACATCTGTACCAGTGCACAAAACATCTGTCACAGTGTCCCCCATCACATCTGTACCAGTGCACAAAACACTTGTCACAGTGTCCCCCATCACACCTGTACCAGTGCACAAAACATCTGTCACAGTGTCCCCATCACACCTGTACCAGTGCACAAAACACTTGTCACAGTGCCCCATCACATCTGCACCAGTGCACAAAACACTTGTCACAGTGCCCCATCACATCTGTACCAGTGCACAAAACATCTGTCACAGTGTCCCCATCACACCTGTACCAGTGCCCCATCACATCTGCACCAGTGCACAAAACATCTGTCACAGTGTCCCCCATCACATCTGTACCAGTGCACAAAACATCTGTCACAGTGCCCCATCACATCTGTACCAGTGCACAAAATATCTGTTGCAGTGTCCCCATCACACCTGTACCAGTGCCCCATCACATCTGTACCAGTGCACAAAACATCTGTCACAGTGCCCCATCACATCTGTACCAGTGCACAAAACATCTGTCACAGTGTCCCCCATCTACATCTGTACCAGTGCACAAAATATCTGTCACAAAGCCCCATCACATCTGTACCAGTGCACAAAACATCTGTCACAGTGTCCCCATCACATCTGTACCAGTGCACAAAACATCTGTCACAGTTTCCCCATCACACCTGTACCAGTGCACAAAACATCTGTCACAGTGTCCCATCACATCTGTACCAGTGCACAAAACATCTGTCACAGTGTCCCATCACATCTGTACCAGTGCACAAAACATCTGTCACAGTGTCCCATCACATCTGTACCAGTGCACAAAACATCTGTCACAGTGTCCCCCATCCCATCTGCACCAGTGCACAAAACATCTGTCACAGTGTCCCATCACATCTGTACCAGTGCACAAAACATCTGTCACAGTGTCCCCATCACACCTGTACCAGTGCACAAAACATCTGTCACAGTGTCCCATCACATCTGTACCAGTGCACAAAACATCTGTCACAGTGTCCCATCACATCTGCACCAGTGCACAAAACACTTGTCACAGTGCCCCATCACATCTGCACCAGTGCACAAAACACTTGTCACAGTGTCCCATCACATCTGTACCAGTTGCACAAAACACTTGAACACAGTGTCCCCCATCACATCTGTACCAGTGCACAAAACATCTGTCACAGTGTCCCCATCACACCTGTACCAGTGCCCCATCCCATCTGCACCAGTGCACAAAACATCTGTCACAGTGTCCCCATCACACCTGTACCAGTGCACAAAACATCTGTCACAGTGTCCCATCACATCTGTACCAGTGCACAAAACATCTGTCACAGTGTCCCCATCACACCTGTACCAGTGCCCCATCACATCTGCACCAGTGCACAAAACATCTGTCACAGTGTCCCATCACATCTGTACCAGTGCACAAAACATCTGTCACAGTGTCCCCATCACATCTGTACCAGTGCACAAAACATCTGTCACAGTGTCCCCATCACACCTGTACCAGTGCACAAAACATCTGTCACAGTGTCCCCATCACATCTGTACCAGTGCACAAAACATCTGTCACAGTGTCCCATCACATCTGTACCAGTGCACAAAACATCTGTCACAGTGTCCCCCATCACACCTGTACCAGTGTACAAAACATCTGTCACAGTGTCCCCATCACACCTGTACCAGTGCCCCATCCCATCTGCACCAGTGCACAAAACATCTGTCACAGTGTCCCATCACATCTGTACCAGTGCACAAAACATCTGTCACAGTGTCCCCCATCACATCTGTACCAGTGCCCCATCACATCTGTACCAGTGCACAAAACACTTGCCACAGTGTCCCCCATCACACCTGTACCAGTGCCCCATCACATCTGCACCAGTGCACAAAACACTTGTCACAGTGTCCCATCACATCTGTACCAGTGCACAAAACATCTGTCACAGTGTCCCCATCACACCTGTACCAGTGCACAAAACATCTGTCACAGTGTCCCCATCACATCTGTACCAGTGCACAAAACATCTGTCACAGTGCCCCATCACATCTGTACCAGTGCACAAAACATCTGTCACAGTGCCCCATCACACCTGTACCAGTGCACAAAACATCTGTCACAGTGTCCCCATCACATCTGTACCAGTGCACAAAACACTTGTCACAGTGTCCTCCATCACACCTGTACCAGTGCACAAAACATCTGTCGCAGTGTCCCCCATCACATCTGTACCAGTGCACAAAACACTTGTCACAGTGTCCTCCATCACATCTGTACCAGTGCACAAAACACTTGTCACAGTGTCCCATCACATCTGTACCAGTGCACAAAACATCTGTCACAGTGTCCCCCATCACATCTGTACCAGTGCACAAAACACTTGTCACAGTGTCCCCCATCACACCTGTACCAGTGCCCCATCACATCTGCACCAGTGCACAAAACATCTGTCACAGTGTCCCATCACATCTGTACCAGTGCACAAAACATCTGTCACAGTGTCCCCCATCACATCTGTACCAGTGCACAAAACACTTGTCACAGTGTCCCCCATCACACCTGTACCAGTGCACAAAACATCTGTCACAGTGCTCCATCACATCTGCACCAGTGCACAAAACATCTGTCACAGTGCCCCATCACATCTGCACCAGTGCACAAAACACTTGTCACAGTGCCCCATCACATCTGCACCAGTGCACAAAACACTTGTCACAGTGTCCCATCACATCTGTACCAGTTGCACAAAACACTTGAACACAGTGTCCCCCATCACATCTGTACCAGTGCACAAAACATCTGTCACAGTGTCCCCATCACACCTGTACCAGTGCCCCATCCCATCTGCACCAGTGCACAAAAAATCTGTCACAGTGTCCCATCACATCTGTACCAGTGCACAAAACATCTGTCACAGTGTCCCCATCACACCTGTACCAGTGCCCCATCCCATCTGCACCAGTGCACAAAACATCTGTCACAGTGTCCCCATCACATCTGTACCAGTGCACAAAACACTTGTCACAGTGTCCCATCACATCTGCACCAGTGCACAAAACACTTGTCACAGTGTCCCCCATCACATCTGTACCAGTGCACAAAACACTTGTCACAGTGTCCCATCACATCTGCACCAGTGCACAAAACACTTGTCACAGTGCCCCATCACATCTGCACCAGTGCACAAAACACTTGTCACAGTGTCCCATCACATCTGTACCAGTGCACAAAACACTTGTCACAGTGCCCCATCACATCTGCACCAGTGCACAAAACACTTGTCACAGTGCCCCATCACATCTGCACCAGTGCACAAAACACTTGTCACAGTGTCCCATCACATCTGTACCAGTTGCACAAAACACTTGAACACAGTGTCCCCCATCACATCTGTACCAGTGCACAAAACATCTGTCACAGTGTCCCCATCACACCTGTACCAGTGCCCCATCCCATCTGCACCAGTGCACAAAAAATCTGTCACAGTGTCCCCATCACATCTGTACCAGTGCACAAAACATCTGTCACAGTGTCCCCATCACATCTGTACCAGTGCACAAAACATCTGTCACAGTGTCCCCATCACATCTGTACCAGTGCACAAAACATCTGTCACAGTGTCCCCATCACACCTGTACCAGTGCACAAAACATCTGTCACAGTGTCCCATCACATCTGTACCAGTGCACAAAACATCTGTCACAGTGTCCCCCATCACATCTGTACCAGTGCACAAAACATCTGTCACAGTGTCCCCCATCACATCTGTAGCAGTGCACAAAACACTTGTCACAGTGCCCCATCACATCTGCACCAGTGCACAAAACACTTGTCACAGTGTCCCATCACATCTGTACCAGTGCACAAAACATCTGTCACAGTGTCCCATCACATCTGTACCAGTGCACAAAACATCTGTCACAGTGTCCCATCACATCTGTACCAGTGCACAAAACTTCTGTCACAGTGTCCCCCATCACATCTGTACCAGTGCACAAAACACTTGTCACAGTGTCCCCCATCACACCTGTACCAGTGCCCCATCACATCTGCACCAGTGCACAAAACACTTGTCACAGTGTCCCATCACATCTGTACCAGTGCACAAAACATCTGTCACAGTGTCCCCATCACATCTGCACCAGTGCACAAAACATCTGTCACAGTGTCCCATCACATCTGTACCAGTGCACAAAACATCTGTCACAGTGTCCCCCATCACATCTGTACCAGTGCACAAAACATCTGTCACAGTGTCCCATCACATCTGTACCAGTGCACAAAACATCTGTCGCAGTGCCCCATCACACCTGTACCAGTGCACAAAACATCTGTCGCAGTGTCCCCCATCACATCTGTACCAGTGCACAAAACACTTGTCACAGTGTCCTCCATCACACCTGTACCAGTGCCCCATCACATCTGCACCAGTGCACAAAACACTTGTCACAGTGTCCCATCACATCTGTACCAGTGCACAAAACACTTGTCACAGTGTCCCATCACATCTGTACCAGTGCACAAAACATCTGTCACAGTGTCCCCCATCACATCTGCACCAGTGCACAAAACATCTGTCACAGTGTCCCCCATCACATCTGTACCAGTGCACAAAACACTTGTCACAGTGCCCCATCACACCTGTACCAGTGCACAAAACATCTGTCGCAGTGCCCCATCACACCTGTACCAGTGCACAAAACATCTGTCGCAGTGCCCCATCACACCTGTACCAGTGCACAAAACATCTGTCACAGTGTCCCCATCACACCTGTACCAGTGCACAAAACATCTGTCACAGTGTCCCATCACATCTGTACCAGTGCACAAAACATCTGTCACAGTGTCCCATCACATCTGTACCAGTGCACAAAACATCTGTCACAGTGTCCCCCATCACACCTGTACCAGTGCCCCATCCCATCTGCACCAGTGCACAAAACATCTGTCACAGTGTCCCATCACATCTGTACCAGTGCACAAAACATCTGTCACAGTGTCCCATCACATCTGTACCAGTGCACAAAACATCTGTCACAGTGTCCCCCATCACATCTGTACCAGTGCCCCATCACATCTGTACCAGTGCACAAAACACTTGCCACAGTGTCCCCCATCACACCTGTACCAGTGCCCCATCACATCTGCACCAGTGCACAAAACACTTGTCACAGTGTCCCATCACATCTGTACCAGTGCACAAAACATCTGTCACAGTGCCCCATCACATCTGTACCAGTGCACAAAACATCTGTCACAGTGCCCCATCACACCTGTACCAGTGCACAAAACATCTGTCACAGTGTCCCCATCACATCTGTACCAGTGCACAAAACACTTGTCACAGTGTCCTCCATCACACCTGTACCAGTGCACAAAACATCTGTCGCAGTGTCCCCATCACATCTGTACCAGTGCACAAAACACTTGTCACAGTGTCCCATCACATCTGTACCAGTGCACAAAACACTTGTCACAGTGTCCCCCATCACACCTGTACCAGTGCCCCATCACATCTGCACCAGTGCACAAAACATCTGTCACAGTGTCCCATCACATCTGTACCAGTGCACAAAACATCTGTCACAGTGTCCCCCATCACATCTGTACCAGTGCACAAAACATCTGTCACAGTGTCCCCCATCACACCTGTACCAGTGCCCCATCACATCTGCACCAGTGCACAAAACATCTGTCACAGTGCCCCATCACATCTGCACCAGTGCACAAAACACTTGTCACAGTGCCCCATCACATCTGCACCAGTGCACAAAACACTTGTCACAGTGCCCCATCACATCTGCACCAGTGCACAAAACACTTGTCACAGTGTCCCATCACATCTGTACCAGTGCACAAAACACTTGTCACAGTGCCCCATCACATCTGTACCAGTTGCACAAAACACTTGAACACAGTGTCCCCCATCACATCTGTACCAGTGCACAAAACATCTGTCACAGTGTCCCCATCACACCTGTACCAGTGCCCCATCCCATCTGCACCAGTGCACAAAAAATCTGTCACAGTGTCCCATCACATCTGTACCAGTGCACAAAACATCTGTCACAGTGTCCCCATCACATCTGTACCAGTGCACAAAACATCTGTCACAGTGTCCCCATCACACCTGTACCAGTGCACAAAACATCTGTCACAGTGTCCCATCACATCTGTACCAGTGCACAAAACACTTGTCACAGTGTCCCATCACATCTGTACCAGTGCACAAAACATCTGTCACAGTGCCCCATCACATCTGCACCAGTGCACAAAACACTTGTCACAGTGTCCCATCACATCTGTACCAGTGCACAAAACATCTGTCACAGTGTCCCATCACATCTGCACCAGTGCACAAAACACTTGTCACAGTGTCCCATCACATCTGTACCAGTGCACAAAACACTTGTCACAGTGTCCTCCATCACACCTGTACCAGTGCCCCATCACATCTGCACCAGTGCACAAAACACTTGTCACAGTGCCCCATCACATCTGTACCAGTGCACAAAACATCTGTCACAGTGTCCCATCACATCTGTACCAGTGCACAAAACATCTGTCGCAGTGCCCCATCACACCTGTACCAGTGCCCCATCACATCTGCACCAGTGCACAAAACACTTGTCACAGTGCCCCATCACATCTGCACCAGTGCACAAAACACCTGTCACAGTGTCCCATCACATCTGTACCAGTGCACAAAACATCTGTCACAGTGTCCCCATCACATCTGTACCAGTGCACAAAACATCTGTCACAGTGTCCCCATCACATCTGTACCAGTGCACAAAACATCTGTCACAGTGTCCCCATCACATCTGTACCAGTGCACAAAACATCTGTCACAGTGTCCCCATCACACCTGTACCAGTGCACAAAACATCTGTCACAGTGTCCCATCACATCTGTACCAGTGCACAAAACATCTGTCACAGTGTCCCCCATCACATCTGCACCAGTGCACAAAACACTTGTCACAGTGCCCCATCACATCTGCACCAGTGCACAAAACACTTGTCACAGTGTCCCATCACATCTGTACCAGTGCACAAAACACTTGTCACAGTGCCCCATCACATCTGCACCAGTGCACAAAACACTTGTCACAGTGTCCCATCACATCTGTACCAGTTGCACAAAACACTTGAACACAGTGTCCCCCATCACATCTGTACCAGTGCACAAAACATCTGTCACAGTGTCCCATCACATCTGTACCAGTGCACAAAACATCTGTCACAGTGTCCCCATCACACCTGTACCAGTGCACAAAACATCTGTCACAGTGCCCCATCACATCTGTACCAGTGCACAAAACATCTGTCACAGTGTCCCCCATCACATCTGTAGCAGTGCACAAAACACTTGTCACAGTGTCCCATCACATCTGTACCAGTGCACAAAACATCTGTCACAGTGTCCCCCATCACATCTGTACCAGTGCACAAAACACTTGTCACAGTGTCCCCCATCACACCTGTACCAGTGCACAAAACATCTGTCACAGTGTCCCCATCACACCTGTACCAGTGCACAAAACACTTGTCACAGTGCCCCATCACATCTGCACCAGTGCACAAAACACTTGTCACAGTGCCCCATCACATCTGTACCAGTGCACAAAACATCTGTCACAGTGTCCCCATCACACCTGTACCAGTGCCCCATCACATCTGCACCAGTGCACAAAACATCTGTCACAGTGTCCCCCATCACATCTGTACCAGTGCACAAAACATCTGTCACAGTGCCCCATCACATCTGTACCAGTGCACAAAACATCTGTCACAGTGCCCCATCACATCTGTACCAGTGCACAAAACATCTGTCACAGTGTCCCCCATCTACATCTGTACCAGTGCACAAAATATCTGTCACAAAGCCCCATCACATCTGTACCAGTGCACAAAACATCTGTCACAGTGTCCCCATCACATCTGTACCAGTGCACAAAACATCTGTCACAGTTTCCCCATCACACCTGTACCAGTGCACAAAACATCTGTCACAGTGTCCCATCACATCTGTACCAGTGCACAAAACATCTGTCACAGTGTCCCCATCACACCTGTACCAGTGCACAAAACATCTGTCACAGTGTCCCATCACATCTGTACCAGTGCACAAAACATCTGTCACAGTGTCCCCCATCCCATCTGCACCAGTGCACAAAACATCTGTCACAGTGTCCCATCACATCTGTACCAGTGCACAAAACATCTGTCACAGTGTCCCCATCACACCTGTACCAGTGCACAAAACATCTGTCACAGTGTCCCATCACATCTGTACCAGTGCACAAAACATCTGTCACAGTGTCCCCCATCACATCTGTAGCAGTGCACAAAACACTTGTCACAGTGCCCCATCACATCTGCACCAGTGCACAAAACACTTGTCACAGTGTCCCATCACATCTGTACCAGTGCACAAAACATCTGTCACAGTGTCCCCCATCACATCTGCACCAGTGCACAAAACATCTGTCACAGTGTCCCCCATCACATCTGTACCAGTGCACAAAACACTTGTCACAGTGTCCCCCATCACACCTGTACCAGTGCACAAAACATCTGTCACAGTGTCCCCATCACACCTGCACCAGTGCACAAAACATCTGTCACAGTGTCCCCATCACACCTGTACCAGTGCACAAAACACTTGTCCCAGTGCCCCATCACATCTGTACCAGTGCACAAAACATCTGTCACAGTGTCCCCATCACATCTGTACCAGTGCCCCATCCCATCTGCACCAGTGCACAAAACATCTGTCACAGTGTCCCATCACATCTGTACCAGTGCACAAAACATCTGTCACAGTGTCCCATCACATCTGTACCAGTGCACAAAACATCTGTCACAGTGTCCCATCACATCTGTACCAGTTCACAAAACATCTGTCACAGTGTCCCCCATCACATCTGTACCAGTGCCCCATCACATCTGTACCAGTGCACAAAACACTTGCCACAGTGTCCCCCATCACACCTGTACCAGTGCCCCATCACATCTGCACCAGTGCACAAAACACTTGTCACAGTGTCCCATCACATCTGTACCAGTGCACAAAACATCTGTCACAGTGCCCCATCACATCTGTACCAGTGCACAAAACATCTGTCACAGTGCCCCATCACACCTGTACCAGTGCACAAAACATCTGTCACAGTGTCCCCATCACATCTGTACCAGTGCACAAAACACTTGTCACAGTGTCCTCCATCACACCTGTACCAGTGCACAAAACATCTGTCGCAGTGTCCCCATCACATCTGTACCAGTGCACAAAACACTTGTCACAGTGTCCCATCACATCTGTACCAGTGCACAAAACACTTGTCACAGTGTCCCCCATCACACCTGTACCAGTGCCCCATCACATCTGCACCAGTGCACAAAACATCTGTCACAGTGTCCCATCACATCTGTACCAGTGCACAAAACATCTGTCACAGTGTCCCCCATCACATCTGTACCAGTGCACAAAACATCTGTCACAGTGTCCCCCATCACACCTGTACCAGTGCCCCATCACATCTGCACCAGTGCACAAAACATCTGTCACAGTGCCCCATCACATCTGCACCAGTGCACAAAACACTTGTCACAGTGCCCCATCACATCTGCACCAGTGCACAAAACACTTGTCACAGTGCCCCATCACATCTGCACCAGTGCACAAAACACTTGTCACAGTGTCCCATCACATCTGTACCAGTGCACAAAACACTTGTCACAGTGCCCCATCACATCTGTACCAGTTGCACAAAACACTTGAACACAGTGTCCCCCATCACATCTGTACCAGTGCACAAAACATCTGTCACAGTGTCCCCATCACACCTGTACCAGTGCCCCATCCCATCTGCACCAGTGCACAAAAAATCTGTCACAGTGTCCCATCACATCTGTACCAGTGCACAAAACATCTGTCACAGTGTCCCCATCACATCTGTACCAGTGCACAAAACATCTGTCACAGTGTCCCCATCACACCTGTACCAGTGCACAAAACATCTGTCACAGTGTCCCATCACATCTGTACCAGTGCACAAAACACTTGTCACAGTGTCCCATCACATCTGTACCAGTGCACAAAACATCTGTCACAGTGCCCCATCACATCTGCACCAGTGCACAAAACACTTGTCACAGTGTCCCATCACATCTGTACCAGTGCACAAAACATCTGTCACAGTGTCCCATCACATCTGCACCAGTGCACAAAACACTTGTCACAGTGTCCCATCACATCTGTACCAGTGCACAAAACACTTGTCACAGTGTCCTCCATCACACCTGTACCAGTGCCCCATCACATCTGCACCAGTGCACAAAACACTTGTCACAGTGCCCCATCACATCTGTACCAGTGCACAAAACATCTGTCACAGTGTCCCATCACATCTGTACCAGTGCACAAAACATCTGTCGCAGTGCCCCATCACACCTGTACCAGTGCCCCATCACATCTGCACCAGTGCACAAAACACTTGTCACAGTGCCCCATCACATCTGCACCAGTGCACAAAACACCTGTCACAGTGTCCCATCACATCTGTACCAGTGCACAAAACATCTGTCACAGTGTCCCCATCACATCTGTACCAGTGCACAAAACATCTGTCACAGTGTCCCCATCACATCTGTACCAGTGCACAAAACATCTGTCACAGTGTCCCCATCACACCTGTACCAGTGCACAAAACATCTGTCACAGTGTCCCATCACATCTGTACCAGTGCACAAAACATCTGTCACAGTGTCCCCCATCACATCTGCACCAGTGCACAAAACATCTGTCACAGTGTCCCCCATCACATCTGTAGCAGTGCACAAAACATCTGTCGCAGTGTCCCCCATCACATCTGCACCAGTGCACAAAACACTTGTCACAGTGCCCCATCACATCTGCACCAGTGCACAAAACACTTGTCACAGTGTCCCATCACATCTGTACCAGTGCACAAAACACTTGTCACAGTGCCCCATCACATCTGCACCAGTGCACAAAACACTTGTCACAGTGTCCCATCACATCTGTACCAGTTGCACAAAACACTTGAACACAGTGTCCCCCATCACATCTGTACCAGTGCACAAAACATCTGTCACAGTGTCCCATCACATCTGTACCAGTGCACAAAACATCTGTCACAGTGTCCCCATCACACCTGTACCAGTGCACAAAACATCTGTCACAGTGCCCCATCACATCTGTACCAGTGCACAAAACATCTGTCACAGTGTCCCCCATCACATCTGTAGCAGTGCACAAAACACTTGTCACAGTGTCCCATCACATCTGTACCAGTGCACAAAACATCTGTCACAGTGTCCCCCATCACATCTGTACCAGTGCACAAAACACTTGTCACAGTGTCCCCCATCACACCTGTACCAGTGCACAAAACATCTGTCACAGTGTCCCCATCACACCTGTACCAGTGCACAAAACACTTGTCACAGTGCCCCATCACATCTGCACCAGTGCACAAAACACTTGTCACAGTGCCCCATCACATCTGTACCAGTGCACAAAACATCTGTCACAGTGTCCCCATCACACCTGTACCAGTGCCCCATCACATCTGCACCAGTGCACAAAACATCTGTCACAGTGTCCCCCATCACATCTGTACCAGTGCACAAAACATCTGTCACAGTGCCCCATCACATCTGTACCAGTGCACAAAATATCTGTTGCAGTGTCCCCATCACACCTGTACCAGTGCCCCATCACATCTGTACCAGTGCACAAAACATCTGTCACAGTGCCCCATCACATCTGTACCAGTGCACAAAACATCTGTCACAGTGTCCCCCATCTACATCTGTACCAGTGCACAAAATATCTGTCACAAAGCCCCATCACATCTGTACCAGTGCACAAAACATCTGTCACAGTGTCCCCATCACATCTGTACCAGTGCACAAAACATCTGTCACAGTTTCCCCATCACACCTGTACCAGTGCACAAAACATCTGTCACAGTGTCCCATCACATCTGTACCAGTGCACAAAACATCTGTCACAGTGTCCCCATCACACCTGTACCAGTGCACAAAACATCTGTCACAGTGTCCCATCACATCTGTACCAGTGCACAAAACATCTGTCACAGTGTCCCATCACATCTGTACCAGTGCACAAAACATCTGTCACAGTGTCCCCCATCCCATCTGCACCAGTGCACAAAACATCTGTCACAGTGTCCCATCACATCTGTACCAGTGCACAAAACATCTGTCACAGTGTCCCCATCACACCTGTACCAGTGCACAAAACATCTGTCACAGTGTCCCATCACATCTGTACCAGTGCACAAAACATCTGTCACAGTGTCCCATCACATCTGCACCAGTGCACAAAACACTTGTCACAGTGCCCCATCACATCTGCACCAGTGCACAAAACACTTGTCACAGTGTCCCATCACATCTGTACCAGTTGCACAAAACACTTGAACACAGTGTCCCCCATCACATCTGTACCAGTGCACAAAACATCTGTCACAGTGTCCCCATCACACCTGTACCAGTGCCCCATCCCATCTGCACCAGTGCACAAAACATCTGTCACAGTGTCCCCATCACACCTGTACCAGTGCACAAAACATCTGTCACAGTGTCCCATCACATCTGTACCAGTGCACAAAACATCTGTCACAGTGTCCCCATCACACCTGTACCAGTGTCCCATCACATCTGTACCAGTGCACAAAACATCTGTCACAGTGTCCCCATCACACCTGTACCAGTGCACAAAACATCTGTCACAGTGTCCCATCACATCTGTACCAGTGCACAAAACATCTGTCACAGTGTCCCCCATCACACCTGTACCAGTGCCCCATCCCATCTGCACCAGTGCACAAAACATCTGTCACAGTGTCCCATCACATCTGTACCAGTGCACAAAACATCTGTCACAGTGTCCCCATCACATCTGTACCAGTGCACAAAACATCTGTCACAGTGTCCCCATCACACCTGTACCAGTGCACAAAACATCTGTCACAGTGTCCCCATCACATCTGTACCAGTGCACAAAACATCTGTCACAGTGTCCCATCACATCTGTACCAGTGCACAAAACATCTGTCACAGTGTCCCCCATCACACCTGTACCAGTGTACAAAACATCTGTCACAGTGTCCCCATCACACCTGTACCAGTGCCCCATCCCATCTGCACCAGTGCACAAAACATCTGTCACAGTGTCCCATCACATCTGTACCAGTGCACAAAACATCTGTCACAGTGTCCCCCATCACATCTGTACCAGTGCCCCATCACATCTGTACCAGTGCACAAAACACTTGCCACAGTGTCCCCCATCACACCTGTACCAGTGCCCCATCACATCTGCACCAGTGCACAAAACACTTGTCACAGTGTCCCATCACATCTGTACCAGTGCACAAAACATCTGTCACAGTGTCCCATCACACCTGTACCAGTGCACAAAACATCTGTCACAGTGTCCCCATCACATCTGTACCAGTGCACAAAACATCTGTCACAGTGCCCCATCACATCTGTACCAGTGCACAAAACATCTGTCACAGTGCCCCATCACACCTGTACCAGTGCACAAAACATCTGTCACAGTGTCCCCATCACATCTGTACCAGTGCACAAAACACTTGTCACAGTGTCCTCCATCACACCTGTACCAGTGCACAAAACATCTGTCGCAGTGTCCCCCATCACATCTGTACCAGTGCACAAAACACTTGTCACAGTGTCCTCCATCACATCTGTACCAGTGCACAAAACACTTGTCACAGTGTCCCATCACATCTGTACCAGTGCACAAAACATCTGTCACAGTGTCCCCCATCACATCTGTACCAGTGCACAAAACACTTGTCACAGTGTCCCCCATCACACCTGTACCAGTGCCCCATCACATCTGCACCAGTGCACAAAACATCTGTCACAGTGTCCCATCACATCTGTACCAGTGCACAAAACATCTGTCACAGTGTCCCCCATCACATCTGTACCAGTGCACAAAACACTTGTCACAGTGTCCCCCATCACACCTGTACCAGTGCACAAAACATCTGTCACAGTGCTCCATCACATCTGCACCAGTGCACAAAACATCTGTCACAGTGCCCCATCACATCTGCACCAGTGCACAAAACACTTGTCACAGTGCCCCATCACATCTGCACCAGTGCACAAAACACTTGTCACAGTGTCCCATCACATCTGTACCAGTTGCACAAAACACTTGAACACAGTGTCCCCCATCACATCTGTACCAGTGCACAAAACATCTGTCACAGTGTCCCCATCACACCTGTACCAGTGCCCCATCCCATCTGCACCAGTGCACAAAAAATCTGTCACAGTGTCCCATCACATCTGTACCAGTGCACAAAACATCTGTCACAGTGTCCCCATCACACCTGTACCAGTGCCCCATCCCATCTGCACCAGTGCACAAAACATCTGTCACAGTGTCCCCATCACATCTGTACCAGTGCACAAAACACTTGTCACAGTGTCCCATCACATCTGCACCAGTGCACAAAACACTTGTCACAGTGTCCCCCATCACATCTGTACCAGTGCACAAAACACTTGTCACAGTGTCCCATCACATCTGCACCAGTGCACAAAACACTTGTCACAGTGCCCCATCACATCTGCACCAGTGCACAAAACACTTGTCACAGTGTCCCATCACATCTGTACCAGTGCACAAAACACTTGTCACAGTGCCCCATCACATCTGCACCAGTGCACAAAACACTTGTCACAGTGCCCCATCACATCTGCACCAGTGCACAAAACACTTGTCACAGTGTCCCATCACATCTGTACCAGTTGCACAAAACACTTGAACACAGTGTCCCCCATCACATCTGTACCAGTGCACAAAACATCTGTCACAGTGTCCCCATCACACCTGTACCAGTGCCCCATCCCATCTGCACCAGTGCACAAAAAATCTGTCACAGTGTCCCCATCACATCTGTACCAGTGCACAAAACATCTGTCACAGTGTCCCCATCACATCTGTACCAGTGCACAAAACATCTGTCACAGTGTCCCCATCACATCTGTACCAGTGCACAAAACATCTGTCACAGTGTCCCCATCACACCTGTACCAGTGCACAAAACATCTGTCACAGTGTCCCATCACATCTGTACCAGTGCACAAAACATCTGTCACAGTGTCCCCCATCACATCTGTACCAGTGCACAAAACATCTGTCACAGTGTCCCCCATCACATCTGTAGCAGTGCACAAAACACTTGTCACAGTGCCCCATCACATCTGCACCAGTGCACAAAACACTTGTCACAGTGTCCCATCACATCTGTACCAGTGCACAAAACATCTGTCACAGTGTCCCATCACATCTGTACCAGTGCACAAAACATCTGTCACAGTGTCCCATCACATCTGTACCAGTGCACAAAACTTCTGTCACAGTGTCCCCCATCACATCTGTACCAGTGCACAAAACACTTGTCACAGTGTCCCCCATCACACCTGTACCAGTGCCCCATCACATCTGCACCAGTGCACAAAACACTTGTCACAGTGTCCCATCACATCTGTACCAGTGCACAAAACATCTGTCACAGTGTCCCCATCACATCTGCACCAGTGCACAAAACATCTGTCACAGTGTCCCATCACATCTGTACCAGTGCACAAAACATCTGTCACAGTGTCCCCCATCACATCTGTACCAGTGCACAAAACATCTGTCACAGTGTCCCATCACATCTGTACCAGTGCACAAAACATCTGTCGCAGTGCCCCATCACACCTGTACCAGTGCACAAAACATCTGTCGCAGTGTCCCCCATCACATCTGTACCAGTGCACAAAACACTTGTCACAGTGTCCTCCATCACACCTGTACCAGTGCCCCATCACATCTGCACCAGTGCACAAAACACTTGTCACAGTGTCCCATCACATCTGTACCAGTGCACAAAACACTTGTCACAGTGTCCCATCACATCTGTACCAGTGCACAAAACATCTGTCACAGTGTCCCCCATCACATCTGCACCAGTGCACAAAACATCTGTCACAGTGTCCCCCATCACATCTGTACCAGTGCACAAAACACTTGTCACAGTGCCCCATCACACCTGTACCAGTGCACAAAACATCTGTCGCAGTGCCCCATCACACCTGTACCAGTGCACAAAACATCTGTCGCAGTGCCCCATCACACCTGTACCAGTGCACAAAACATCTGTCACAGTGTCCCCATCACACCTGTACCAGTGCACAAAACATCTGTCACAGTGTCCCATCACATCTGTACCAGTGCACAAAACATCTGTCACAGTGTCCCATCACATCTGTACCAGTGCACAAAACATCTGTCACAGTGTCCCCCATCACACCTGTACCAGTGCCCCATCCCATCTGCACCAGTGCACAAAACATCTGTCACAGTGTCCCATCACATCTGTACCAGTGCACAAAACATCTGTCACAGTGTCCCATCACATCTGTACCAGTGCACAAAACATCTGTCACAGTGTCCCATCACATCTGTACCAGTGCACAAAACATCTGTCACAGTGTCCCCCATCACATCTGTACCAGTGCCCCATCACATCTGTACCAGTGCACAAAACACTTGCCACAGTGTCCCCCATCACACCTGTACCAGTGCCCCATCACATCTGCACCAGTGCACAAAACACTTGTCACAGTGTCCCATCACATCTGTACCAGTGCACAAAACATCTGTCACAGTGCCCCATCACATCTGTACCAGTGCACAAAACATCTGTCACAGTGCCCCATCACACCTGTACCAGTGCACAAAACATCTGTCACAGTGTCCCCATCACATCTGTACCAGTGCACAAAACACTTGTCACAGTGTCCTCCATCACACCTGTACCAGTGCACAAAACATCTGTCGCAGTGTCCCCATCACATCTGTACCAGTGCACAAAACACTTGTCACAGTGTCCCATCACATCTGTACCAGTGCACAAAACACTTGTCACAGTGTCCCCCATCACACCTGTACCAGTGCCCCATCACATCTGCACCAGTGCACAAAACATCTGTCACAGTGTCCCATCACATCTGTACCAGTGCACAAAACATCTGTCACAGTGTCCCCCATCACATCTGTACCAGTGCACAAAACATCTGTCACAGTGTCCCCCATCACACCTGTACCAGTGCCCCATCACATCTGCACCAGTGCACAAAACATCTGTCACAGTGCCCCATCACATCTGCACCAGTGCACAAAACACTTGTCACAGTGCCCCATCACATCTGCACCAGTGCACAAAACACTTGTCACAGTGCCCCATCACATCTGCACCAGTGCACAAAACACTTGTCACAGTGTCCCATCACATCTGTACCAGTGCACAAAACACTTGTCACAGTGCCCCATCACATCTGTACCAGTTGCACAAAACACTTGAACACAGTGTCCCCCATCACATCTGTACCAGTGCACAAAACATCTGTCACAGTGTCCCCATCACACCTGTACCAGTGCCCCATCCCATCTGCACCAGTGCACAAAAAATCTGTCACAGTGTCCCATCACATCTGTACCAGTGCACAAAACATCTGTCACAGTGTCCCCATCACATCTGTACCAGTGCACAAAACATCTGTCACAGTGTCCCCATCACACCTGTACCAGTGCACAAAACATCTGTCACAGTGTCCCATCACATCTGTACCAGTGCACAAAACACTTGTCACAGTGTCCCATCACATCTGTACCAGTGCACAAAACATCTGTCACAGTGCCCCATCACATCTGCACCAGTGCACAAAACACTTGTCACAGTGTCCCATCACATCTGTACCAGTGCACAAAACATCTGTCACAGTGTCCCATCACATCTGCACCAGTGCACAAAACACTTGTCACAGTGTCCCATCACATCTGTACCAGTGCACAAAACACTTGTCACAGTGTCCTCCATCACACCTGTACCAGTGCCCCATCACATCTGCACCAGTGCACAAAACACTTGTCACAGTGCCCCATCACATCTGTACCAGTGCACAAAACATCTGTCACAGTGTCCCATCACATCTGTACCAGTGCACAAAACATCTGTCGCAGTGCCCCATCACACCTGTACCAGTGCCCCATCACATCTGCACCAGTGCACAAAACACTTGTCACAGTGCCCCATCACATCTGCACCAGTGCACAAAACACCTGTCACAGTGTCCCATCACATCTGTACCAGTGCACAAAACATCTGTCACAGTGTCCCCATCACATCTGTACCAGTGCACAAAACATCTGTCACAGTGTCCCCATCACATCTGTACCAGTGCACAAAACATCTGTCACAGTGTCCCCATCACATCTGTACCAGTGCACAAAACATCTGTCACAGTGTCCCCATCACACCTGTACCAGTGCACAAAACATCTGTCACAGTGTCCCATCACATCTGTACCAGTGCACAAAACATCTGTCACAGTGTCCCCCATCACATCTGCACCAGTGCACAAAACACTTGTCACAGTGCCCCATCACATCTGCACCAGTGCACAAAACACTTGTCACAGTGTCCCATCACATCTGTACCAGTGCACAAAACACTTGTCACAGTGCCCCATCACATCTGCACCAGTGCACAAAACACTTGTCACAGTGTCCCATCACATCTGTACCAGTTGCACAAAACACTTGAACACAGTGTCCCCCATCACATCTGTACCAGTGCACAAAACATCTGTCACAGTGTCCCATCACATCTGTACCAGTGCACAAAACATCTGTCACAGTGTCCCCATCACACCTGTACCAGTGCACAAAACATCTGTCACAGTGCCCCATCACATCTGTACCAGTGCACAAAACATCTGTCACAGTGTCCCCCATCACATCTGTAGCAGTGCACAAAACACTTGTCACAGTGTCCCATCACATCTGTACCAGTGCACAAAACATCTGTCACAGTGTCCCCCATCACATCTGTACCAGTGCACAAAACACTTGTCACAGTGTCCCCCATCACACCTGTACCAGTGCACAAAACATCTGTCACAGTGTCCCCATCACACCTGTACCAGTGCACAAAACACTTGTCACAGTGCCCCATCACATCTGCACCAGTGCACAAAACACTTGTCACAGTGCCCCATCACATCTGTACCAGTGCACAAAACATCTGTCACAGTGTCCCCATCACACCTGTACCAGTGCCCCATCACATCTGCACCAGTGCACAAAACATCTGTCACAGTGTCCCCCATCACATCTGTACCAGTGCACAAAACATCTGTCACAGTGCCCCATCACATCTGTACCAGTGCACAAAACATCTGTCACAGTGCCCCATCACATCTGTACCAGTGCACAAAACATCTGTCACAGTGTCCCCCATCTACATCTGTACCAGTGCACAAAATATCTGTCACAAAGCCCCATCACATCTGTACCAGTGCACAAAACATCTGTCACAGTGTCCCCATCACATCTGTACCAGTGCACAAAACATCTGTCACAGTTTCCCCATCACACCTGTACCAGTGCACAAAACATCTGTCACAGTGTCCCATCACATCTGTACCAGTGCACAAAACATCTGTCACAGTGTCCCCATCACACCTGTACCAGTGCACAAAACATCTGTCACAGTGTCCCATCACATCTGTACCAGTGCACAAAACATCTGTCACAGTGTCCCCCATCCCATCTGCACCAGTGCACAAAACATCTGTCACAGTGTCCCATCACATCTGTACCAGTGCACAAAACATCTGTCACAGTGTCCCCATCACACCTGTACCAGTGCACAAAACATCTGTCACAGTGTCCCATCACATCTGTACCAGTGCACAAAACATCTGTCACAGTGTCCCCCATCACATCTGTAGCAGTGCACAAAACACTTGTCACAGTGCCCCATCACATCTGCACCAGTGCACAAAACACTTGTCACAGTGTCCCATCACATCTGTACCAGTGCACAAAACATCTGTCACAGTGTCCCCCATCACATCTGCACCAGTGCACAAAACATCTGTCACAGTGTCCCCCATCACATCTGTACCAGTGCACAAAACACTTGTCACAGTGTCCCCCATCACACCTGTACCAGTGCACAAAACATCTGTCACAGTGTCCCCATCACACCTGCACCAGTGCACAAAACATCTGTCACAGTGTCCCCATCACACCTGTACCAGTGCACAAAACACTTGTCCCAGTGCCCCATCACATCTGTACCAGTGCACAAAACATCTGTCACAGTGTCCCCATCACACCTGTACCAGTGCCCCATCACATCTGCACCAGTGCACAAAACATCTGTCACAGTGTCCCCCATCACATCTGTACCAGTGCACAAAACATCTGTCACAGTGCCCCATCACATCTGTACCAGTGCACAAAATATCTGTTGCAGTGTCCCCATCACACCTGTACCAGTGCCCCATCACATCTGTACCAGTGCACAAAACATCTGTCACAGTGCCCCATCACATCTGTACCAGTGCACAAAACATCTGTCACAGTGCCCCATCACATCTGTACCAGTGCACAAAATATCTGTTGCAGTGTCCCCATCACACCTGTACCAGTGCCCCATCACATCTGTACCAGTGCACAAAACATCTGTCACAGTGTCCCCCATCTACATCTGTACCAGTGCACAAAATATCTGTCACAAAGCCCCATCACATCTGTACCAGTGTACAAAACACCTGTCACAGTGTCCCCCATCACATCTGTACTAGTGCACAAGACACGTGTCACAGTGTCCCCATCACATCTGTACCAGTGCACAAAACATCTGTCACAGTGTCCCCATCACATCTGTACCAGTGCACAAAACATCTGTCACAGTGTCCCCCATCACATCTGTAGCAGTGCACAAAACATCTGTCGCAGTGTCCCCCATCACATCTGCACCAGTGCACAAAACACTTGTCACAGTGCCCCATCACATCTGCACCAGTGCACAAAACACTTGTCACAGTGTCCCATCACATCTGTACCAGTGCACAAAACACTTGTCACAGTGCCCCATCACATCTGCACCAGTGCACAAAACACTTGTCACAGTGTCCCATCACATCTGTACCAGTTGCACAAAACACTTGAACACAGTGTCCCCCATCACATCTGTACCAGTGCACAAAACATCTGTCACAGTGTCCCCATCACACCTGTACCAGTGCCCCATCCCATCTGCACCAGTGCACAAAACATCTGTCACAGTGTCCCATCACATCTGTACCAGTGCACAAAACATCTGTCACAGTGTCCCCATCACACCTGTACCAGTGCACAAAACATCTGTCACAGTGTCCCATCACATCTGTACCAGTGCACAAAACATCTGTCACAGTGTCCCCCATCACATCTGTAGCAGTGCACAAAACACTTGTCACAGTGCCCCATCACATCTGCACCAGTGCACAAAACACTTGTCACAGTGTCCCATCACATCTGTACCAGTGCACAAAACATCTGTCACAGTGTCCCCCATCACATCTGCACCAGTGCACAAAACATCTGTCACAGTGTCCCATCACATCTGTACCAGTGCACAAAACACTTGTCACAGTGTCCCCCATCACACCTGTACCAGTGCACAAAACATCTGTCACAGTGTCCCCATCACACCTGTACCAGTGCACAAAACACTTGTCACAGTGTCCCCCATCACACCTGTACCAGTGCACAAAACATCTGTCACAGTGTCCCCATCACACCTGCACCAGTGCACAAAACATCTGTCACAGTGTCCCATCACATCTGTACCAGTGCACAAAACACTTGTCACAGTGCCCCATCACATCTGCACCAGTGCACAAAACACTTGTCCCAGTGCCCCATCACATCTGTACCAGTGCACAAAACATCTGTCACAGTGTCCCCATCACACCTGTACCAGTGCCCCATCACATCTGCACCAGTGCACAAAACATCTGTCACAGTGTCCCCCATCACATCTGTACCAGTGCACAAAACATCTGTCACAGTGCCCCATCACATCTGTACCAGTGCACAAAATATCTGTTGCAGTGTCCCCATCACACCTGTACCAGTGCCCCATCACATCTGTACCAGTGCACAAAACATCTGTCACAGTGTCCCCCATCACATCTGTACCAGTGCACAAAACATCTGTCACAGTGCCCCATCACATCTGTACCAGTGCACAAAACATCTGTCACAGTGCCCCATCACATCTGTACCAGTGCACAAAACATCTGTCACAGTGCCCCATCACATCTGTACCAGTGCACAAAATATCTGTTGCAGTGTCCCCATCACACCTGTACCAGTGCCCCATCACATCTGTACCAGTGCACAAAACATCTGTCACAGTGTCCCCCATCTACACCTGTACCAGTGCACAAAATATCTGTCACAAAGCCCCATCACATCTGTACCAGTGTACAAAACATCTGTCACAGTGTCCCCATCACATCTGTACCAGTGCACAAGACACGTGTCACAGTGTCCCCATCACATCTGTACCAGTGCACAAAACATCTGTCACAGTGTCCCCATCACATCTGTACCAGTGCACAAGACACGTGTCACAGTGTCCCCCATCACATCTGCACCAGTGCACAAAACACTTGTCACAGTGTCCCATCACATCTGTACCAGTGCACAAAACACTTGTCACAGTGTCCCCCATCACATCTGTACCAGTGCACAAAACATCTGTCACAGTGTCCCATCACATCTGTACCAGTTGCACAAAACACTTGAACACAGTGTCCCCCATCACATCTGTACCAGTGCACAAAACATCTGTCACAGTGTCCCCATCACACCTGTCACAGTGTCCCCATCACATCTGTACCAGTGCACAAAACATCTGTCACAGTGTCCCCATCACATCTGTACCAGTGCACAAGACACGTGTCACAGTGTCCCCATCTACATCTGTACCAGTGCAAAAAACATCTGCAATAGTGTTCCATTGTGACATCAACATCTGTTAGTGTCTGCCGGTGGACAATCAACATCTGTCATAGTGTACAAAAACATCTGTTAGTGTACCAGTATCCGACCAATAAATTAATAAAACATTGAAAGCACCCCCATCCCCCTGTGCTCGCGTGCATAGGCACACGTTGGTCCCGTACGCATATGTAAATATTGATCGCACCATACATGTGAGGTATCACTGTGAACGTCAGAGCGAGAGCAATAATTCTAGCCCCAGACCTCCTGTGTAACTCTAAACTGGTAACAATATGGAGATTTTTTAAATACAGAAGTTTAGTGCCATTCCACAAGCATGCACTATTTTAAAGTGTGATATGTTTGGTATCTATTTTCCCGGTTCAACACCATATTTTATGCTTTTCCAAAAATTTGGGTATTATATTGCCTCTGTGTGCATTGAAATTCATTAATATGTATTTATGAATTACTGTGTAAAATTGCGTTAAAAAAACTGCTGCGCAAATACCTTGGCATAAAACTTCGCAAAACCCACCATTTTATTCTCTAGGGCCTCTGCTACAAAAATATATAATGTTTGGGGGTTCTAAGTCATTTAGCAAAAATACAGATTTTTACTTGTAAACAAAACAGTAAAGGTCTGGTCTTAGGCCTGGTTCACACCTATGCATTTTTTGATGCGTTTTCAGTTTTGCAGAAACACACTACAGTCCATTTAACCTGGTTTCCTATGGATGTAGTTCACATCTGTGCATTTTATGAAAAGGGCCAGGGACAAGGGTGTGAAAAAGTCTCACACGTGGTATCGCCATACTCAGGAGGAGTAGCAGAATGTGTTTTGGGGTGTAGTTGCACGTATGCCTATGCAGTGTGTCAGAAATAACTTCTTAATATGTGAAAAAAATTAAAATAAATATTTTTTTCATTTTCCAAAGAATTGTGGGAAAAAATTACAACTTCAAAAAACTTTTCATGCCCCTTACTAAATACCTTGGACTGTCTACTTTCCAAAAAGGGGTAATTTGGGGGGTATTTGTACTGTCTTGAAATTTCAGGGCCTCAAGAATTTAGATAGGCCATCATTACATCAGGTGTGATCAATTTTTAATGATTGGTGCCATAGCTTGTAGACTCATAACTTTCACAAAGACCAAATAATATACACTGCTTTGGGCTATTTTTTATCAAAGAAATATATCAGTATAATTTTTGGTCAAAATTTATGAAGAAAAATTACTAATTTGCAAAATTTTATATAACAGAAATGAAGAAAAATGCATTTGTTTTACAATTTTTAAAAATAGAAAACCTACTGGTGATTAAATACCACTAAAAGAAATTGTGCGGAAAAAAATGATAAAAATGTAATTTGTGTACGGTGTTGCATGACTGAGTAATTCTCATTCGAAGTGTGACAGCGCTGAAAGCTGAAAATTGACCTGGGTAAGAAGGGGGTGAAAGTGCCCAATACTGAGGTGGTTAAGAACTATACAATATAACAGTTCAGAGTAAAAACTTTTACAGATGATGACGGCAAAATATTACTTCCCAAGATACATTTAATAAAGGAAAGAATTTTTTTTATATCTTATGTTTTATATTATTTTATTATTTATCCACTTCCAGACTGTTTCACGACGATATACGTCGGCACTTTGAAGAGGAATATTGTTGTTATGGTAGCAGCTAGCTACCATAACCCCGGTATCCTCTTGTTCAGCGGGCGGTCTGCCTTCTGATAAAAGTGGTCTCTGCGGTGGATTTGCCGCGAGATCACTTTTATCAGAGGCGGGAGAGGGCCCCCGCCCCCGCCGCGCTCCGGGGGTCTCCGCTGCTTACCAGACCCGCCGGTAGCGACAGAGGCGATCGCATTCTTCCCCCTGGTGGCCTGGCTGCCGAGTGAGGGGAAGATGGCCCCCACTCAGCTCCATGGCATTGACTGGCAGAAGCGACGTCAAACGTCACTTCTGCCCAATGCACTTAAAGGAGATTTTTTTTTTTTTTTTTTTTTTTACAAATGACATTATTTTTTATTTTATTTATTTTTATTGCATTTTAGTTAAATATGAGATCTGAGGTCTTTTTGACCCCAGATCTCCAATTTAAGAGGTCCTGTCATGCTTTTTTTCTATTACAAGGGATGTTTACATTTCTTGTAATAGGAATAAAAGTGACCCAAATGTTTTTTTTAAAGGGACAAAAAAAAGGAAAGTGTCCCGTCCCGCCAAGCTCGTGCGCAGAAGCGAACATATATGTGAGTAGAGCCCGCATATAAAAACGATGTTCAAACCACACATGGTATCGCCACGATCGTTAGAGCGAGAGCAATAATTCTAGCCCTAGACCTCCTCTGTAATTGAAAACTGGTAACCTATAGAAACTTTTAAACGTTGCCTATGGAGATTTAAGGGTAAAAGTTTGTCGCCATTCTACGAGCGGGCGCATATTTGAAGCGTGACATGTTGGGTATCAATTTACTCGGCGTAACATTATCTTTCACAGTATAAAAAAAAAAAAATTTGGCTAACTTTATTGTTTTCTTTTTTTTTTTAATTAAAAAAAAGTGTTTTGTTTTTTTTTAAAGAAAAGACCGCTGTGCAAATACGGTGTTATATAAAGTATTGCAACGACCGACATTTTATTCTCTAGAGTGTTAGAAAAAAATATATATAATGTTTGGGGGTTCTAAGTAATTTTCTAGAAAAAAAACCCTGTTTTTAACTTGTAAACACAGAGTCTGAAAAAAATGCAGGGTCCTTAAAGCGGTTGTATACTTATTTTTTAAACTTTTACCTACAGGTAAGCCTATAATAAGGCTTACCTATAGGTAAAAAAAATATCTCCTAAACCTGTACGGTTTACAAGATATTCTCCTCGCAATGAGCCGCTGACTGCAGCGGCGCATGCGCACAGGGAATTCTCGGCTGAAAGCACGGCAGACGCCCGACCTTGTCGGAAAGAAGTCTCCCGCGCGCATGCGACATCGCGGCTTCGGCCACTCACAGCGCCGGAGCCGCGATACCCGGAAGACACGCCGAGGGGAAATGTCAGCTCCCTCGGCGTGGACCGGGTGAGATGCCGGCGCCTCGTTTTAAGGTAAGTATCTCATAATGAGCTAGTATGCGGTGCATACTAGCTCATTATGCTTTTTCCCTTACAGGTGTAGGGTAAAAAAAAAAAGTCAGCAGGTTTACTACCGCTTTAAGTGGTTATTTTCTAACATTTTATATCTTTTTATTGTTTCAGTTAACTTTTGTATGGGTGGGGGGGCTTCTGTCAACGGGGCCCAGGACAGTTGCCCCTTTTGCCCGCTAATAAATCCGGCACTGGGGGGAGTGCTTGTATTCCTAATTGGGAGATCAACCCAGGGCGACTCCATAGATACAGTTCAGTTTGTGAAAGCTGTCCCCCTAGGAGAGGTAATGAGTCCAGTTGGAAATAAAGTAAAATAAATAAATAAATAAAAACCAATGCAGCTACTTCATCTAAGGATTTGTAAGCTGCAATATGTTGCATTTTGTTCTTAGATTTAGATAAACTTGAATGAGCTACTAAGAAAGATAGATTGAATGAATCCCCATATCAGGGACACGGACAGCAACATAAACTTGACAGGGTTGATTCTTATCTCCACGCTATTCAAAACTAAAAAAAAAGAGGTTTTGGCTTTAGATACACTTCAAAAAAATGTAAAATTGTAAAGCAAAATCACCCCACATTCCCCACCATCCTTTTATCCCCCAGTAACCCCTAAAATTTAGACCCCTTTCACACCAAGGCGCTTCAAAAACGCCCTAAAACGCCTTAGCGTTATTAACGCGTTTTTACAGCGTTTTGGGGCGCTAGCGGTAAAATTGACGCAACGCTGCAGGCGTTTTAACAGCGTTTTTCAAGCGTTATTGAAGTATGTGTTATTGATGTTATCTTTCTGCTTGCATGTTTATCCTTTGTGAGATCATGTAAAACAAGCAGTGTCTTGTTTTACTTCAAATCTTCATTATCTTTTTTTGGCACTTTGATGGTCTGTTTAATCATTCTGACCTTCCCACAATTTCAGTCCTGTTGTTGTAGATGCTCTCTTTTCTGCTTGCATGTTTACCTTTTTTGTGAGATCATGTGAGACTGCTCAGGGTGGATTATAGGCGCTATTCAGGCGTTTTTACAGCGCTTTCAATTCATTTCAATGGAGAGGGGCGTTTCTGAAGCGCTTTTTTCAACGCCCAAAAGCTGCTCCAAAGATGCTGCTTGCAGGACTTTTCTCAACGCCCCGCCAGCGCAACGCCTCAGTGTGAAAGGGTCCATTGAGATGCATGGGGAGCGTTTTATGAGTGTTATTTTTAGCGCTAAAACGCTGCAAAAACGCCTTGGTGTGAAGGGGGTCTTAGGAATATACTTGCAAATATACACAAAATGATAGGAGTACAGCTAAATACACACATTGCAATCTCAGTGTACAATCTGCCTGATTGGATACAAACTGGATGGATGGTAAGGTAGGTCCTCATATTACACAGCTTTGGAAAATCTAAAGAGGATTAAACAAAGATTGTACAGATTTTTTACATTAGTGGCAAACTTTTAATGGAAAAAAAATTGTCAAGTGCCAACTTAGCCGCCTTCTGGCATCTCTCCTTACCTTTTATTTTTTTTTTTTTTTAAGAGACCCACTATGTTTACGTATTTTTGGCATGTTGGTGCTACCATCAAACTGTTCTGCCACTGGGCAATTTTTACCCACCCAAACCAGAGGGCTGTAGCTTTTTAGGCAGACGCTTCCCCATGGCTTCACTCTCTACTTTTATATCTGTTGATGCTTTAGGCCAGGGGTCTCCAAACTTTCTAAATCATCTTTAGAGGAGTCAGCCTGTGGGCAGTAGGTGTTAAAAATGTCCTGGCATTAGTAACAATGTCCCTTCATTGGTCTCAGTGGGAGGAATAGTGCCCCATCAGTGGTATCTGTGAGATGAATAGTGCCCCATCAGTGGTCTCAGTGAGAGGAATAGTGCCCCATCAGTGGTATCTGTGAGATGAATAGTGCCCCATCAGTGGTATCTGTGAGTTGAATAAGGCACCAATTGGTGTCAGTGGGAGGAATAGTGCCCCATCAGTGGTATCTGTGAGATGAATAGTGCCCCATCAATGGTCTCAGTGAGAGGAATAGTGCCCCATCAGTGGTATCTGTGAGATGAATAGGGCTCCAATTGGTGTCAGTGGGAGGAATAGTGCCTCATCATTGGTGCCAGTGGGAATAATAGAGTCCTATCATATTAGTGTCATATCATATCATATCATTGAGAGGTATAAGGCCCCATCATTGGTGGTGTTCATGAGAGGAATAATACCCCATCATTGGTGTCAGTGGGAGGAATAGTGCCCCATCATTGGTATCTGTGAGATAATAGTGCCCCAATGTTGGTGTCAGTGGGAGGAATAGAGGCCTATCATTGGTGTCTGTGAGAGGAATAGTGTCCCATCATTGGTGTCAGTGGGATAAATAGTGCCCCATGGTTGGTGTCTGTGGGAGGAATGGTGCCCCATGGTTGGTGTCTGTGGGAGGAATGGTGCCCCATAGTTGGTGTCTGTGGGAGGAATGGTGCCCCATGGTTGGTGTCTGTGGGAGGAATGGTGCCCCATGGTTGGTGTCTGTGAGAGGAATGGTGCCCCATGGTTGGTGTCTGTGGGAGGAATGGTGCCCCATCATCAGTGGGAGGGATATTGCCCCATCATTGGTGCCAGAGGGAGGAATAGAGCCAGGGCCGGTGCTACCACTAGGCAGCCGCCTAGGGCGCACTGCCACCTAGGGCGCAGCCATGGCTGCGGATTTCCCTACTTTCCCCTCTCCCTTCCCTGCTTTCCCTACCCAAGGCTGGCGCCAGCATAATCCTGGTTTCCTGCAGTCGTGGAACAAAGTGCAAGAATGCAGGCTCCAGTACCCGATGCTGATAGCAGAACTCTCTCCGCTATGGCTCCCCCAAGCTACATCACGGATCTCCAATTACTGTTAAATTATGACAAAATAATCATCCATCCCCATGTGTCACTTTCTAAACCAGACCTCTTCAATTGTCACTGGTCACCTGCCTCATGAACGTGCTGTTGCCATTCACTGGGTCCACCTTCCTCCTGCAGCTCTTCGTCCACTTCACACCCTGGCATACAGTATGTAATCTCTACAAATTCACTCCATGTGCATTTTTTCTCAGGATCCTCCCCCAGTGTGTACAGGAAGGAGGGGGTGAAATGTTAAGGGGGACAGTGTGTGCAGGAAGGGGGTGTAGTATTAAAGGGGGCAGTGTGTGCAGGAATCGGGATGTAGGGTTAAAGGGCACAGTGTGTGTACAGGAAGAGGGTGTAGTGTTAAAGGGGGCAGTATGTACAGCAAGGAGGTATAACATTATAGGGGGGCAGTGTGTGTACAGGAAGGGGAGTGTAGAGTTAAAGGGGGCAGTATGTACAGGAAGGAGGTATAGCATTATAGGGGGGCAGTGTGTGTACAGGAAGGGGGGGCAATAGCTGGTCTTGCCTAGGGCGCAAAATAGTCTAGCACTGGCCCTGAATAGAGCCCCATCATTGGTGTCCTTGAAAGGAATAACACCCCATCTTTGGTGTTCATGAGAGGAATAGTGCCCCATAATTGGTGCCAGTGGGAGGAATAGTGCCCCATCATTGGTGTCAGCAGTAGGGATAATGTCTCATTATTAGTGTCAGTTAGAGAAATAGAGCCCCATCATTGCTCTCAGTGAGAGGGATAGTACCCCATGATTTGTGTCCTTGAAGAGGAATAATACCCCATTATTGGTGCCAGTGAGAG
Organism: Lithobates septentrionalis; assembly: GCA_037952835.1. Taxonomy (NCBI): domain Eukaryota; kingdom Metazoa; phylum Chordata; class Amphibia; order Anura; family Ranidae; genus Lithobates; species Lithobates septentrionalis. Next base: position 1,242,747 of record JBBDGP010000237.1, on the reverse strand, counting down.
GAATAGCGCTCTATCATTAGTATCAGTGGGAGGAATAATGCCCCAGCGTTGATGGCAATGAGAGGAATATTGACCCACTGTTTGTGCCAGTGGCAGGAATTATGCCCCATTGTTAATGTCAGTGGGAAGAATAGTGCCCAATGGCCACATAAAGGAAAGCAAAGGGCCGTAGTTTGGAGACCACTGCTTTAGGCAAATATCCAAGTCATCAAAATTGGATTTTGGTAAATTGGCCTATTACTAAACGTGATTTGGTAGGAAACCAATGCTCCTGGTGGAAATCCACACAGACAAGGGGAAAAAAAGTATATTTTTTGCATAGTCACATTAGTATTAGTATACATATGCTGTACCTGGAGTTCATCGATTAGTTGAGGTGGAGAGGTGAAGTGGTGACAACATGATGTCCATCTCATCAAATCAGAAATTTCCTTGTATTCATTGATTGAGATACAAGGCGTTCGCTGAATCACACCCATGCTGAGTGGTTTGGTTACTATGTAGCAGGGACACTTGGCACAGGACCTGGAAGACAGCAGGGATCATGGATCACTATAGGGTGCCACCTCATCCCTCTAACCACTTCAGCCCCGGAAGATTTTACCCTCTTCCTGACCAGAGCACTTTTTACAATCTGGCACTGCGTCGCTTTAACTGACAATTGCGCGGTCATGCAATACTGTTCCTAAACAAAATTTACAAATAGAGCTTTTTTTTTCTGGTATTTGCGCTATAAATATATATATAGTGACAATTTTGAAAAAAAAATTTTTTTTTTTTAGTTTTTGCTGTAATAAATATCCCCCAAATGTTTTTTTAAAAAACAAATTTTCTCATCAGTTTAGGCCAATATGTATTCTTCTACATATTTTTGGTTAAAAAATCCCAATAAGCGTATATTGATTGGTTTGCGCAAAAGTTATTGCGTCTACAAACTATGGGAAAGATGTATGGCATTTTTATGGCGTTTTTATTATAATTTTTTTTACTAGTAATGGCGGTGATCTGCGGTTTTTAGTGGTATTGCGACATTACGACGGACAGATCGGACACTTGACACATTTTGGGGACCATTGACATTTATAGAGCGATCAGTGCTATAAATATGTACTGATTACTGTATAAATGTCACTGGCAGGGAAGGGGTTAACACTAGGGGGCGATCAAGGGGTTAGCTGTGTGTTCCCTCACTGTGTTCTAACTGTGTGGGGATGGGACTAACTAGGAGAGATGACAGATCGCTGTTCCTACTTTGTAGGAACTCACGATCTGTCTCCTCTCCTCTGACAGTACAGGGAGTTGTGTGCTTACACACACACACAAATCCCCATGCTGGCTCTCGTGCACGCAATCGCGCATGGCCAGCGGCCACGCGCATTGGGTCCCCGCTGTGCAGCGAGCTTTTCCCCCCTTCGGCGGTGCTCGTGCGCCCTCTGGTGGCTCTCCTGGGCAAAGCCGTATATATACGGGATTTCGCCAAGGAGAGCCATTCCGCCGTAGTATATCTGCGTGAGCCAGTCGGGAACCGGTTAAAACTGAACACATATTAATTACACAGGTTCTGTGGCTGATTAAGGTGGTAATAAAGCTCAGTTGGTGCCTTATCTGCATTACATTAGCCTCAGAACCTTTGTAATTCATATGTGTTTAGGTTTAAAGGGATGAAGTAGCACTGACTGCGACAGTGATTTTGCACTTCCACCAGGTAAGTTCCTCCAGGTATGCAATGTGCATACTTACACTATATTACCAAAAGTATTGGGACACCTGCCTTTACACACACATGAACTTTAATGGCATCCCAGTCTTAGGCCCCTTTCACACTGAGGCGTTTTTCAGGCTAAAATTACCGCCTAAATACCACATGAAAAACGCCCCCCATGTATCTCAGTGTAACCTTTCACACTGAGGCGTTGTGCTGGCTGTGCGTTGGAAAAAATCCTGCAAACAGCTTTTTTGGAGCATCTTTGGGGCGCATAAAATAGCGCTGTAAAAACGTCTATCCCAATTTAAATGAATGGGAAACGCTGTAAAGCCGCGGTAAAACCGCGGTAATAACGCTTTAAAATGCCCAGAAACTGTGGGGAAGATCACATGACCGCATGGTCACATGGTCACATGGTCAGGTTTGCTGACGCTAACGCTTAAAAAACACTATAAAAACGAGATTAAAACGCATGGCCGTTAGCGCTATTTTTACCGTTAACGCGGTACAAACGTGGCAAAAACGCGGTAATAACGCTCATCGTTTTTACCGCGGTTTTGCAACGCCTCAGTGTGAAAGTGGCCCAAGGCTCGATTCATATCTATGCATGTTGCTTTTGAGCCTGTTGTGCTTTTTGCTGTGCTTTCTACATAAGGCCCCTTTCACACTGAGGCGTTTTTCAGGCGTTTTTCAGGCGTTTTAGCGCTAAAATTACCGCCTAAATACCGCATGAAATACGCCCCCCATGTACCTCAGTGTAACCTTTCACACTGAGACGTTGTGCTGGCTGTGCGTTGGAAAAAATCCTGCAAACAGCTTTTTTGGAGCATCTTTGGGGCGCATAAAATAGCGCTGTAAAAACGTCTATCCCAATTGAAATGCATGGGAAACGCTGTAAAGCCGCGGTAAAACCGCGGTAATAACGCTTTAAAAATGCCCAGAAACTTTGGGGAAGATCACATGACCGCATGGTCACATGGTCAGGTTTGCTGACGCTAACGCTTAAAAAACGCTATAAAACCGCGATTAAAACGCATGGGCGTTAGCACTATTTTTACCGCTAACGTGGTAAAAACACTGCGAAAACGCGGCAAAAACGCGGTAATAACGCTCATTGTTTTTACCGCGGTTTTGCAACGCCTCAGTGTGAAAGTAGCCTTATGTAACTGCGTTTTTACATCACAAGGGGACGTCATCGGATGGCTACGCCCAATGGCTATATAAGAGGTGTCAAACAGCGAGGGACATCACAACAGGGGAAGACAGCCTCAGGACAAGAGTGGCCTTTTTTTGTTTTTAGCGAGTAACCGGCAGAGAGGAAGAAGACAGCGGCGCGGTAGAAGACAGCTGCAGGTAAAGACGGCGGTGGGAGAAGACGGCTCGGGGAGAAGACAGCACCGGGAGAGACGGCGGCGGGAGAAAACGGCTCGGGGAGAAGACGGCTCGGGGAGAAGACGGCTCGGGGAGAAGACGGCTCGGGGAGAAGACAGCACCGGGAGAGACGGCGGCGGGAGAAGACGGCTCGGGGAGAAGACAGCACCGTGAGAGACGGCGGTGGGAGAAGACGGCGCGGTAGAAGACAGCTCCAGGAAAAGACGGCGGTGGGAGAAGACGGCTCGGGGAGAAGACAGCACCGGGAGAGACTGCGGTGGGAGAAGACGGCTCGGGGAGAAGACGGCACCGGGAGAGACGGCGGCGGGAGAAGACGGCTCGGGGAGAAGACAGCACCGGGAGAGACGGCGGTGGGAGAAGACGGCGCGGTAGAAGACAGCTCCAGGAAAAGACGGCGGTGGGAGAAGACGGCTCGGGGAGAAGACAGCACCGGGAGAGACTGCGGTGGGAGAAGACGGCTCGGGGAGAAGACGGCACCGGGAGAGACGGCGGCGGGAGAAGACGGCTCGGGGAGAAGACAGCACCGGGAGAGACGGCGGTGGGAGAAGACGGCGCGGTAGAAGACCGCTCCAGGAAAAGACGGCGGTGGGAGAAGACGGCTCGGGGAGAAGACAGCACCGGGAGAGACTGCGGTGGGAGAAGACGGCTCGGGGAGAAGACGGCACCGGGAGAGACGGCGGCGGGAGAAGACAGCACCGGGAAAGACGGCGGCGGGAGAAGACGGCTCGGGGAGAAGACAGCACCGGGAGAGATGGCGGTGGGAGAAGACGGCTTGGGAAGTAGACAGCTCAGAGCTATTTTTTTTAATAAAGGACTTGTCAAAAACTGGCTCCTTTTTTTTTTTTTTTTACATTTCACTGTTCAACTCGCAGTGAAATCGCGCTAAAATCACAGTACTTGTGTTTTGGATGCGGGTCCATTGAAGTCTATTACATGCAAAACGCTGCATTTTGTGGGAAAAAAAAAAAGTCCCCAACCCTTTGCAAAAACGCAGAGGGCACAAAATGCATTGATGTGAATGTGTTCCATAGGAACCAATGTTAAAAGAAATTCCCTGCATTTCTGCAAAATGCAAAAAAAAACGCATTCGCGTGAATCGAGCCTTTAGCCATAGGGTTCAATATTGGGTTGGCCAACACAAACCCACCCACACAAACTGGCGTATTTGTGTGCCTTGGAGCTCCCGGTGCTGCGTCCTGTCGCCCATAGACATGAATTGTTGCAGGCAGCTGTATGAAGATGGGTACCGCTACCTGTGCAAAGCTGCACACAAACGTAATGCAAATGCTCTGCGTTCAGGATCTTACACCTGTGTGCAGGTGTCGCTTTAGGAAAGTTGTGCTGCATAGGTTCATGTACACTATATTACCAAAAGTATTGGGATGCCTGACTTTACACGCACTTTTTCCTTTAGATTTACCAAAAACCATATAATATGAGGTCAAACCTAAACACTTTCTATTTATATACAATCAGGCAGGCCCTTGCACTACATAGTTGACGGTAAATCTAAAGGAAATCGAACAATAAAAGTTCTATAGTGTGTATCCAGCCTTAATCCATAGAATTCAATATTGAGTTGGCCCACCCTTTGCAGCTACAACAGCTTCAACTCTTCTGGGAAGGCTGTCCACAAGGTTTAGGAGTGTGTCTATGGGAATGTTTGACCATTCTTCCAGAAGAACATTCGTGAGGTCAGACACTGATGTTGGACGAGAAGGCCTGGCTCGCAGTCTCTGCTCTAATTTATCCCAAAGTGTTCTATTGGGTTGAGGTCAGGACTCTGTGCAGGCCAGTCAAGTCCCTCAACCCCAAACTCGCTCATCCATGTCTTTATGGACCTTGCTTTGTGCACTGGTGCTCAGTCATGTTGGAACAGGAAGGGGCCATCCCCAAACTGTTCCCACAAAGTTGGGAGCATGAAATTGTCCAAAAATGTCTTGGTATGTTGACGCCTTAAGAGTTCCCTTCACTGGAACCAAGCCCAACCCCTGGAATACAACCCGACATCATAATCCTCCTTCCACCAAATGATCTGGACCAGCGCACAAAGCAAGCTCCATAAAGACATGGATGAGTGAGTTTGGGGTGGAGGAACTTGACTGGTCTGCACAGAGTCCTGACCCTCAACCTGATAAAACACCTTTGGGATACATTAGAGACTGTGAGCCAGGTCTTTCCCTCCAACATCAGTGCCTGACCTCACAAATGCGCTTCTGGAAGAATGGTCAAACATTCCCATAGACACACTCCTAAACCTTGTGGACAGCCTTCCCAGAAGAGTTGAAGCTGTTATAGCTGCAAAGGGTGGGCCAACTCAATACTGAACCCTACGGACTAAGACTGGGATGCCATTAAAGTTCATGTGGGTGTAAAGGGCGGCGTCCGCGTGGATGAGCCATTGACTACCTTCCAACATTCTGGCTGAAGTGAGAATGGCGCACTCCCCGCAGCCACCCCAAGTCCGGCATTTAGAACACGTGACCTCAGTCATTGGGTGGGGGGGCTACAAGAACCACGAACAGACAGCCAGCTCCTGGTACATCAGCAGAGATGATGGCGGCGTGCCACCCGCAATTCAGCGAGCGATTACAGCGGGAGGACGCTGGTTTTGTTATTTTATGAGCATTTATTTTAGCATATCACAGAGAAAAGTATATAAAGAATAAATTATGGGGGGGGGGGGGGGGGGTGAAGTTTCTCTTTAAAAGTAGTAACTTGACAGATTATATGACATAAGAATACAATGACGTCAGCTGTGATCACAGAGGAGACCAGTGACCTCCCCCCTCCGATCTAGCACAGCGGCGCCGCTGATCGCCACATCTATGTTGCTAAGTGGGAGTAAAATCTCTAATTTTTCTGTCTCTGTTGCTATGGCACATCTCCAAGGCGATGCTGCCCCCCCAGTCAAGGGTTAAAGAGCCGCGCCTGCGCACTCAGCCCGCAACTGCTGAGACAGCAGCCTGTCGCGCGCCAGTTCAAAAGGCACCGGGGAGTGATGGAGAGCGGACCGCCAACCTAGACCATGGCGACCTACTACTCCTCATCACCGGGACACGGGGACTGAGGAGGATGGAGGACACTGGGGGGACAAGTACGGAACACACAGGCCTCCCACCGCACTTCTACAGGGTAAGCCGAGCTTTCATCACTCCCCTCATCATAGTACAGACACATGTAGAGGAATTCTTCCCATAGACCTCACATGTCCTTCCCATGGACCTCACACCTCCTTCCCATAGACCTCACATGTCCTTCCCATGGAACTCACACCTCCTTCCCATAGACCTCACACCTCCTTCCCATGGACCTCACACCTCCTTCCCATAGACCTCACACCTCCTTCCCATGGACCTCACACCTCCTTCCCATAGACCTCACACCTCCTTCCCATGGACCTCACACCTCCTTCCCATAGACCTCACACCTCCTTCCCATGGACCTCACACCTCCTTCCCATAGACCTCACACCTCCTTCCCATAGACCTCACACCTCCTTCCCATAGACCTCACACCTCCTTCCCATAGACCTCACACCTCCTTCCCATGGACCTCACACCTCCTTCCCATAGACCTCACACCTCCTTCCCATAGACCTCACACCTCCTTCCCATAGACCTCACACCTCCTTCCCATGGACCTCACACCTCCTTCCCATAGACCTCACACCTCCTTCCCATGGACCTCACACCTCCTTCCCATGGACCTCACACCTCCTTCCCATAGACCTCACACCTCCTTCCCATAGACCTCACACCTCCTTCCCATAGACCTCACACCTCCTTCCCATGGACCTCACACCTCCTTCCCATAGACCTCACATGTCCTTCCCATAGACCTCACACCTCCTTCCCATAGACCTCACATGTCCTTCCCATAGACCTCACACCTCCTTCCCATAGACCTCACACCTCCTTCCCATAGACCTCACACCTCCTTCCCATGGACCTCACACCTCCTTCCCATAGACCTCACACCTCCTTCCCATGGACCTCACATGTCCTTCCCATGGACCTCACACCTCCTTCCCATGGACCTCACATGTCCTTCCCATAGACCTCACACCTCCTTCCCATGGACCTCACACCTCCTTCCCATAGACCTCACACCTCCTTCCCATAGACCTCACACCTCCTTCCCATAGACCTCACACCTCCTTCCCATGGACCTCACACCTCCTTCCCATAGACCTCACATGTCCTTCCCATGGACCTCTCACACCTCCTTCCCATGGACCTCTCACACCTCCTTCCCATAGACCTCACACCTCCTTCCCATAGACCTCACACCTCCTTCCCATAGACCTCACACCTCCTTCCCATGGACCTCACATGTCCTTCCCATGGACCTCACACCTCCTTCCCATAGACCTCACATGTCCTTCCCATGGACCTCACACCTCCTTCCCATAGACCTCACACCTCCTTCCCATAGACCTCACACCTCCTTCCCATAGACCTCACACCTCCTTCCCATGGATCTCACACCTCCTTCCCATGGACCTCACACCTCCTTCCCATGGACCTCACACCTCCTTCCCATGGACCTCACACCTCCTTCCCATGGACCTCACACCTCCTTCCCATGGACCTCACACCTCCTTCCCATAGACCTCACACCTCCTTCCCATAGACCTCACACCTCCTTCCCATAGACCTCACACCTCCTTCCCATAGACCTCACACCTCCTTCCCATGGACCTCACACCTCCTTCCCATAGACCTCACATGTCCTTCCCATAGACCTCACACCTCCTTCCCATAGACCTCACACCTCCTTCCCATAGACCTCACACCTCCTTCCCATAGACCTCACACCTCCTTCCCATGGACCTCTCACACCTCCTTCCCATAGACCTCACACCTCCTTCCCATAGACCTCACACCTCCTTCCCATAGACCTCACACCTCCTTCCCATAGACCTCACACCTCCTTCCCATGGACCTCACATGTCCTTCCCATGGACCTCACACCTCCTTCCCATAGACCTCACATGTCCTTCCCATGGACCTCACACCTCCTTCCCATAGACCTCACACCTCCTTCCCATAGACCTCACACCTACTTCCCATAGACCTCACACCTCCTTCCCATGGACCTCTCACACCTCCTTCCCATAGACCTCACACCTCCTTCCCATGGACCTCACATGTCCTTCCCATGGACCTCACACCTCCTTCCCATAGACCTCACACCTCCTTCCCATAGACCTCACACCTCCTTCCCATGGACCTCACATGTCCTTCCCATGGACCTCACACCTCCTTCCCATGGACCTCACATGTCCTTCCCATGGACCTCACACCTCCTTCCCATAGACCTCACACCTCCTTCCCATAGACCTCACACCTCCTTCCCATGGACCTCACATGTCCTTCCCATGGACCTCACACCTCCTTCCCATAGACCTCACATGTCCTTCCCATGGACCTCACACCTCCTTCCCATAGACCTCACACCTCCTTCCCATAGACCTCACACCTACTTCCCATAGACCTCACACCTCCTTCCCATGGACCTCTCACACCTCCTTCCCATAGACCTCACACCTCCTTCCCATGGACCTCACATGTCCTTCCCATGGACCTCACACCTCCTTCCCATAGACCTCACACCTCCTTCCCATGGACCTCACATGTCCTTCCCATGGACCTCACACCTCCTTCCCATGGACCTCACATGTCCTTCCCATGGACCTCACACGTCCTTCCCATGGACCTCACACCTCCTTCCCATGGACCTCACACCTCCTTCCCATGGACCTCACACCTCCTTCCCATGGACCTCACACCTCCTTCCCATGGACCTCACACCTCCTTCCCATAGACCTCACACCTCCTTCCCATGGACCTCACACCTCCTTCCCATGGACCTCACACCTCCTTCCCATGGACCTCACACCTCCTTCCCATGGACCTCACACCTCCTTCCCATGGACCTCACACCTCCTTCCCATGGATCTCACACCTCCTTCCCATGGACCTCACATGTCCTTCCCATGGACCTCACACCTCCTTCCCATGGACCTCACACCTCCTTCCCATGGACCTCACACCTCCTTCCCATGGACCTCACACCTCCTTCCCATGGACCTCACACCTCCTTCCCATGGACCTCACACCTCCTTCCCATGGACCTCACATGTCCTTCCCATGGACCTCACACCTCCTTCCCATGGACCTCACATGTCCTTCCCATGGACCTCACACCTCCTTCCCATGGACCTCACACCTCCTTCCCATGGACCTCACACGTCCTTCCCATGGACATCACACCTCCTTCCCATGGACCTCACACCTCCTTCCCATGGACCTCTCACACCTCCTTCCCATGGACCTCACACTTCCTTCCCATGGACCTCACATGTCCTTCCCATGGACCTCACACCTCCTTCCCATGGACCTCACACCTCCTTCCCATGGACCTCACACCTCCTTCCCATGGACCTCACACCTCCTTCCCATAGACCTCACACCTCCTTCCCATAGACCTCACACCTCCTTCCCATGGACCTCACACCTCCTTCCCATGGACCTCACATGTCCTTCCCATGGACCTCACACCTCCTTCCCATGGACCTCACACCTCCTTCCCATAGACCTCACACCTCCTTCCCATGGACCTCACACCTTCTTCCCATAGACCTCACACCTCCTTCCCATAGACCTCACACCTCCTTCCCATGGACCTCTCACACCTCCTTCCCATGGACCTCACACATCCTTCCCATAGACCTCACACCTCCTTCCCATAGACCTCACACCTCCTTCCCATAGACCTCACACATCCTTCCCATAGACCTCACACATCCTTCCCATAGACCTCACACTTCCTTCCCATAGACCTCTCACACCTCCTTCCCATAGACCTCACACCTCCTTCCCATGGACCTCACACCTCCTTCCCATAGACCTCACACCTCCTTCCCATAGACCTCACACCTCCTTCCCATGGACCTCACACCTTCTTCCCATAGACCTCTCACACCTCCTTCCCATGGACCTCACACCTCCTTCCCATAGACCTCACATGTCCTTCCCATAGACCTCACACCTCCTTCCCATGGACCTCACACCTCCTTCCCATGGACCTCACACCTCCTTCCCATGGACCTCACACCTCCTTCCCATGGACCTCACACCTCCTTCCCATGGACCTCACACCTCCTTCCCATGGACCTCACACCTCCTTCCCATGGACCTCACACCTCCTTCCCATGGACCTCACACCTCCTTCCCATGGACCTCACATGTCCTTCCCATGGACCTCACACCTCCTTCCCATGGACCTCACATGTCCTTCCCATGGACCTCACACCTCCTTCCCATGGACCTCACACCTCCTTCCCATGGACCTCACACGTCCTTCCCATGGACATCACACCTCCTTCCCATGGACCTCACACCTCCTTCCCATGGACCTCTCACACCTCCTTCCCATGGACCTCACACTTCCTTCCCATGGACCTCACATGTCCTTCCCATGGACCTCACACCTCCTTCCCATGGACCTCACACCTCCTTCCCATGGACCTCACACCTCCTTCCCATGGACCTCACACCTCCTTCCCATAGACCTCACACCTCCTTCCCATAGACCTCACACCTCCTTCCCATGGACCTCACATGTCCTTCCCATGGACCTCACACCTCCTTCCCATGGACCTCACACCTCCTTCCCATAGACCTCACACCTCCTTCCCATGGACCTCACACCTTCTTCCCATAGACCTCACACCTCCTTCCCATAGACCTCACACCTCCTTCCCATGGACCTCTCACACCTCCTTCCCATGGACCTCACACATCCTTCCCATAGACCTCACACCTCCTTCCCATAGACCTCACACCTCCTTCCCATAGACCTCACACATCCTTCCCATAGACCTCACACATCCTTCCCATAGACCTCACACTTCCTTCCCATAGACCTCTCACACCTCCTTCCCATAGACCTCACACCTCCTTCCCATGGACCTCACACCTCCTTCCCATAGACCTCACACCTCCTTCCCATAGACCTCACACCTCCTTCCCATGGACCTCACACCTTCTTCCCATAGACCTCTCACACCTCCTTCCCATGGACCTCACACCTCCTTCCCATAGACCTCACACGTCCTTCCCATAGACCTCACACCTCCTTCCCATGGACCTCACACCTCCTTCCCATGGACCTCACACCTCCTTCCCATGGACCTCACACCTCCTTCCCATGGACCTCACACCTCCTTCCCATGGACCTCACACCTCCTTCCCATAGACCTCATACATCCTTCCCATGGACCTCACACCTCCTTCCCATGGACCTCACACCTCCTTCCCATGGACCTCACATGTCCTTCCCATAGACCTCACACCTCCTTCCAATGGACCTCACACCTCCTTCCCATGGACCTCACATGTCCTTCCCATGGACCTCACACCTCCTTCCCATGGACCTCACACCTCCTTCCCATGGACCTCACATGTCCTTCCCATGGACATCACACCTCCTTCCCATGGACCTCACACCTCCTTCCCATGGACCTCTCACACCTCCTTCCCATGGACCTCACACCTCCTTCCCATGGACCTCACATGTCCTTCCCATGGACCTCACACCTCCTTCCCATGGACCTCACACCTCCTTCCCATGGACCTCACACCTCCTTCCCATAGACCTCACACCTCCTTCCCATGGACCTCACATGTCCTTCCCATGGACCTCACACCTCCTTCCCATAGACCTCACACCTCTTTCCCATGGACCTCACACCTTCTTCCCATAGACCTCACACCTCCTTCCCATAGACCTCACACCTCCTTCCCATGGACCTCTCACACCTCCTTCCCATGGACCTCACACATCCTTCCCATGGACCTCACACATCCTTCCCATAGACCTCACACCTCCTTCCCATAGACCTCACACCTCCTTCCCATAGACCTCACACCTCCTTCCCATAGACCTCACACCTCCTTCCCATGGACCTCACACCTCCTTCCCATAGACCTCACACCTCCTTCCCATAGACCTCACACCTCCTTCCCATGGACCTCACACCTCCTTCCCATGGACCTCACACCTCCTTCCCATGGACCTCACACCTCCTTCCCATGGACCTCACACCTCCTTCCCATGGACCTCACACCTCCTTCCCATGGACCTCACACCTCCTTCCCATGGACCTCACACCTCCTTCCCATAGACCTCATACATCCTTCCCATGGACCTCACACCTCCTTCCCATAGACCTCTCACACCTCCTTCCCATGGACCTCACACCTCCTTCCCATGGACCTCACACCTCCTTCCCATGGACCTCACATGTCCTTCCCATAGACCTCACACCTCCTTCCCATGGACCTCACACCTCCTTCCCATGGACCTCACACCCCCTTCCCATGGACCTCACACCTCCTTTCCATGGACCTCACACCTCCTTCCCATGGACCTCACACCTCCTTCCCATGGACCTCACACCTCCTTCCCATGGACCTCACACCTCCTTCCCATGGACCTCACACCCCCTTCCCATAGACCTCACACCTCCTTCCCATGGACCTCACACCTCCTTCCCATAGACCTCTCACACCTCCTTCCCATAGACCTCACACCTCCTTCCCATAGACCTCACACCTCCTTCCCATGGACCTCACACCTCCTTCCCATGGACCTCACACCTCCTTCCCATAGACCTCACACCTCCTTCCCATGGACCTCTCACACCTCCTTCCCATGGACCTCTCACACCTCCTTCCCATGGACATCCTCACTCAGCTCATAGCTTACTACAGCTTCATTGTCATCATTGCTTTCATATAGATTTATGTACTGTTATCATTCATTATATAACAGAGGATGGAAGAATCAGGGTGATGGCACTTCTATGGAATTGTTGGATTAAAAAAGTGACATGTCCAAAGTCATGATTCCATGTGTCCATCCCAAACCGCTGGACAGCCCGGTGTGAGACTTTACAGCAGTCCTTCTCATCCAGGACTCTGTGTATTCCTAGGAAACCTGGAGCAGCCCTTCCAGGATTTAGTGGAATCCAATGGATCCTCCAGAGCAGCCTTTCCATGGATTCCTAGGGATCCTCCAGAGCAGCCTTTCCAGGGTTCCATGGATTCCTAGGGATCCTCCAGAGCAGCCTTTCCAGGGTTCAGTGGATTCCTAGGGATCCTCCAGAGCAGCCTTTCCATGGATTCCTAGGGATCCTCCAGAGCAGCCTTTCCATGGATTCCTAGGGATCCTCCAGAGCAGCCTTTCCAGGGTTCCATGGATTCCTAGGGATCCTCCAGAGCAGCCTTTCCAGGGTTCAGTGGATTCCTAGGGATCCTCCAGAGCAGCCTTTGCAGGGTTCAGTGGATTCCTAGGGATCCTCCAGAGCAGCCTTTGCAGGGTTCAGTGGATTCCTAGGGATCCTCCAGAGCAGCCTTTGCAGGGTTCAGTGGATTCCTAGGGATCCTCGAGAGCAGCCTTTCCAGGGTTCAGTGGATTCCCAGGGATCCTCTAGAGCAGCCTTTCTCATCCAGGGTTCCTTGGATCCCCTAGAGCAGCCTTTCCTTGGATTCCATGGGTTTCAGAGGATTCCTATGGTTTCTCCAGAGCAGCCTTTCTTATCCAGGGTTTCACCCAGAGTTCTGTGGATTCCTAGGGATTCTGCAAAACAGCCATTCTCAGCTAGGTTTCCACAAACTCTTAGGGTGCCTCCAGAACAGCCTTTCCCAATCCTGTCTCAATGGATACCTAAAGTTCCATCAGACCAACCTTTTCAGAGTTCCATAGATTCCTAGGGTTCCCCCAGAGCAGCCTTTCCTTATCCAGGGTTCCTTCAGAGGTCGCCAGGGGTTTCTTGAAAAATGAACAATTTTTGCTTCTTAGTTAAGTAGCTACTAACCACTAAAAACAGTTATCTGTAAGGGGTGGATTATTCAATGACCACAAGAGTAAGGCGGTTTCTGCTCACTGACCATCATGGTAATCTATTGTGAGCTGCAGATAGTAATTATTAGCAGGGGTTCCCTGGGATCAGGGAGTCCTCCATGTTAAAATGGTTGCAAGAGGCTGCTCCAGAGGCTGCTCCAGAGGCTGCTCCAGAGGCTGCTAGGGGTTCCTTGAGCGTTTTCTGACTTTCAGATAAGTGACTATAAAAAAAACAATGATCCATTTTAGCTATCTATAAGGGAGGATTCATCCCACTGACACAAATGTAAAGAGCGTTCTTCTCACTGACCATCGCGTTAATGGATTGTGAGCTGTAGATCCAGTAATTAGCAGAGGTTCGCTGAGCCCAGAAAGTTATTTCAAGGGTTCTTCTATGTTAAAAAGGCTGCTTTAAAGTGTAACCACGCTTTTGTGAGTTATGTAGGGCAGTAAAAGGGCAGTAAAATAATATGTGGAAACTTCGAAGCCCTTTTGAAAGCTTATTTTTTACAATATGAGGAGAGAAATCTATTTATAAAGTTGATTATATTGCTGCTCTGTGTTAGAAGACCAATTTAGCCATAAATTGTACAAAGGCGGCGCTATCAGTGTGTTTTTTTTATTTTTTTTAGGGTCCGTGATTTCAGTATATTTTCAGTATGTTTTTGAGTTGTATACATTTTCTCTGATTCTGTTGAGAATCACACCTTTACTTGATCCCATAGCCCTCTGGCACCTGGTGCACTACCAACGAAAGCGTTCTGCACTTCTGATTTAATGGCCAAAACCTTTTTTTTAGTTTTGGATAGAGTAGGGAAGGATTCAAACTTCTATAAAGTGTATACTGCTCTCTCCCCATGAGAGATTTGTTCTTTTTTGTGTCACTAGGACAGGAAGTTAAGGGAATTCCAAAATTTTAAAGTTGTCACTAGAACAAAAGGGTATCTTTTAGAAGACAGTCAGAAATCAGTTCAGGTGACAACTCTAACATCTCCTACTTTTGTAGAGCTTTTCCCTCACTTCCCGTTATGTGTTGAGGACAGGAAGTGAAGGGAAATTTCCTTAAAGGAGAATTAGGGACAACGCTTTTTTGGCCCTACATCTCCTATGGATCACAGGAGTGCGCTTAGTTATGCAGTCCTGTGACCTGTTTTCAGCCGACAACTGGCTAAAGTCCACGGTCAACTGATGTCACGGAGCTGGTCCAGGCTCTGAAAAGATCCCAACCATATGGTCAGGATCCACCCAAAAGCCTGAACCGGCACCTGTCTTGGACTATCAATGCGTTCATGAGAGACTGAGCCAGCCCCTTCCACCTCCTCCACAGCCCAATGCTCCACTGAGTGCAGGAGGGGCAGAGCAGAGAGCCGGAGACTGACAGTCATGGCTCTCTGCTCACTGAAGACTGAGAACTGAGCGACCTCTGGTCTTTGATCGTTCGGTTTTCAGCCCTAGTATCGGCAGGGGACAGATGCAGCTCAGACCAATGCTGCATCCATCTTGGTGAGTATAATGGGCTTTTTTTTTTTTTTTTTCTAACACAATACTTATCTCTTAAAGCGGAGTTCCAGTCTGAAAAAAATAATTAAAATACTGTAACTGCTGACTTTTAATATAGGGACACTTGCCTGTCCAGGGTTTCCCTTACTTACAATGTCAGTGTCTGCACCCCGAGCCGATTCGTCCCTCGGCTTTGGGTGCAGACACTGACATTGTAAGTAAGGGAAACCGGCAATGAAGCCTTCAGGCTTCACAGTTGGTTTCCTACTGCCCGAGTCGCGCTTTGCTTTGTAAATGTTCCTGTCTTCTGGGACTTGTGCATGACCCAGAAGGCAGGGGGGAGGAGAAGGGGCTGAAAATGTCGTAGATCGCCGATCTTACCTAGAAGTGGGTACTTGTCGCCCCTTCCCAAAAAAGTGCCAAATGTGGCAGTGGAGGGAGGGAAGGGTGTGAATAAACCGTGCTTCCCCTTCTGGGTGGTGCTCCGCTTTAACCGGACAAACATATACTTTATCTAAAACTTTAAAAAGTTTTGGTTATATGTACACTTTTAAGTGTCAGCTCAACCAAAAGTGATATACAGTATAATGTATAAGTGGCGCAAAGAAGGTGGATACCATTATTCTAAACGCTAGTAAGGTTTGGGGGTTTCTGCCTACATTTGCCTGCAGGGTGGATTTGATTTAAATCATAATTTTTAAAGAGCAACTGTCATATATGTCCCGCAGTGGCTCCTCCTCTGACCCGTTGATGACTCACCGACAGTCCCATTCACTTTAATAGGACAGCTGGTGATGCGGCAGTGACACAACAAGGTGAGGGACAGGGCAGCAGCAGGTGAGTGGTTCCCCGCTAACCATGATGGATCTGAAATGACAGGTGCTCTTTAAATGTAAGGACTTATTCTTGCTGGTAGTTATAATCTTTAATATTTACAAACAAAATGAAATTTTTCCATGTAGAATAACAAGCTATCAGGTTAGTAAAACAGTGACATCAGAACCGATTCAATCATACAGTTTGTAGTGTACATAGATTTGCAAAACAATGGGATAAAGGAATATTCCTGAACTTTGTTTTTATCTCATGGTTACTGTGAAATTTTGTGAATGCATCAATGCCGAGTAAACGGGAAGTGACGTCATGACGTCGCTTCCGCGTTTACAGTTAGAAGGCTGGAACGAAGGCGCCCACAGAATCGTTCCAGCCCGCCCCCAGCCCCCGGCCACCGATCGAACGGGAGGCCCGATAAGAGCGGCGGAAGGGGGGGATGTCCCCTCCCGCTCCTCCGGTATAACAGCCGAGTGGCTTTTAGCCGCATCGGTTGTTATACTCGGATAGCCGATCGCCGGCTCTAAACAACGGTACCGGGATGATGCCTGCAGCTGCGGGCATCATCCCGGTATAACCCCGGAAAGCTGAGTACGCACATCTGCGTACGCTCGGCGGGAAGGGGTTAAGGACAACTTCACAGCCCCCCCAGCCTAGTGCCTTACCTAATCTATCCTTCCCAGTACCACCTAGTGTTTCCAGGTATAGACAAGCATGGGACTTCCTGTGTGCCAATGCTCATGTGTAACAGCCAATCCCTAGGCTTAGGCAACATCACATGACCACGGCAGTGGCGTCACTGCACCCCTTAGCATCCGAAACCTGTGCAATAGGGATTTTAGTAGCAGTTGTGATGTAGGCAGGTGCTATGGTGGCTCTCTGACAAGGTAAGTATTGGCAGATAGGGTTTGGCCATTTACAAAGACAATGTCACTTTACCCTGAATGGGCAAGGTGACAGTGGGGTTTATTTACTAAAACTGGAGAGTGCTAAATCTGGTGCAGCTCTGCATGGTAGCCAATCCGCTTCCAGGTTTTTTTGTCAAAGTTTAATTGAACAAGCTGAAGTTAGAAGCTGATTGGCTACCATGCAGAGCTGCACCAGATTTTGCACTCTCCAGTTTTAGTAAATCAACCCCTATGTCTCTTTAAATGTGCTAGCCTAATTCTTCTTATAGGTGAACACTGCTCACAAATAAAAGGGCTGCAGTCCGCTTATTTGCAAAACTACAGTAATATATATATTGCATACATTTTTTTTTTTTTTTTGAATGTCTAACTTCTCACAACTTTCACGCCTTGTGACATATTGAAACAAGCAAGTCACATGCGTAGTTGTGTTTGATATCCTGACGCTCTTCCTCAGTGTGATACTTGCACAGCTCACAGTCATTCTATTATATTTCAGGTTCCACCAATGGCTTGGGGATTTGTCTGGTGCCAGCAACTGTCGTAGAATTTGAACGTTTGCAGGTCAGCCTGTAAATGAATGTCCAGTTTGATGTTTAAGTCGGGATTATCAGTCTTCTTGCACAAAATGAAGAAGCAGAATATAAGGACTCTCTCTCTGATTCTATGCATGTTCTCCTATCTCTTGGTGGGAGCTGCCGTCTTTGATGCCCTTGAATCAGAGTCTGAAACCTCTAGAAAACGGATCCTGGAGGAAAAAAGAACTGACCTGAAAAAGAAATATGATTTTTCTGACGAGGACTATCGAGAGATTGAGCGCGTAGTTCTGCAGTCCGAGCCTCACCGTGCAGGCAAGCAGTGGAAATTCGCTGGCTCCTTTTATTTTGCTATTACAGTAATCACTACCATAGGTAAGAGTTTTGCCTCCTTTATTCAATCACATTTATTCCAGAGCACAACCTATATTCTTATTCTTCATGTAGCAGATTGTAATACATGTTGCATTATGTCCTGAAAAGAAACATTTTACTTTTCATACTGATTGCATGCTGTTCAGCCTTTGAAAGCTTTTACCTTATTAAAAAAAAAAACCCTTTAAAATAAAATCTAATGCCGCATACACACGATCGGAAAGGCTGCCGGCAAAACTCCGATGAGAGCTTTTTGTCGGAAAATGCGACCGTGTATATGCTCCATCGGTCTTTTGCTGGTGGAATTGAGAATATGTTCTCTATTTTTCGGTCAGGAAAAGTTCCTATCCGAAAATGCAATTCGGACGCGCAAAAATTCACGCATGCTCGGAAATAATTTGACGCATGCTTGGAAGCATTGAACTTCATTTTCTGGGCTTGTCGTAAGTGTTGTACGTCACCGCGTTCTTGACGGTCGAAAGTTCAGAGAACTTTTGTGTGACCGTGTGTATGCAAGGCAAGCTTGAGTGGAATTCTGTTGGAAAAACCATCCAAGTTTTTTTTTCTCACGGAAATTCCGATGGTGTGTACGCGGCATTAGCCTTAAAGAGGTGTTCCAGCCACCCCATGAAAACTTTAAAGTCAGCAGCTACAAATACTGTAGCTGCTGACTTTTAATATTAGAACACTTACCTGTCCAGGGAGCCCACGATGTCGGAACCCCGGCTGTCGGGTGCTTCTGCCGCCTTTGCCGGTAAGGGAACCCGACCTTGAAGCCTTGCGGCTTCTGCGCATGCGCGAAGCACGCTGCGCTTTCTAATTGGTCCAGCGGCGGAGGAAGGAGGAGGGGGGCCAAACTTCCGTGGCGCCGCCCCTGGAAGCGGGGTATGGGTAACTGTCAAAAAACAGGTGTAGGTAAATAGTGTATGACACCGTGAATTCCTGTGCTAAACAAGTGATTAAAAAAGAATAATTGGTGATAGGAATTACTTATATTTATATTTAATTTTATTCCTAACATTCAAGGTTGCTGCTCTCAAAGTGCATGTGCCTTTAAAAATGTGAACCGGATAAGAGCGTTACCATACACTATACTAATACATCACCAAATAAATCATAAAAATCTCATATCAAATATAAAATAACAATATATAAAGTCCATAAATTCCAGTGAACAAATTAATAAATATATAAAGTTGTGAATCCAAGGAGGTTTTTCCAGTGCAACTTCAACTTAATCGGATGTGCAGTATAAAGTGCCAAGACAAACATCGGTGTAAAATGTGTGCTCCCCTCTGTGTGCCCTCTCACTCACCAGAGATCCAGCACTCCCATAACGGAAGTCAAATGCGCTTTGAGAGGGTGGCTGGGCTTAGTAGTCCGATTGGCTGTATCACTGCGGCTTGCGTTGTTCTCACTGAGCCATCAGAAATCCCGGAATCCCATTGAGAAGTGTGTAAACATTATGAGGATTGCTGGGCTCTGTGGTCCCACAGGCTGTAACTCCAGCTACAAAAGGTTTTGTCCTCAATGAACCTCCAGGGATGGGTACAAATGGCAAAATAAGCTATATAGTGTAATTCTGTATATTTATTGTATAACATCCAAAATTCCAGGCACTCCACTCATATTAAAAACAATGTAAAGCCGAAACCCGAAGTAGCTGGCCGCAAATGATGTCACCACCTATGGTCACCTGACCGGTTTCGTCCCGCCCACGGGTCGTTTTCAAAGGTACCCCTCCCCCCTGAAAGGTGCCAAATGTGGCACCAGAGGGAGGAAGGAGACAGATAAGTTTGAGTGGAACTCTGCTTTAAGTTGTTGCCATTGTTCTAAACAGTTAAAATTGTTTGTCTTCGTTTTTTATTTTTATTTTTGCTTTTTATTAGTTGTTCAAAAAATAGTCTATTTAAGAGGAATTTAAATGTTACTAAACCCAGTAAAATCAGTCTGTATATGCTGTATCTGTTTTAACCTGTCTTCTCTGATCCTCCCATTCTTCCACTGTCCCCAATCCATCTCCTGATAGAACAGAGCCTTGGGGGCAAGCTGCACATGGTCAGTTTGGTGTGTATTGCTAGAGTTTTTTTTTATTCTTGGGAGGGTGCATGTGATCAGTACCGGGCCAATCAGCAGTGTCCAAATGGGGTCAGGGGTCCTGCAGCCTCATAGGACAATCAGGGGAGAATGAAGACTCCTCCTACAAGCTTTAAAGGAGAAGTTTAGCCTGGGCTCGTTTGGCTGGGCTTGTCCTATGGATCGCAGGAGTACAATTTGTGTTGCACACCTGGTACCCATTTTCAGCAGAGAGCGGGTTGAAGTCTGCTCTCTGACGTCACAGAAATCAGTCCAGGCACCGCGTCATCACGATAATGGGAGTCTGGATCCGCTAGGTGCCTGGACTGATACCCGTCTCAGCCTCTCATCGAACCACTGGGAAGCTGAGGCGGCCACTTCCCGCCCCTCCACAGCTCAGCGCTCCTGTGAGCGCAGGGGGGTGGGCAGAGCGGAGAGCTGTGATTGACATCTGCAGCTCTCTGCCCAGTGAAAGAAGTCACTGCTGATGTAAAAAGGTATGTAGCAGTTTATATTTACTAAAACTATTGTGTTTCCATGTATTGTGTACTGTGGGAGACCAGATATAGTGAATGCAGGCTCCTGGGTTTAGTAACACTTTCAGCCCACTTTATTGTGGCTCTGCACTGGCGCTGCCATTATTGATAGTCCAGCACATGTGCAGATGCACCGAGGGCTGTGCCCGGCCTTTGGGATTTTGCAGAACCCTGTGCCGCATCTGCGCACATGCTAAGCAAGAGAAGTGGAAAGGTCTCTGCGGGGTCCCAAAGCCTGGCAGAGATCTTCAGCACATCTGTGTGTGCAATGTCATTCTTGCCCAGGTGAGAATGGTGCCAGTACAGACCTGCAGCACCAAGAAATAAGAAAGCAATGGATAAAAAATAATAAAAATATTCAGTTGTGGAAGAGCGAAGGGGCTGGAGCCACGTACATCCGCATTGTTTTTTAGGGTGAAGATTCAATTTAAGGTGGTACTAAATGCTTGGCAAATTAACCTTAATGCATTCTCTGCATTAAAGCGATCGTAATGGATGTTTTAAAAAAACAAACATGTCTATACTTACCTGCTCTGTGCAACAGTAATGCACAAAGCGGCCCTAAACTTCCTCTTCTCGGGTTCCCCCGCCAGCGCTGCTGACTCCTCCTCCTTGTTGAAGCGGCTTCCCATGGGGGCACTCCTGATCCCCGCTGCTACTCCCTTTGCTCCCTTGTCACTGGCTTTGATTGACAGCACTGGGAGCCAATACTAAAGGTTTTTTTTTTTTCAAATAATAAACATGCAATAATTACCTGCTCTGTGTCGTGGTTTTGCACATAGCACGCCTGATCCTCCTCTTCTCAGGTCCCCCGCCAGTGCTCCTAACCCCTCCGCTGAGTGCCTCCATAGCATTTGTGCAAGCTCACTCCTTAGCCCCGCTGTAGACAGAGTGGGGCTCGGCCTCACTTCCGCTCATGGCTGTGATTGACAGCAGTGGGAGCCAGTGGCTCCTGCTGCTGTGCCTGAGCCAGCAAGAAAGAAAAGAGTCGGGAGAGCAGCTGCTCTTGTGTACATTGCTGGAACAAGATCAGGCTCAGGTAAGTATTAGGGGTGGGGGGGGGGGGTTAGCTGCACACTGAAGGTTTTTTACCTTCATGCAGAGAATGCAGTAAGGTGAAAAACCTTCAGCCTGTAGAACCACTTTAAGGTAAAAAAAACCTACCAATTACCTTTTTAATGCCCCCCCCCCCCCATCTCAAACACTTACCTTTAGTATCATGGTGCCGCCACAATTTACATGCTTCCCTCCACTGCTTCTGGGTTATAGAGGGGGCTGCTGAGGGCAGTTGAGCGATAGGGTCCTGCTGACGTGAGTAAAATTGCTAGGTGTAGGGAGCAGGGGCGTGGCTAAGGAGACACCCGCAATCAGGCAGGGAGGCCAGCGTCTTAAGGGACTGTCCAATGGAGAAGAACAGCAATAATTATAAAGAAAAACAATCTTCCTCCAATGTAGTTGTGGACGTCCTCTTCTTCCCTTTTTTTTTTTTTTGTTAAGGTTTATTACAACTGTAACAAAGGTGTCTGGGCTGCTTACAGTAGCCTTCAGAATTCCAATTCCAATATGCTTTGGGTATGGATGGACCTTTTCTCAGCCTGCACCTTCACTAGCCAGCATCATCCAACTCCTCAGACCCTGACAGCCTGATCGGGGACCCTTAAGCATTTATCATGGGTCACTTTTGGAATTCCAGTTCATAGTTTTCTCATAAAAGTTATGCTGGCACACTTCACAAACTGATTTTACAATTTCCTCTATGGCTTGTGATTGAACACAGTAATCACTTGATAACTTTCAGGTACTTTGCATTGACTCACATTTGAAATGGTTTGGCTTCTCTTTCAGTTGCTCAGAGAGATGCTTTAAAGCAGTGGTTCTCAACCTGGGGGTCAAATGATGATTTGCCAGTGGTCACTGAATCCTGGGCTGTTCCTGAAGCCTGCACCGCTCTCCCAGCCTTTTGTAGCCGCCTAGCTGGGCTGTTCCTGGAGCCCGTGGCCACCCATTCAGCCTCTTTGCAGCCGCCCATTCAGTTCGCAACATGGCTGGGGGGGGGGGGAGACTAGATGTCAGCTGACTGGTGCGGAATATTAAGAGGGAGGGGCTGGAGGAGACCCTATCTCCTGATTTTGGCATAGGTGTCACTGCTACGAGACACCACAAAGTCTGAGACACAGTGAAGTCGGAGACACAGTGAGTAATACTACCTGTGATTAGAGTTGCCATTAAAAGTCCCCACTACAGTTCTCAGATCAGCAGATGTCCTTGATCAAGAGCACCAAAAGCTCCCCCCCAGCACTGCCACTGCCCCCTTAATGACCATGCCATTTTTTGCGATACGGCACTGCGTCGCTTTAACTAACAATTGCATGGTCGTGCGACACTGTACCCAAACAAAATTGATGTTATTTTTACCCGCAAATAGAGCTTTTTTTTGGTGCTATTTGATCACCTCTGTGGTTTTTATTTTTTGCGCTATAAGCGCTATAAAAAAAGACAGACAATTTTGAAAGAAAAACCATATTTTTTTGACTTTTTGCTATAATAAATATCCCCAGAAAAAAAAATTCTTCTTCATTTTAGGCTGATATGTATTCTTCAACATCTTTTTGGTAAAAAAAAATCGCAATAAGCGTATATTGATTGGTTTGCGCAAAAGTTATATCGTCTACAAAATAGGGAATAGATTTATTGCATTTTTATTATTATTTTTTTACTAGTAATGGCAGTGATCAGTGATTTTTAGCGGGACTGCGATATTGCAGCGGACAAATAGGACGCTTTTGACACTTTTTTGGGACCATTGACATTTATATAGCGATCAGTGCTATAAATAACCACTGATTACTGTATAAATGTACTGGCAGGGAAGGGTTTAACACTGGGGGAGGGGATCAAGGGGTTAAATGTGTGTCCTAGGGAGTGTTTCTAACTGTAGAGGGGATGGGACTGCCTGGAGGAGACTGACTGATCGCTGTTCATAATCAGTATGAACAGCAGAGCTGTCTCCTCTCTCCTGACAGAACGGAGATCTGTCTGTTTGCATTGACAGATCTCCATTCTGTCTCTCTTTGGAGCGATCGCGGGTGCCCGACGAACATTGTGGCCACCAGGCACGCGCATCGTCTCCGTCATCACGCACACGCCCCCCCTAGTCGTCTTAAAGGGGCCGACGTACAGCTGCGCCGATTCACCCAGGGGAGCCAACCTGCCACAGTATAACTGCGGGGGCTGGTACTTAACTGGTTAAACACACTGCTCCATTACGTCTGCCTTACTTCCTGGTCAGACTTTAGGTCATGACACAGGTAGGAGTTGACCAGCTGATCTCATTAGCACACAGCCTACATCATCTACCTTCAGCTGGTCAGCTCCTTCCTGTGTCATGACCTAAAGTCTGTCCAGGAAGTAAGGCAGAAGTAATCGAGCAGCGTGTTTAAACATCCATGAAGAGAGTGAGGTAAGCGTCTGTACAATTAATAGAAAGCGGTTTTATTTTTTGCAAAATAGGTACATTAAAGCTATATTGGTACATGGGGGAGCTGGAATTTAGATAAAAGTGAATAAATTTGAACTTAGCCTTTAAGCTACTTTTTATTTTCTTTGATCTACTTGGAGTTGCTTTTGCATTCACATTGGTTTGCCTGGGGAAACTCAGAGGCAAACAAGTGTCCATGTACATGAGCCCTATAGGGTTACCATGATATGTGTAACTTGAAGCCCAAATGCATTACCACATTTTCTTTGCATCTGGGTTACTTTTATTCCTTAATAAATAAATGCTAAAGCAGTTTTTATTCATGTGAAGAAAGTGTTAACCCCTTATCTTTTAAAGAACTATTACCCACTTTGTTTTAATGGTGGCCATGTAAGCTTGGAAAGGTGGCGGCTGAGACTACTAATAACCATCAGTTGGGCCAGGAAGGAGACATAGACATGGAGTCCCGTGGGTCCAAGAGAAGAAGGGATGTATCCTGACCCCACTAGCACTGATTTTTTATTTATTTTTTGTTTTGCTAGAATGGTCAAGAACCAATAGACTGTCCAAGAAGGCTGACAGTATCACCAGGTATTTACAGGTAGTTCCCAACTTTTAAAATGTCGGTTTACATACACTTTAAAGAAGAATTTCAGGTATGGCATTTTTACATAGTTACATTATTCCAAGTTGGACCAATGTAACTAAGACCAGCCATAGACCAAACGAAAAAAATGCCGGATTCCCTCCATAAATACTGACTGACTGTCTTGATGGGGGGGAATTTCTCTCGCGGAGCCATTGTGTTCCCTCCCCCCTGCTGGGAGAACACTGTGATTTTTGCTAGTGGATATATTAGCTGCTAGGAATAACCACATGTAAAATCCGACAGGCTGGTTGTGCCCAAGTTGATCGACTTGGGTACGTTCAGCCTGCCCATACATGGATCAAATCTTGGCCAGTTCCTGCTGAACAGACTGAGATTCGAACCATCTATGGCCGGCTTAACTATGCATATACCATACCTGTGGTATCTGTCTAGAAGCTGGAAAACATTGTGGTAGATGACACTACTCCAGGGTTCTCTACTAGCTTCCAGGTCCTGTGCTGAGTGGCTGCCCTGCTGCAGTGTGAACACAGGAGGTTGGCCGTTTAGCACATGCGCCATTTAGAAGGAGCTTTCCATTATCTCAATGAATGCAAAACCTTCTCTAATTGGGCAAGGTGGAGAGACAGGTCAGTGACATTATGCTCCTCATCTCATCCATGCAAAGCATTCTCTGAATGGTGCATGTGCGGAGCGACCATCCTCCTGTATTCACACTGCACAGGACCCTGAAGCTAGTGGAGATCACTGGCATAGTAGTGTCTACTTCAGTGATTTCCAGCTTCCAGTGGCGTTAGCTAACTATGGTAAAAATAGTTACATTGGTCCAAGCGGGACTGTTGTAACTATGAAAAAATTGCCATACTTAGAATAGACATCATCTGAAATCGCACAATTTCAAAGCCGCATGTCAGTGCGACTTGGGACACATCTGTGCGGCTTCATACCCAGATGTCTATCCAAGTTACACCTGAAATCAGCAAAAGTAGTGCAGGAACTACTTTTTCAAATCGATGCGGCACCGAAGTCGGCGTTGCATAGATTTGAACATTGCCATTACCGAATGTAGGGTGCGCCTTGTCATGGGATTTGACCTGTCAAAATCGCTCCAGTGTCAACGGGGGCTAAAGGTCAACCTGTATATCAAAGCAAATCATTTGTGACGTCAGAAGTATCAGTATCCGATACTAGTATTTGCCCGAGCACTTGTACTCGAGCAAATGCCCCGATGCTTGATCCGATACCTGGGCAGTCAGGGATGATCGGTGCAGCGGTGGGGGGAGTTACAAGCACCTATCCCCCTGTATAGATTTCAATATATATATGACAGCCACTTCTCCTCTCCCCCCTCCCCCCGTGGCTTTCAGCTGCTACAGTATATTGAAATCTATACAGGGGGATCGGTGCTTGTAACTCCCCCCACCTCCGCACCGATCATCCCTGACTGTTCCTGTATCCTCCTCCAGTCCCCCTCTGCTCCCTTGTCCGTGCTGCGTTCCCTTGTCCGTGCTGCGTTCCCTTGTCCGTGCTGCGTTCCCTTGTCCGTGGTCCTGTTCCCTTCTCCGTGTTCCGTTCCCTTCTCCGTGCTCCTGCCCCCCCTCTGTGCTCCTCCGCCCCCTTTGTCCTGGATCTTTCAGGATGGAGAGTGGAGTGAGAAGCCGGTAAATCTGTCATTTACCGGCTCCTTCCTTTTCCAAATGTGTTTACTATGCTTCAGTTTATGAATGGAGAGGAGCCACTGTCTCTTGTCCATTCATCTCCAGTGCAGCTGAGGCTGCAGAGAAAGGGACTGGGGAATCTGTGTCCTCAGTCCCTTTCTATGTTTCAAAGGGGAGATGTCAGGGGTCTGTTTAGACCTCTGATATCGCACCAAAGCCCCCCAACAGAGCTGATTAAAAAAAAAATGTAATAAATATTTAAAAGGTTAAATTAAAATAAATAAATTGTAAATAAATTGTAAAAAATAAATTGTAAAGAAAATTGTAAAAATAAATAAATAAATAAAAATGTAAAACTACTCACACAAGCACACGTCATCAGTCAAGCGTCACCAGTGCTGCATATTAGTGCCACTGTCACATGAAGTTAAAAGAAAAGTATCAGTACTTGTACTCGGTCTTAAAGTGGTATCGGGACAACCCTAGCCAGAAGCACCTAAATGCATTTTGCATTTGACTCGCCTTTGAGTATGAAATGTGTCTTCACAAGCCTTTAAAGCGGAACTCCATGTTGACAAAAACCCCCAACATACTTATGCACACACAGACTTTCTGAAAGTTGATATTTGCATATACTTGGGCATGGTCCGCCCCTATGTTGCAGTACTTAGCCCTGGCAATATGTGTTTTCACAGTGCATGTTGTATTCCGGGATGGAGAAAGGGGGTGTTGGGAGTTGGGACATTTTAGGTACCGTAAGTCTTGTGTCGTAGTCTGCAGGCTGTTTAAATATAGGGGCAGATCTTGCACCTTGTGACATCTTCTATCCATCACATACCGTGTATTGGCTTAATACCTATTTTGCATTGAGAAGTTCTGCTTTAACCCTTTGTGACCAGAGACGATTGCTTTCCCAGGTTAAATTTTGCATCATCAGCATGCATCAGTTATCATAACAATCTTCCCATGACTAATTTACACCCTTAAATAATTTGTATACATATTTATTATTTACTAAGGACATTTAAGGTTTTTTATTTGGTACACTGCTCTGTTTTTCTTATAGGCTCTTATAAGTTCTATACGAAAATGTTCATTATTTTTAATAGTGTACTTGTATTTGACAATTGCACTATTAAATACATGACAGTGTTTGAAGGTGATGATGTGTCATCTGCAAGCTAAAAGCTTTGATTTTTGTTAGGAGAGCCCCCCGGCCTGCATGCAATCTCTATGCTAGAGCTGACCTAGTAGTCATATGATTGGAAACCACTAGGGATGCACCGATATATCGCTGGCCGAAAATAGGGTTAACTGCGCTTTTCTGGTAGGAAAAAAGGTACCGATAATGGCCACTGAAAATGCATGCGATTTTGACGTGATTTTCAAAGGTTATGTGACTCACAAACCTTATCAAAAAAGCAACATGGGTGTGTTTTTGATGCGTTTTCAATAGAGAGGTGCGTTACACCGCAATGGAAGCGAAACGGACCAGTGTGAAGACATACATAGAATTTAAAGGGATGCATTTTTTCCTAACTGTTTTGCGTTTTTTTTTTAAATGCAAAAGCACTGATTTCTGGAAAGTGCATCCTGAATTTTTGGTTTCTGTCCAGAATTCTCATTTCGGTGCACCACTAGAAACCACGCTTATTTATTTATGTCTCTATAATTTTTTGTTTACTATATGTTAAACTACTTTAGTCCGAGAGGTGCAAGGTTTATTTGTTTTTATGTGTTTTCCTATTTTTGATACTTCATGGATTAATGTGACATCTGTATGTGTGTTTAATAATAAAAAAAAAAAATTATTTGATTAAAAAAAAAAAAAAAGAAAAGAAACGCTGATTGGGCAGTGGAGACCTTGGTTGTTGTTGGCAGTCAGGATTGGAAAACTGCAGCAGTGTAAAAAAGTCAGCAGCTAGGAAACATTTATTAACCCTTTCTTTTGCATGGGGCATTGTGATTGGAAATGTTAATTTACAAGTTGTGGGCAGGAGGGCTATAGGTGTTCTTTTATTGAGACTACTGAATTTAGTGAAGTTGGGTTACTTAACTTTAAAGTAATCGTTTTTATATTATTATCAAAGTTAAATAATCATGGATGCACTAAAATAGGGATGGTATACAGTAATTCAGCAGTTGACAGCTGACAATGTACCATACAATCTGATTGTACAATCTCCTTTAGCTCTTCAATCAACTATGTAGTGGAAGGGCCGGCCTAATGCAGAAATTCACTGTAGTATCCTGTGCTATATACAGTCAGTGCCTGTTTTTTCTAGGTGCTGCTCAAGCTATTTTTTTTTTTCCAATAAATACAAAGTGTTCTCTGATTAACCGAGGCGAATAGATCATGACGTCATTTGCCGCTCCTCTCTATCACATTTAGGCCCCTTTCACACTGGTACGACACGACAGTCATATGACTGTGCATCCGACTTTGCCCTGCGACTTGAAGTCCGACTTCAATGAACAGGGATCCGTCTTTGATCCCCGACAATACCAGACACTGTCTCTGGTATGAATCTTTAGGGGGGAACTCCACGCCAAATAAAAAAAAAAAGGGGCATGGGTTTCCCCTCCAAGAGCATACCAGGCAGGCCCTTCGGTCTGGTATGGATTTTAAGGGGAACCCCCATGCCGAAAAAAACTGCGTGGGAGCCCCCCCCCAAATCCATACCAGACCCTTATCGGAGCACACAGCCCGGGCAGGTCAGGAAAGGGGGTGGGGACGAGCGAGCGCCCCCCCCCACTCCTGAACCTTACCAGGCCGCATGCCCTCAACATGGGGGGGGGTGCTTTGGGGCAGTGGGGCCTTGCGCCCACCACCCCAAAGCACCTTGTCCCCATGTTGATGAGGACAAGGGCCTTTTCCAGACAACCGTGGCCATTGGTTGTCGGGGTCTGCGGGCGGGGAGCTTATCGGAATCTGGAAGCCCCCTTTATCAAGGGGGTCCCCCAGTCAAAAATAAAATGCACTACACAGATTTTTAAAGTAATTTATCAAGACAGCTCCGGCGACTTTTTCTCCCCTCTCCGGCTCTTCTGCCTCCTCTGCTGATGTCTTCTGCCTCTGCCGGTTCTTCTCCGTTGATGTCTTCTAGACCACTCTGGTGATTCTCCGCTGTCTTCTCTCTCTGTTATTCTTTTGATTTTGACTCAACGCTCTCCCCCGCTCTAATGCTGGGTGCGCGGTGTGCCACTACTTATATTTTGCATGGGGCGGGGTCACCGGGAGAGAGCGCCGAGTCAACATTGGAGGAAGAACAGAGAGAGAAGACAGCGGAAAAGACCCGGCAAAGGCAGAAGACAGCGGACAGAGGGAGAAGAACTGGAGAGGGCTAGAAGACATCAGTGGAGAGCAAAGAAGACCCAGAGAGGCGAGAAGAAATCGGAAGCGACGCCGGTGCTGCATAATAAATTACTTTAAAAACATGTGTACTGTGTTTAATTTTTGACACTTTTTTTTTTAGGTGAATGGGTGGGGGTACAATGTATCCGATACTCGTTCACATGGGGGGGCGGGATCTGGGGGCCCCCTTGTCATGCGACTTTGCAGTCCCAAGTCACAGGACAAGTCGTACAAATGTGAAAGGGGCCTAAATCATAGAAAACCTTGTATTTAAAAAGAACAAAAAAACAAGACTTTCTCTAAATGGCGGAGGTTCTGAGCAAGCAACCTTCTGTGTTCATACTTACCTAAGCCCCATCTCGATCCAGTGATGTTGCACGGGACTCTCCCTCCTGATTGGCTGAGACACAGCAGCGGGTGCCATTGGCTCCCGCTGCTGTCATTTAAAGTCAGTGAGCAGTGGCGGTCCGTCCATTAGGGGTGCCCGGGCACCGCCCCCTCTCTCCTCGCCAACCCCTATATGCAGTGGATATATTCATGCATAGCATGAATGTATCCTCGGTCGCCGGGCACATGAATTACAGTGGCCAGGGTTTTTTTTGTTTTTTTTTTTGAAGCGCATGATTAGAGGCTCTAGGCTTCAAAATAGGGTGGGCTTGGGTCGCAGAGGATGCGTCCGGAGCCCACCTAGGTGTGCTGCAACACCGATGTCAGCCGGCCACCCGCGATCGCTCTACAGAGAGGCAGAACAGGGATCTGCCTATGTAAACAAGGCAGATCCCTGTTCTGACAGGGATGTACACTGAGATCTTCTGTTCCTAGTAATCAGGAACAACGATCTCTGTGTTCTTCTTGTCAGTCCATCCCCCACACAGTTAGAAAACACTAGCAGGGAACACTGTTAACCCTTCTATCGCCCCTGAGGTTAACGCCTTCCCTGTCAGATTTGTCCGCCACAATGTCACAGTCCCGCTAAAAATCACTGATCCTCCCCATTGCCAGTAAAAACAATATATATTTTTTAAAAATCCCTAAATCTATCCCATATTTAATGTGAAATTGTGTGAATGCATCAATGCAGTGCATGTTATATCTGCTTGGAGTCATTGAGTTTACCAAAAATGTAAATATTGCAGAGTATACGGCCTCATCTACATATCTAAGCTCCATTTCATGTGGAATAAACAAAACCATTAAGGTATCTCAAATAGAAAACTATCTTTAGATAGATTTTTACTCCAAAAGCATTTTATCAACATAAATTTGATAAAAATCTAAAAAATCGATTCAAATCAAAAATATCAGATTTAAATTTAAAAAAAAAAAAAATCATTGATTTATATCCACCCTGGGGTGCACTTGGTCAGCAACAATGTTTAGGTAGGTGGTAAGAGTTGGTCACATCCACATGAATGGTAGGAGTCAAGGTCTCCCAGCCGGCCATTGCCCAAATCATCTTCATGCCGCTGTCAAGCTTTATTTCTTTACTGCATCCTGGTGCCATCTCTTCCCCAGACAAGTGACACACGTGCACCTGGCCATCCACATGATCTAAAATAAAATGTGATTCATCAGACCAGGTCACCTTCTTCCATTTCTCCGTGGTTCGGGTCTGATGCTCACATACCCATTGTAGGTGCTTTTGGCTGTGGACATGGGCCAGAATGGGCACTCTGACCGGTCAGTGCCTACGCTTCCCCATACAATAAAGTGAGATGCCCTTTTTTTTTTTCTGCTTTCAATACATCAACTTCAGGGCCAACATGTTTACGTGCTGCTTATATATCATACTGACATTTTTGATGCCATTTTAAAGAGATAATCATAAAGTTATGTCTGATCGGTGTACAGTATATAGTGGCGTGCAGTCCTGAAATCCTACTCCCTTCATGCTAACCCCCCCCCTCCAAATAATTAACCAAGATGTTGAGATAAGTGGAATATAGTAGACAGACCGGCCGCTATACTATTTGATCGTGGTTCACAGAGCTGTCACCACAGCTACAGTACAGTATATAGTAACGGCATTGACAGATCCATTTATATACACCCTTAATGCCGTGGGAAATTAGGTTTTATGTAGACTTGTTTACTCATTACTTTGTGTAGCTATAGGAAAAATCTACCATAAAATATGGATGAAGGTTATCTTGTTATTTTGCAATGATGAAAGTTACGTGACCATGGAAACAAACCATGTCTTTGTTATCCTATATCCTTCTGGTTCTCGGGCTCCCAGAACGCTAACATTTAATGTGATCACTCAAGATATGGAAAATCAAGAGACAATACAAGGATGGTCGTTAGTCGCCTTCCTCCCAATTAGTCCATCTGCCTGCAAAGAAACGGCGTCACTGCCCAGCTTTAAATGGCAGCCTAGCCCTGCGCCAACGGTGATGGACATTGTTACATTAGTACGGCCTTTAAAGGGGCAGTTTGTTGTTCACCCCTTATGTAATTGTACGTACTCTGTATCATCCCATGATGGACCGCTAGTTTTATGCCTTTAATAAAAGTATATGCCTATATTTAACCCCTTCATGACCACGTTATAGCTGTACAACAGCTACAGCGCGTCCGGCCCCTGCGGCCTGCATCGGCAGTGATCTATGATTGCTGTGTCCTTCAGACTCAGCAGATCCCAGATCAGGGTAAAGAGCCAATTAAGGCAGCTCTTGAACACGTGATCAGCTGTGTCCAATCACGGATGTAAACAGGATTTGCCAGTTATCGGCAATCCTCCCTTCACGCTGATGGGGCGAGAGGAGAGGAGAGCCGAAAACCGGCAAATCCACACAGGGGACATCTGCACTGACAATCAGAGCACTGATCATCCGTATCCTTATTATCAGTGCTGCCAATCTGTGCCCAGCAGTGCTGCCAATCTGCAAATCTGTGCTGCCAATCTGTGCCCAGCAGGGCTGCCAATCTGTGCCCAGCAGGGCTGCCAGGGCTGCCAGTGCTGCCAATCTGTGCCAAGCAGTGCTGCCAATCTGCAAATCTGTGCTGCCAGTGCTGCCAATCTGTGCCCAGCAGTGCTGCCAATCTGCAAATCTGTGCTGCCAGTGCTGCCAATCTGTGCCCAGCAGTGCTGCCTCATCTGCGCACACCAGTGAAGGAGAAAAATTACTTATTTACAAATTTTTATAACTAAAGATACTAAGAAACATTAGTTTTTCAAAATTGTCGCTCTTTTTTTAAATTTGTTTAGCAAAAAATAAAAAACCCAGCGGTGATTAAATACCACCAAAAAAGCTCTACCTGTAAAAAAAAAAAAAAAATGATAGAAATGTTATCCGGCTCCTTGGGATAACAGCCGAGCGGCTGTCTGGGTCTCTATTTGCTTTCAGTTCTGAACAGTAAGGCAGGGAGAAATCCAGCCAGATCTGTGTGTTGTGTTTACTAACACACAGATCTCTGTGCTGTGATTTGGCCACAGCCGATCAGCAGGTATACACCAAAAATGATTGGCTATAGCCTGCTGACAAATTAGTGCTGTGTCCAATCACAGCACAGGTCAGCAGGGGGCGTGTTCATGCACGCCTCTAAACCAGGATGCATGAGGTTAAAATATGTACACATTTTGAACTAGCAGTAAAAGTGCATTAAACCTAACCCTCATTCACCTCTGTAGCTTTTGTGGGGAAATTCATCTTCTTCAAAGTTCACAACAGAAGCACTGAAATCTTAGATTTGCTCTTATTAGTGTTTCTAAACCCAGGACCCTGCATTCTCTATATCTGGTCACAGAACATGGAAATGCAATAGTTTTAGTAACTATAAACGGCTAAATACCTTTTTCTCATCAGCGGTATATAACAGTCTTGTGACTTCTGTCAGTGTCTTGTTAAAGCTTGTAGGAGATCTTGGTTTTTTTTTTCTCCTTGGACTGCCCTATGAGACTGCAGGACCCCTGACCCTCTGTCTGCACAGTGCTGATTGACCCTGTGCTAATCATGTGCACCCTCCCAAAAATAAAACCTCTCTAGGAATACACACCAAACTGAGCATGTGTAGCTTGCCACCAAGGCTCTGTTCTATCAGAGGTGGATTGGGGACAGTAGAAGGGCAGGATCAGAGAAGCCAGGATCAAAGTGATTGTAAGGCTTCGTGTTTTATTTTTCTAAAATAAGAAACACATCATACTTACCTCCACTGTGCAGCTCGTTTTGCACAGAGTGGCCCCGACCATCCTCTTCTGGGGCCCCCGGCGGCTCTCGCGGATCCTCTCCGCATCAGATATCCCCCCCAGGAGAAGCACTCTCCCAGGGGGTTACCTTGCAGGCGCGCTCCCGAGTCCAGCATTTGAGTCCATAGACACGAATGCCAGACTCAGACCCGGCGCCCGCGTCATTGGATTTGATTGACAGCAGCGGGAGCCAATGGCTGCGCTGCTATCAATCTTTCCAATCAAGACCCTGTGCAGAAAGGGAGAGCGCATCTCCACCAGGGAAATTTACGGGGCACAGAAAAGTCAAACTGGGGGCTAGGGGCCGGTCACTGCCAGAATTTTTTTCACCTTAATGCATTGGATGACTTTTTACTCAATACGGAGGATTAACCCCTTAGGTTCCACATTGAGCATAACAAGCATGCTGTACTTCATATACACACTGATTTTACTGTTTTTTACTGAACACTTTAATTTCTATTGCAGCAGAATCTTACCCGCCCTGTTTTGTAAATATACAGCTGGTGCTCCTTAGCTGTTAGGCCTAGTTTACACTGTTGGGGGGGGGGGGGGGGGGGGGTAAAAATTGGCGGTCGTGATTGTGTACACAGCAAAAATGTCCGGCGGTCAGTGCTGCAGCTGAACGCACCATTCTAGTGAATGAAGCTATGCTGCTACCACCCTGCAGCTGTGTGCAATACATGTGTTTGTGGTGTGGGGGTGCAGTAAGGAAGGGACATATCTCCTCCCAGCGGCCTTGCAAATGCCCTCTGATCGCTTTTCAGAGGTGACAAGGTTTCCTACAAGTGTAAACCTTAGAAAGGTTGTGATATCCAAATGTGAAATTTTGTTGTGATCATTGATCCACTTCTAGCCTGCTCAGTAGACAATGAATCCGTATCATGACCTCTGTTCAAAGACCAGAAAGGTGATACAGGGAACAGTAATGCGTAACTAAAATGTTATGCCGCGTACACACGATCGCACATTCCGACAAGAAAATCCATGTTTTTTTTCCCGACGGATGTTGGCTCAAACTTGTCTTGCATACACACGGTCACACAAATCTTGTCGGAAATTCCGAACGTCAAGAACGCGGTGACCTACAACACGTATGACGGGCCGAGAAAATGAAGTTCAATAGCCAGTGTGGCTCTTCTGCTTGATTCCGAGCATGCGTGGAACTTTGTGCATCGGAATTGTGTACACCTGATCGGAATTTCCGACAACGGATTTTGTTGTTGGAAAATTTGAGATTCAGATCTCAAAGTTTGTTTGTTGGAAAGGTCCGATGGAGCCTACACACGGCCGGAATTTCCGACAACAAGCTCTCATCAACATTTCCCATCGGAAAATCCGACCGTGTGTATGCGACTTTAGAGTGATTTTTCTGGACATTTATTATAGCAGAGGTATGCCCCGTACACACGGTTGGAATTTCCAACAACAAATGTTCGATGGGAGCTTGTTGTCGAAAATTCCGACCGTGTGTAGGCTCCATCGGACATTTGTTGTCGGTATTTCCGACAAACAAAATTTGAGAGCTGGTTCTCAAATTTTCTGACACCAAAATCCGTTGTCTGAAATTCCGAGCGTGTGTACACAATTCCAACGCACAAAATTCCACGCATGCTCGGAATCAAGCAGAAGAGCCGCACTGGCTATTGAACCTCCGGCATTTGTTTACATGGGATCAGCTGTGATTGAACACAGCTGATCACTAATGTCCTTGGCTCTTTAACCTGATCTGTGATGCGCTGTGTCTGAGTGATATGGCTCACCACCCATTACTGCGCTGCGCCCCCCCTCCAGGGTTGCACATGAGCGGTGCTTTTGGGAGGACGTCATATGACATCCACCCAGAAGGAGAAGAGTCCCGCTCGGCCTCAGTCTGCTATAGGCCGGGTGGGAACTGGTTAAAGTTAAACTTTCGTCAGAAAATTAGGTCCCACTAGATCAGTGGTTCTCAACCTCCCTAGTGCCGTGACCCCTTGATAAAATTTCCCAAGTTGTGGGGATCCCCAACATTAAAATTATTTTTGTAGCATGGGGTGTCAGCACCCAAGGCAAGACCAATTAATTTGCACCCCTAACCCACGGACATTTAGCTCTCCCTGAGTTTTTTTCCACTCGTACAGTATTAAAACCCCTTATGGTACATTTTAGGATGTACCACTCTTTCTCTTTGTTCTTTTTTTTCTTTCCCTTTTATCCCTCTCTTTCCTAATTTCTTCCCGCCCCCCCCCCCCCCCCATCCCTCTCTCTCTCTAGCCGTTTTTCTTGTTCTCTTATTTTTTCTCTCCCTTTTTCTTTATTCCTCTCCTTCTTCTTTTTTTCTCTCCCTTCCATGTATTCTCTATTTTTATTCCTTCTCTTACTCCTTGGTGGGGGTAATGGGATGAGTGGCAGTGCTGACGGGGAGTTGGGATGAGTGGCAGCACTAGTGGGGGGTGGGATCAGTGGCAGTGCTGGGGGGAGTTCTTATCAGCCAACTTAGGTGCTCTTGATGAAGGTCATCTGCTGATCTGAGAACTGTAGTGGGGACTTTTAATGGCAAATATAATCACAGGTAGTGTTACTTACTGTGTCTCCAAACTTTGTGGTGTCTCGTAGCAGTGACACCTATGCCGCAATCAGGAGCTAAGATCTCCTCCAGCCCCTCCCACTTCACATTGCTCACCAGGGAGCTGACCTCTAGTCTCTGTCCCCCAGCCATGCCATGAACTGAATGGGCGGCTGCGAAGAGGCTGAGTGGGTGGCCGCGGTCTCCAGGGACAGCCCTGTTGGGCGACCGTGAAAAGGCTGGGAGAGCGGTGTGGGCTACAGGAACAGCCCAGGATTCGGTGACCCCTGGCAAATCGTCATTTGACCCCCGAGGGGGTCCCAACCCCCAGGTTGAGAACCACTGCACTAGATGACATCAGGCTGGCCCCTTTTGCAGGTATAGCTATGTAAAACATTAAAAAAAAGTGGCTATACTGTGTAAAATCCAGTAATACACCATCTCACCCTGCTCTGCACATGCTGAATTGCTCTCCATTTTTGGTATTGTGCTCAAAATCTCAGCCATTAGAAGCCAAACTGCTGACATACTAAAGATTTACTGCTGCTCAGGACTCTGGGCTTCAGCAAAATGGCAGCCTTCTGCAAGAAAAAACAGGAGTATGCTAAAGGTAATAGTGAAATGTTTGTTCCGCAAGTTTCATCAAGTTGTTATGGTTAAAGTTTGGCTTTAAGGGGTGGGAGGTTGTCTTTGGAAAGAATTTAGAATGGGTGGCAATTTGATTTTTTATCGTACACAAAAAGTAAGGATGGTCAAGGCAGGTGGGAATATTAGATTTCCAAATAAGGACGTCATGTGACCATGGATGGAAGAAAGCCCTGATTTGAAGTGGATGATATGGCACGTGTCTGAACTTGTGGTCAGTCCACGGGGGGAGGGGGGACCAGTAGACCATAAGGAGATTCATTTGGACCAGTAGACCATAAGGAGATATGGTCTACTGGTCCAAATGGACAGGCCCTAAGGAGATAGGACCTGTTCCATTTGGACCAGTAGACCATAAGGAGATAGGACCTGTTCCATTTGGACCAGTAGACCATAAGGAGATAGGACCTGTTCCATTTGTCCATTTGGACCAGTAGACCATAAGGAGATAGGACCTGTTCCATTTGTCCATTTGGACCAGTAGACCATAAGGAGATAGGGCCTGTTCCATTTGGACCAGTAGACCATAAGGAGATAGGATCTGTTCCATTTGGACCAGTAGACCATAAGGAGATAGGACCTGTTCCATTTGTCCATTTGGACCAGTAGACCATAAGGAGATAGGGCCTGTTCCATTTGGACCAGTAGACCATAAGGAGATAGGACCTGTTCCATTTGGACTAGTAGACCATAAGGAGATAGGACCTGTTCCATTTGGACCAGTAGACCATAAGGAGATAGGACCTGTTCCATTTGGACCAGTAGACCATAAGGAGATAGGACCTGTTCCATTTGTCCATTTGGACCAGTAGACCATAAGGAGATGGGGCCTGTTCCATTTGTCCATTTGGACCAGTAGACCATAAGGAGATAGGACCTGTTCCATTTGTCCATTTGGACCAGTAGACCATAAGGAGATAGGACCTGTTCCATTTGGCCCAGTTGTTTAGTAGTCTGGCAATGAAAGCAGTCTACCAGTCTTGTGGAGATGTGC
This sequence comes from Lithobates septentrionalis, assembly GCA_037952835.1. NCBI lineage: Eukaryota > Metazoa > Chordata > Amphibia > Anura > Ranidae > Lithobates > Lithobates septentrionalis. Next base: position 1,204,503 of record JBBDGP010000237.1, on the reverse strand, counting down.
ATTTCCTTTTTTTTTTTTTTTTTTTACCGAATACATAACTGCTTCAGTTGGTGTTTTATAATATCCGACCAGACTTAAGCTTTAATAAATAATATAAGTTCTGATTTATGCAGATCCTACTTCAACCTTCTTAAATCATCTGCCAGGCACACCAGTACACCTCATACGTCTTACAAAGTCTGTGGGTTTTCATTTTCATCCATAATAATGACATCCCTCTTCCTTTCCAGAATCCACATTCCTAATATGGTTAACATTTTATCGTAAGATTTTCTAATTTTGCTAAACTAATTTTTAGCTTTGCTCCCAAACATCCTTTTATGGTCCCATCTGTTCAATATGCCTTGTGACATCAGAATGGCTTAGCGTTGCAGGCCAGTCATACCCCATTTCTATTTATCTCTTGCTGCGTGTCAGAGGGTAAGAGCACAACTATTTTTGGACAGAGGAAATAATGTGGAATAACAGAATGCATCGCTTTAGTTGTATGTGCACCCAGGCACTCCTAAAACTCTGATTGGCTTTTTCCTTTTTTTTTTTTTTCTGTTGAAAGCTTATTGTAAAGTTTACCCTGCTAGAATAGCATAACAGATGCTATAACAGAGGCAACGGAATCCACAAATGAGCAGGTATTGTACAATACAGAAATTTTACTTGCACTACTGTATTAAAGCTGAACTCCGGGTTAAAGTGGTTCCAAAGCCATAAAGTAATACTAATCTCGTTTTTTTTTTTTTCTTTAAAAATAATAACAAACATGTTATATTTGCCCGCTCTGTGTAGTGGTTATGCACAGAGCAGCCCAGATCCTCCTCTTCTCGGGTCCCTCGCCGGAGCTCCTGGCTCCTCCCTCCTATCGAGTGCCCCCACAGTCAGCAGCTTCCTATGGGGGGAGCCGACTCACAGCTCTGTTCAGACACAGAGCCCCGACCTGGCCTCGCCCCCCCCCCCCTCCCCTGATTGACTGACTTTGACAGCTGCAGGAGCCAATGGTGCTGCTGCTGTCTCTCAGCCAATTGGGAGTGTCCCGGACAGCTTAGACATTCGTGAACATCGCTGCTTCAAACAGAAGGTTGTTTTATCTTAATGCATAGAATGCATTAAGATAAAACAACCTTCTGCCTTTACAACGCCTTTAACCACTTCAGCCCCGGAAGATTTACCCCCTTAATGACCAGGCCATTTTTTGTGATACGACACTGCGTCGCTTTAATTGACAATTGCGCGGTCATGCGGCGCTGTACCCAAACAAAATTGATGTCCTTTTTTTCCCCACAAATAGAGCTCTCTTTTGGTGGTATTTGATCACCTCTGTAGTTTTTTATTTTTTGCACTATAAACAAAAAAGACCGACATTTTTGAAAAAATATTTTTTACTTTTTAATATAATAAATATAAAAAAAAATGTCTTCCTCAGTTTAGGCCAATATGTATTCTTCTACATATGTTTGGTAAAAAAAAAATCGCAATATTGATTGGTTTGCGCAAAAGTTTTATAGCGTCTACAATATAGGGGATATATGCCATTTTTATTATTTTTTTACTAGTAATGGCAGTGACATTTCCCAGACAGAACAGGGATCTGTCAATTTACATTGACTGATCCCCATTCTGACTCTCTGTGGAGTGATCGCGCATCAGCACCCCCACCGTGCAGCGGGCGCGCGCATCTTCTATAGCTGTTAAAGGGACAAACGTACAGCTACGGCGATTTGCGGGATCGAGCCAACCTGCCGCCGTTTAATGATGGCAGCCGGTCGGCAAGCGTTTAGGATAAAAAACCTTCTGCCTTTACAACTTTTTTAAGAAAAAAAACCTTCTGCCTTTACAACCACTTTAAGGTTTTTCACCTTAATGCATTCTATGCAATAAGGTGAACAACCTTCTGTTCTGCAGGATCCCCCCCCCCCCCCCCCAGCCTCCCCCCTTTTTCTTACCTAAGCCCAATCCGATCCAGCGATGTGCACGAGAGCAGCGGCAGATTGACAGCAGCTGGAGCCATTTACTGAGCCGAGCGAGCAGAGGGGAAGGCCTGAGTCGACGAAAGCAAGCACAGACTTTCCATGGGGGCACTGGGCCGGGGGGTGGAGCCTGGAGCCCCAGCGGGGGACCCCATAAGAAGATCTGGGCTGCTCTGTGCAAGACCATTGCACAGAGCAGGTAAGTATAACATGTTTGTTATTTTAACCCCAAAAAATAAATAAAGCTTTAATGTCGCCTTAAGTTATAAAGTGACCCTTGAAGCATGGACCAGTAGAAGTATGTATGTGCCATACCTGTGGGATCCCCCAGAAGCTGGAAATTACTGTAAGTAGGCACTGCTACAACAGGGATCGCCATTAGCTTTCGGGTCTATGCCACTTGCTTGGCACAGGTGCCTTTCAGGGAACACTTTGCATTATCTCAATGAATGCAAAGCAGTCTCTGAAGGAGGTGGAGAGGCATGACTGTGGCTGCACAATCTCCACCTCCAATCAGAGGATACTTTGCATTCATTGATAAATACTGTACAAAGTGTTCTATGAATGGTGCCTGTGCTAAGCTTGTGACCTCCTATGTTTTACTAAACAGCAGGACAGCTGCTCGGCGCAGCACCCAGTTGCTTACGGTGATCACTGTAGTAGCAGTGCCTACTACAGTGATTTCCAGCTTTCAGGGAGATCCCACAGGTATGGCACATACATACTATTTGTAAAAATTGGCTTAGCTAAACTTCAGCTTTAAATGGTAATTACATCTAGGGAGAACTGGCGAGGGGAGATTTTTTCTCAGCTGTGTCCTATGGTAAGTCCGAGCTGAGGAGGAGCCTAGGGGTTCCTGTAGCACTACTACTCTCATCTGAGGTCTGGCAGGGAGAAGGGTACTTTGCTGTTATGTGGGAGTCCCTGCATAGTAACGGGCAAATGGATCCACGGCTGTGCAGAGACACCTGTGTGGGGCATCGCTGACCCGTGGCACTGGCCCCAGTGCCCAATGAGCGTTGCCCATGGAATTGCCTATTGGCTGTTGAATTGTTCTTTGATTTCTACAGTCCATTTCAGAAAAAGTGATTATAGAGTAATATTATTCTGTCCCACATACTGTATTTTTTTCATGTGTTGTAGTAAACCGCATGAGGTTTTTATTGTTCTGTAGTATGCTAATATCTAGAGACGGTTTTGGGTCATTACAACTTTGTTACTAATATGTAGTTTTGATTTCTCCCTCTGCCCGCCCCTCCTGCTAGTTACTGGTTAGCCCCTCTATTTCTTCCATGTTCCCTCAGTCAGTGTTAGTGATTTGCAGAGACAGGGCTTAGGAAAGTCATTGTCTTCCTAGGGCCAATTCATACGAGATGCAGTTCCGTGCGCCTTTTTTCTGCACTAAAAATGCATGCACAGTGTTTGCCATGTATTCCAATGGCTCTAGTTCACACCAGTGCAGTCAGTTCCAGTCAGTTTCCGGTCAGTTTCGGGTGCAGAAAGTTTCTTAGTGCAGAAAAAAAGCAAACATGGAACTGCATCAGGTATGAACTAGCACTAACTCTTCAAAAGACATCTTCGATATTGCAGTTTGCTGTAATAAAATTGCATTTAAAACTGACCTGATCTTGTTAAAGAGTTTAGCTGCCTGTGGATGGTACCAAGTCACCAGGTGACCATACTAACAGACTGGGTCTAGGAAGGTGTATGTCTGTGTATAAAACAGCATTTGAAGCAGAACAGTAAGGGCTCTTTCACACGGGACGGATTCATGATGATCCGCTCCACCGATCCCTGCTGAGCAGGAAGATGACAGTGTGCAGCGACGGACCTGTCAGAGCGCCGCTCTCCCCTATGGGGGATCGGATGATGACGGACCGTAGAGTCCGTCATCACCCGATCCGATCCGAAAACGGATGGAAAAGTAGGTTTTTCCTCCGTTACACTTTTTCGGATCGGAGCGGGTCGGATGTCAGCGGACATGTCACCGCTGACATCCGACGCTCCATAGAGATCTATGGAGGGTCCGTTCAGGTCCGCCTAAAAAAACTGACAGGCGGACCTGAACGGATCGTTCTTCTGAAAGGGGCCTAAGAAGACAGATTTGAGATTTTGAAAGAGAGGTCATTACACACTTAAAACTCCCAAACAGAACAGCGTTCAAAGCAATCCTCAATAATCAATAATTCTGCAGGTGATGTGATACTAAAAGAGAGAAATGCTCCAACAGTGCAGCAAGGCATTTTATTAAATTCACACACCAAAAATTAAAAGTGTAAAAGCTGGCATAGAACACTATACATGGAATGGTGTCACCAAAAGAGAGCATGTGACATCAGTAATCGACGCTCCGCCCTATGTGTTTCATCCTACAGGACGTCATCAGGGACTCTGTTCATTTTTGTGAATCAGCTTAAAGGGTTAGTTCACCTTTTCAGACAAAGAGGTGAGCACTCTGCACCCTCCCCACCCCTCTGCTAGTCCCTACTTTGTGTATGAGGATTTAAAAAACCCTCACGCCTCTCTATCTTCGCTGTGTGCTGGCGCTGAACCAGTCAAAATTGATGTGATCTGTCTTGGAAACCCTGCAGAAAGATGGGGGGGAAGAGCAGGGATTTCATTAATTTTTTTTCTGAAAAGGGGATCCTACACTTTAACTGCTTCCTGTTATCCGTATAGTGAAATGGCGAGCGGGCGGGAGCACTGGAAGGATATTCTCCCATTCTTAGCATGGCGATCATGATGCACAGTGTCCTTCTGATAAAGCACATCACCATTCATGGTAAAGGGCCTATGACGTAGTCTCTTTACCATGTGATCAGCTGTGTCCAATTACAGTGTAAATAGGAAATGCCAGTTATTGGCATTCCTTTTCTCACGCTGAAAGCACGTGAGGAGAGGAGAGCCAGTAAGCTGCATTCCTCAGTGGGGACATCTATACAGACAATTGGGGCACTGATTATCAGTGCAGCGCCAACAATGATTCTACTAATCAGTGCCCATCAGTGAAGCTTGTTAGTGCCCATCATTGCCTCCTCATCAGTGCTGCCTATCAGTGCCCATCAGTTCCACCCATCAGTGCTGGCTATTGGTGCCCATCAGTGCTGCATATTAGTGCCTCCTCATCAGTGCCCATCAGTTTCACCCATCAGTGCTGGCTATTGGTGCCCATCAGTGCTGCATATTAGTGCCTCCTCATCAGTGCCCATCGGTGCAGCCTGTCAGTGCCCGTCAGTGCCACCTCATCAGCGCACATCAGTGAAGGAGAAAAATTACTTACAACATTTTACAACAGAAACTAAGAAAAACTTTTTTTGTTTGTTTAGCAAAAGATAGAAATACCTCCAAAAAAAGCTCTATCTGTCTAAAAAAAAAAAAAAAAAAAAAAAAAAAAAAGAAAATAAAATAAAAAAAAAGATAAATATTTGGGTACAGTGCTGCATGACGGCGTAGTTGTCATTCAAAGTGTGACAGCGGTGAAAGCTGAAAATTGTCCTGGGCAGGAGGGGGGTAAAAGTGCCCTGTAGGGAAGTGGTTCCATTGGAGCCATGTAGCTTTAGGTTGTCATGCTGACAGTAGGTCCTGGCTGGGGCACACGTGGGAGCACACTCAGTATAGAGGGGAATTGACCATTTCCCTTGAAGTGTCTCGGAGATTGAAGTGAAATCTTAGGATCTCAGGATGTTTCTGTACTGTAGAAGGTCCTGAAATGGTTAAAGTCTGTCTGCTTCTTCTGTTTGTCCTTCACCATCGTCTGATTTGTTCTTGATCCATAAAACGGGTTGACTTTTAGCAAGTAAGATTGCGTCTGACGGCAGAGACTGAACAATCTAACACATCACTTAGTATGATGTTCGCTGATCTCAAGCATGAATATGAGAACTTGACAGTGTATTAGAGAAGGTCCTTTGTCAGCAGCTGTGTCGGCCGCCTTTTGATAAAATGGTGAGTCAGTCTGAATAATATCTCGTAGTTACGGTACATTTGTATTTCATATTACTGTGACTATTACATGCACAGATTTCACACAATGCTGCTTCGTGTTTTTTTTTTTTTTTGCTGTAGTTTAATAAATGGTAACAAATGTATATAAAACGTTATAGGCTATATATGTTCAAGACAATTTGGCAGGATGAAGGGCTTATTCACATGGGTGATCCTTGCTCTACAGTACAACAGATTGGCTGCTTGTGCTGTTCATTGGCTGTTTGTACTGTTTCTCTGAGCTCTGTTGTACAGGGAATACAAGAAGCTGATACCAAGTCAATCCCAGGTTCTTAGGGCTCGTTCTCACATGTAATAGCCTTTGCTGCCACTCTGAAAAGCGATATACTGCGGGCATTTCATAAGCAGTGGGGAAGCGAAATGTCAACCTCCTCACCACCTGTTTTAACACTGAAAATGCCAACCCACCATGCCCGCTGGTTACGGCACAGTCTAAAGGGGTCGTGTTTGGTAGTGGTACTGCCTGGCTAATACAATACGCCGGTGTATTAATGAAAACACAGCTGTAGTCTATTAAAAATGTCTAAAGTTCAATTTTAGGGCTTATTCACATGGGTGCAAAGAGCCATAGAGGGTAAAATAAGAGTATTTCTGTACTCTGGAGGAAAAGGTGTTGCAGACAAATGACTTTATAACTCAATGCGGCGGCTGTATGCCGGTAACATCTAAACATTTACATGTCTACACTCACCGGCCACTTTATTAGGTACACCTTGCTAGTACCGGGTTGGACCCCCTTTTGCCTTCAGAACTGCCCTAATTCTTCATGGCATAGATTCAACAAGGTTTTGGAAACATTCCTCAGAGATTTTGGTCCATAGTGACATGATAGCATCACACAGTTGCTGCGGGTTTGTTGGCTGCACATCCATGATGCAAATCTCCAACCACATCCCAAAGGTGCTCTATTGGATGGAGATCTGGTGACTGTGGAGGCCATTGGAGTACAGTGACCTCATTGTCATGATCAAGAAACCAGTGGTGAGATGATCTGAGCTTTGTGACATGGGGCATTATCCTGCTGGAAGGAGCCATTACACCGTCACCACCAGCCTGGATGGCAGGATGGATCCATGCTTTCATGTTGTTTACACCAAATTCTGACTCTACCATCTGAATGTTGCAGCTGAAATCGAGACTCATCAGACCAGGCATGTTTTTCCAATCTTCTATTGTCCAATTTTGGTGATCTGTGCGAATTGTAGCCTCAGTTTCATGTTCTTAGCTGACAGGAGTGGCACCCGGTGTGGTCTTCTGCTTCAAGGTTTGATGTGTTGTGCGTTCAGAGATGGTATTCTGCATACTTTGGTTGTAATGAGTGGTTATTTGCGTTACTGTTGCCTTTCTATCATCTCAAACCAGTCTGCCCATTCTCCTCTGACATCAAGGCATTTTCATCCACACAACTGTGGGCGGGTACAGTGGTGTAGTGGTTAGCACTCTTGCCTAGCAGTAAAAAAGGGTCGCTGGTTCGAATCCCAACCACGACACTACCTGCCTGGAGTTTGCATGTTCTCCCTGTGCCTGCGTGAGTTTCCTCCGGGTACTCCGGTTTCCTCCCACACTCCAAAGACATGCTGGTAGGTTAATTGGCTTCTGTCCAAAATTGGCCCTAGTATATGAATGGGGACCTTGGATTGAGGGTAGGGACTGATGTGAGTGTGCGATGTACAGGGTTAGGGATAAGGGTCAGGGTTGTAGACACACACTCACTCAGGTTGAACTGGATGGACTGGTGTCTTTATTCAACCTTACTAACTATGTAACTATGTAACTGCCACTCACTGGATATTTTCTCTTTTTCGGACCATTCTCTGTAATCCCTAGAAATGGTTGTGCGTGAAAATCTCAGTAGATCGGCAGTTATTGAAATACTTAGACCACCCCGTCTGGCACCAACAACCATGTCAAGTTCAAAGTCACTTAAATCCCCTTTCTTCCCCATTCTGATGCTCAGTTTGAACAGCAAGTCGTCCTCACCACGTCTAGATGTCTAAATGCATTGAGTTGCTGCTGTGTGATTGGCTGATTAGCAATTTGTGTTACCAAGAAAATGAACAGGTGTACCTAATAAAGTGGCTGTGAGTGTATAGGGATGTATGAACCACCCTGGATACAAACTGTCTGCGTTCCAGGGGAGCACATGAAAACTCTCAGCCTGTCATTGGCCCCCATACTGCAAGGATTAAATGCTTGTTAAAAGGAGATGTATAGCCAAAGCTGTTTTGGCCATACTTTTATGCATCAGAGGAGTGGAGTCCATTCTGCACTCCTAACGTACTAATCCCAACGCACACGTTCCTGTTGAAATGGCTCTGCATTCTGCATTCCTGTGACCCATTTTTAGCCAACAGTGGCTGTCGGCTGATGTCACTCAGCCAGTCCAGGCTCGGGAAAGATCCAGACTTTACAGTCAGGATCCACCCAGATGCCTGGACCGGCAACTGGCTCAGCCTCTCAGCATGCCACTGAGAGCCTGGGCCAGCCCCTTCCGCCCACCTGCACAGCCCAGTGCTCCAGTGAGTGCTGGAGGAGCAGAGCAGAGAGTGGTGACTGACAGTCACCTCTATCTTCCCAGAGTGGAGAGGGAGTACTGAGCGATGTTAGTTTGTTCAGTTCTCGATTGTTCAGTTCTCGGAGTAGAGCCGGCAGGGGACAGCTGCAGCCATCTAGGCAAGTGATTTTTTTTTTTTTTTTGCTATTCCCATACTTCTTTTAACTTCAGGGCATAAGGGGTGTCTTACCATAGTTCCCACTTCAGCACTCTCCTCTTCTCCCTAAAGCTCTAGACTGTAGGCAGTCCCCTGGCATCATTACATACAATGCAGGACTGTTCTCCATTGTATATGATGAGATAAATGTGCAACCACAGGCTGGAGCACCTTAGAGCGGAGGCTGCAGGGGACTAGTTGCACAGATGGAGGAAGCCTTTTGCAGCGAGGAATAAAGTAGGTATTATATCTTATTCCTCTACTCCTGGACTTGAGGTGCATTTAACTCTTGCGGGGGGGGGTTCTGTTTCTTTCTTGTGCCCAAAGTTGGGCTTTAAGCTGTTGGTGTATCGGCTTGATCCATTCAGTTGTTTTGCTGGTTAAAATTACCTAAAATTGACATGTGTATGACCATAATTAAAGTGCCACTAAACCCACATCATAAAAACTTTTAATAAATGGTGTATTACATGCAGTTCATACTCAGTCACTATGAGATTCATTTTCTGTATTCTGCAACAAACGTGGTTGATCCTGCTGTTCTCTATCTCCACCTTCTGTCCAAGTCTCCAATTCAGCTAGGAATTTTGCAGTTGTGGTGGCAACTATGCACATGCTCAGTTTTCAGTGAGCATTTCCTCCCTATCACATCTGAGCAGCCTATGTGACTATAGAGTCACACATGTGGGCATATACACAGTGGTAAATGACAGCCCACTCCTTTCCTCCTCCTCCATGCCAACTAACCAGCTAAACACAATGAGGGCGGGATATGACATGTAGATTAGTGCAGGTATCACCTCCCTCTTATTCTAGGGCACAGGCTGGAGGGGCGTGATATAGCCTGTGACTGGCAGAAATCCACCCACACAGTTATTTCTATAAAATAAGAAAGATTTGATTTCAAATATATACAGTATGTCTACTCTATATTACAAAGCCTTTTTTTTTTTTTTTGACATGTGACCTGCAGCAGAGGACTAGAAGCTCCTCCTGCTTACACGAGCATACCAATCCATATGCCTGTGCGAAAGGGTCATCTTCAGCTTCTCAGAATGCCCAAGTATCTGCCTTTTGCACGAGCGTACAGATCGGTGTCTCCATGTTCTTTCCATCCCTTCTGATAGGGACACATGTCAGTTTTGTCCCATTATTTACCCGGCTGGATTCCAGTAGTTCTGGTTTTCTTGGGGCCCAAGGTTTTCTGGGAAGTGGTTGCCTAGTAATCATGGTGGTGCTGGAGAGTAGGCCTTCTGTTCCCTTGGGCTATGCCTCCAGCAGAGTGAGGTAGATATCGTGGATTATGATGTTGTCCATCACTGGAAATAATGAAATTCCAGGCTCTTTCATCTTGATACTATAAGGGGCCCATATTTGCCCTTGATCTGCTCAATATTGAGTAAGCTGCTGTACCCATGTGCACATTCTGCTTTTCTACTCTGGCTGTGGCTGCTTTCTAAAGAGAATGAACTGTAATGCCGCATACACACGGTTGGAATTTCCGACAACAAATGTTCGCTGTGAGCTTGTTGTCGGAAAATCCGACTGTGTATGCTCCATCGGACATTTGCGGTCGGAACAAATGTTTGAGTGCTGGATCTCAAATTTTCTGACAACAATTTTTTTTGTCCGAAATTCCGAGCGTGTGTACACAATTCCGATGTACAAAAGTCCACGCATGCTCGGAATCAAGCAGAAGAGCCGCACTGGCTATTGAATTTCATTTTTCTCAGCTCGTCGTACGTGTTGTACGTCACCGCGTTCTTGATGTTCGAAATCCACGGTTTTTTTCTCGGAATGTCCGATCATGTGTACGCGGCATAAGACTTTTCACACCTCTTTATTTTAATTGCCCCTAGAATGTAATGAGGTGATTTTAAAAAGTTCAGCTGGGCTATAATGAGGCCCTGCAATAGATATCAAAGCTATCTTTTTGATGATAATTAGGTCTGTCTAGAACAGTGGTTCTCAACTCCGGTCCTCAGGGCCCACTAACAGGCCAAGTTTGCAAGATAACTGAAATACATCACAGGTGATATAATTTGCTGCTCAGTGATTGCAGTATTGCAGTGATGCAGTATCTGCATCTCCCCAAGGTAATACTTAAAATCTGGTCTGTTGGTGGGTCCTGAGGACTGGAGTTGGGAACCACTGGTCTAGAAGAAATAAAATCATTTTAGACAGAGGTGGAAATCCCTATAAGGTTTTTTTTTTTTTTTTCCATCTGTGTCTAATTGGGAATATTTTCCTTCACATAGGGCTTGTAGACTTGCAGTTGGATGGTGTTGAAAATGCACTGTTAAACCTCATTTTTACCACCCCCACTTAAAGTGGAACTTTAGTCAGAAAATGAAGTCCCGCTAGATCACTTCAGGTTGGCACCTTTTGCAGGTATAGCTATGTAATTATTATTGTTATTCACGATTCATATAGCGCTATCAGTTTACGCAGCGCTTTACAATGTAGAGGGGGGCAGCACAATTACAGTACAGTTCAATACAGAAAGGACAGGAGGGCCCTGCTTGTTGAGCTTACATTCTAAATGGAGGGGGTAGTGGTACAAAAGGTAATAGTGTCATGACTCTGCAGTAATACTTTCATGCCCTGTCTGTCTCTTTCCTGGTCTGTGTATCAGCCTTAGGGCTTGCACTCTCACACCTGCATGGTTAAGTGAGCTTTCCTCAGTGTGGCTCCACCCCAGCCTCAACAGGAACCACTTTTTAACACTGTGTTCTCCAAGCCTGCCTTGCCGAGCAATATTGTGTGTTTGGTTTCCTGTCTCCTGCTTGCCGTGTGCTCGATGTCTGTCTCTGTTATCGATCTTGGATTGCTCTTGGACTATCCCTGCCTGCTTGTTACCCTGACCTTTGGTGTGTTCTCTGTCTATCCTTGTCTGCTAGTTGCCTCGACCTTTGGCTTATCTCCTGACTATCCCTTGTCCTGGGCTGCTACTTCCTCTCTATCCTCCTGTAGCCTACTGTGAGTGTGAGCTGGAAGACCCTGGGGGCCGCGACCTGGAGCCAGTTGCAGCACAGTCCATCCTCACCACTAGAGGCTCTGGTGAACACCTGCTGTCTCTTAGACTCCGTGCCCTGGGGAATCTATGCTCTAGCTCCCAGTGGGATCCGTGTTGGTGCTCCAGTGGACCTGCCTTCCTGCCTTGCCTAAGGTAGGGTCCACTACCTTAGCGCTCCTGACTCCAATGGTGTGCATCTGTCACCTGGACTCAGGTGAACTGACAAATAGGGATGCACTGATCCTTTTTTTTTTTTTTTTCTACTCGCTGATACCAATTACCGATACCTACCGCAACTGTTTTGTTTACTTCAGCTGTCAGCAATGGTACAAAGCATTGAAAAGTGATTTACAAATTAAATTGTAGTTTTTTTCCATTTTGTGCATTTTTCAATGTGAAACGTGTAAATATATGTTAAATGTGTAAAAATATTAACAAATAAAGCAAAAAAAAAAAAAGTTTTAATTAATAATAGTTTATAAAATAATATTGAAGTGAACAAAAAAAAAATCAGCAGGGAAATAATAATTAAATGGAGAAGGAGAATAAGGCGTTAATTAAGGCTGATTAGAGTAAATTAAGGGTTTATAAGGGGGTTAAAATAGAGAAACATTTTTTAAAAATTAACTTTTACTTGACAGGTTGCTGTAAACTGACTTCATCTGCAGATGAAAGTTCATCCCTTTGATCTGTAGATGAGGAAACAATGTTTCTTTGTATCTTTCTGTTTCAGCTGTGCAATGGTGTGTTTTTTTGTTTTTGTTTTTTTTACACTGTTTTTTCCCAATGTTTACACTTCAGCTGTCAACAGGGGAACCCCACTGACAGCTGAATGAGTCATCAGTTGTTAAGGACGCAGCAGCCCCGCTCCTTAACCGTTTTTTAACCGGCTCACGAAAATATACTGCGGCAGAATGGTTCACCTGTTCGAAATCCCGTGTATATATGCGGCTTTGCCCAGGAGAGCCACCAGAGGGCGCCCGAGCGCCGCCGGAGGCACGCGCGCTGCACAGCGGGGGACACGATGCGCGTGGCCATCGGGCGTGACCGCCGCAAGCCACGCACGATCGCGTGCACAAGAGCCAGCACAGGGATTTGTGTCAGAGGAGAGAAGACAGATCGTGTGTTCCTACAAAGTAGGGAGAGCGATCTGTCATCTCTCCTAGTTAGTCCCATCACCACGCAGTTAGAACACAGTGAGGGAACACGCAGTTAACCCCTTGATCACCCTCTAGTGTTAACCCCTTCTCTGCCAGTGACATTTATACAGTAATCGGTGCATATTTATAGCACTGATTGCTCTATAAATGTTAATGGTCCCAAAAATGTATCAAAAGAATCTGATCTTTAGCAATACCGCTAAAAATCGCAGATCATCGCCATTACTAGTAAAAAAAAAAAAAAATTACATAAATCTTTCCCATAGTTTAGATGCTATAACTTTTGCGCAAACCAATCAATATACGTTTATTGCAATTTTTTTTTTTTTTTTTTTACCAAAAATATGTAGAAGAATACATATCGGCCTAAACTGATGAAGAAATTTTTGTTTTTTAAAAAGAATTTGGGGGATATTTATTATAGCAAATTGTCAAAAATATTGTTTTTTTAATTAAAATTGTTGCTCTTTTTTTGTTTATAGCACAAAAAATAAAAACCGCAGAGGTGATCAAATACTACCAAAAGAAAGCTCTATTTGTGGGAAAAAAAGACGCAAATTTTGTTTGGGTACAGCATTGCATGACCGCGCAATTGTCAGTTAAAGCGACGCAGTGCCAAATTGTAAAAAGTGCTCTCGTGAGGAAGGGGGTAAAATCTTCCGGGGCTGAAGTGGTTAACAGCCAATAATTGCCAGCTTTTTTTTTTACATTTCAGCTGTCAGGGAGAGAATCCCGCTGACAGCAGAAAGTATCGGTTTCAGGTGTCTGAGCATTTGCACAAGTACCGATACTCATGCAAATCCTTAGTATTGGCACTGATACCGATACCAGTATCTGTATCGGTGCAACCCTGCTTTGTAAAACATGAGTGCCTATACAGTTTAAAATCCAGTATTACACTGTCTCACCCTGCTCTGCACATGCTCAGTTGCTCCCTATTTTTAGCCCCTGATGAATGTGTATGAGGCCAATCTGCTGACAGCCTTAAAGCACACACTACGTTTATTAATGTGGAATGTACGTTCCTTGCTAAAGAACATTCTTTTTTTATAAAGTTGTTATGGGCAGAGTTCCACTTTAAGCTATAAAGGCAGTGGACAGGGGTGTTTACATGCCCCGGTTGAAATGCTTTGCTTCGTACTAGCTGCATAAAATATTGTTCTTGTCACTCTCGATGAGCAGTAAACTCGCCGCCTGTGACTGATTCAAGTGAATGGGAAAGTACCACTAGCGCCCTGTATACACATACACTGCACTGTTTGTTGTGTGTTGGATAACGGGGTTAAAACAGGCCATGAAGAGCCATCACATCATCACCATGCTGATTGCTTTTAGAGGCGCGGTGGTTTCTACTTCAGTCTAAACCACAATATAGACAACAACAACGTGAGAGGAAATGTCTCCAAAGTGAGGTCAATCCTTTCTGAGATGGATGTCCCCACTGGAAGATTTCCATTCTATTCCTGGCCTGGTGAAAGCTTAAAATTTGGAATTTTTGGATTTTAATCTCCCCAGCAGGAGAGACAAGAATATAAACCTGATGGCGGTTTTAACCCTTTAAACCAGCATCCAAAACTAAAAAAAGGTTTTGCCCTTAGATATACTTAAAAGATATATTGGACAGTAAAATAGAAGCTTCTTTTAATAGATCCTCCGAGACAGCTTCAGCATCTCTTTGTCTGCTACATTCATTACTAGAGCATAAAAAGTCTGGCTTAGAGAACTGGTAAATAGGATTCTGATGGTACTTTCAGAGAGGATTATGGTGTCTATTCTTGTCCTTTCCTAGCAGCTAATGGTTTGACAGCTTCGCTTTAAAGTCAGAAATATGGAATTTCGATTACAGCCAGGAAGACCTTTATATCTGAAGGCCTGGGATGGACAGATTGGCTTAAAATCCATATTATATGTTCTTTCCTTTGAAAGTGAATTTCTTTCTTTTTAGAAATGATTTTTATTGGTATTTTGGGTTTTTAAAAACAGCACCATGATGCATGAGGGCATCTAGACCAGTGAGCTCTTAACTGCAGGCCTGGGGCTGGATGCGGCCCTTTGCTTGCCTTTAGCTGGCCCATGGGGCATCATTCCTCTTACTGATATAAGACACTATTCATCCAACTGACACTAACAATGGGGCACCATTTCTCCCACTGACACCAATATTAGGACCACTATTCCTCCCAATGATACCAATGATGGGGCACTATTCCTCCCTCTAATACCAAATTTGGTGATATTTATGCCCACTAATGCCAGGAAAATTTCCACTGCCGTTGGTCACAGTTCAGCCCCCCTAAAGTCTGAAGAACAATAAACTTCCCCTTTGTTTAGAAGGTTTGGAATTTGTATGCATCTCAACCTAATTTATAATGATTTAGCGGTAACTGCAATATCATTGTTGACATGGGTGAAATAAAGGTAAAAAGGCACAGAGGTAGCCATTTAGTATATAAAATAAGTGGTAATTACACAAAGTTTAGGACGAACAAAAAAAAAGGGTTCAGATGGAATATCTCAAAACATTCTGATGCTCAAGAAGAAGTACTCTTATGCCCCGTACACACGGTCGGATTTTCCGACGGAAAATGTGTGATAGGACCTTGTTGTCGGAAATTCTGACCGTGTGTAGGCTCCATCACACATTTTCCATCGGATTTTTTTCCATCGGATATAGCGTTAAAAATAGCACCTGCAAACCGCCCTAAAACAGCTGCTCCATTCACTCCAGTGTAAAAGCCAGAGGGCTTTCACACTGGAGCAGTGCGCTGGCAGGGCGTCAGAAAAAGTCCTGCCAGCAGCTTCTTAGGAGCAGTAAACTCACCGCTTCTCCACTGCTGCTCCCCATTGAAATCATTGGGGCAGCGCTGCGATACCGCCGGCAAAACACCCCTCCCGTAGCCTTTTTGCGGGTGGATTTAACCCCTTTTCGGCCGCTAGCAGGGGGTTAAAACGCCCCGCTAGCGGCCGAATAGCGCCACTAAAACGACGCTAAAAATAGCGCCGCTTTACCGATGACGCCGGTGGCGGCACAGTGTGAAAGGGGTCTTAATGGTGTCCAAACATAATGCTCCATCCAGGGCAGCCCTTAACAGATTGGGAAATCTTCAAGTAACTGCAAAAACATACACAGGAGGGTGCAAACGCCTAGTGCATTACTACCATACAACTTTAATATTCACAAACAAAAGCAACAACAGGTGTATCATGTGTAATCTGCACGCGTAAGTGATGTTATCTACGTAGCCATGTAACGCACGGTTAGAAGACAAACACGTTTTGGGAGATATGCCCGCTTCCTCGGAGCTAAGGGGGCTCTAGGAAGGGGGCATGTCCACGTCAGCCTTCCAACCTTGCATTACATGGCTAGATAACATCGCTTATGGCTGGAGATTACATGTAATACCCTTGTTGTTGCTTTCGTTGGTGAGTGTGCAATTGTCTGTTGGTATTTAATAAAGTGTGACAGGCTTGAATAGAATAATGGATAGTATCTAACACTACCTATGTACTTATTGGAGTGCCCGTTCTAATGGTTGGTTGGACTCACTGAGTGTGACAATTTTAAGGGTATGGCCCATGGTACAGAACAAAGTATGTAAAAGCTTTTTTATGCTGTTAAGGTATAGGTGGAATACCTATACAGTATAATAGGCATATTGACAGTGTTAAAGTTACAGGTTGGCCTGCTAGTTGTGCCACCATAAATGTAACACTGTGCTGTAAAGGTTAAAACAACCTACAACCCCAGAAGATATGTTCAAATAATTTCTGTAGAGAGACAACCCCTGAAATTTGTGTGGGACCCTCAAAAAGATCGTGTGAAGGCTCCCATGTTTCTAAGGGGTCAGATACCATCTTGTCCAGTTTGATAGCCATTTCTCGAACCATGAGAGAACAAGTGCACTTGTGTCGACTAGTGAGCATTTCATCCCATTGTTGGGTGGAGAAGAGTTCACCACAGTCCATTTCCCATTGGGTGATCTTGGGTGTTTTCTCTGGAAGGTGAAGGTGGTTCCGATAGTACTGAAAAGAGAAAAGAATGAGCTGACAAAGCCACAGCAGCAAACCATCCCTAGTATCATTGATAAAAACAGAAAAAAAAAATAAGTAGGACTTTGAGGTGTGCTACTGCTGGAATAGAATGTATATAATGTGTGTGTATATATATAAGTTTTCTAGCCAGGTATAACAGCCTGGTTATCATGTGATACATTCCCCTTGGGTACATCTCCTCGTCAATTGCCCCTAGTAAGTACACCAGGGGGTTTAGGGGTACCGTTACCTGAGCTAGTCTAGAGACGCATTGGGATATTTCCGCCCAATATCGGTAGAGTTTGGGGCATCTCCAAAGTAGATGTATAAAGTCCTCCGGTGTACTTTACATTTTGGACAGAGAGGAGAGTCCCTCCTGCCCCATCCATGAAGTTGTATGGATGTTCTATAGGCTCTATGTAGAATAAACAGTTGCGAGGGTTTGTGAGAGGCTGAGACAGAGGTTGCATGTATTGATTCCAAAGCCATGTCCCATTGATCCCCATCTATATCTCTTAGATATCAGTCCCTTCTGGGTGTCCGCCCGGAGGACTTCCATCAGCAAAGAAGAGGATGATACAACTAAGGAGTGTTTTGCTGCTGTGCCCTCAGGGCATGTCTAAGTTGGAGATATTTATAAAGGCCCCTTGAGGTGAGCTGGAATTCTGTGCATAGCTGTTCGTATGTTTTCAGGATGGTCCCCTCATAAAGTTGAGGGAAGAACCATATCCCCCTCTGTCTCCAGGGAGAGAATCCTTGCAATTTTAAGAGTTATGGATACCTGAGATTGTTCCACAAGGGTGTAAAGGGCAGTGGGCCCCTAATAGTCAAGGCTTTTAGGAATCCCTTCCATATTTTCCTAATGAGGTCACTAGTCGGGACCGGGGATGGGACACTGGGTAAATCCATCTCCATATGGGAAGCGGCCTTTAATGTGGGGTAAGACATAGTCACCAATTTAGCTACAGGGTCCTCACCTGCATCCTGCCCCCACCCCGCTAGTTGTTGAATTTGTGCAGCTAAAAAGTACATTTTGGGATGTGGTACTGCCAGTCCTCCCCGGTCCTTCCCATATTGTAAGGTGGTCAAACTAATTCTAGCCTTCTTTTTTTTCTCCCATATTAGGTCTCGCATTAAAGAGTCAATGCGTTTGAACCATTTATTTGAGTTCCACATAGGGGAGTTGTGAAAGGTATACAGGAGTTGAGGTGCTCATACCATTTTAATTAGGTTCACTCTGCCTACCACCGACAGGGGAAGCTTACACCAGCTAGTGCATTTGACTTTCTGTTTGTCTAAGAGTGGACCCAGGTTCAGCCGCAAGTAGTCGGCCGGATCTGGGGTAACTATCACCCCCAAGTGTTTAAAACTGTTTGCTATGGCAATTTGGCTTGCTCCCATGGGTAATGGTGCTGTCAAGGGGTCTATGGGTATTAATATTGACTTGGACCAGTTTATAGTAAAGCCCGAGAACCTGCCAAAATCTGTGATAATCCCCATCACTCCTCACAAAGAGGCCGCT
The DNA here is from genome assembly GCA_037952835.1 of Lithobates septentrionalis. NCBI lineage: Eukaryota > Metazoa > Chordata > Amphibia > Anura > Ranidae > Lithobates > Lithobates septentrionalis. The sequence continues at coordinate 1,186,096 of JBBDGP010000237.1, read as the reverse complement.
GTGTCTTCCAGGTAAATGAGTGCATCGTCTGCATAAAGGGATATTTTGTCTTCCAGCAGACCTCTACGGAACCCCACAACCTCAGGTGTGTTACGGATCAAAATGGCTAGAGGCTCTACTGCCAGATCGAACAGCAATGGGGATAATGGGCATTCCTGATGGGTGCCCCTGTGCAGATTGAAAGATGGGGAAAAATTGTTATTAATGCGGAGTCTGGCTCTAGGCTTTGAGTATAGGACCTTCACCCATTCTATGAAATGACTCCCCATTCCAAACCTTGCCAGGATCTCTAGAAGGTAGCGCCACTCCACGCTGGCAAAAGCCTTTGCGGCGTCCAGCGATAGAATGGCCCTCCCTCCCAGGATCATCCACTGGTATCTGTAGATTCATGAACAGTCGCCGTATGTTATCGGCCGTGGAACGGGTGGGAATAAACCCAGATTGGTCTTTATGAATTAGTCTGCCTATGACCCCAGAGAGTCTAGTGGCCAAAACTCGTGCCAGTAGCTTAACGTCCGAGTTCAACAAAGATATCGGGTGGTATGAATCCGGCAAGAGCCTATCCTTACCTGGCTTGGGAAGCACCACTATAATGGCCTCTTGCATACTATCCGGCAAGTAACCTGTCTCAACAGCCTTGGATAGGGCCTGCAGCAGAGGTGGAAGAAGGATTTCACCATAACATAAGTATACCTCAGCTGGCAGGCCATCCAGACCCGGAGATTTATGGTGCGGGGCCCCCTCTAATGCTTCCGTTAGTTCCGCCAGGGTAATTGGAGAGTTCAGTGTGTCCCTCTCAGCATCAGACAGTTGGGGAAAGGGACAAGCCTGCAAAAACAGTGTTAGATCATATGGAGCATATTAAGCTTTAGAGGAATAGAGGTCGTCGTAAAACTGCTGGAAATAATTCAATATGTCAAGGTTAAGAGTGTGTATTTCCCCTGTTGTAGACCTTATAGCTGTGATAATAGAAGGGTCCCGTTGCTCCCTGGCCACTAGTGCCAGGAGATGCCGCTGTTTCCCCCCTCTTCAAAATAGCTTTGTTGGAGAAAGTATCTTCTCCTCTCTGCTGCGGACATTATAACGGAATTATACAAAGATTGAGCCTCAGTCCAAGCCTCATGATTGGTCTGGGATGGGTCAGTGATCAACGCCTCTTCCCTGCTCCGAATCTCATTCCGTACTCTATGTTCCCATTCCCTAGAGCGATCTTGATACCTGTAATCTCCTGAATAAGGCAGCCCCTCAGGAAAGCCTTGAGTGAGTCCCATATCACTGCTGCACTGGCAGAGTGTCTATTAAAAGTCAGGAACTCCTTAAATGCACCCAGGATGCCGTCCGAAGGCGGAAATAGTGTCAGCCAAAAGAAGTTCACTGTCCACAGTGGACGGTCCAAGGAATCAGTAACATCCAGCCATACCCAGAATGGTGAGAGATCAGACAGGCGTGGCTCGTAGGACGAGTCCTGAACCTGTTGCAGAAACAGTCCATTACCCAGACCCAGGTCAATACGTGGGAGTCCTCCATGTGTAGCCGAGTAGCAGGAGTAGCATTGATCAGCGGCATGTCTCTCTCGCCACACATCGTGGAGTCCCAGTTCTGTAAGCAGAGACGCAAAAGCAGTCTTACCCACAGTGGGTCTAGAGGATCTGGGCGTCATGGACATCCTGTCTAGGTGTGAGTCCAGAGTGTTATTAAAGTCCCACAAGGCCAGTACCGGTAAGTCGGGGTGCAGTGCCATAAATTGAGCTAGGCTCTTAAGGGAGACAGCAGAAAATGGTGGGGGGATATATATTGCAGCAATAATACATCTGAACCTTCTCTGTCAATCTGCTGTTGAATGCATTCAAAGGAAATGTTGGCTGAGATCAACACACTGACCCCTCTAGAGTAGGAAGAATGTGTGGAATGAAATTGCGTTGGGAATTTGCGAGAGCGCAGCAGATGGACAGAGTCAGGCTGTAGATGTGTCTCTTGGAGACACACCAGGTGGGGTTGCAGTCTACTAAAGTACTTAAATATTGCATTTCTCTTAACTTTGTCTCCCATACCTCTTATATTCCATGACAGCAGTAATAAGCCCTTAGCAACTGTATTTGTCATTTTTTATATTGTTAGATAGGGAGAGAAAGCCTGCAGCCCCCCTCCTCTATTTAATATATGCAATACAATAAACATGGTAAACCTTGGGTAAATGAATATGTAAAAAGTGCTTAAGCACAACCTCTGTACCAGACAGTCAGAGTTAGAGCTCTTACGCCATCTATTGGGTGCTTGGAGTATGACCAGCAATGTCCAGATCATCAAATGTCCCACCTGTAAAGAGAGAGGTTTCAAGGGGAGAGAGAGAGAGTTTGACACGGATTATGTCTGAGTTAGTGCAGTTTGTGGCCAACAGGGCCCAAATAAGAACCCAATAACAATCTCAGGAACCGGGGGGGGGGGGGTGGGGCAGGGTCCGCTCAGGACCATCTTGCGGGGGCACAATAGCAGCCTCGGGGGTAGTAACCAGTTTGTGCTGTAAAATCAAAACTCAGTTAGAACAGTGTGCAGTAACTATGTGCAACTTGGGGAAGTTGCTAGAGCTGTCCCCGCTGGGTAACATCAAAAGCACCATGAAGAAGGTGAGGAGCGTGGTTCGGCCCAGCCCCTTGCTCTCTCCTCCTTGGCTCACTGGCTGTGATTGACAGGAGCAGCCGTGTGAGCCAATGAGGAGAGAGAGACCCGGGAGAGGCGCTGCTCTCGTGCACATCGTTGGATCGAGATAGGGCTCAGATAAGTATAAGGGGGTGCTGCTCCCAGAATGTTTTCACCTTAATGCATAGAAAGCATTAAGGTAGAAGACTTCTGCCTTTAGAACCACTTTAAATCACTTCCTTCTCCTGTTCAGGACTACAGTATGTGTCCCACGAGGCATTGCTTCTCACACATTCACATTTACAATTTATCAGGCACTTACTGACATGTACAGACGGTGTACTGAGCTGTATGTGTGCTGCACTGTGTATACTGACATGTATGGATGGTGTACTGAGCTGTATGTGTGCTGCACTGTGTATACTGACATGTATGGATGGTGTCCTGAGCTGTATGTGTGCTGCACTGTGTATACTGACATGTATGGATGGTGTACTGAGCTGTATGTGTGCTGCACTGTGTATACTGACATGTATGGATGGTGTACTGAGCTGTATGTGTGCTGCACTGTGTATACTGACATGTATGGATGGTGTACTGAGCTGTATGTGTGCTGCACTGTGTATACTGACATGTATGGATGGTGTACTGAGCTGTATGTGTGCTGCACTGTGTATACTGACATGTATGGATGGTGTACTGAGCTGTATGTGTGCTGCACTGAATTTCTGGATATGTAAACAAATAATGCATTCTGTATGCAGGCCAACTAATCAACTGACCAACTAATCGATTATGAAAATAGTTGACAACTATTTGTATAATCGATTCTGTCGATTAGTTGTTTCAGCCCTAATGGGCACCCTGACCGGTCTGCAGCTACGCCGTCCCATGTGTACCACCTCTCTATAGGAACTACATGAACTTTTTCAGCAGTTTGAACTACAGTAACTCTTCTGTTTGGATTGGACTTCACAGCCAGCCTTCGCTCCCCACGTACATCAGTGAGCCTTGTTCACCCATGACCTTGTCGCCAGTTCACTGATTTTCCTTCCTTGGACCACTTTTGGTAGGTCCTGACCACTACAGACCGGGAACATCCCACAAGAGCGGCAGTTTTGGAGTTCCTTTTATGCTGGCCATACACAGGTCGAATTTTTTCTTTCGAAAATCTTATCTAAAAATTTTCGTTTGTATTTCGCACCATTAGTGGGCTGCAGCAACGGCCGATTTTCGTGCGGCCATCGAATTTTAATAATCCAATATGTTGGCAATTTTTGGAAAAAACAAACGATTTTCTAATCAATGATGGGAAAATCGTGCGAGAAATGTGATCGAAAAAGAAATGCGCATGTGCAAGAAAAGAAAATTCCCTGAAAGAAAAGAAGATTCCCAGACACGAAAATTCTTTTCTGTAGTAATTGAGGAGAAATTGAAGGTTTGGTTGGTCGAATTTCGAAATCAATGGTGGCACCATCGGATCACAAAACGCACAAATTTTCTGATTTTCAAAAGAAAGTTCTTTTGAAATTTGACCCGTGTATGGCCAGCATTACTCAGTCATCCAGTCATTACAATTTGGCCCTTGTGGAAGTCGCTCTAATCTTTATGCTTGCCTATTTTTCTGCTTTAGGGACAACATGTTCACTTGCTGCCTAATACATCCCACCCACTTTAACCTCTGTGCCAGATCGCGCACCTGGTAGGTGATCTTACACTGCCGGGTCTGGGGCGCGAGCCGTGATTGGACACAACGGGAGCCAATCAGAGTGTCAGGAGAAAGGCAGAATGGCAGTCTACCTATGTAAACAAGGCAGATCGCCGTTCTGTGAGAGGGGAATGTGCTGATCCTGTGTTCCTGCTAAGCAGGAACATGGATCTTTACATTTCCCCAATCTAAGCACCTCCCCTACAGTTAATAATCACTCCCAGGGCCACATTTAACCGTTTGATCACCCCTGATGTTAACCCCTTCCCTGCCAGTGTCATTAGTACAGTGACTGTGCATATTTTTTTTTAGCACTGATCACTGTATTAGTGTCACTGGTCCCCAAAAAGGGTCAAAAGTGTTGGTTAGGTGTCAGTTATATTTGCATGTTAGTTCCAGTGTTGTATTGTAGGAAATTACATTGGGAAGAGCAGAAAACCAGTGAGACAGTGACACAAGCAGGAAATGACATATCTAGTGAAAGTTCTGTACAGGGAAGCTATGTCTGAATTTTTTTTGCTGTTTATTAAATCATATCTGGCAGAAGATTAAACCAGAAAGGTATTTAAAAAAAAAATTAAATTCAGTATAATTCATAAAAGGCTCGTGGCTTGATTTTACGTTTTGTTTAATTGAATTATGACTATAGTTAGAATTAGAATGACAAAAAAAAATAATTTTGTAGCAATTTTATATGTTATATAACCGAGATGTGTGTGCGGTTTTCTCAGGGGAGAGGAGAGAGATGCCAGTGACATTTATACAGTAATCAGTGCATTTTTATAGCACTGATCGCTGTATAATTGTCAATGGTTTCAAAAAAGTGTCCAATTTGTCCGCCGCAATATCGCAGTCCCGCTAAAAATCGCTGATCACCGCCATTACTAGTAATAAAAAAATGCCTTAAATCTATCGCCTATTTTGTAAACGCTATAACCTTTGTGCAAACCAATCTATATACGCTTATTGCAATTTTTTTTTTTTTTTTACCAAAAATATGTAGAAGAATACATATCGGCCTAAACTGAGGAAAAAATTATTTTTTTTAACAAAAAAATTGGGATATTTATTATAGCAAAAAATAAAAAATACTGTATTTTTTTTTTTTCAAAATTGTCACTCTTTTGTTTATAGCGCAAAAAATAAAAACCACAGAGGTGATCAAATACCACCAAAAGAAAGCTCTATTTGTGGGGGAAAAGGACATAATTTTGTTTGGGTACAGCACCGCATGACCACGCAGTTGTCAGTTAAAGCGACGCAGTGCCGTTTCGCAAAAAATGGTAATTGAGCAGCCAAATCTTCCCGGGGCTGAAGTGGTTAATATAAAGCTGGAAGAATATTTACGCTTTTATAAACGTACACGAAAATGCGCACAAATATGTGCAAGTGCTATACAGCCCATCGTTGCATTTTTTTCTGCAAGGAATGTCTAATGTTCTAACATCATTACAGTGTGCAAGTACCCTAAGGCTACGTTTACACTAGCCTGCACGGTAAAACATAGCATTTAACCATGCAGGCTAGGGCAGTGCTGGCTCTGGTAGGGAGCATTGCGATGCACATGTGAGTGCATCTCACTGCTTGTGGTGTTTATTTTTTTTTTCTTATGAATGAACTTTATTTATATCATAGCACAGCAGCTTAGGGACATGGGTGCCATTACATCACGCCAGCGTTGCCTTGTGAATGTGGTGCATGGAAGCAATTGTTTTCTATGTGCCCCTGTGGTAATATGCATTTAATTAGTGTGTCAAAATGCAGGTCACTGCAAATAGAGTTAACAAGCCTTAAGGCTGAGTTTCAGGAAAACCGCTTAAGCCTGGGTTCACACCATACTGGTCTGCGGATCGCACAGGAGCGCTGTGCGTCCCTGTTCCCCATTTCAGGGACGAATCAGGGCCGATTCCATGCCTGAATTCGGCCCTGAAACGGAGCCAAAGATGCACAGCGTTTCTGTGCAGTGCGATCCGCAGCCGCCCCGGAGTAATGTGAACCGGCTCCATAGGGAGCCAGTCACATTCTCCTACTATGCGAATTAGATGCGGGGAAACGCACATCTAATTCGCATAGGTGTGAACCCGGGCTTAAACTGTACTCATCTCCCCCTGTTTTTTTCCGTCTTACATGCACACTTCAAAACGCATACTCACCCACACAGCAAATCCAGCATTGTCCCATTTCAATCAGCTGTTCAGCTCATGTGCAACCGTCTTGGTCCTCTTCAACTTGGCAGCCTTTTCAGGTGCAGGCAGCCATCTAATGATGGCGTACCCTACAGCCCAACCCTGGCCATTCCGTGTGCCCTATCTCAGGAGGCTGCATGATAAAATACAAACCAAAGCCCAGTACAATGTTAGATAAAGGAACATACACACATAGCCTTTCTTGACAGGCAAACATGACCACCACAGAACCAGTAGACAGTGAAAGAAAGTTAGTTGTAACAATCAGTACAGTACAGTACATGCAATACTACCCAAGAGGACCATACCTTTTCAAATTTCAATGGGCATCCCCTGTGTAAATACGTCATTTTATACAGAGGAAGAGCCGCGTCCACCATAGCCTCTCAAGAGCACACTTCAGGTGGAAACGAGCACAACCACCATTTCATCAGAATTTCTTTCTTGGCATAATAATAGAGATATGATATTAGTAGTTTAGAGCGATGAGAGCGCTGCTTATCATCTGGAATCCCCAAGGGTTTCCCGAAGGGCCAAGGAAGGAGTGGGCGATAAGGTAATTTGTAACCTAAGATTTATCTCATCAAAGGTAGCCTTCCAGTAAGCCACAATAGAAGGGCAATCCCAAAACATATGTAGGTATGATCCCAGTTGGAGTTTACAATGGGGACAGAGAGGGTCGCGCTCAGGGAACATTTTGTGGAGCCTTGAGGGACTAAAGTACACCCAGGGAAGAAATTTGACTTGAATTAATTTATCCTTACCGGAAATTACAAGTTTTGGTCCCTGTTCTATACAGTCTTCCCAGGCCTCCCTGTCCAGAGAGGAGATATCCCCTATCCAGTGCTCCCACGATTTTTCAATTGTGGATGAATCAACTGAAAGAAGGACACTATAGAGTGTTGAGAGAGGCTTATCTAAGTCTCCAGGGGCCAATAACTCCTCAAAAGGATCAGCTTGAAGGGTAGGTGACTGCGGGAACTGGGACCTAACAGCATGTTGTAACTGAAAGTACCGAAACAGCATCCAGCCCGGCAAACAAAATCTCTGAGAAACTTGTGAATAAGTAAACAGGGTGCCGCTAGGCATTATGTCCCTAATGGTATGTCATTCTGGCCTAGGCCAGAATGATGGTGGGGTCAAGGTCAAACAAAAAAATTTGTTAATAATTTATTATCAAAAAATTCATAAGAAAATGCAACTCTGCTTGGGGGAAGAGGGAAGGGAGTTTTTAAATGAAAACAACTCCCTTTTAGGCGTTAAGTTCCGCTTTAATACAGTTACGTTAAAATATATACAACCCCAATTTCAAAAAAGTGGGGATGCTGTGTAAAATCTATACAAAAACAGAATGCAATGATTTGCAAATCTCATATTCCCATATTTTATTCACAATAGAAAATAGAAAACGTATTAAATGTTTAACCACTTGCCCACTGGGCACTTAAACCCCCTTCCTAACCAAACCAATTTTTAGCTTCAGTGCTCTCACAGTTTGAATGACAATTACTCAGTCATACAACACTGTACCCATATGACATGTTTGTCCTTTTTTTTTTCACACAAATAAAGCTTTTTTTTTTTGGTGGTATTTAATCACCACTGGGTTTTTTATTTTTTGCGATATAAATGAAAATTTTGTTTAAAAAATGCATTTTTCTTCCTTTCTGTTATAAAATTTTGCAAATTAGTAATTTTTCTTTATAAAATTTTGGCCAAAATCTATACTGCTGCATAAAAGTTATGTCTACAAGCTATGGTGCTAATCATTTAAAATTGATCACACCTGATGTACGGTGACAGCCTATCCCATTTCTTGAGACTCTAACAAGCCAGGACAGTACAAATAACAAATACCCCGCCCCCCCTAAATTACACCTTTTCAGAAAGTAGACAGTCCAAGGTATTTAGTAAGAGGCATGGTGAGTTTTTTGAAGTTGTAATTTTTTCCCATAATTCTTTGCAAAATGAAGTTTTGTTTTTTTTCTTTTTTTCTTTATTTTTACAAAATTGTCATATTAACAGGTTATTTCTCACACATTTATACCACAAATTACACCCTAAAATACATTCTGCTACTTCTCCTGAGTATGGCGATACCACATGTGTCACATACCTGGTGGAGATCGAGCTGTAGAGAGGGCTTCTCTTGCACCTCCTGTCCAACGCCCCTAATAGAGATGACAGGGAGTGAAGGACACAGAGTGGCACGAGGTCCGATTGAGCAGGTGGCACCAGCTGAGGCTTGACAGGAACCCGATGGCCGTAGATCACCGGACAGGTACTGGAAACTGGAACTCCGTGTCGCTGGATCAGCAGGCTGAAGCGTTGCCGGAACATAAGCCAGGGGGTCATCAACAGCAGAGCAGGTACAGGAACGTGAGGCTGAAGCAGAGACAGGATACAGGCCGGATTCAGTACACAAGCCAAGGTCACAGGTAGGCAGGCGGAAGTCCAAAGGAAGGTATAGGGGAACCCGGGTCAAACACAGGTAACTGGAACAGATCATGGCACAGGTTAACAGGAACAAGCTGAAAGACCAATGTGTGTGTGTCAATGCTTGGTTTAAATAGGCTGACTGGTGCAAGTGCGTGCACGTGCTGGCGCATGTGCCAATACATGCTTCTCTCTGTGCATATCCTAGTATGCCTGCGCGCCAATGTGCGCTTGCCAACCGGGCTTCTCTTACAACATGTGTGAGACTTTTACACAGCCTGGCCACATTCAGAGGCCCAACATGCAGGGAGCACTATCAGGTGTTCTAGCGACATTCTAGGGTCTACACATATAATTTCTTGACGACCTCTTACACTTTTGAAGGCCCCGGAGCACCAGGACAATGAAAACGCCCAAAAAATGACCCCATTTTGGAAGGTAAACACCCCAACGTATGATCTATGAGGCATAATGAGTCTTTTGAACACGTCATTTTTTTCCACAAGTTTTTGGAAAATGTGGAAAGAAAATGAAAACACATTTTTTTTTTACACAAAGTTGTCCATTTATAAGATATTTATAACGCATAGCATGTACATAGCAAAAATTACAACCCAAAATACATTTGGGGTGTAAGCCAATGGCTGCGCTGCTATCAATCTATCCAATCAAGAGCTGGGACCCCGTGCTACGTAAAACGGAGGTCTGCCCACCCCTGCAAAAATGAAAAGCCAGCAGCTACACATACTGCAGCTGCTGATTTTTAATAATAGGACACTTACCTGTCCTGGAGTCCAGCGATGTCTGCACCACAGCTGATGTTTTCCATCATCTGTCGGGTGCTGCCGCTGCCATTGCCGGTAAGGGATCCCGGCAGTGCAGCATTTTGGCTTCACGCCGGGTCCCTACTGCGCATGTGCGAGGCACCGCTACGCTCTCCTACGGCCCGGCGGGGGGAATGGGAGGAGGAGGGAACCGAGGCGCTGATGTAATTCACCGTGGCCCGGTCTCCCGGAAGTAGGGACAGGCTACCTGTCAAACTGGTATCTGCCCCCCCCCCCCCCCCCCCGAAAGGTGCCAAATGTGGCACCGGAGGGGGGGGGGACAAATGAGCGGAAGTTTCACTTTTGGGTGGAACTCCGCTTTAAGGTTTGACCTCATATATTATATGGTTTTAGTAAATCTAATGGAAAAAATCTAAAGAAAAGAAAATTGTATAGTGTGTATCCAGCTTAACTCCCATAGTCTATTTTACTCTGTAACCAGCAATCACTACTGGTTGCAGTCCTGCTGCAGGTGCTCAGCACTTTTATTAGAGCGTAACAGAGAAATAATATTTTCTTAGCCCAGTTCATGTTCCTCGCAACGAAAAAATGATCAACGAGTCACGGATGATGTGTGTATTGATGCACCTGTTTTTAGAAGCCCTTATGCTTCCACCATCTGTCACAGTGTGACATAAGTGCTTGGTATGACTCGGACATTTATGACTGTGCTCGCATGAAGTCTTTAAATATGCCGCCCCAGCATTAAAAGGCGCTAGCTGTGCCTATCTACATGACTGATTTCTCTTGAAGTGGACACAAGTAAATGCTTTTTAGCTGTGTACATAAAAAGCAGAGAGGCTTTGTAAATTTGCACATGTAAAAGCTCCATGCTCCCTTAACAAGTGCTTACTTATTATAACAGCCTACGCTATTAAACAAGGTATTTATATTGTTCATTGTCATTGTCCCTGATTGTCTGGTTGCAGAGATCACAGATGTTCTTTAGATCGGATCTGTTTAGTATTATCCACAGTCAATCAGGGTTCCTCCAGAGGTTGTTAGGGGTTCCTTGAGCTGTGGCTGATTGACCTGCTATCTGGTGGTGCATCCATGGTTTTAACACCAGTGCAACTTGGCAGAGCCAACGGCATGACACCAGTGATCATTTTAGCTTTCTGTAAGGCTAGCATTCTGACCACCACCTTAACCACTTGCCCAACCGTATACATTAAAAATATGGTGGTAAAAAATGGCACTGCTGCACCGAATCACGTATCTAATACGTGATCCGACACTTTTGGGCTTGGGGCACACATGCGCGCGGCCTGTGATAATGCACAGCGAGAGCTGATCTGCGGGTATCGTGGACTTGATGTCTACCAGCACCTGTTGATCATCCAGCACTTAACAGCGGTCTGTCTGTGTAAACAAGGCAGATTTCCATTCTTTCAGTAGGGAAGGCATGGCTCCTGTGTCTTAGCAAATTTAGGGACATGGATCCATGCCTTCTCCTAGTAAAAGCACCTCCCACACTGTACAAAAACACTGGCTAGGCACACAGTTAACCCTTTGTTTTTTTGGGGGGGAAGACTGGAGCTCCTTTTTAATGTTCTACGATGGTGCACAGAACAAAAGACACCAAGCAACCAGAGGATTAATGAGATTATTGCACTATTAAAAGGGTAAGCAAATGCAATGCATAAAACGAATAAATAAGACAACAGGGTACGTTCGATAATCTGACAGGCAGGCTACCCTCACCCATGACCTTTCACTTACGCCGCAATAAGGGTAAGGCCCATTACACAAATCTACACAGCATCTATAAACGTAGCATCAATCATGAAATGGCATAAAAGAAACCTCACTGTATTTCTTGGCAATAGATACTCAATTCTATTTCTTTTGGTGGCGCACTTGTCCCTGTAATGCCCCGTACACACGGTCGGATTTTCCGATGGAAAATGTCAGATCGGAGCGCGTTGTTGGAAATTCCGACCGTGTGTGGACTCCACCGACACACAAAGTTGGAGAGCAGGAGATAAAATTTTCCGACAACAAAATCCGTTGTCGGAAATTCCGATCGTGTGTACACAAATCCGACGGACAAAGTGCCACGCATGCTCAAAATAAATAAAGAGATGAAAGCTATTGGCCACTGCCCTGTTTATAGTCCCGACGTACGTGTTTTACGTCACCGCGTTTAGAACGATCGGATTTTCCGTCAACTTTGTGCGACCGTGTGTAGACAAAACAAGTTTGAGCCAACATCCGTCGGAAAAAATCCTAGGATTTTGTTGTCGGAATGTCCGAACAAAGTCCGACCGTGTGTACGCCCTATAAGACTGTACACAAAGGATGGCCGATGGAATGTAAAATAAGGGGTAATCTCAGTAAGCATTAACTGTGGGAAGCAGACATCTCAAGTCTCCCGCTAGACGCGGGAGCCCCCCGCATTTGACTGTGGGCTCCCGGACACCCGCGAGTGCCGGGTGATCTCCCGGCTGCGCCTGTCACTCAGCAACAGACAGAGCAGCCTGAGCGGCCGAATGGAGTACGATGGGGATGGTGTGTTCAGGGTGATGTGCAGTGTTCATTTTCTGCCACACATAGCATTTTGTGTTTAGGCCAAAAAGTTTAATTTTGGTCTCCTCTAAACAAAGCACCTTCTTCCACGTGTTTGTTGTGCCCCCCACATGGCTTCTCACAAACTGCAAACAGGACTTCTTATGGCTTTCTTTCAACAATGTCTTTCTTCTTGCCACTCTTCCATAAAGGCCAGATTAGTGGAGTGCACGACTAATAGTTTTCCTGTGGACAGATTCTCCCACCTGGGCTGTGGATCTCTGCAGCTCCTCCAGAGTTACCATGGGCCTCTTGGCTGCTTCTCTGATTAATGCTCTCCTTACCCAGCCTGTCAGTTTAGGTGGACGGCCATGTCTTGGTAGGTTTTCAGTTGTGCCATACTCTTTCCATTTTCAGATGTTGGATTGAACAGTGCTCCGTGATATGTTCAAAGCTTGAGATATTTTTATTTAACCTAACCCTGCTAACCACTTGCGGCTGTCGTACGTCGGTACTTTGATGCCATAACCCCAGGATCCTCTTCAACGGTGGGCGGTCCTCTTTCAGATAAAAGTGGTCTCTGCGGCGCATTCACCGCAAGATCACTTTTATCGGGGGTAGGAGTGATTTCCCCCCCCCCCCCGCCGCGCTCCGGTTGTCAACGCTGCTTACTGGAGCTGCCGGTAGCGACGGAAGTGATCGCGTCCTTTCCCCTGTGAGGCTGGCTGCCGAGTGAGGGGAAGATGGCCCCCCCTCGGCTCCATAACATTGGATGACGGAAGCAACGTTAAACGTCACTTCTGCTCGATGGTCTTAAAGGGGAATTTTTTATTTCTTTTTTTTGCCAAAAAAAGACAATTCTTTTTTTTTTTGTTATTCCATTTAAGTGTAAATGTAAGATCTGAGGTCTTTTTGACCCCAGATCTCACATTTAAGAGGTCCTGTCGTGCTTTTTTTCTATTGCAAGGGATTTTTTTTTTTTTAAAAGGACAGTGTAAAAAAAATAAATAAATAAATAATTTTAAAGCGCCCTGTCCCGCCGAGCTTGCGCACAGAAGCGAACGCATACGTAAGTCGCGCCCGCATATGAAAACGGTGTTCAATCCACACATGTGAGGTATCGCTGCGATCGTTAGAGCGAGAGCTATAATTCTAGCACTAGACCTCTGTAACTCAAAACTGGTAACTGTAGAAATTTTTAAATGTCGCCTATGGAGATTTTTAAGGGTCAAAGTTTGTCGCTATTTTATTCTCTAGGGTGTCTGAAAAAATATATATATAATGTTTGGGGGTTCGAAGTAATTTTCTAGCAAAAAAAAAAATGATTTTAACTTGTAAACACCAAGTCTGAAAAATAGGCACGGTCCTTAAAGCAGAGTTCCACCCAAAAGTGGAACTTCTGCTTTAAGCACCCCTCGCCCCCTTACATGCCACATTTGGCATGTCATTTTTTTGGGGGGGAGTGGGTACCTTCTTTTTAGTGGGACTTCCTGTCCCACTTCCTCCTTCCTCTTCACGGCCGCCTAGACAGCTCCTCCTCTCGCCCTAGGCGGCCCCTCCCTGGGAGCAATCTTCTGGGACATGTCACAGGTCCCAGAAGATTGCCTGGCCAATAGCAGAGCGCAGCCCAACCCGCACATGCGTAGTACACGCCCGCCATGAAGCTGTCATGGCCGGGTGCCCACAGTTACTGTGACGGCGCCGCAAAGAGGACGGGAAGAGGAGCGAGGCTCCGGGCGCCCGCATCGCTGGACCGTGGGACAGGTGAGTGTCTGTTTATTAAAAGTCAGCAGCTACAATTTTTATAGCTGCTGACTTTTAATAAACTAAAAAAACGGGTGGAACTCCGCTTTGGCTAGTTAAACTTCTCTACAACTGTATCCCTTACCTGTCTGGTGTGTTCCTTGGCCTTCATGATGCTGTTTTCACTAAGGTTCTCTAACAACCCTCTGAGGGCTTCACAGAACAGCTGTATTTATACTGAGATTACATTACACACATATGGACTCTATTTACTAATTAGGTGACTTCTGAAGGCAATTGGTTCCACTAGATTTTAGTTAGGGGTAAAGGGGGTTCAATACAAATGCACGCCACACTTTTCAAATATTTATTTGTAAAAAATGTGGAAATCCATTTATAATTTTCCTTCCACTTTTATGAGCCCCTTTGTGTTGGTCTATCACATAAAATCCCAATAAAATACATTTACGTTTTTGGTTGTAACATGACAAAATGTGGAAAATAATTTTTTAAGGCACTGTAGAGCTTTCTTTTGGTGGTATTTGATCACCACTGGGTTGTGCATTCTTTGTACTGTAAACAAAAGAAGACCGACAATTTAGCAAAAAAAACAAAAAAATATGTTAGACCAAATAAAATTAAACTTGGAATATTTCTTTAAGCTGATCTGACCTGTCTATTTTAGTAGTAGCTGGCAGCTAAGGTGAAAGAACATTTAAAAGCTGAAGAGGCAAAAGAGTAAAAGACTATGACCTATTTGTCATTTCCGTAAATGTTTTCTTGAAATGAGGACATTATTAGTGTAGTTCACCTTGATCACATCCTTCCTTTCTTATTTGGAATAAAAATGAAAAATTACTTATCCCAGGAATAGCGTCAACCTCATCTTTAGTTTGACTTTAGCATAGCGAGTTCATACTATGGGTCATTGGTCATCGGAAACTATCTCTACCCATCACTGGGTAGCAGGTTTGATCATAACTCATTTCCTTTCCATCTCTTAAATGCACCACCAAATATAAGCTTCCATTAACCTGCTTCAAAATCACAGAAACTATCTTCAGTCTGCCTGCCCTGTCCTGTCTGTCTGTCTATTCTTACAGAAATGACTCCCAATGAAGGCTTGTCACTCCCACTTACTGTTCGCACGTGGGTACTATAGCGGAGCCAGTTTGGTTATTAGTTATGTGTATTTTTCAAAAATTCAAAAACTGAAAAAATAATGATTTCTAAATTTTAAAATGAATTTAAAATATTTTTAATGAATACATAACTGCTTTACTGCACGTTTGTTTTAAAAATCAATATTATAATGATCCTAATACATGTAATAAATCAGCAATATATTCTATATGCAACACTCCTATCAATCCTGGGGAGAGCTTAGCAGGGTGACATAGTACCACTGTTGCATACGGGAGGCGTGGCTAATTTAAAAAAGGATGTGGCCAATTTAAATATTGGTCCCAGTATCAGTGGTCAATGGCAAAAAAACCAGCACCGCTCTTCTCCTATTCCCGACCCATAACAGCCTCAGGGATAGCTGGTATGGATGGGTCTGTTCATCTTCTGACCTATTCATAATGTTTGAATGGGTTTGAATATAAACAAAGCCCGTTTCATAAAATTGCGATCAAGCAAAATGAGAACAATGGTGACTTTGAATTGTCCTCACTTCACAGCTCAGTAATTTGAATGGATTTGTTTCCAACACAAGTGAATTGACTACTTGCATACTGGGCACGTTTACCCCGTTCCTGCCCAGGCCAATCAGCTTTCAGTGTTGTCGCACTGTGAACGAAAATTGTGCGGTCATGCAACGCTGCACCCAAAAAAACTTTTTACCTTTTTTTTTTTTAGACAGAAATCACCACTGGGTTTTTTATTTTTTGCTAAAAAACTAAAGACCTAAGATTTTGAAAAAAAACCCCAGTTTTTCTGTTATAAAATTTTGTAAATAAGTAAGTTTTCTCTGTTAATTTTTCATTGTGCACTAATGGTCACTCGTAGGCTGCAATGATGGGCAGTGATGAGATGGCACTGAAGGACAATGATGGGGAAACATTAATATGCAGCACTGATGGGCGGCACTGACTGGCCTCACTGCTGGGAACTGATTGGCATCACTGCTGGGCATTGTTGGGGCTGCACTGATATTCAGCGGCATTTCCTGTGAGGAAATGCCGCTACTCAGCTCTCCTCTTTTCACACTGTCAGTGTGAGGGAAGGAATGCTGATAACTGGCATTTCCTTGTTTACATGTGATTAGCTGTGATTGGACACAGCCTATCACATGGGTAAAAAGCCTCATCATCAGCGGTTTGGTGATGCACCGTGTCCCAGGGACAGAGCGCATCACTGAATGCCGCGCTGCGCACCCCCGCAGGGGGGTAAACGCAGCGAGAGTGGGACGATGTCGTGTGGCGTAATTTCACAATATGGCAGGCGGGAGGTGGTAAAAAAAAGAAAAAATTATTGTTAGACACAAGTTATAGAGTAATTAAGTAAAAAAAATAAGGTCCTAACCTTCCAATTTCTTTGTCTGTTTTTGGTTATTTTAATATTTAAGGTATTTTACACAATGAGAAAAAAAAAGTCCAAATAGCAATTTTATAAATTTTAATAGATACCATCACATGCAGGGATCAAATGTTAAAAAAGCAAAAGTTGCTATTTTTGACTCTCTGTTGTCCTAATTTAGTAAATTACCTCTTATAGCAAATGCCTGTAATAAAAATTACACCAAATAATATGCAAACAATATCAGAAAAAGGGCATATTTATTTTTACAACTCTAATGCCCCATACACACGGTCGGACATTGATCTTACATTCTGACAACAAAATCCTAGGATTTTTTCTGACGGATGTTGGCTCAAACTTGTCTTGCATACACACGGTCACACAAAGTTGTCGGAAAATCCGATCGTTCTGAACGCGGTGACGTAATACACGTACATCGGGACTATAAACGGGGCAGTAGCCAATAGCTTTCGTCTCTTAATTTATTCTGAGCATGCGTGGCACTTTGTGCGTTGGATTTGTGTACACACGATCGGAATTTCCGACAACGGATTTTGTTGTCGGAAAATTTTATAGCCTGCTCTCAAACTTTGTGTGTCGGAAATTCCGATGGAAAATGTGTGATGGAGCCTACAAACGGTCGGAATTTCCGACAACAAGGTCCTATCACACATTTTCCGTCGGAAAATCCGACCGTGTGTATGGGGCATAAGTGGTATACAGCTGCAGGAACTGGAGTTTTGCTGCAATACTTGCCTTATCCCCAGTGCTGCTCATCTTACAGGTTGAATAATAGCCAGCTTAATCCAACCCACTTCCTGTAGGTCCAGGCTGTTACGGACACATACATTGGCAAATTTATGAAAACAAAGGTACTGTGCGGCCTTCCAGATGTGTTGGGGCCCACACTTGAGGCACTCTATATTTACTAAGTTGATCACCAGTAGCCTAAGGCCCCTTTCACACGATCGGACCGTTCAGGTCCGCCTGTCGGTTTTGACGGCGGACCTGAACGGGCGCTCCATGTTAGTCTATGGGTCGTCGGATGTCAGCGGAGACATGTCTGCTGACATCTGATCCGCTAAAAGCAGACGGATGGCTCTACGTCCAGGTCCGTCGCTGGCGGATCGGATCGGGCGAGATCTGACAAACGGACACGCTGTACGTTTTCTTTCGATCTCTCCATAGGCGGCAGCGGCGCCTGACAAGCCCCTCCCCGCTCAGTGAGCAGAGAGGGACCTGTCATCTGCCGGCTCAGCGGAGATCAACGGACTGATCTCCCGCTGAGCCGGCGGACCGAGGCGGGCTCCGTAGAAGCGGAGCCCGCTTCGTGTGAAAGGGGCCTAAAAAAAAAGGAGGGGGAGTGCAGCGCTATAAACAAATAAATACCAAGAATGTAATTTAATTGTCGACAATGATGTCACAATAAGAAGTGAAATAACGGAACGTCCATCCAGGCGCTTTATTCCATACATTGAATTGGTGCCTCATTGGTTACCTTCCAAGCTTGATTGGCTTGTCAGGTGTACACCTGTACAAGTCCAATCTTTCTGGTAAGAGACTAGTACTTTCGGTGGTAGTCTTTTCATGGTTATTCACCATTCACTTTGATGTCTGCTCAAGATTTTAATGATCGTCACATGCTTGTTTTGGATCACTCACCACAGGGATTCACCATTATATGTGGTCCCTTTTCATCACATATGGACATTTATTTTTATTGACCTTTATACTGGTCATATGTCACTTTATTTACTGTATATTTATGTCACTGTTCACATATTATTTCACTTCTTTTATTGTGACATCATTGTCGACAGTTACATTCTTGGTTTTTGTTTATAGCGCTGTACTCCCCCTCCTTTTTTTTTGACCATTTTATTTACATTGTCGTGTTGGCTGCTTTTTCATGTTTTTTTTGACAGCACGGTACTCTTTGATTTTTTTTTTTTTTGAATCACCAGTGGCCTAACAATTATTTTGCTAAAATCAACATACAAAGGGGATATAAGTGGCAGTGCATTTTCCCTTGAAGCACTGAATGCTGAAACTTGCTGAGCCCATGTTAGTACTTCTTTCTTTCTTTGTTCCTCCACAAGAGCTTGAATGGTCAGTAGGTGATCATTTAAATGGCCTCCATTTTGGTTGATTTTAGCAATTAACCCAAATCCGATACTGGATGTGTTTGATACTGTGTCACCTCCCGCCTGCTGTAGTTCCACCCACCAGCCTCTACGTGACTACTAGAATTGTTGGATTCCAATGTTGACTTTAGCCATAAAAGAGGGCAAAGATTGGAGTCACCACCTACCAGACCGGTAAGTATTAGTAGTCTTCCTTTATGGGCCATCACCATCCCATGACTAAATATTCCCCACTCAGGCCATGCTTTACAGCTGTAGGTATCGGCCCCACTTTGGTCCTCATCTCCTTCTACCATATATGTAAAGAAAAAACTTTAAGGCTGTGTACCCACATTTTTTCTCTGCTCAAAAAACTATATTTTAGCAAGTAGTGAGGACACTGCTACCACCACTACTGCTACTTCCGTAGATGTGTTTAGCACCTTGTTGGGGTTTAAAAGAGAAGTATGGGATATCACTGGGCTGTGGAGGGGGTGGGAGCAGCAAGCTCAGGCTCTCAGCGGCTCGCTGAGAGGCTGTGCTGGCCCAGGCATGTGGGCGGATTTGCACCATATGGTCGTGATCTTGCCCGAGCCTGGACCGGCTTGTGACGTCAGCCGACAGAGTGCTGTCTGCTGAGAATGGGTCACAGGAGTGCAGAACGATCTGGACTCCTGTGATCCATAGGAGTACAAGCAGACAAGCTTTGGCTGTACTTCTTTAAAGTGAAACTGAACTAAAAAAAATACGATTTGCTGTATTATAGGGAGCATTTAGAATTGTACCTAAGCAGTACCCTGAACATTTTTTGTGTGGAATTCCTCTTGAAAAATAGCAATGAACTTCCTGGTAAGTAAGTGTGCCTAGGCACTCCTGTGCCTACACCCTTATTGCTGTTTATTTGCAGTGTAAGGTCTAAGCTTCCCTTGCCTCTGAACCGAGCCTAATGCCGCGTACACACGAGCGGACATTACGGCGGACTTTGCCCGGCGGACTTTTCGACGTACTTTCCGACGGACTTTGTGAATGAACGGTCTTGCCTACACACAATCCACCAAAGTCCGTCGAATTCGTACGTGATGACGTACGACCGGACTAAAACAAGGAAGTTCATAGCCAGTAGCCAATAGCTGCCCTAGCGTGGCTTTTTGTCCGTCGAACTAGCATACAGACGGCGGACTTTTCGACCGGACTCGATTTCAACGGATAAATTTAAAACAAGTTTCAAATCTAATTCCGTCGAACTTTTGAGAAAACAAAGTCCGCTGGAGCCCACACACATCGAATTGTCCGACGAAATCCAGTCCGCCGGGCAAAGTCCGCCGTAATGTCCGCTCGTGTGTACGCGGCATAAGATCTAAGTTTTTCTTGCCTCTGACTGTCAGTCCCAGGAGATTTGTTGATGTCACTTTACAGCTCACTGGTTTTCCTTGCTGGGAGACTGATATGAGGAAGTAAAGCCCTGCCTCTACCTAGATGGCTGCCTCCACACAGTGCAGAGACAAGGTGCACAGTGCAGAACAAGGCATGGAAAGTCAGTAAAGGAAAAAGATCAGCTACCGGGAGACCACAGGCAATACTCATAACTAGTCCTTTACCCTCTGGCTGGCTTTTTTTGTGCACAGTTTCTTTTTTAATTTACTAGGGTGAAAACCCCTTTAAGTTGCTGTCTAGCATACACTAACGCCCTATAAGCTGTTTTATTACATACTGCGCCATCAGGAATCTAGGCTAAAATGTTGCTACCTTTAAACCTGCAGGGTATTCAGCTTTCATGCTGTTTCCTTTCATAATTTTGATCTATATTTTTCCTTTTTTTTTTTTTTTTTTTTTTTTTTTTTAGCACCCTCTGAAATGTCTGTAAGTGGAATGCACTGTAAATAATGAATGAACCTCTCTGCTCACATATTTCTGTAATATTTAACAACGGCATTCATTATGCATTAAGTAGAATTGCTCTGTGGGAGATTTATAGGAAATGTTTTTCCATTTGCATTTTAAGTAATAGCAGGTTAAAAGCAGAGATAATTTCATCTAAACACAGGACACTTATCTCCAGTGTCTGGTACGTACACCGATCACTTATAATGAAAATGGTTGGCACCACTCGTGTAGTAATTGTGACTCCAGAGGAATGATAATTCTCTTTCATGAGCAAACCAGTTCTCTTTGGAGTAATGGGGACCATAGACCTACAAATGTCTCCCCAAGATTAATGGGAGGGGAGACCTCTGCCAATTCTTGGCTGTTCCACTTATACTTAAAGCCTAATGCATGGGTCGAATTCCAAACAAATTTTCTTTCAAAAATCAGAAATTTTGTGCATTTTGTGAACTGATGGTGCCACCATTGATTTCGACATTCGACCAACCTCATGTTGCTACAGAATTTTCGTGACCTGGAATCTTTCCAGGAATTTTCTTTTCTTGCGTTCATGCACATTTCTTTTTCGATGGTATTTCTCGCACGATTCTCCCATCATTGATTAGAAATGAGTTTGTTTTTCAAAAAACTTCCAACATGCCCGATGACTCAAGGCTGCACGAAAATCGGCCATTGCTGCAGCCCACTAATGATGCGAAAATCAAACGAAAATTCTCAGATGATTTTCGAAAGAAATTTATTTTGGAATTCGACCCGTGTATGGCCGGCTTAAGTTTAGTCAAAATGATTTTTAAAAAATCAGCACAAGGGACACTACTTACAGTTCTTTGTATTACTGTCTACAGTTTTAATAGAAATCTTCAGTATTCTCACCCACCCCACCATATTCTTCCAGTGCTGCGGAGTTATTAGCGCTAAGGGTCCTGTCATATAGACTTGTCAAGAGTGCCGACTATGCCCACCCTTTTCACCCCAACTCCTCCATTCACACCAGCTGTACTGGATTAAAAAAACTATTTTATGAATATAGGAGGTGGACCTTTAATTCATCTACCTGTCCTCCATTCGTAAAAAACCGAAAACGCCAGCGCTCAAAGGGTTAAAAAAGCAGTCCACAGTTGATGGATATTGTCTGATCCATTTCCACCAGTTATGTTTTTTCCAGCTGCACGGGGTATAGACCCTCATCCATTGATTTTTTTTTTTTTCCCCATATTTTGACTGTTCCCACTATTTTAGCGCTGGTATTTTGTGTGCTTTTATAGTATGTCCTCCATTCATAGATCATTTTTCATTCATAAAAGCTGTAGTGCTGCTTCTACAAATGGAGGAGGTGAGCAGAAAGCGAGGACATCGTCGGCACTCTTGATGAGTGTATATGACAGGTCCCTTGGCTCTATTAACCACTTGACCTCCGGAAGATGTCCCTTCATGACCAGGCCATTTTTTGCTATATGGCACTGTGTTACTTTAACTGACAATTGCGCGATCGTGCGATGCTGTACCCAGATAATATTTATGTCCTTTTTTTCCCCCACAAATAGAGCTTTCTTTTGGTGGTGGTAGATCTCCACCTCTTGAAGGCTGCCTATCCCTGCTGTAGACTTTTCTGTGAGACACAGTAAGCCTCAGCTGTCAAAATGACAGGGCAGCAGCAGTGAAACAGAAGTACAGTATTCACCCAAGGTACTTTTGATAAAGTTTGTTAAAGCCCAAGTTGTAAAAAAAAATATTAATCAATGCATCCTTTGTGCTGGAGTCTACAGCTTTAGTGGAAACCCTCAGTCCTCTTATCCCCTTCACCCCTACACCCGTAATCTATATTATAGGGAAAAACCCATATAAGAGAGATGTATGCGCTGCACACCCGAAGCAATATAATAGCAAAAAAGGACAGTTTCCCCCAATGGGGCTTTAAACAGCAATATCTTTTATGGTCAAGAATTATCTAGAATATATACCCAATATATGCATTTATTAAAACAATAGGCAAATATCTTATTGTATTCAATTAAAATTATAACATGTGGCTATGGGGCCCTCTGAATCAATCAACGACTTCTTACAGTTCTGGCCATGGGATTATTCCCTCCACTCTTTAGCGGTAAATATTTCGCCATTTTAGTCCCATAATGAGATTCATGTTGATATGTTCTTAAATTCTGAAGTTGTTTAATGTGTTTTATAGAACCAAATATCCCCCTGATGATGACCGTCCATATGTCAAAACGCATCGGGGATTTTATACCTTCTACAGTCCGGATATGTAACAATGTATACATTTTCGTGTAAATCTGCTAATTCTTTATTGTGGAATATGTTATTGTACTATTTGGCCAGTCCTCCTATATGTTATGATTTTAATTGAATTACCATATATTTGCCTATTGTTTTAATAAATGTATACATTGGTTATATATTCTAGATAATTCTTGACCATAATGATATTGCTGTCTAAAGCCCCATTGGGGAAACTGTCCTTTTTTGCTACACCCGTAATCTTCCGGTGCCACAAGGGGTTAAAAGAGCCAACAAAAATTTGTTGGCGGAAAATTTGAGAACCTGCTAGCCAACATTTGTTGGCGGAAAGTCCGACAACAAATGTTTGATGGAGCACACACACGGTCGGACTTTCCGCCAACAAGCTCACATCCAACATTTGTTGGCGGAAAATCCGATCGCATGTACGCGACATTACAGAAAAGTTTCTGTGTCTGCAAGTTTCTTTGAGAAATGCAGGGTCTTGTGGCATCATATTTTTTTTCTCATAAATTCTCTTTATTATAAATAAATAAAGCAACATATAAGCAAATAAGCAACAAAAAATAGCAACATAAAAAAGGCAACATAACAGCTAGCTGCCCAAAGAATAAACCCAAAAGAAGCTCCACTTTGTTTCTTAACCAGGTGCCTCTACTGCCGCAGAAGTAAGACAGGAGTTCCAAAACAGTAGTAGATGCCTGAAGCCCATGAATACTATCATACAAACAGGTAGTTGCATTTACCTTGCTCCTACACTGGCAGAAGATCAGGAAAAAGGAAAAACTTTAAAGATGCCATGAGGGGATCCGCGTCAGAATAAGTCCTCTCCGTAGAATGGAAAATACAGGAGGGGTCTACGTTTACCAGGGAATCGTACCAAAGATCAGAAATCCGATCCTCGGCCATTCTAGGCAGCCTAATATATATGTAGTGTAGAATTAACAAGAGATTTCTATTTGTGCAAAGAAGGGGGAGCAGCCGATTTCAAGGACAATGGCTTTCCTAGCATTATACAGTGATATGCTGAGAAGTACCCTCGTCTCCTTTTTGGGAGCTAGTGGTTCAACCAAGCCCAAGAAGCAGACCCCCACATCCCGCGGCACCGGAATAGTGGTTACTGAAGTAATGAATTGTAAAACCTGTGACCAATACATAGCAATCACTGAACAGGACCACAAAATGTGAATAAAGTCTACTTGTGGATCTGTGTAGTGCCAACAGCCCAAGGAGAGAATTTTTGTATCTGATTGGGCATAAATTAAAGATTGTGAACATTTTTTAATTGGATCAATCTGTCCCTCACAGAAATGAAATATTGGAAGGGATAATCTCAAACATCATTCCAATTGTCATTGTCCAAGGATGGAACATCCAGCACCCATTTTTCTCTACATCTACCTAAACTTGAGGGCAAGGAGGGAAGTATGGTTTGGTACAATGTGGAATAGACTTTGGTAAGAAGTTCAGTGCAGTGTAAGGATTCCAAATCAGTTTCTTGAAGAGAGAGAACTGCCGAGCCCAAATGTGAAATGTAGACATGATGTAATTGCAAATACCGGTAAAAATACCAATAAGGCAGAGAGAACTTGCAGAACGGAAAATGAGCAAAGGCGCCTGTTGACAATTATATCCCCCAATTTTTCATGCCCCTTGTTGCCCATATGACTGGCAACAAGACCCTGAAGAACTGTGGAAGAACTGGACTGTTCAACGAAGGGAAATGAGGGTACCATACCTGCAAGGCCAAAGGATGCAACACCCCAACCTTATTCCATGCCCGGATTGTAGTTTTCATAGTACAAGTGAGAGGGTAAGGAGACTTACAGCCCCTATAAAGGAGGGATTGCAATACCTCGTATGAGCCCAACACTGCAGCCTTCACCACCACGAAGCAGTACCCTTGTTCAATGTGAGCTAAGTATGAGCATGTACCAACTGCCCGGCCAGAAAGTATTAAAAAAATAAGTTTGGTAGGGCTAAGCCTCCCATGGGCATGTTACATCAAATCTACTGTGTTTAAGTTAGATGCAGATGAAAGGGGTGATCTGCATAATATTTAATTTGAAACAACTTTGCAAAAAAAAAAAAAAAGGGGGGTGTTTTTTTTTTTGTTTTGTTTTGTTACATATCAATTCACCCCGTGACAATGCATGCACATTTGTTTTATGCAAATGGGGCAAAAAAAATGTTATTAGGCTATTTCCTGTGCTAGTCAAATGTTTTTTTTTTCTATTCAAAACAGAAAATACTGCATTTGGTCACTAGATGGGGCTAAGTATCACTTTCCAATGATACTTAGTGCCATCTAGTGGCCAAATGCAGTATTTCCCTCTGAGCTTTTAGTTGGATAAAACATGTTTTTATAATATATTCATCAATTAAAGCTATTTTTCAGCTTTGTTTTTCCTTAATTCCTGTTTTTTTTTTTTTTTTTTTTTACCATTAAAGTGATTGTAAACTACTTTTTTTAAAAGAACAAACAGGTTTATACTTACCAGCTTTGTACAATGGCTTTGCACAGAGCAACCCCAAAATTCCTCTTCTCAGGTCCCCTGCTAGTGCTCCTGGCACCTCTTCTCAGTGTGCCACCATAGGAATCCGCTTTTGGCACTTCTTGCTCAGCCCTCAAGGTAGGAATAAATGAATATAGAATGTGGAAGGATTATAGAACATTTATAGTAGGTATTTTTATGCATTTGTAATATTGATGAATTGTTGTACAAATGATAATGTATGAGTTCTTTTAAAAAAATCAATAAAGAGAAATTGAAGACATTCCAGGCATGCCGGGAATGCTACCTGTCAAAAAAAAAGCAAATGTAAATATTTAATTGTGCCATTAACCCCTTCCTGCTGGATGCCTCCTGGCCCTTTAAGGGTTCTAAATACCCGGCGGCGGAGGTGGAAATTCGAGTCATGTGACCGATGTGATTGGCTGTCACAGCGGTAACATGGTCGGAAAGCTCCCAATCGCTATTATGCATCGGGAGCTTTCTGCCAGTCCCGCATCCGTCCCAGTGAATCCTGTTTCTGTGTGCAAGGTGGCGCCGCCGCTGTATTCTCATGAGAATACAGTGGCGCTCATGTGACCAGGCATGTCCGCCTCTCTCCTCGCTGATGTCAGCTCCCCCCCCTCAGCCCCGCCCGCTGCGGCCTCGAGGGAAGAGCGAGAGATGCGAGAAGCAGCTGTGATATAAGGTAGCGGCTGTAGTGTATACAACAATACTCAGTCAGTATTAGTACATACATTGTGATTTGTGATGGGAGGTTTTAGTGCCCCATCATTGGTGTTCTGGGGGGTGGGTGGAATAGTGCCCCATCATTGGTTTTCCTGGGGGGGGGATAATGTCCCATTGGTGTTGCTGGGAGGGGGGTGGGGAATAGTGCCCCATTGATGTTCCCGGGAGGGGGAGAGGGGGGAATAGTGCCCCATCATTGGAGTTCCCGGGAGAAATAGTGCCCCATCATTGGTGTTCCCGGGAGGAATAGTGCCCCACCATTTGTGTTCCCGGGAGGAATAGTGCCCCATCATTGGTGTTCCCGGGAGGAATAGTGCCCCATCATTGGTGTTCCCGGGAGGAATAGTGCCCCATCATTGGTGTTCCTGGGAGGAATAGTGCTGCCCCATCATTGGTGTTCCTGGGAGGAATAGTGCTGCCCCATCATTGGTGTTCCCGGGAGGAATAGTGCCCCATCATTGGTGTTCCTGGGAGGAATAGTGCCCCATCATTGGTGTTCCTGGGAGGAATAGTGCCCCATCATTGGTGTTCCTGGGAGGAATAGTGCCCCATCATTGGTGTTCCCAGGAGGAATAGTGCCCCATCATTGGTGTTCCTGGGAGGAATAGTGCTGCCCCATCATTGGTGTTCCTGGGAGGAATAGTGCCCCATCATTGGTGTTCCTGGGAGGAATAGTGCCCCATCATTGGTGTTCCTGGGAGGAATAGTGCCCCATCATTGGTGTTCCTGGGAGGAATAGTGCCCCATCATTGGTGTTCCTGGGAGGAATAGTGCTGCCCCATCATTGGTGTTCCTGGGAGGAATAGTGCCCCATCATTGGTGTTCCTGGGAGGAATGGTGCCCCATCATTGGTGTTCCTGGGAGGAATGGTGCCCCATCATTGGTGTTCCTGGGAGGAATGGTGCCCCATCATTGGTGTTCCTGGGAGGAATGGTGCCCCATCATTGGTGTTCCTGGGAGGAATGGTGCCCCATCATTGGTGTTCCTGGGAGGAACAGTGCTGCTCCATAATTTTCATTATTGCTTTACTTATTTACAAAACTTTATAACAAAAACAGAGAAAACCTTTTTTTTTAAACTTTTTTTGGTCTTTTTTTTATTCGTTTAGCTAAAAAAATAAAAACTGCAGAGGTGATCAAATACCACCAAAAGAAAGCTCTAATTTTGGGAACAAAATGATAAAAATTTAGTTTGGGTACAGCGTTGCATGACCTCGCTACAATGACCGCGACAATTTTTTAATTGAAAGCTGAAAATTGGCCTGGGCAGGAAGGTGCGAAAGTGCCCGGTATTGAAGTGGTTAAATAAACAAAAAGAATTGCATATTAAATTTTTTTAAATTATTTTATCCGATTAATCGAAACAATAATCGCCCAACTAGTCGATTATGAAAATAATCGTTAGTTGCAGCCCTAGTGCCGTGCGTCCTCAAACATCTATTGCTATCATCCACTCAAATGCTGCTCATCTGCTGCTAGTTTCTAGAGATGAATGACATTTCCAATTTAAACTTCTATTATTATCCCCAATTATAAACAATATTTTAGGATTTGACACCAATATTGCATACTGTATATATTTACAGTGGATATCAAAAGTCTAAACACCTGTTTTAAAATGTCAGGTTTCTGTGATGTAAAAAAAAGAGACAAAGATAAATCATTTCAGAACTTTTTCCACCTTTAGGCTACGTTCACACTGAGGCGCTTTACAGGCGCTATATCGCTAAAAATAGTGCCTGTAAAGCGCCTCTCCTGTCACTGCTCTGCTCAGTGGACTCCGCTAGCTCAGTGGAAGATCGCTCTGTTGATCCCCGCGGAGCCGGCAGATGACAGGTCCATCTCTGCTCACTGGACCTGTCAGAGCCCCGCTGTTCTCTATGGGAAGATCGGATGAAAACGGATAGCATGTCTCCGCTGACATCCGCCTGCCCATACAAGTCAATTGGTGGCCCGCTCAGATCCGCCTGGAAAAGGACAGGCAGATTTTTGCCGGCCCATTGTATGAAAGGGGCCTAAGGGTGTGCACACTTATGCAACCATATTGTTTTAGGTTTTTTTATTTTTACTTCCCTCCACCTAAAAGATTTTAGTTTGTTGTTCAACTGAGTTGAAGATTGAGGCTGGGTTCAGAATGGTGCGACGTCAGACATCGCATGTGATTCACACCTCACTGCTGTGCAAATCACATGCAATGCGAACACAAATTTGCATCGCATTCAGACCAAACTTGTGCAGGACCTTCTTTTTGTCGATATGTGAACCAATCTGGGGGTGTCATTAACTTTGTATTGACACTCCCAGCGGTTCGCATAAGGCAGTGTGATGCAGGAGCCCGCAGTGGTCTCGCAGGGCTTCCACATCGCCCCGTACACACGGTCGGATTTTCCGATGGAAAATGTGTGATAGGACCTTGTTGTCGGAAATTCCGACCGTGTGTGGGCTCCATGATACATTTTCCATCAGAATTTCCGACACACAAAGTTTGAGAGCTTGCTATAAAATTTTCCGACAACAAAATCCGTTGTCGGAAATTCAGATCGTGTGTACACAAATCCGAGTACACAAAGTGCCACGCATGCTCAGAATAAATAGGGATGAAAGCTATTGGCTACTGCCCCGTTTATAGACCCGACGTACGTGTTTTACGTCACCACGTTCAGAACGATCGGATTTTCCGACAACTTTGTGTGACCGTGTGTATGCAAGACAAGTTTGAGCCAACATCCGTCGGAAAAAATCCTAGGATTTTGTTGTCGGAATGTCCGATCGTGTGTACAGGGCATAAAGGTGGGAAAAATTCTGGAATTATTCATCTTTGTCTCCTTTTTTTTTTTACATCACAGAAACCTGACATTTTTACCAGGGGTGTGTAGACTTTTTATATCCATTGTATACCACATTATTAATGACATTTATATATTTGGTTGTAGCATTTATATGTCTGGCATTTTTGAAATGATCCCTTCAGCACTCCTATATCCAATTTTTGGCTGGGTATCATGGTATTTACAGAAATAAAAATCTCAAATGATGAGAAATTGGTTTCACACCTGCTTACTAATGGGCTATAAATAGAAAGAACATGAATGCGTGTTTTTAGGTCTTGAAATAAGATTGGCTGGCGGCAGCAGGTTTCGGTGTGGGCGCTGGGAATTGGACGTTTGGTCTGCAGGGAAACACATGGGAGATATGTGTAGAACTCATTACTGGCACATTTATATGTAGCTTCCTTGCCAGCAATATTCTAGCACTATGCTGTTTATTTTGGGTTATGATGCAAGATTCCTGTAATGTACTTTGATAAAATCTATGCGAACTTTGAGCATTTGGCTGGCTTAAAGGAATTTGCCAGTTTGACAACACTCCTGGTTGAAGATCACTGGCTGCTTATGGTTTGGGGGGGGGGGGGGGGGGGGGGCTATCGTTTTGTGATTACAGAAGCAGGGAAATAGGGCTCATTGACAATTTTTTTTTATTATTACGTTGTAGGGCATTAAGGTGAGTTTTTAGGCTTTTTATTTTTTGTTGCATGTCTTTTTTTTTTTTTTTTTGCATTTTGTTACAACAGCAGCGATAAAATGGCACCATTGAAAACAAGCTTATTTGCCTTGAGCAGTGCAGCTGCGGCAGGTGGTGTAAATGAGCCTTTATGGGATAGAGTGCATCATCTAATTTTGCAAAGCAACTGTGATGCAGGGGCATTTGCCCTATTTGCCAAGCTTTCCATTTAACCACTTGCCTACTGGGCACTTTTACCCCCTTCCTGCCCAGGCCAATTTTCAGCTCATACTCTGAATGACAATTGCGCGGTCATGCTACACTGTACCCGAATGACATTTTTATCATTTTTTTTCACACAAATAGAGCTTTCTTGGTGGTTTTTAACCACTAGCCCACCTGCTCACGCAGATCGGCTCCTGTAAAATCGATGTACCTGTACAGTGGCTCGCGCAGTGGCGGGTGCGCTCTCACTCCTGCTGCACACTGCGGGAACGTGACCGTGGGTGCCGCCGGCGACCCGCGATCACCATCATATTACAGAGGCAGAACGGGGAACTGCCTTTGTAAACAAGGCGATTCCCTGTTCTGATAGGGGACATGTCAGATCTTCTGTTCCCAGTGATCGGGAACAATGGTCTCTGTCATGTCCCTGGTAGCCCATCCCCCCTACAGTTAGAACACGCTGAGGGAACACAGTTAACCCCTTGATCACCCCCTAGTAATAACCCCTTCCCTGCCAGCGTTATTTTTACATTGATCAGTACAATAATGTCACTGGTGCTCAAAAAGTGTAATTTGGGGTCAGATTTGTCTGCGCAAAGTCGCAGTCCCGCTAAAAATTGCAGATCGCCGCCATTACTAGTAAAAAACAATAAAAACAATAAAAGTCCCTAACTCTATCCCATAGTTTGTAGACGTGATAACTTTAGCGCAAACCGATCAATATACGCCTATTGCGATTTTTTTTTTTTTTAACCAAAAATATGTAGAAGAGTATATTTTGGCCTAAACTGATGAATAAATTTGTTTTTTTATATATTTTTGGGGGGATATTTATTATAGCAAAAAGTTGGAAAAAAATGTTTTTTTCCTTTCAAAATTGTCACTCTTTGTTTATAGTGCAAAAAATAAAAACCGCAGAGGTGATCAAATACCAAAAGAAATCTCTATTTGTGGGAAAAAAAGGACGTCAATTTTGTTTGGGTACAATGTCGCAAGACCACACAATTGTCAGTAAAAGCGATGCAGTGCCGTTTCTCAAAAAATGGCCTGGTCATTAAGGTGCCAAATCCTGAAGTGTTTAGTCACTGCTGTTTTTTTTTTTGTTTGTTTGTTTTTTGCTGTCAGTAAATTTTGTAAATAAGTAATTTTTCACCTTCACTGATAGGCGGCACTGATAGGCAGCACTTTTGGGCACTGATGAGGCTGCACTGATTAGGTGTCACTGATAAGGAGGCACTAATATGTCACACTGATAGGCGGCACTGGTGGGCAATAATAGGTGGCACGGATGGGCGGTACTGATGAGCAGGCACTGACTGGCATCACAAATGGGCACTAATTTGTGGCACTGATGGGCACTGCTGGGGCTGTACTGTAATCAGGGCACTGATTGCCTGTACAGGTCTCCCCTGCGATGAGATGCCGCTGGTCGGCTCTCCTCACTACACATTCTGTCAGTGTGAGCCGAGGAGAGCCGATAAATGGCACTTCCTTGTTTACATGTGACCGGCTGTGATTGGACACAGCCGATCACATGGGTAAAGAGCCGCGTCATCGGCTTTTTACCGAGATCGGGGTCATGCCATGTCCTAGAGTGGCGCTTCTGGGCGCCGTCATATGATGTCGTCCCAGAACGAGAGCGCATCCTGCCCACCGTCATTTTACTATGTGGCGGACAGGAAATGGTTACGTTATTTTTGTATGAAATTGGCAATTTTAAAAGCCATGTCTAAAGGGTTCAAAGAGGTAATCCAAGTGATGTGTTAACTGTAGGTTAAGTCCAACTTCTTATACAGTATATACCCCTAGTGTGTTGTGTTTGCATAAAAAACACAGAACACGATTATATTAAAAATGTGTTTTGTAGCTAACTGCCACTTCTTCAGACATGTATTGTAAAAAAAAATTATAGGAAAAAAGGGTAAATAACATAAAATCGGGATAGTTAGATCAACTTCTCAAGAACAGGAATGGCCATAGACAGATTGCAATTTGGTTGGTCCCTGAACTGGCCAAATATCAATCCACCTACGGCCAGCCTTAACGATTTTCAGCCTGCTCTGGTCCAGTCATGTGATACAGCTTCCTTGTGTCAGCCAGCGGCTACAGGGGAGAGGAGGGAGCCGCGTCAATGGCTGGGGCATTGGAACAAAGTGATGTCACCACTCCTAGAATTTCCAGCCATTGTTGAGCACTCTTTCCTTTCCCCTGCTGCTGGCTGACACAGGGGATCATGTGACCAGAGTGGGCTGAAAATAAGAATATACATCTTTTTTGCACAGGTTAGTCAGCATGGGTGTTAGGATGAGGGAGGGAAAATTTTAAGACTTGGTTTAGGCTGGAATTCAACTTTAAAGCTGAACTTCAGCTTTTGATACACTTTACATAAAACTATGTCCCTCACTAACACGTGAGGCCGCTGGATGTGCTGTATAAACTTTATGTAGCTGAGGCTGCATACACCACACTGTGTTCCTGGTTTGGGACGAGACTTACTGTCTTATACCCAGAACACAGTAGAGTCTATCACAGCGGCTCTCAGCCATACAGAGAAAGTGATGTATTCTAGCAATGAATACCAAGCTTCCTCTGACTGGCTGAGTCAGAGATGCAGACTGATGATATCACAACTTCTCATTCTCTGACTCAGCCATTCAGAGGAAGCTTTGTACTCATTGATAGAATAGATACATACATATGCTGTATGTTGCCTCAGCTACATATAATACAGTTTATACTGCACAACCAGCGGCCTCACATGTTAGTAAGGAACATAGTTAGTTTGGACCAAAATGTAAAGTATATCAAAAGATGGAGTTCAGATTTAAGGCTTGTTAAAGTGACGCTGTTGCTAATAAAAGTACTAATTATTTCTAATAAAAGCACCTTGCAATAGAAGACTCTCATACTTCTCCAGTAAGAGGCGAGTCCAAACTTAGTCCTGTTGAAAAGGTGGCGGTGAAAAACTCTACTATAATAAGTGTTTTTTTGTTTTTTTTGGCTGTCCCATTACCCATTGAAGAGATTTTGTAATACCTTCTGTCCCTCTGGCAGCTTGTCATCAGGACAGGAAACAACAGGTAATTTTTAACAGGAACACAGGTGGCAATAAAAACAGGAATACAGAAAGGAGTACCAGACCAAAAGCGGATGAAGGAGTCCTAAAACCCAGATGAAGGGAGAGTGGTGGTATCGCATTGGCAGCTTTATACAACTTTTTTACCAACAACTAAAGTTATCTTGAACTCTTTCATCCAGTTTTGTTCTGGTGTTCCTTTCGTTATTTCTATGGCTTGAGCTACTGTTAGGTGACCATCAAGGAAAGCTTTGATGTGTGGGAGCCTCCTTGCCAGAGCTATTTAAATTGTTTAAAGTTTTCCTTCATCTGTCTACGCATGCAAATTTCCCAGCACCTCTTTGTGTATGTTGTTCTAAAGGCAATGAAACCTGATAAAGCTTTGTTATAACCCTTTCTTTCTCCCTTAAAAATTATTTTAAGACATTGATAATCCTGCTCTAAATCTACCATGATGTCTCATCACAGCTTTCTTTGTTCTCTTCCAGGATATGGTCATGCTGCTCCCGGTACTGATGCTGGAAAGGTCTTCTGTATGTTCTATGCAGTCCTTGGGATTCCACTAACCCTGGTCATGTTCCAAAGTCTGGGTGAACGCATGAACACGTTTGTCAGGTTCTTATTAAAGAAGCTGAAAAAATGTTTTCACATGAGGAAGACTGAGGTGTCTATGGAAAATATGGTCATGGTGGGCTTGCTGTCTTGCATTGGTACCCTTGGCATTGGAGCAGCTGCCTTCTCCTATTTTGAAGGATGGACATTTTTCCACTCTTACTATTATTGTTTTATTACTCTTACAACCATTGGGTTTGGAGACTTTGTTGCCCTCCAGAAGAATGAGGCTTTGCAGAAGAAACCACCCTATGTAGCATTTAGCTTCATGTATATTCTTGTGGGACTGACCGTTATAGGCGCTTTCCTTAACTTGGTAGTCCTCCGCTTTCTGACCATGAACTCTGAAGATGAAAGACGGGATGCAGAAGAAAGGGCTTCATTACGGAGAGTACAGAACACCATCGGTCTTCAGTCAAAAATGGATGCCAGAAGTCGGAGTTCCATTTTTCTTCCTATAGGAGATGCAACAAGCCAGATAAATCTCATACCTCTCATGCAGGATGACCATGATCGGGGCAGACGAAGATCTTCAAATGCAACCTCTAGAGCAGGTTCATTTTGCGCATGTATGTGTTACAGATCCCCATTCTGTAACAGTCCGTCCATATCTCATCATGAAGCATTGAGCTGCCACACAAACCCGGTTTACTACAACTCAATCTCTTACAAAATTGATGAAATTTCACTAAGCACTCGAGATAACACTGGATTCTCCTCACCCAACAGCATTTTTTCACCCGACACACAGCATTACACAGATCATTTCAGAGTGAGGAGAAAATCTATTTGAATTTGATGTAAACTCAAGAACAAAAATGTAATATGTTACAGCTTACCAGCCCTTAGATGTGGTGACTGCATTTCACAGTATGCAAGTATCGAAAATTCCTGTTGATCTTATGATACATTACATGTGGTTCATACTCGCTCACTATGAGATTAGTTTTCTGTATTCTGCAAAAAACCTGGTTGATCCTCTGCTGTTCTCTATTCCCCCCCCCCCTTCTGTCCAAGTCCCCAATGCAGCTAGGGATTTTGCAGAGCTTTGTTGGCAGCTCTGCACATGCTCAGTTTTCAGTAAGTTTCTATGCTAAGTATTTCCTCGCTATCACATCTGAGCAGCCCATGTGACTATAGAGTCACACATGTAGGCGTATATACAGTGCTAAATGACAGCTCACTCCCCCCTCCTTTTCCATGCCCACTAACCAGCTAAACACAATGGGGGGCGGATATTACATGTAGATGGATGGAGGCTTCACCTCCCTCTTATTCTAAGACATAGGCTGGGGGGGGGGGCTGAAACAGCCTGTGACTGGCAGAAATCCATCCACACCATGTTATTGCCAAAAAATAATAAAGATTTCATTTCAAAGATATATTTGTACGACCATATAAAACAGTTTATTGATATTATTTATCTTTACTCTGTATTCCAAAGTTTGTTTGTTTTTTTTTTATTTTGAATGTGACCAGCAGCAGAGGACTAGAAGATCCTCCTGCTTATATTTCCCTGCAGATAGGCTGGGAAAGAGCTAGGTCATGTGAAAGTGCCATCATCCACATACAGAAATGGAAGGGACAACATAAATTTAAACAGTGTGTGTTTAGTATCACTTTAAAGACATAAAGCCTAAAAAAAATAAAGTTTAATACAGCCACCACATATAAAGACTGGAAAGCTACTTCATTTTACTTTTTTGTTTTGGGCTTTAAAATGCTTTAAGGCACAAGAGACTATATTGAACTAATTAGGAGTTCATGTTGCCTGTCCTGTAGGTCTCAATATTCTACTACTTTACTGGACGGAAAAGCCTCAATGGAACATGGAAGTTCTCAGTGACTTACCTACACAAGGACCAGCGTGCTCTGTTTGCCCTTTGCATGTTGCCTTGTAAAAAAAAATGGGTGTACCTTCATTTTTATCTTCCTATGTAAATAATTGAAATTGATCAAATTTATTTATAAGAAATGTGTGCTTCAAAGAAAAAGTGACCATGGTTATTGTAGTAAGTTGGAAAACATAAAAGATATATAAATACAGTAAAACCTTGGATTGAGCGTAACTTGGTCTGTGAATGTTTTTACAAGACTAGCAAAATTTCTTTTATAAAATTTGATAAAGTGCGATGTCTTGCAATACGAGTAGCAACTAAGTAGAAGCCTGGTGCGATTTAAAACCCGACACTAACACTAAACACTACTTCAGCGCTACTTCTGTGAGATTTGTAACGATTTAATATGACTTCAGTGCTACTTCAGTGAGAGGGGCTGTCCATGTCACAGGGAGGAACAGTGATGGTATGAACAAAAGTTTAACTAGCAAAGGGTTAATATTAAACTTATTTTAGGCTCAAGTAAGAGAGGTGCCTCTAAGTGTAGCATTATGGTTACATTTAATGATGGTACAACATTTAGCAGCTCACCTGGTTGATGATAACAACAGGCACATCTAAGTATGCAGGCATCTGGGTTAAAGCTGTCCACATAGACCGTCCTCTGCACTGCCGGCTCTCACTGCTGTCAGTCTGCAATAGTTACTGGGAAGACTACCCGGCAGTAGAGTGATCTGAAAGCGAGGCTTGAAGCCCTTGCGGAGCACAGTGTGGAAGGGATGATGTTGATGGCAGTGCCGAGGACAGCTTTACACCGGATGCCCGCATAATTGGATGTGCCTGTTTTAATCATCAACCATGTGATTTGCTAAATGTTGTACCTTTATTAAAGGAGAAGTCCAGCCAAAGCTCGTTTGGCTGGGCTTCTCCAATGGGTCACAGGAGTACAAAACGAATTGCGATGAAGTCCGCTCTCTGCTGACGTCATGGATTTCAGTCCAGGTGCCGCATCACCGCAACAATAAAGTCTGGATCCGCCAGGTGCCTGGAATGACACCCCGTCTCAGCCTCTCAGCGAGCCCCTGAGAGCCTCGGACGGCCCGCTCCGCCCCTCCACAACTCAGTGCTCCAATAAGCGCAGAGGGAGAAGAGCAGAGAGCTGTGACTGACAGTCTGCAACTCTCTGCTCACGGAGCTCAAAACCGAGTGATCGGCAATGTTCGATCGCTCGGTTTTCAGTGCAGAGGCACCGGGGGACAGATGCAGCATCCACCTAGGTAAGTATGAATGGGGGAAAAACTTTTTTTTTTCCACACTTCTCTTTTAAATGTAACCATATTGCTACACTTATGCCTCATACACACGATCAGAAGTTCCACCAGCAAAAGTCGGATGTGAGCTTTTGGTCAGAAATTCCGACCATGTGTATCCAGCCAGCAAAATACTGAGAGCATGTTCTCTATTGTTCGGTCGGAAAAAGTTCCTATCTGAAAATGCGTTCGTCTGTATGCAATTCGGACAGGCAAAAAATCCTGCATGCTCGGAAACAATTCAACGCATGCTCGGAAGCATCGAACTTCATTTTCTGGGCTCGACGTACTGTTGTACGGCACCGCGTTCTTGACGGTCGAAAGTTCAGAGAACTTTTGTGTGACCGTGTGTATGCAAGGCAAGCTTGAGCGGAATTCCGTCGGAAAAACCATCCAAGTTTTTTCTGACGGAATTTCTGATCGTGTGTATGGGGCATTGGAGGTGCCTCTCTTCTCTTTCAGGCTGGGTTCACACTATTGCGAATTGGATGTGGGTTTCGCGGCATCCAATTCACATAGCAGGAGATTGTGACCGGCTCTCTATGGAGCCGGTTCACACATCTCCAGAGCGAATTGCACAGGAGTCCTGTGCATATTTTGGTCCCTTTCAGGTCCGAATTCACCCCAAAATTTGGGCGGAAATCGGACCTGATATGGTGAACCAAGACGCACAGGACCCCTGCCAGGACACACAGGAACCTTGCTGTAAGCCGCTGCGTTCTATAGTGTGAACCCTGCCTTATACTCCGAAGCTCTTGCTGGATTTTGCTTTATGCATTCCCTATTGACTTTTTTTTTTGTGGTTGTGGAACAAATTATCTGAGTTTCCATTTTTTCTTGTGGGGAAATTTGCTTTGATATACGAGTGCTTTGGATTACAAGCACATTTCCAGAACGAATTATGCTCACAATCCAAGGTTTTACTGTACATATTCCAGTATGGTGATTGTTGTTGCAAATCCATATAAAACAGGGTCTTCAATAGAAAATAATCTGTTTTTAAAGGGAAACTAGCATGTACTTATTTTGAGGAGTTATCGTAACATTTAGGCCTTATTCATGCAGGCGCAAAGGCCCGTACACCAGGAATGAGGTGTTTTTGTTTATGTGCCTGGAGCATTACAGGTAAGGCCCCATTCACTTAGGTGCAGAGGCCTTCACACCATGAAAGAGGCAGTTGTTTATGTGCCAACAGCTGCCCGGAGCTGCATGCAGGCAGCCTTTGTCAATGAATAGACAGGCATCTGCTGTACAACCTCATCTGCACAGTCAGGTTTGCCAGACATACTGGTGTGAGTGTGTGGCCCCAAATGCACACTGTCTGCACTTGGGGCCATGCACACCTATCAGATTTAGCTCTGTGGTTGAGTCTGTACAGCCATAGTATGCCCGTTCATTACCAAAAGCTGTCTGCACGCAGCTGCAGGCACATAAACAAATGCCTCTTTCACACAGTGCAGGCCTCTGCATGAGTAAATGAGGCCTTACCTGTAATTTTTGATGGTTTGGATTATTGTATTTCATACAATATGCACACATTTGTAAATGCTCCCTCTATTTATCCCCTTTATGTTGGGGATGTGGCTATCACTTGCCTAAAATGCACATGAACTCAACAAGTGAATATTTGCTATGTTATAGAAAACATCTAGAAGATTTAATTGTGCCTAAGCAGTACCCTGAAAATATACATTTTTCCTTGAAAAATTCCTTCTGAAAAATACCAGAGCACTTCCTATACCAAGGTGGTCCTACGCCTGCAGCCTCATACAGTAGCTGCATACCTGTATTGTCCATGTGTACCCTCTCTGTTCAATGAAAGCCGATTGTTAGACCGGCTTTTGTTGAACAGTCCTGCTGGTAAAGATGCATTTGTTCAGCTGCTGCTGCACTGATCAGTGTATTCTGATGTCAGAATACAATAGCGCAGCAGGGGAGATCCTCTGCATCCACATCGTTGTGTGGATGTAGGAATCTGGGAGGTCTTTTTGTTCAACCCCCTAGTTAAATGAAAAAAACTCCTAGCGTGTACCCAGTTTAAGGCACTGGGGTTGACTTACTAAAACATGGAAAGTGCCAAATCTAATGCAGCTGTGAAATGGTAGCCAATCAGCTTCCAATTTCAGCTTGTTCAATTAAGCTTTGACAAAAAAAAACTGGAAGCTGATTGGTTTCCAAAATTTGCATTCTCTAGTTTTATTAAATCAACCCATATGTCTGTACCTGCTAGTCTTCTTAAAATGTCATAATATCAGTACTGAGTTGCCTACTGTTCTCCTTGTTGGAAGTAAAGCTGTACCTGTAGCCCTGTGATGCAAGGATCTCCCTGCCCTCTTCATTATTCTGTGTATTTGTGCTTTCTGCACCTTTCCTGCTGCATCTTGATTATTCCTCCATCAGTCATCAAATCACTAGTCATGTGTGTGTGTGTGTGTGTGTGTGTGTGGGGGGGGGGCAGCTTTGACATGAGGAAGCAAAACCCTAATTCTACTAAGATGATTGCCTGTACACAAAGAAACACGGTGGATCGAGGCATTGTAAGTCGGTAATGAGAAAAATTGTCTGTAGGAAGACCACAGACCTGGTGACTTGTCCTTTGTATTTTTGGGCACAGCTTTCTCCCTCCAGGTTCTTTTTAGTGACTGTTGAGAAGCCTTATAAGCGTGGGCGCAAGTCTTTTATTTATATAGCAATCATTGCCTAAAATCACCCACAGTTAAATTCTTCCCCTGCACATGTGATTGCATGTAGTCATGATCCATCCCCCAAAATTGAAGCTGTGTGCTACTGTTAGTGATTTGTTGCTACTACATGCTACACTCCTAGCGAATAGAAATTAATCATGGGGGCGGGAATCATGGATGATGATCACTAGAGCTGCATGATTAATCGTTACAAGATAGTAGTTCCCCTGCTCAAAGTTGTCAAAAAAAAAAGCAGCCAGCAATGTTTATCAACAACATTGCTCAGCGCTGAAAGAGACGGATTAAAGGAAACATTGTATCTTTCTGTTTATTCATTTACAGATCAAAGGGATAAACTTCGGTCTGCAAATGAAGTTTAAAGCAAAAAGTTAAAAAAAAAAATTGGGGAGGGTAAATTAACTTATAATTTATTAATTAATTGTTACTCTGTTTCACCCCTTATTAACCCCTAATTTGCTCTAATCAGCCTTATTAACTCCTTATTCTCCTTCATTAAATTATTATTTTCCTGTTGATTTTTTTATTTTATTTACTTCTATTTTTTTTTCTATTAATAATTGAAACTTTTTTTTTGTTTGCTTGTTCATTAATATTTTATACCCTTTTAACATATATTTACACGTTTCACATTAAAAAAAAGTGTAACATTTAAAAAAAAAAATGTATTTCATTTGTAATATAAGTTTTCAATGCTTTGCACCATTGCTGACAGCTGAAAGTGTAAACAAAAAAAGTTGTGGTAGGTATTGGTAATTGGTATCGGCGAGTACTAAAAAAAAAAAAAAAAAAAAAAACCTGAATATAATGGGAATTTTTTACTTTCTTTACACATTATATTATTTTTCAGTATATTTCTTTACATTTGATTGAAGCAAGAGTACTATGTCTTATTTTATTGCCATTTTGTTTGATAACGTAATGTTCAGGGGTTATAAATCTTTACAATAAAAAATGTTCTTAAGCAAAAAAAATTGCGATTCTCATTTTATCCAGAATTGTGCAGCTCTAATGATCACTATAGCGAAAATCACCCAGATGTAGTGTTCTGTTTTCTGTCGAGTCAAACCTGACCTGTAGACATGCTCTGAAAGAGTGGAGCAGAAAAGCACAGTCTTAGTTATAGTTTAAACGTAGTCTCCAACATTTTAAAGATTATATGGGATATTAATGTCCTTTCCAAAATCTTTATTAATAATTTTAGATCTGCAGCTTTTAATAAAATGAATACTAGGTGATTTTGCCATGAAGGTCCTTGTTTAGGTACTTCCTATATACTTCTGTTTATCCCTGTCTCCCATAAGTGCTCCGGCTTTGCCACCCTGTCATGTGGACCTCTGGTAGAGACTTCAAGGGCCATGCTGTCACACATTACGCAGGTATGGTCTACTATTTATTTTAATTTTTTTTTTATCATAAACATTTTATCGAAACATTATATAGGCATTACAAAGTGCGATAACAATGAAGCTTCCATTGACATCATGTTCCAAATTTAGAATGGTCTACTATATTAATCACCAAAAAGGCCACTCTGAAAAATGTCTTGAAGCTGCCTCTGGAGTGCACATAGAAGGTTTTAGATATACAGTGCAAACTAAATATATAGTTAGGGTTTACATCTACTTTAACCGGTTCCCGACCGGCGCACGCCGATGTACGTCGGCAGAATGGCACGGCTGGGCAAATGGGCGTACCTGTACGTCCCTTTAAATATGCCGCCGTGCCACTGCGTGCACACGGCCGTGAGTCGGGTCGCAAGTCCCGCAGACTCGATCGCCGCGGGGACACCTGCGATCGCCTCACGGAGAGGAAGAACGGGGAGATGCTAATGTAAACAAGCATCTCCCCGTTCTGCCTAGTGACAGTGTCACTGATCTCCGCTCCCTGTGATCGGGAGCAGAGATCAGTGACGTGTCACACGTAGCCACGCCGCCCCCCACAGTTAGAATCACTCCCCAGGACATACTTAACCCTTACACTGCCCCCTAGTGGTTAACCCCTTCACTGCCAGTGTCATTTACACAGTAATCAGTGCATTTGTATAGCACTGATTGCTGTATAAATGACAATGGTCCCAAAAATCTCCGATGTGTCCGCCATAATAGTCACGATAAAAATCGCTGATCACCGCCATTACTAGTAAAAAAAAAAAAATATTAATAAAAATGCCATAAAACTATCCCCTATTTTGTAAACGCTATAACTTTTGCGCAAACCAATCAATAAACGCTTGTTGCGATTTTTTTTTTTTTTTTTTTTTTTACCAAAAATATGTAGAAGAATACGTATTGGCCTAAACTGAGGGAAAAAAATGTTTTTTTTATATATTTTTGGGGGATATTTATTATAGCAACAAAAAAAATGTGTTTTTTTTTTCAAATTTGTCTCTCTTTTTTTGTTCATAGCGCAAAAAATAAAAAACCGCAGGGGTGATCAATTACCACCAAAAGAAAGCTCTATTTATGGGAAAAAAAGAACGTCAATTTTGTTTGGGAGCCACGTCGCACGACCGCGCAATTGTCAGTTAATGCGACGCAGTGCAGAATCGCAAAAAGTGCTCTGGTCTTTGGCCAGCAAAATGGTCCGGGGCTTAAGTGGTTAACCACCTCAATACCGGGCACCTTTACCCCCTTCCTGCCCAGCCCAATTTTCAGCTTTCAGTGCTGTCACTCTTTGAATGACAATTGCGTGCTCATGCAACACTGTACCCATATGAAATTTTTATCATTTTTTTTACACAAATAGAGCTTTCTTTTTGGTGGTATTTAATTACCAATGGGGTTTTTATTTTTTGCTAAATAAACGAAAAAAGGCCAATTTATTTTTTTTTGTCTGTTATAAAATTTTGCAAAAAAATAATCTTTCTTCATAAATGTAGGCCAAATTGTATTCTGCTACATTTGTTTGGTGAAAATAACCCAAATCAGTGTATATTGTTTAGTCTGTAGGAAAGTTGTAGAGTCCACAAACTATGGTATACAGTGGGGAAAATAATTATTTGATACCCTGCAGATTTCGTAAGTTTGCCCACTTACAAAGAAATGAAGGGTCTATTATTTGTATCATAGGTGTATTTTAAATGATAGAGACAGAATATCAACCAAAATACCAGAAAAAGAAACATGATACAAATGTTATAAATTGAGTTGCAGTTCAGTGAGTAAATAAGTATTTGATCCCCAAGCAAAACATGACTTAGTACTTGGTGGAGAAACCCTTATTGGCAAGCACAGATCTTTTTTAAATTCCTAAAATGGATGTAAACCCTCACATATACCCAGTGAAGTAAATAGCCTCAGATGATACACAGAGATGAAACAAATCTCCCTACATAAGTTTTACATGTATATCTGCTGTCTTCAGCTTTCTAGACTCTTTAGAATGTGCACATCGTGTTAGAAATTTTTCTTTCTGTTTCAGAAGTGGGAGGGGAGTCTGGGCATACAATTTGTAAGAGCTGATTGGAGAAAAGGCACCCCCCCCCTCCACATAGGGAGAGAAACGAAGAAACATGCAGAGCTGTGCTGTGAATAGACATGCTCTTTGCTTATCTGTCTCTAAGTTACCTCCCCGACACAAATTTCCAGCTGATAACAGAGGAAAGGAGCAGCAGAAAGACATGGGACTTAGGGCTTTGGAGAGAGATAAGAGAGATATTTGTGCCCAGGTCAGATTTCATGAATGGGGTTTACAATCACTTTAAGGTTTCTTGGCTGTCACTTGGCAACTTGAAGTTTCAGCTCCCTCCATACATTTTCTATAGGATTAAGGTCTGGAGACTGACTAGGCCAATCCGTAATCTTAATGTGCTTCTTCTTGAGCCACTCCCTTGTTGCCTTGGCGCTATGTTTTCGGTCATTGTCATGCGGGAAGACCCATCTTCAGTGTTCTGGCTGAGGCAAGAAGGCTCTCATCCAAGATTTTACAATACATGGCCCTGTCCATTGGCCCCTCAATGCAGCAAAGGCAGCCTGTACCTTAGGCAGAGAAAATGTTTCCACCTCAATGCTTGACTGTAGGGATGGTGTCCAGTTAATGCCAAAGAGCTCAATTTTGGTCTCATCTGACCACAGCACTTTCTTCCAATCCTTCTCTGAATCATTTAGATGTTTATTGGCAAACTTCAGACGGGCCTGTACATGTGCCTTCATGAGGAGGGGGAACTTGCGGGCGCTGCAGGATTTCAATCCATGGCGGCGTATTGTGTTACCAATGGTTTTGTTTGGTGATTGTGGTCCCAACTGCCTTGATCATTCATTATTCACAAGCTCCTCCCGTGTAGTTCTGGGCTGGTCCCTCACTTTTCTCATGATCATCCTTAACCCATGAGGCG
This sequence comes from Lithobates septentrionalis, assembly GCA_037952835.1. NCBI lineage: Eukaryota > Metazoa > Chordata > Amphibia > Anura > Ranidae > Lithobates > Lithobates septentrionalis. The sequence goes on along the minus strand of JBBDGP010000237.1, from coordinate 1,142,424 downwards.
AAACCTTGCATGGAGTTCCAAACCGAGGGCAATTGGTTATTTTGTATTTCTTCCATTTGGGAATAATTGCTCCAACAGTTGTTTCCTTCTCACCAAGCTTCTTGCTGATGGTCTTGTAGCCCATTTCAGCCTTGTGCAGGTCTACAATCTTGTCCCTGACATCCTTTGACAGCTCTGGTCTTGCCCATGATGGTGAGGTTTGAATGTAAGAAAGAGATTCTGTGGACAGGTGTCTTTTATACAGATAACAAGTTGTTGTTAGGAGCACCTTTTTTAACCATGTCAGCCCCCTTCCTGACTGGGCCTTTTTTTGCGATACGGCACTGCGTCGCTTTATCTGTCAATTGTGCGGTCGTGCGACGCTGTACCCAAACAAAATGTATGTCGCTTTTAAAAAAAAAGAATTTCTTCCTCAGTTTAGGCCGTTATGTATTCTTCTACATATTTTTGGTAAAAAAACATCGCAATAAGCGTATATTGATTGGTTTGCACAAAAGTTATAGTGTCTATAAAATAGGGGATAGATTTATGGCATTTTTTTTTTTTCTAGTAACGGTGGCGATCTGCGTTTTTTATTGTGACTGCGACATTGCGGCGGGCAGATCAGACACTTATGACACTATTTTAGGACCATTGACATTTATACAGCGATTTGTGCTTTAAATAGTCACTGATTACTGTATAAATGTCATTGGCATGGAAGGGGTTAACACTAGGGCCCGATCAAGGGGTTAAATATGTTCCCTGTCTGTGTTCTAACTGTAGGGGGAGGGGACTGACTAGGGAAGGAGACTGATCAGTGTTCCTATATACTAGGAACACACAATCTATCTTCTCTCCCCTGACAGGACGTGGATGTGTGTGTTTTACACAAACACACACATCCACGCTCCTGCTCTGTCAGGAGCGATCGCGAGTGCGCTAGCGGACATCGTGGCCGCCGGGTATGTGCACGGGCTCCTCAGTGATGCGGCGGGTGTGCGCCCCCTAAACCCCTTGCAGCTACGCCGATTCACACAGGGGAGCCATTCTGCCGCCGTCAATCGACAGCGGGAGCTCTGGAAGCGGTTAACCACTTGCCGCCCGCCCAACGTCATATGACATTGTCGACTTTGAGTGGAGATATCTGAATGATGCCTGCAGCTACAGGCATCATTCAGATATCTTCTTTTAGAGCCAGCGATTCCCTTCACCGCAAAAACAATCATATCGACAGTTCAGCCGCTTGATCGTTCTTACAGGTGGCGGGGCACCCCCCTCCTGCCACCCTCCAGTGCTTCTACCGACTTACCCGTGCGATGGGTGAGCCGGAGAAGGAACCATCCGGTGCCGAATGTTGACAATAGAGATTTCCGGCGGGCTGGAGGACTCCCGAAGTCTCTATGATCGTTTGAAGGCCGGACGCGATGTTATGTTATGTCATGCCAGGCCTCTGCATTTGAAAAAATGCCGCCGCCTCGGCTGGGAAACAGATGTATTGTTTTGTTTTTTTTGTTATTTCAGGCTTCCCAACTTAGAGGTGAGATCTGGGGACTTATACTCCCCAGATCTCACTGTAAAGAGGACCTGTCATGCCACATTCCTATTACAAGGGATGTTTACACTCCTTGTAATAGGAATGAAAGTGATAAAAAAAAAAACATGTAAAAAGAAAGCATCAAAATAGAAAAATAAAAGTAAAATTAACAATAAAAAAAATAAACATTTTTAATTTAAAGCGCCCCCGTCCCCACGTGCTTGCTCGCAGAAGTGAACGCATATGTAGGTCGCATATGCAAACAGCATTCAAACCACACATGTGAGGTATCGCCACGAATGTTAGAGCAAGAGCAATAAATCTAGCACTAGACCTCCTCTGTAACTCTAAATAGGTGACCTGTAAAAAATCTTAGAGTCGTCAGAGGATTTTGAAGTACCGAAGTTTGGCGCCATTCCGCAAGTGTGCGCAATTTTAAAGCGTGACATGTTGGATATCTTTTTACTCGGCATAGCATCATCATTCACATTGTGTTAAACATGGGCTAACTTTACTGTTTTTTTTTTTTATGCATGAAACTGTTTTTTCCCCAAAATAAGCATTCGAAAATTGCTGCGCAAATACCGTGCGAGATAAAGTTGCAAGGACCACCATTTTATTCCCTAGGGTCTCTGCTAAAAAAAAACCTATATAATGTTTAGGAGAGAAGTGTCAGAATTGGCCCGGTAGGCAAGTAGTTAAAATGACAGGACTAATCTGTGTACCACATGAGCACATACTGTAGCCAGACTATGGGAGCCAGAATTATTGTTGGTTGGTTGCAGATCAAATACTTATTTTATTCACTGAACTGCAACTCAATTTGTAGCATTTGTATCATGTGTTTTTTTTTCTGGATTTTTGGTTGATATTCTGTCTCTCTATCATGTAGAATACATCTATGATAGCAGTTATAGACCCTTCATTTCTTTGTAAGTGGGCGAACTTACAAAATCTGCAGGGGATCAAATAATAATTTTCCCCAATGTATATCTGATCAATCCTAATGTACTGATGGTCATGTTTATTGAGGCACGAAAACAACAAGGATAGTACAAATATCCCACAAATCACCCTTTTTTGGAAAGTAGACAGTCTGAGGTAATTAGTAAGAGGCAAGGTGCGTTTTTTCAAGGTGACATTTTTTACATACTGTCACCAGTGCAGTACAGTGTCATCATATAACTGGGGTGGTGGTGACCAGAGACACTGACTGGTGACAGTATGTAAAAAAAAAAAAAAAGTTAGTAATCCTTTTTCAATTCTTTTAATTCTTATTTTCTTTTAACCACTTCAACTCCAGAAGGTTCACCCTCCTTCATGACCAGGTCATTTTTTGCAATACGACTAACTGACAATCGTCCTTTTTTATCCCACAAATAGAGCTTTCTTTTGGTGGTATTTATCACCTCTGCGGTTTTTATTTTTTCCCCTATAAACAAAAAAAGACAGACAATTTTGGAAAAAAAACAATATTTTTTAACTTTCTGCTATAAAACATCCAATAAAAATGTTTTTAAAATCTAATTTCTTCATCAATTTAGGTTAATATGTATTCTGCTACATATTTTATGTTAAAAAAAATCCCAATTAGCATATATTGATTGGTTTGTGCAAAAGTTATAGTTAGTTGTGCAAACTATGGGATATTTTTATGGAATTTTTATTTATTTATTTTTTTAACTAGTAATGGCGGCGATCAGCAGCTTATAGAGGGACTACGACATTGGGGCAGACAAATTGGATACTAAGTGACACTTTTTTGGGGACCGGTGTCACTAATACAGTGATCAGTGCTAAAAAATATGCACTGTCACTAATGTACTGGCTGGGAAGGGGTTAACAAGGGGGGCGATCAAAGGGTTATCTGTGTTCCCTGGGAGTGCTTGCTAACTGTGTGGGGGAGGTGCTTTGTGAGAAGACAGAGATTTTTGTTCCTGCTTAGCAGAAACACAAGATTTCTATCTTCCCTGATAGCAGAACGGCGATTTGCCTTGTTTACATAGGCAGACTGCCGTTCTAGCTCTCTCGGGAACTATCACCGCGTACTGGCGCACATCGGGTTCGTGGTACTGAGTCTAATCGCAGCAGAAGCGTGTCACCTGCGGCGCGCATGCGCACCCCAGGTCTGGAAATGAACATGTTGCACAGGCATGTGATTTCGCGCTGAAGTGACTAGAGCAATGCAGTGTTACTATAGTAACACTGTACCACTCGGGGGGAGGGGGGGGGGTTGATCAGGATTTTTTTTTTTTGAGTTTCACTGCTATAAGCAAATATTTTTACTAAATGACAGTGTGTAGACACTGACTTTTGTTGTGGTTAGCTGTGATTGGTCACAGCTAATCACCCGGTACGAATGGGCTGTGAGTGGCCCTGTTTCTACCATGTGATCACTGTGACCAATCACAGCTAGCAACACAATTGTATTCAATGAAAGGAAGCCACGTGGTCTGCTGTGATTGGTCACAGCAATCACATGACACTGGCAGGGGGGCCGGTAGAGTGATTGGTCATCTGCAGTGTCAGGCCGTCCGCCCAATTTTACAATGACACAGATGGGAAGCAGTTAAAGTATAACTAAAAGCAAATTATTTTTTTTCATTTTGAATAGAGTGGTGAGGGATTAGAACACCTGTCAGTTTTTATTGCTGTCTGTGCCCCCCCCCGCATTAGGGGGATTCACCCTCTCTATTTGTCCTGTTTACCATTTTCAGTGAAAGTAAAAGAAAATCACCAATTTTGTGTTGTCAGAAAAGTAATAGAGGGGGAATCTTCCAATGGGAACACTAGTTCTGGTGAGCTGGGGGTTCCCAAGGGATTCCTTTAATTTGCAGAGATTTCCACCCACTTCCTGTTTGGCTATAGGACAGAAAGTGAAGGGAAATCTCTGCAATGGGACGCAGATGGTGAAAAAAAACTGACAGTGGTTATAACTCTATTAAAAATAAAAAATAAAAATGTTTCAAGTACTACTAAGAAGGTATCAGAGGCCTCTGCCTCTGACTGTGTATACCATCTTGTAAATTTCTCAAGGCAGTAACTGATTGGACAAGTTGGATATCATGATATCTCCACCCCTCCTTTCTACCTTGTCCAATCAGAGAACATCTTGTATTCATTCTAAAAATACAAGGTGTTCTATGAATGGCGGCAGTTTCAAGCAAGCAACTCTCTTTGGTCAGTATGCAGCAGGGAAGCAGAGAGGAGACCCGTGAAGATTGTAGCTATCACTATAGTAGCACCAATTACTACATTGATTATCAGCTTACCCAGCGGCCCCTCAGGTATGAGATATGCATACTTCCTTTGTACGGAGCTGGACCAATGTAAGTATGCAATACAAATAATTCCTGGAGTTCAGGTCTAATTGAAGTAGAGAAAAATGAGGTCTCCTGCCAACGATCAGCAGTACCTTCTGAGAAGTAGGTATGAAGAGTGCAGTAGGAGTGAGAAGTCTTTAGTTTCAGCCAAACCTTCACAGTCCACCAGTATCTTCTACTTTTTGGTAGAGTGCTCTTTTAAGGAAACTCTGTGATGTCAAGTAGATATATTCTCCTTGTTGCCTTAACTTTATCCTTCATCCTATGTTGGATGTTGATTTCACATTTCTTGTATTTCTAGGGATTTCAATATAGCTAAGACTTGGCCAAGCACTTTATTATTCCAGTGCTGATTAAAAGAGAGATGAGAACAGGAGATTAAAAATCAGTGTGAATGAAAAATGTAATTTTAAAGGCCCTTTAGGGGTCTTATTATTAAAAAGGCTGCTGGCTGCAGGAATATGGCCAACCGCTCTAAAGTTATTAATAAATAGGATATTTCTGAATTTATTCATTTGCCTTTTAGAAATCGATACCCGTGCGTTACATCCCCTTCCTTTCAAAGACATTTTTCAGTGCTGCCTTAGTTTGACTGACAATTGTGTGGGCATAGAATCTCAAAAATTATATAATTTTTGCCGCAATATTTTTTGGAATGAAGACACATGCTGGTGCTGAGGTGGTTAAGGTGTGCTTAGCCTTTAGGTCTCTCAATGATGCCAAGGGCAAGTCTTCCATTACTAGTGGAAGTAAGTTCCCTGGAGGATGAAGTTGCATTATGTGCAATGGTTAGATGTCATAGATAAACCCAAATCCCACAATCATTGATGGTCATGGCACTTTAACAGCCCCCCCCCTCAACACAATTCAACAACCATTGGTGGCCGGTGACACTTTAAACCCCCACCCCTCATCAATGGTGGTCAGTGGCACTCCAAACTTTCCTACCCCCATCATTGGTGGTCAATGACATTTTGGCGCCACAAAACACAATCCCACAATCATTGATGGTCATGGCACTTCAACACCCCCCCCAACACAATCCAATAACCATTGGTGGCCAGTAGCATTTTAAACCCCCACCCCTCATCAATGGTGGTCAGTGGCACTTCAAACCTTCCTATCCCCATCATTGGTCAATGACATTTTAATCCCACCAACACAGTTCCACAATCATTGATGGTCATGGCACTTCAACACCCCCCCCCCCCCAACACAATCAAACAACCATTGGTGGCTGGTGACACTTTAAACCCCCACCCCTCATCAGTGGTGGTCAGTGGTACTTCAAGCCTTCCTACCCCCATTAATGGTGGCCAATGGCATTTTAACCCCACCAACACAATCCCACAATCATTGATGGTCAGTAGGGGTGCAACGGATCAAAAAACTCACGGTTCGGATCGTTCCTCGGATCAGGAGTCACGGTTCGGATCATTTTCGGATCAACAAAAAAAAAAATCTCCCCCACTGTAATATCCACAATCTCCCTATTGGCAGGGTGTGGCAGAGTATTGGCAGGGTATTGGCGGGTATATTGGCAGGGTATTGGCAGACTATTGGCAGGGTATGGCAGAGTATTGGCAGGGTATGGCAGAGTATTGGCAGAGTATTGTCAGGGCATTGCAGAGTATTGTCAGGGCATTGCAGAGTATTGTCAGGGCATTGCAGCAGGATATTGCAGAGTATTGGCAGGGTATTGCAGCAGGGCATTGCAGAGTATTGGCAGGGTATCGCAGCAGGGCATTGCAGAGTATTGGCAGGGCATTGCAGCAGAGCATTGCAGAGTATTGGCAGGGCATTGCAGAGTATTGGCACTGCTGCCATCCGATCTCAACCCCCACCCCTCATCAATGGTAGTCAGTGGCACTTCAAACCTTCCTACCCCCATCATTGGTGGCCAATGGCATTTTCACCCTACCAAAACAATTTCACAATCATTGGTGGTCAGTGACACTTTAAAACCTCCCACCTTGATTGTATAGTGTTGCTAATTAGAAGCAGTGTTTACATTTGTGAAAACTAAAAATAAATAAAGAACTGCGCTAGGTAAATAAGCAATGTGAAAATACAAAAAACATTAGTGGAAAATGTGATGTGAGTCCTGCTGCTAGACACTATAACCCCGATATAAGGCAACAAATGTGTAGATAAATCAGTGTAGCGCTGGACATAAGTCTAAGTGAATAAACATCAAAATCAATCTATAGATCAACAGTGAATAAACTTTCATCAGATAAAATTAATAAATTATTATGTGCTCAAAAAATCAAAGCACTGAACATAAATCAAAGTGAATGAACAATAATAATTAACATCTAAAAATTATTGTAAGCAATCGATGTGTCACCAGTGAATAGACTATCATCAGAAAAAGATTATTCAAAATTATTAAGTGCTCTAAAAGTCCAAGCCATAATGGCCAAAATTAATCCAGAAAGATGTAGTGCAGAGGAATGTCCCGTAGACCACTCAATAGTACTGCCCACCACCGGAGAGAATGAAGGCTTACCAGAAAGCCTGTGACCGCCCTTACTCAGGGGGGTCTAAACAGGCATAGCAGGTCAATGTAGGGATCCCAGAGCCGCAATTGATGTCCCTCTTGTCGCCTCCGAGCTCAGCCTCTCAACGATAGCAGAAGACACTCCTGGGCAAATCCTCAGATGAAAAGGAACTCCAATGGCCAGTGCATCAGCATGAAGGGACCAAAAAGAAAAGAAGAGGGGGACTCCAGTAGTGTAGAGGACCAAAAACCGTTTTATTTAAAAAAGCTGATGCTTCCTAATGCGTTCACAAACACTGCATAGGTTGCATATAGATGTAAAAAACAAATAACAATAAAAATCCGTCTGTAGACGGCGAAATTGACACTACCGCCGTTTGTTTTAAAATCGCGCATGCGCAGTGCGAATTCCTCGTTGTGACCCTACGGCCGTTTCGTCACAACTGACGTCATCAGGGGTACGTGACCATGCACGCGCATGCGCATTAGGTAGCCAAGTCGCGCTGCAGGAAACAGCGCTATTGGTTGATGGGATTCATGGGAATGCTCCAAACAGCAATAATAAACAGCTGGGACCCTTACTAAAAAACGTGTGTAAATAAAAACACACAAACCTACTCAGTGCCATCTAGTGGACATCTGCAATATCACATACACATAAAAAGGAATGATCAGACAATCATTTACAAAATTATTAACAAGCTTGTAAACCATGGCATGTCACCTCAATGCATGCCATAAAAATGTTGTACACATTAACAACTCCACTATAACACATAACATAATGTGTGATTGGCTAGTAAATCAGCCAGGATATCCAGCTCGGACCTAATCAACCAATAGCGCTGTTTCCTGCAGCACGACTTGGCTACTTAATGCGCATGCACGTGCGTGGTCACGTACCCCTGATGACGTCAGTTGTGACGAAACGGCCGCAGGGTCACAACGAGGACTTCGCACTGCGCATGCGCGATTTTAAAACGAACGGCGGTAGTGTCAATTTCGCCGTCTACAGACGGATTTTTATTGTTATTTGTTTTTTACATCTATATGCAACTTATGCAGTGTTTGTGAACGCATTAGGAAGCATCAGCTTTTTTAAATAAAACGGTTTTTGGTCCTCTACACTACTGGAGTCCCCCTCTTCTTTTCTTTTTGGTCCCTTCATGCTGATGCACTGGCCATTGGAGTTCCTTTTCATCTGAGGATTTGCCCAGGAGTGTCTTCTGCTATCGTTGAGAGGCTGAACTCGGAGGCGACAAGAGGGACATCAATTGCGGCTCTGGGATCCCTACATTGACCTGCTATGCCTGTTTAGACCCCCCTGAGTAAGGGCGGTCACAGGCTTTCTGGTAAGCCTTCATTCTCTCCGGTGGTGGGCAGTACTATTGAGTGGTCTACGGGACATTCCTCTGCACTACATCTTTCTGGATTAATTTTGGCCATTATGGCTTGGACTTTTAGAGCACTTAATAATTTTGAATAATCTTTTTCTGATGATAGTCTATTCACTGGTGACACATAGATTGCTTACAATAATTTTTAGATATTAATTATTATTGTTCATTCACTTTGATTTATGTTCAGTGCTTTGATTTTTTGAGCACATAATGATATATTAATTTTATCTGATGAAAGTTTATTCACTGTTGATCTATAGATTGATTTTAATGTTTACATTTGTGACTGTTATGATTGACCATAACAGTGATAACAATGCACAGAGCCAAACTAACTGGCTCTGTGCATGTTGCCTGAGATCTGCCTAATAGCAGGATGGTTACAGGCAACAATAACACATTTTGAAATGTCCATTCAGAATAACAGCTTCCCTGACCAGCTGTTTAACTACAGTGGCCAGTCAGTAGGTAGAGGAGCTTTGCTTTACTACTTAGTGGGAACCTGTGAAAGAGAATACACACAGAGGCGTGTCAGGGTACATGATATGCAAATGCTAGTTCCAGGTCATTTATTTTTGTATAATAAGAAAAGATAAGGATGATAGCCTTGGAGCCTGTACATACCATTTTCAATTTAGATTCTTTGTTATTTAGTTTTATGCATGGAACGTGTCAAGGCAGATGTTGATTGTCCTATAACGGAAAGGGAAGTTCTTTTTACATGTCATATTCTTGGACAATCAGCATCTGCCTTGACCCAGTCCATGGTGTTTATTGATTGAATTACCTATGTGGCTATGTTTCTGACACTCATTTGAGCCCATGAAGCTACTTGGATGAGTGGTGAAACATCTTAGTTGAAGACCAGACATTTTATGGCACTTTATGTTTACATGTGAAAATCAGTTTTTTTATTTTTTGCTAGAATATTAGTTAGAACCCCCAAACGTTGTATATTTTTTTTTTAAGCAGAGGCCCTAGAGAATAAATTGGTGGGTTTTGCAATTGTTTATGTCACACATTATTTGCGCAGTAGTTTTTCAAACGCAGTTTTTTGGAACAAAATAAAAAAAATTACACTTTTAAAAATTTTATAAATTTTGTAAAAAGATGATGTCACGCCAAGTAAATAGATACCAAACATGTCACACTTTAAAATTGTGCACGCCTGCAAAACGGCAACAAGCAATGTAAATTTTACTATCCATAGGCAACGCTTTAAAAGCCTTTACAGGTAACCGCTTTAGATGTACAGAGGAAGTCTAGTGCTAGAATTACTGGTCATGATCTCACGTTTGCGGTGGCACCTTACTTGTGTGGGACCATCGCGGTTTGCTTGCGTTCATGACCGACGCACGCATTCAACTTGACATGCGGTTTGACATGGGTCAGCTGGTCGCTCAGGTTTTAGAGCCCGGGCGAGCCCACCGCTTGTAATAACAGCCAAGTGGCTGATTAGCTGCATTGGTTGTTATTACAAGAAAGACGACCGTCGGCTCTAAAAAACTGTACCAGGGTGATGCCTGCAGCTGCATATCACTCTGTACAACCACTTAAAGCCAAATGACGTACACGTACGTGATTTGGCGGCAAGTGGTAAGTCCAATGGATTGTGTCTACCAGCTATACCATGGACTGGATAAATGGGAACATTCACAGACATGTATTATTTTCACATGTTGTTTCAGCAGTGCGACAAACATAGATCTACAGTATACTCTGACAAAGTTAAACAAAATTCATAAAAAAAGTCAGACTCGATAGACCATTTGGTCTTTTTTTGACATTGTGCTTCCAACTTTTGGCACCCAAAGCAACATACCTCTTTTAGGATCCCCTTTTTTACATAGACCATTTCTGGTTTTATTGATCCAAACCTGCTGTAGAATTTTGTGATGATGCAAATAATCTTGTATGATATGACTATTTCTACTGATGATGGGAAAATTGTGTGTCCAGTAACGATATAGAAAAAAATCAGTTCTTGGCCTATGATGCACATGCCTTTTGTCCTAATGGCAAATCTATCTATCTCTTATTATGTGTCTACATTCTGTGCTTCTGTTAAACCTGGTCATTTGAATTGATGCAAATTCATTAAAATTTTTAAGGTCATTCTTAACCAAAGTGTTGTGATATTTTCTCAGACGAGTGCGTTTCAGCATGGAGAGCTTGGTCCTGCAAATTCTCAAAATACAAGTGTTTCTGCACTGCCCAGTAAGGCCACATGCACAATGGGTGTCCAGCACCTGTGCCACCAATCCTGGCATATTTATGTGCCAGGTGCAGTGTCCTGCTGTGGCAGGCTGAAATACACTGTGGCTGGATGCTGTACCAAATGGCACTTGCATTTGGGGTCCTATGCATTTAGAAACATGTCCAGAAGACAAAAATACCTGCGTACCTGAACACATAGGGCTCTAAATGCATGAAGCCTGGCTGGATGCTACACTTGTGCCTCTCCACTAAACATCAGGAATGAACGCTCAGGGGCTAGACGTCCAGTGTGCAAGGTGCAGAATGTTACCAGGTTTCTTTGGGGTGCATCGGCAGCCTATTCAGATGAATGGGTTGCCTTATTACAATGCAATTTAACTTGCAGCAAACACATGGTAATTAACCACAAGGGGGGATAGATGTGCTTGAGCACTTTGTTTTTTTTTTAGAAAGAAGCCACAACCTCAGTAGTAAAGCTCATCTATTGGAAATAGATTAAAAAGATATCCCCGCGCCAACCCAAAAACTGAGATGTATACTGCTGCAAACACTGGAGGTAATATCAGAACCCTAGTATAAATATGCAATAAAAAATAGTGCTGCGCTGTAATAGAACAATATGATAGAGTAGTGCAAATGTGCAAAATAAAGTGACCAAGTGCACAGTGCTAATAACACATAAATAGAGGCAGTTCCTGTAGCAAATCAAAAATAGGTGTCCTTAAATTGTTGATAAGAACAAAAGGTATATAGAAGGAAAGATGTCATGTGCTATCCTAGTACTTTTCAGGTGAAAGCAATGATAATCTCAGACATCAATAAAATAATTAAAAAAAATAAATCCCATATAAGTACTATGTACATGTGAAATTATCTTTTCCATAAAATGTAAACAAGTGAACTAAAGTGCTGATGTACACGTGATAATCTTTTTATATATAAAAGTGCGGCGTAGACGGTGACTGTATATCTTCAGTGTCAGCAAAAGAATATAAGGTGCTGGTGACCACTCTCTTGAATGGAGTGAAAGTAACTGGTGACTTCCTGTCTTCAGTGTAATGTGGTATATATGAATAAAATAGGTGCAGCGCTAAAACTAAAACCAAAAATATAAATAAAATATTCCAGGGATGAGGAAAATGACACTAGGTAAATATCCTTGTAATTATGCAGAGCACAGAAAATGTCCAGATATAAAACATGAATCCACCAGGCAAACGTGATTTTCACAGCAGAGATGTGTGACTGATAGAAGGACCCTTCACCATAAACCGAATGGCCTCTCACCTGGTAACCAGGACCCTTCAAAGAAGAGTCAAACGAGCATTCCCATAGGGATCAGACAATATGAAGGTAAGGTCCAAATGGCAAGAGATTCCTCCAAAAACCACGTAGCAGGGGGTCAGCGTGATTCATATAAATGAAAAAGGGGGACAGACATAGTGCTCTCCGTATAGCATATTTTATTAAAGAAATGTAAAAAACACACTTACATAGCAGGCACTTCACAAGTGCCAGGACGCTGACAATGAGTAAACACAGCAGAGTGAATGCAAACGGTGGAGCATGCGCAGTAGCCGCGGATGACGTCACAACGTCACGTTCTGGACACGTTGCGTCCCAGTGGGAGGGGACTTCCTCAGCAGATGTCGTGACTACGTGGGCACCCGCGTTATAAGGAGGTGAGTTGTTATGGCAACACCAAACAACCAAGGATGACGTATATCTGATGGAGACCGACTCCGGAAGTGTCTCCTCACACATCATTCGGAGTGAACGGAACTCAATCAGATAATAAAGGCTCATATCTGCACATACTCAATTAAAATACGATTTAAAATATATATATATGATCTGGTGATAAAACACTAAGACACACAATGCAAAGTGTAATCTTAACAGAACAGACAAAGACACCTAGATCGCATAAAAAATTTAATTTGAAATAATCAAATTCCAAATTTAAGATTATTATTAAAACTATCCGTCATCCGCGACCACCGACTGCTCCAAAGAAACAATATCAAAAAGATATATGAAAATCAAATTAGATAATAATCATTAATAAAAATATATAAAATATGTAAAATTACTAACGATCAGAGATAAAACAATTAGTGTCGAACTCTACATTTAACCCATCGGGGCACATTACTCCTGTCTCATAAATCCAATGGGATTCTCTCTTACTTAATTGTCGGATGAAATTTCCCCCTCTCCAGTGCTTTGTAACCCTTTCAATGCCCCAGAATTTCAGACACTTAGGGTTTTGTTGGTTAAAGGTCTTGAAATGTCTGGACACATTGTGGGTCTTAAGGCCTTTCTTAATATTGTTGACATGTTCGGCCAATCTAACATGTAAGGGTCTTGAGGTTCTACCAACATACTGAAGCCCACAACTACACTCCAGCATGTAGACCACCCCAATAGTATCGCATGTGATTAGCTGTTTAATCTCATACTCTTTGTTAGTGGCCGAAGCTAAAAAATTTTTACGTTTTTTAATATATTTTAAATCGTATTTTAATTGAGTATGTGCAGATATGAGCCTTTATTATCTGATTGAGTTCCGTTCACTCCGAATGATGTGTGAGGAGACACTCCCGGAGTCGGTCTCCATCAGATATACGTCATCCTTGGTTGTTTGGTGTTGCCATAACAACTCACCTCCTTATAACGCGGGTGCCCACGTAGTAACAACATCTGCTGAGGAAGTCCCCGCCCACTGGGACGCAACGCGTCCAGAACGTGACGTCGTGACGTCATCCGCGGCTACTGCGCATGCTCCACCGTTTGCATTCACTCTGCTGTGTTTACTCATTGTCAGCGTCCTGGCACTTGTGAAGTGCCTGCTATGTAAGTGTGTTTTTTACATTTCTTTAATAAAATATGCTATACGGAGAGCACTATGTCTGTCCCCCTTTTTCGTTTATATGAATCACGCTGACCCCCTGCTACGTGGTTTTTGGAGGAATCTCTTGCCATTTGGACCTTACCTTCATATTGTCTGATCCCTATGGGAATGCTCGTTTGACTCTTCTTTGAAGGGTCCTGGTTACCAGGTGAGAGGCCATTCGGTTTATGGTGAAGGGTCCTTCTATCAGTCACACATCTGTGCTGTGAAAATCACGTTTGCCTGGTGGATTCATGTTTTATATCTGGACATTTTCTGTGCTCTGCATAATTACAGGGATATTTCCCTAGTGTCATTTTCCTCATCCCTGGAATATTTTATTTATATTTTTGGTTTTAGCGCTGCACCTATTTTATTCATTTGTTTAGAGGGATTTGATCGTTTGACCCTGGTGTTCAGCTGCTTTTTAGGTTTTTTGCATACATGCGCTGATACATTTCTTATATATTGTCTTTTTTACAAAGTTCATTTATCTAGCTGCAGTATGGATGTTTTTAGTTATTTTGACCAAAGGGATATTAAGATCAATGAAGTGTTCTCTAGGAATCCCACGTTTGAGTCCCGCAATGACCTTCCTCAATCATTTAGGAAATTAGGTTATATATATGAAAAAAAGATTAAAACATGGTGGGACATCACCTCTTTTCAACAATATCTGGCTGCCAGACTGATCCCGAGACGGTTAAGGTGGGACTTACCCCCTAACGATGGACTCACGGATGTACAGTCCATGTCAGAATGGAGCGATTTTTTTGTTAAAAGAGGTTTTGAGCTATTGGAATTTCTCCTAATACGTAAGAGAAAAAGAATGACAGTCCTTGATTCCCAAATTGGGGAAATCACTCAGAATATAGAGGCCTCAAAAGATAGTGAAGAATTTCTGAGATTATCAGGTGAACTCAAAAATAAACTTGCAAAATGGGACCTAGAGACACAGAATAAGAAAAAGAAAAAATTAATTAGGGATTTTGATGATTTTAATGGAGGGGTGATTTTTAAATGGCAAAACACTCCCACTACAGAGGACATTGTTCCGAATACTCAGACCACTCAATCGAGTACTGAAGCCGCTCCCTTTAATACCCCCAGACTAAACCCTGTTTATGAATATGACCTTCCTTGCTCTACTGAGCCCCAGTCCCACCCTAATCAGAATGGGTTCAGGAAGGTTAACAACAAAAGGGGGAGAAACATGAGGGGAAAAGGAAGAGGAGGAAGCTCCAGGCCTTATATTCACCAGTCACAGAATTCGAGGGGTTCCTCTCATTATGACCCCCCTCCTTACCAAGATGGTTATCCATCTCAGAATAGCAGAAGGGATTGTCAGGTCAGAGATAACCCTTACCCTGTACATGATAGACCTATTACCACACAGAATAGGTATGCCCCATTAACTGAATATAATCAATATCAAAACAATGATGATTTTTTAGGGCAACGGGGGGCACAGAGATACCCCCCCTCGCAATATCAGGTTGCCCAAGGGGAACCTTGGAGACACCGGGTACCATACACACCCCCAAACCCCAGTCCCCCCCGTAAGCGAAAACAAAGAGAGGAAGCAGAGGGGGGAAGCGAGTACAAAAAACCCAAGCCGCATCAGGTATAGGGATCTATAATCTTAGTCATGTTGATCTCAATGACGATGAAATTAAAGTCCTTGATCGTGGTTTAAAATTTGCACCTATAAAAAATCTCAACAAATTCAATACCTATGTCAGTATTCAGAAATACATAAGAACTTTGAATTTGAAAAAATATTTTTTATCCCATCCTACTCAGGGGTCCAGGTCTTCTGGACAGAATTATTCTACCCTACGTAACAGATCTACATTTAACCCTCATATTTCAGATAATAAGCACTTAGATGTTTTCAAGAATATGGTCTCTAATGACTTGGAGCAGTTACACATTAAAAAAGTTTCCGACCCACTGTTTATCAAACGGGGTATCAAGTCTTTAACTGAACGAAGGGACATAGTGATCCGCCCGGCGGATAAAGGTGGGGGGTTGGTTATTCTTAGCAAGGAATATTACCAAAATGAAATGTCCCGTCTTTTATCAGACCGTGACACTTACCATATCTTAAATAAAGACCCCATGTTGTCCTTTAAGGATGAGTTGCATAGTATTGTTGAGGATGGTAAAGATCGTAGGATCCTCAACAAGAAAGAGGCTCTATATTTAGATCCTTTGTTTTGTCGAACACCTGTCATATATTTTCTACCAAAAATGCATAAGGATACTGTCAACCCTCCGGGACGACCCATTGTTAATGGGATCGACTCTGTATCTGCTAGATTGGGACAATATATCGACTTTTTTTTGCAGCCCCTAGTTATGCAAACTCCAGCATTTTTGAAGGACACAAAGCACATCATTCAGATTCTTGAAACCTTGAAATGCTCTTCTTCTACATTTCTGGTGACAGCGGACGTAGGTTCCCTGTACACCATTATTGGGCACGAGGATGCCATGTCCTCAGTAGAATGGGCTTTGGCTTCCTCTACCTTATCTGGTGGACACCAGGAATTCCTCTTGAGTTGCTTGGATTTTTGCCTCAAGAGGAATTTTTTTTGGTATAATAGAGAATTTTATTTACAGACCAGGGGTGTAGCTATGGGGGCCCACTTTGCTCCCAGTGTGGCCAATATTTTTATGGCCCACTGGGAGGATGAGGCGGTTTTCCGCTGTCGCCCCCCTGAGTTGCTGTGTTACAGGAGATTCATTGATGATCTCATCTTAATCTGGAATGGTGAAAGATCTAGGTTGGTTGACTTCATTAAATCATTAAATAACAACTCCAAAAATATATCTCTTACATGGACCATCAGCTCTGAAAAGGTAGTTTTTTGGATTTATCTATTAGTATTGCACACGATCAGTTCATCCTTACTAATCATTTCAAGCCCACGGACCGCAACTCTTATATCCCCCTGGGGAGTTGCCATCACAACTCTTGGTTGTGTAACATCCCCAGGGGTCAATATATTAGATTGCGCCGCAATTGCACCACTGTTGAGGACTTTGTTAGCCAGTCTAAAGTCCTTACTTCCAGGTTTGAACAGAAGGGATATATTCGGGCCATATTAGATGAAGAGGTGTCCAAAGTTATGTCATTGGAGAGAAATGAACTCATTGCTAACTCCTCCAAGGCCCCTACTAACGATAGTCACAATTTTAAAATGGTATTAGATTACAACATACAATACCGGAAATTTGAGAAAATTGTTCAAAAAAATTGGGCTATTTTGAAGCAAGACAGAGTCTTAGGCCCCATACTGCCGGATAGACCTCAGTTCATCTACAAAAAAGCCCCCACATTAAGGGATCGTTTAGCGCCGAGTGTTCTTAATCCTCCAGTACCTGCCTCAGATAGGCTTTTTTCTTTCTTGGGAGGTTTTTATGCTTGTGGTAGATGTGTCCCTTGCAGGCATTCCAAGGGAAATATTAAAAAACGTAAAAAAATTTTTAGCTTCGGCCACTAACAAAGAGTATGAGATTAAACAGCTAATCACATGCGATGCTATTGGGGTGGTCTACATGCTGGAGTGTAGTTGTGGGCTCCAGTATGTTGGTAGAACCTCAAGACCCTTACATGTTAGATTGGCCGAACATGTCAACAATATTAAGAAAGGCCTTAAGACCCACAATGTGTCCAGACATTTCAAGACCTTTCACCAACAAAACCCTAAGTGTCTGAAATTCTGGGGCATTGAAAGGGTTACAAAGCACTGGAGAGGGGGAAATTTCATCCGACAATTAAGTAAGAGAGAATCCCATTGGATTTATGAGACAGGAGTAATGTGCCCCGATGGGTTAAATGTAGAGTTCGACACTAATTGTTTTATCTCTGATCATTAGTAATTTTACATATTTTATATATTTTTATTAATGATTATTATCTAATTTGATTTTCATATATCTTTTTGATATTGTTTCTTTGGAGCAGTCGGTGGTCGCGGATGACGGATAGTTTTAATAATAATCTTAAATTTGGAATTTGATTATTTCAAATTAAATTTTTTATGCGATCTAGGTGTCTTTGTCTGTTCTGTTAACATTACACTTTGCATTGTATGTCTTAGTGTTTTATCACCAGATCATATATATATATTTTAAATCGTATTTTAATTGAGTATGTGCAGATATGAGCCTTTATTATCTGATTGAGTTCCGTTCACTCCGAATGATGTGTGAGGAGACACTTCCGGAGTCGGTCTCCATCAGATATACGTCATCCTTGGTTGTTTGGTGTTGCCATAACAACTCACCTCCTTATAACGCGGGTGCCCACGTAGTCACGACATCTGCTGAGGAAGTCCCCGCCCACTGGGACGCAACGCGTCCAGAATGTGACGTCGTGACGTCATCCGCGGCTACTGCGCATGCTCCACCGTTTGCATTCACTCTGCTGTGTTTACTCATTGTCAGCGTCCTGGCACTTGTGAAGTGCCTGCTATGTAAGTGTGTTTTTTACATTTCTTTAATAAAATATGCTATACGGAGAGCACTATGTCTGTCCCCCTTTTTCGTTTATATGAATCACGCTGACCCCCTGCTACGTGGTTTTTGGAGGAATCTCTTGCCATTTGGACCTTACCTTCATATTGTCTGATCCCTATGGGAATGCTCGTTTGACTCTTCTTTGAAGGGTCCTGGTTACCAGGTGAGAGGCCATTCGGTTTATGGTGAAGGGTCCTTCTATCAGTCACACATCTGTGCTGTGAAAATCACGTTTGCCTGGTGGATTCATGTTTTATATCTGGACATTTTCTGTGCTCTGCATAATTACAAGGATATTTCCCTAGTGTCATTTTCCTCATCCCTGGAATATTTTATTTATATTTTTGGTTTTAGTTTTAGCGCTGCACCTATTTTATTCATTTGTTTAGAGGGATTTGATCGTTTGACCCTGGTGTTCAGCTGCTTTTTAGGTTTTTTGCATACATGCGCTGATACATTTCTTATATAATGTGGTATATAGATGTCTCCTTACCTTACTGCTGTAAGGTAACAGTATATAAGTATATCTTTATAGGTAACCAGTGTGTTCCCTGTGAATGTAGATGTCTGTCAGCCTCCCAGTTTGGTGTCTCCGGATCTGCTGGTGTATATCTGTATCTGCAATCACAGTCCCATTTCTTGCCAAGCACAGCTATATCAGGTAAGCCTCGTAAGTGGGCATAGGGAGATGAACAGGAGGGATGCTCAATAGTATAGTAATTTTTTAAAGATTTATTGGTAACAGCAAGTTAAAACAAGGTACTTTCATTAAAATATTTAGGAACAGGCAAACAAACAAACGAGCAGCGAGCTCGCTGACGTCACTCCCGGTGCCTAACGTCCCGACGCGTGTTCGTCAGTCACGTGACTTCATCTGGGAATCACTATTGGCACTGGAAGTGTCTTTAACCACTTGAGCCCCGGACCTTTATGCTGCCTAAGGACCAGAGGTCTTTTTCCAATTTGGCACTGCATCGCTTTAACTGCTAATTGCGCGGTCATGCAATGCTGTACCCAAACGAAATTTGCGTCCTTTTCTTTCCACAAATAGAGCTTTCTTTTGATGGTATTTGATCACCTCTGCCGTTTTTATTTTTTGCGCTATAAACGGAAAAAGACCGAAAATTTTGAAAAAAAATGATATTTTCTACTTTTTGTTATAAAAAAAATCCAATAAACTCAATTTTAGTCATACATTTAGGCCAAAATGTATTCGGCCACATGTCTTTGGTAAAAAAAAAGTTAATAAGCGTATATTTATTGGTTTGCGCAAAAGTTATAGCGTCTACAAACTAGGGTACATTTTCTGGAATTTACACAGCTTTTAGTTTATGACTGCCTATGTCATTTCATGAGGTGCTAAAATGGCAGGGCAGTACAAAACCCCCCCAAATGACCCCATTTTGGAAAGTAGACACCCCAAGGAAATTGCTGAGAGGCATGTTGAACCCATTGAATATTTATTTTTTTTGTCCCAAGTGATTGAATAATGACAAAAAAAAAAAAATATTTACAAAAAGTTGTCACTAAATGATATATTGCTCACACAGGCCCTGGGCCTATGTGGAATTGCACCCCAAAATACATTCAGCTGCTTCTCCTGAGTATGAGGATACCACATGTGTGGGACTTTTTGGGAGCATAGCCACGTACGGGGCCCCGAAAACCAATCACCGCCTTCAGGATTTCTAAGGGCATAAATTTTTGATTTCATTCCTCACTACCTATCACAGTTTTGAAGGCCATAAAATGCCCAGATGGCACAAAACCTCCCCAAATGACCCCATTTTGGAAAGTAGACACTCCAAGCTATTTGCTGAGAGGCATGTTGAGTCCATGGAATACTTTCTTTTTTGACACAAGTTGCGGGAAAGTGACAATTTTTTTTTTTTTTTGCACAAAGTTGTCACTAAATGATATATTTCTCACACAGGCCATGGGCATATGTGGAATTGCACCCCAAAATACATTTAGCTGCTTCTCCTGAGTATGGGGATACCACATGTGTGGGACTTTTTGGGAGCCTAGCCGCATACGGGGCCCCGAAAACCAAGCACCGCCTTCAGGATTTCTAAGGGCATAATGTTGTGATTTGACTCCTCACTACCTATCACAGTTTTGAAGGCCATAAAATGCCAAGATGGCACAAAACCCCCCCAAATGACCCCATTTTGGAAAGTAGACACCCCAAACTATTTGCTGAGAGGCATGTTGAGTCCATGGAATATTTTATATTTTGACACAAGTTGCGGGAAAGTAACACTTTTTTTTTTTTTTTTTGCACAAAGTTGTCACTAAATGATATATTGCTCAAACATGCCATGGGCATATGTGGAATTACACCCCAAAATACATTCTGCTGCTTCTCCTGAGTATGGGGATACCACATGTTTAGGACTTTTTGGGAGCCTAGCCGCGTACGGGGCCCCGAAAACCAATCACCGCCTTCAGGATTTCTAAGGGCATAAATTTTTGATTTCATTCCTCACTACCTATCACAGTTTTGAAGGCCATAAAATGCCCAGATGGCACAAAACCCCCCCAAATGACCCCATTTTGGAAAGTAGACACTCCAAGCTATTTGCTGAGAGGCATGTTGAGTCCATGGAATACTTTCTTTTTTGACACAAGTTGCGGGAAAGTGACAATTTTTTTTTTTTTTGCACAAAGTTGTCACTAAATGATATATTTCTCACACAGGCCATGGGCATATGTGGAATTGCACCCCAAAATACATTTAGCTGCTTCTCCTGAGTATGGGGATACCACATGTGTGGGACTTTTTGGGAGCCTAGCCGCATACGGGGCCCCGAAAACCAAGCACCGCCTTCAGGATTTCTAAGGGCATAATGTTGTGATTTGACTCCTCACTACCTATCACAGTTTTGAAGGCCATAAAATGCCAAGATGGCACAAAACCCCCCCAAATGACCCCATTTTGGAAAGTAGACACCCCAAGGTAATTGCTGAGAGGCATGTTGAGTCCATGGAATATTTTATTTTTTGACACAAGTTGCGGGAAAGTGACAATTTTTTTTTTTTTTTTTGCACAAAGTTGTCACTAAATGATATATTGCTCAAACAAGCCATGGGCATATGTGGAATTACACCCCAAAATATATTCTGCTGCTTCTCCTGAGTATGGGGATACCACATGTGTGGGACTTTTTGGGAGCCTAGCCGCATACGGGGCCCCGAAAACCAAGCACCGGCTTCAGGATTTCTAAGGGCGTTAAGTTGTGATTCCACTCCTCACTACCTATCACAGTTTTGAAGGCCATAAAATGCCAAGATGGCACAAAACCCCCCCCAAATGACCCCATTTTGGAAAGTAGACACCCCAAGCTATTTGCTGAGAGGCATGGTGAGCATTTTGCAGCTCTCATTTGTTTTTGAAAATGAAGAAAGACAAGAAAAATGTATTTTTTTTTTCTTTTTTCAATTTTCGAAAGTTTGTGACAAAAAGTGAGGTCTGCAAAATACTCACTATACCTCTCAGCAAATAGCTTGGGGTGTCTATTTTCCAAAATGGGGTCATTTGGGGGGGGGGGGGGGTTGTGCCATCTGGGCATTCCATGGCCTCCGAAACTGTGCTAGGCAGTGAAGAGTGAAATCAAAAATGTACGCCCTTAGAAAGCCTGAAGGCGGGGCTTGGTTTTCGGGGTCCCGTGCGCGGCTAGGCTCCCAAAAAGTCCCACACATGTGGTATCCCCATACTCAGGAGAAGCAACAGAATGTATTTTGGGGTATAATTTCACATATTCCCATGGCATGTTTGAGCAATATATCATTTAGTGACATCTTTGTGCAAAAAAAAAAAAGATTTGTCTCTTTCCCGCAACTTGTGTCACAATATAAAATATTCCATGGACTCGACATGCCTCTCAGCAAATAGCTTGGGGTGTCTACTTTCCAAAATGGGGTCATTTGGGGGGGGTTTGAACTGTCCTGGCATTTTATGCACAACATTTAGAAGCTTATGTCACACATCACCCACTCTTCTAACCACTTGAAGACAAAGCCCTTTCTGACACTTTTTGATTACATGAAAAAAATAATTTTTTTTTGCAAGAAAATTACTTTGAACCCCCAAACATTATATATTTTTTTTAAAGCAAATGCCCTACAGATTAAAATGGTGGGTGTTTCATATTTTTTTTTCACACAGTATTTGCGCAGCGATTTTTCAAACGCATTTTTTGGGGAAAAAACACACTTTTTTAAATTTTAATGCACTAAAACACACTATATTGCCCAAATGTTTGATGAAATAAAAAAGATGATCTTAGGCCGAGTACATGGATACCAAACATGACATGCTTTAAAATTGCGCACAAACGCGCAGCGGCGACAAAATAAATACATTTTTAAAAGCCTTTAAAAGCCTTTACAGGTTACCACTTTAGATTTACAGAGGAGGTCTACTGCTAAAATTACTGCCCTCGTTCTGTCCTTCGCGGTGATACCTCACATGCATGGTGCAATTGCTGTTTACATTTGACGCCAGACCGAAGCTTGCGTTCGCCTTTGCGCGAGAGCAGGGGGGGACAGGGGTGCTTTTTTTTTTTTTTTTCTTTATTATTTTTTTGCTTTTTTATCTTATTTTTAAACTGTTCCTTTCATTTTTATTTTTTTTAAATTAATTTTATTGTTATCTCAGGGAATGTAAATATCCCCTATGATAGCAATAGGTAGTGACAGGTACTCTTTTTTTTAAAAATTGGGCTCTATTAGACCCTAGATCTCTCCTCTGCCCTCAAAGCATCTGACCACACCAAGATCGGTGTGATAAAATGCTTTCCCAATTTCCCAATGGCGCTGTTTACATTCGGCGAAATCTAAGTCATGAAATGCTCGTAGCTTCCGGTTTCTTAGGCCATAGAGATGTTTGGAGCCATTCTGGTCTCTGATCAGCTCTATGGTCAGCTGGCTGAATCACCGGCTGCATTTTCAGGTTCCCTGTTGGGACAGGAAAGCCAGAGAAAAACATGGAAGACGGTGGGGGAGGGGGGGGGCATTCCCTCCCACTGCTTGCAAAAGCAGTCTTGAGGCTAATTAGCCGCTAGGATTGCTTTTACATGAAAGCCGACCGCTGGCTGAAAAGAATGATACCAAGATGATACCTAAACCTGCAGGCATCATTCTGGTATAACCACTCAAAGTCCAGCAACATACCAGTACGTTGCTGGTCCTTGTTAGGCATATATTGTAAACTTTTTTTTTCATGCAGCCTGTGGGCTGAACGAAAAAAAGATATTGATCGGTGGGTATGCCCACCATTAGAATACCTCCCTTCATCCACCCACTTCTAATGATGGGCATACATGCACCATTTATATATGCCGAAGCATGGGGGCATCCTCCCGCAAAAGGCAGGAGCAAATTGCTCCTCCACCCACTGCTGCCCCCACGCTTCGGCATATATGCTGAAGTATGTAACTGTGGTGGTGAAATCACTTCCGACAGCGCTGGAGTCACGGCTTTATATATCGTGGGAGCAAACGCTGTTGCTGTCAAGATAAATAAATCCGCGCTGCAACTGAATGGCGTACCTGCTAAGCAAATGATGGTTAACAATAAAACAAAGTAATATTACAGTATAACAGTAAGACTTACCATACCTGCAAAGCAAATACAAAAAAAAAACATAGTAAAAAATAAAACATTTAACGCAACCTGTGCCTAAAATATATATATGCCGAAGCATGGGGGCATCCTCCCGCAAAAGGCAGGAGCAAATTGCTCCTCCACCCACTGCTGCCCCCACGCTTCGGCATATATGCTGAAGTATGTAACTGTGGTGGTGAAATCACCTCCGACAGCGTTGGAGTCACGGCTTTATATATCGTGGGAGCAAACGCTGTTGCTGTCAAGATAAATAAATCCGCGCTGCAACTGAATGGCGTACCTGCTAAGCAAATGATGGTTAACAATAAAACAAAGCAACATTACAGTATAACAGTAAGACTTACCATACCTGCAAAGCAAATACAAAAAAAAAAATAGTAAAAAATAAAACATTTAACGCAACCTGTGCCTAAAATATATATATGCCGAAGCATGGGGGCATCCTCCCGCAAAAGGCAGGAGCAAATCGCTCCTCCACCCACTTCTGCCCCCACGCTTCGGCATATATGCTGAAGTATGTAACTGTGGTGGTGAAATCACCTCCGACAGCGTTGGAGTCACGGCTTTATATATCGTGGGAGCAAACGCTGTTGCTGTCAAGATAAATAAATCCGCGCTGCAACTGAATGGCGTACCTGAAAACAATAAAATGGTTACCAACAAAACACAGTAAACGGTAAAGTATGAAAAATCTGAAAAGGAAACATGGTAAAACATAATAACAATAAAACATTGCAGAATAGAATAGAGTAAAAAAGAGAAGAACAATAGAGAGAGAATAGAGAGAGAGAGAACAATAAAACAACAACTATTTTTGGTTTTTTTATTTTATATTTTTTTTGTGTTTTTATTTTTTTTAATTTTTTTTTATTTTATTTTTTTACACTTTTTTTTAGTAACTTTTAACTTTTGTAACTTTTGTTCCAGGTTTGGGTCTCTCAAAATGCAATGGCATCTTGGGAGACCCTGTGTTAGTGTGCCTAGTCTGTGCAGTGCTGAACCCTACGCTAATACTCAACTAATGTATGGTAGCGTTCAAAGCATTCACCCATGCAAAGACCAGGATTGCCAGGACAGAGGGGACAATAAGTCCGGGTGTCACGCCTAAATCCGCGCTTGCTGCAGACACGACATCTTTTTTGGGGGGCTCGTTGGGTAGGGGTACTCGGGATGGCATAAAGAAAATGCCGCTCATGCAGCCGGCTTACTGCATTTGGTTGGGGAAGGTGAGGTAGAGCACCGTCTGGAAACAGAAGGGCTCTGACGATCTCTTCCTGGAATTTAAGGAAGGATCCAGTCTGTCCTGAAGCTCTGTATAGCACATGAGCATTCAGCAAAGCCAATTGAAATAAGTATACAGACACTTTTTTGTACCAGCGTCTGGCCTTACGGGCAACTAAGTACGGCGCCAACAACTGGTCGTTGAGGTCCACCCCTCCCATATTAAGGTTGTATTCGTGGACACAGAGGGGTTTCTCCACAACACCAGTCGCCGTAGAAATTTGGGTCGTCGTGTCTGCATGAAGGGAGGTGAGAACGAAAACATTCTTCTTATCCCTCCACTTCATAGCGAGCAAATTATTATACTTCAAGCAGGCTCTCTCCCCCAGCCTAAGACGGGAATCTACAAGCCGCTGGGGAAAGCCCCGGCGATTAGGTCGCACGGTGCCACATGCTCCAATCTGCTGATCAAACAAGTGACTAAAAAGTGGCACGCTCGTATAATAATTGTCCATGTACAAGTGGTACCCCTTTCCGAATAAGGGTGACACCAAGTCCCACACTATCTTGCCAGCGCTTCCTATGTAGTCAGGGCAGTTTGTCGGCTCTACATGACTATCTCTTCCCTCGTAAACCATAA
Source organism: Lithobates septentrionalis (assembly GCA_037952835.1). Classification (NCBI taxonomy): domain Eukaryota; kingdom Metazoa; phylum Chordata; class Amphibia; order Anura; family Ranidae; genus Lithobates; species Lithobates septentrionalis. The sequence continues at coordinate 1,116,556 of JBBDGP010000237.1, read as the reverse complement.
ATCTACATGTATAGCCTGTGGCCCTGTCACAGAGCTTATACATCTTGACCCCGTATCTGGCACGCTTGCTGGGAAGGTACTGTTTGAATGACAAGCGGCCAGAAAACTTAATCAGGGACTCATCAACGCAGACAACTTGATGGGGGGTAAACAAGTCTGCAAAACGTTGGTTGAAGTGGTTTACGAGGGGCCGAATTTTGTAGAGCCGATCGTATGCAGGGTCTCCACGAGGACGACAGAGTTCATTGTCGTTGAAGTGCATGAACCGCAAAATCTGCTCGTATCGTGCCCTGGCCATGGAAGCAGAGAACAAGGGTGAATGGTAAATTGGGTCAGTGGACCAAAATGACCGCAACTTACTCTTTTTATTCAACCCCATGAGGAGGGAAAGGCCCAGAAAGGTCTTAAATTCGGAGACCGTGATTGGTCTCCAATCTCTGGCAAGGGAGGACTGGGGATTAGCGGCGATGTGTTGACCAGCGTACAAATTGCTTTGGTCCACAATAGATCTATAGAGATCTTCGGTGAAAAACAGTGAATAAAAATCCAGTGGCATAAAGTCAACTGTTTCCACCTGAATTCCGGGTTGGCCAGTGAAAGGGGGAAGTACGGGTGCTGCAGAAGTGGAAGGTTCCCAATTCGGATTGGCCAATGCAGCAGGAAGGGCACTATGGGCACGACGGGCCTGTCTTTGTCTTCTTGGTGGCAGCGGGACACTACTACTGCTTGCCACCTCGCCAGCTTGAACTGCACTTATGGGACTCGCCACGTGATACTGCAGTGCTGGATGTACGACCAGGGTGTACTAGGCCGCTGGTGCTTGCCAGTTCACCAGAAGGAATAGCGGCGCTAGTACTGCTCTGCTCCATACGAGAGTCCTGCGGTTCTTGCACTTCAAGGACAGCATAAGTTCGGGGTCTGGTACGCCTGACCCTAGCAGGGACCACAACTCTGTCGTCAGAGCTATCTGTCATGGAGCCGCTGTCCTCTACAGGTTCGTATTCTGAGCCTGAACTTGACAGATGAGTGACTTCCTCTTCACTATCTGTCATACTCAGAATCCTGTAGGCCTCTTCACTAGTGTACCTTCTATTTGCCATTTTGGGCTCTAAATTTAGGGGTACACTAGTGAGACTCACAGGCAAAAAAGCTCCTGACTGTTGGCGACTGTATCAAAACGCTACCAAAAAACTGTTAGCGATCGCAGGGATCAGGCCTGACTCTGCGACCGCTGCAGTTATGTGTGCTTAGTGTTTTGTAAGTGACAGTTATCGATCGATACTGCACTTGGGTGGGCTGGGCAGGGCTGGGCCGAGGAGCAAAACGCAGGTGCTAGCAGGTATCTGGGCTGATCCCGCTAACACTGCGTTTCAGGGAACCCTAAACTGCTGGGGAGTATAGATCTGATCGGATCAGATATCGATCCGCTCAGATACTATAGCACTAAGGGAGGTGTATGCTGCGTGCACGGGTTTTAGCTGTACTGGCGCTAACCTGACGCTGCCTGGGGCGACGCAGACCTTATCTGATCCTAAAAACTTAACTTCTATCACCGCCGGGCAATTAGGGGGTTAAACCTTTATAGGGTAATAAACGGCGGGTGCCCTAAAACTAATAAACTGTAATAAACTGTAATAAACTACAAAAAACAAACTAGCTAACCAGCGTCACCCGTAACACTTATACGGTGATCGCTGGTGAAAGGGTTAACTAGGGGGCAATCAGGGGGTTAAAACCTTTAGCAGGTAGTATATGGGGGTCCCTGTCGCTATAAAACACTGACAGCGAACCTATATACTTACCTCCCTAACTAGCGTCACCTGTGTCACTAATACAGCGATCAGAAAAACGATCGCTTAGCGACACTGGTGACGGGGGGTAATCAAGGGGTTAACTTTTATTAGGGGGGGTTAGGGGGGTACCCTGGACCTAAGGGGGGGTACCCTAGACCTAAAGGGGGCTAACCTAACTGCCCTAAAACTTTTAACTGACACAAACTGACACCAATGCAAAAAAAAAAAAAAAAATGCTATTGGTGTCAGAGTGACAGGGGGTACAGGGGGGTGATCAGGGGGTGATCGGGGGGTGATGGGGGGTGACAAGTGTGCCTGGCGTGTTCTACTGAATGTGTAGTGTTGTGCAGACTTACTTGATGTCTTCTCTCCTCGGCGCGGCGACGAAAAGACCGGCTCGAGGAGAGATGACATCACTTCCTTTCCCTCTGTTTACATTACAGAGGGAAAGGAAGCATTTTCATTCGCCGGGAGCGATCGGGAGGGGGTGGCCAACAATGGATGGCCTCCCCCTGACCTTTCATCGCCCGGGAAGAAATGGCGACCGCCTCGGGCACCGGGGGGGGGACCGATCGGACCCCCCACCCGCGGAAGGCAAATCACGTACACTGTACGTGATTTTGCCTGTCCGTGCCACCTTGCCGACGTACATCGGCGTGAGGCGGTCGTCAAGTGGTTAAATATACATGTTAATTCGTATGTATGGCGGCCATTTTCCCGTAGCTCTGGTCACCGGAAATAGAGCAGCAGCCATTTTCTTGTGGATATCTAACCATAATAGGTAAACATCCGTTCGGCGCCCATTTTCCCATAGCTCAAATAGCCGGAAATGGGGTGGCGACCATTTTCTTTCAAAGAGGAAGGATCTGGTAATCCATCCAGTGGACAAAGGTGGAGTGATTGTGGTCCCTTCCAAAGAACAATACAGCGCAAGCATGAACTTATTATTACAAGATGAGGATACCTACAGCCGTCTATTGGGTAACCCTATGTTCAAGTGCAGGAAAGCCTTAGAACAGACTGTACATTTGGGCCTAAAAAGAAACATTCTTAATAAAAAGGAGGCTAAATACCTAATACCAGAGTCATGCCGCACACCAATTTTATACTCTCTCCTGAAGATACACAAAGACAATGATAACCCACCACCCAGACCAATAGTCACTGGGATAGACTCCCTTACAGCTAGAATGGGGCAATATATTGACTATTACTTACAGCCAGCAGTACAAAAGACACAAGCTTATTTAGGAGATACCAAGCAGATGGTACAAATTTTGGAAGACATCCCAAGATCAGAGGGCCCATGGTGGCTGGCCACAGCAGATGTATATTCTTTATATACAGTCATACTATACACCATCAGGCCTGTAAAGTGGTGACTTAGGAAACACACAATGTGAAAAGAAAATACCTTGTGAAGTGACTTGATTTTTGCCTAAAAAACAGCTATTTTTGGTACAATCGTAACTATTATTAGCAGAAAACGGGAGTCGCCATGGGAGCAAAACTTGCTCCCAGCATGGAAGGCCTTTTTATGGCACAATGGGAAGAAGAGAAAATATTCTCTAACCCTCCAGAAGGTCTATTTATCTTTAAAAGATACATTTACAATATTTGTATCTTATGGAAGGGCGAACAAGAACATCTATCCAATTTTCTCGAAGAACTAAACAAAAATGATAGAAATATAAATCTGTCCTGGGAAATTAGTGACAAAAAGATCACATTCTTAGATTTAGACATCCTACAAGAAGATCATGATCTTATTTCCAGAATACATTTCAAGAACGTAGACAGAAATAGTTATTTGCCACTCGAGAGTTGTCACCACAAAAATTGGTTGTACAACATACCAAAAGGTCAACTAATGCGCTTAAGGCGGAACTGTACCCATAAAGATTCCTTTATGACCCAAGCTAAAAGTATGGGACACAGATTTATAGAAAAAGGTTACAACAACAAGTTCATTGATAAAAAAATAGCAGAAGTGGCAGACATGGATCGTGGTGAACTGATCAAAGATAAACAAAAACGTGAAGTCTCAAAAGATATGATACCGATTATCTTTGATTACAGCATTCAACAAAAATAAAAAAAATCATCAAACGACATTGGTGTATCCTATTGACCGATAGACATCTGCAAGACATCCTTCCCATTATTCCAAAATTTGTATACAGAAGAGCTCCCTCTATCTGGGACAAATTGTAAAGAGTATCCCTGACCCTCCAGGTAGAGGTTTGACTTTCTTCACCGGCAAAGGATTTTATCCCTGTAGATGGTGTTTCGCATGTGTTAAAACAAAACACCCAAACGAAAAGAAGAATTTTACTTCCACAAGTACAGGAAATTCCTATGAGATTAATGAGTTAATTTGCTGTAACACAGAGGGTGCAGTATATGCCCTTGAGTGCAGTTGTGGGCTACAATATATAGAAAGACCCCTTAAAATACTCAAAGGGAACATGTGCAAAACATACTTAAAGGGTTCAATAAGCACAGCGTATCCAAGCTCTTTGCCACACATCACAATAAAGATCCTACTGTATTGAAGTTGGGGTCACAAAGTAAGAACACTGAGTCAATTAGAATCAAACGTTCGCACCTCGGGGCCTTAACATAGAACCTCAATTGTTTTATTAGTGATTTTAAATTTTTTTGAGATATTTACGATATGTTTTTATATTTTTAAATTGTCTCTTTCTCTTTCCTGCACTTATTCTCATGCAGATTAGGCTTTATGTATTTACCAACGCCAATTCCGGTGCATACTCAATATATTGTATTGGGTTTTACTTTCATTGCCTCTTATCCATATTTTCTCTATATAATTTTCCAGATTGCGGTCACAGTTGTTTCTTATTTTATGTGTGTTTTACATATACATACATATACATACACATTTTACATATGTTTTTTATATATATGATTTTTTTAGGTTATATATATATATATATATAGTGTTGACGGAAAGTATTCAGACCCCCTTAAATTTGTCACTCTTTGTTATATTGCAGCCATTTGCTAAAATCATTTAAGTTCATTCTTTTTTTCCTCATTAATGTACACACAGCACCCCATATTGACAGAAAAACACAGAATTGTTGATATTTTGCAGATTTATTAAAAAAGAAAAACTGAAATATCACATGTTCCTAAGTATTCTGACCCTTTGCTGTGACACTCATATATTTAACTCAGGTGCTGTCCATTTCTTCTGATCATCCTTGTGATGGTTCTACACCTTCATTTGATTCCAGCTGTGTTTGATTATACTGATTGTACTTGATTAGGAAAGCCACACACCTGTCTATATAAGACCTTACAGCTCACAGTGCATGTCAGAGCAAATGAGAATCATGGGGTCAAAGGAACTGCCTGAAGAGCTCAGAGACAGAATTGTGGCAAGGCGCAGATCTTGCCAAGGTTACAAGAAAATTTCTGCTGCACTTAAGGTTCCTAAGAGCACAGTGGCCTCCATAATCCTTAAATGGAAGACGTTTGGGATGACCAGAACCCTTCCTAGAACTGGCCATCCGGCCAAACTGTGCTATCGGGGGAGAAGAGTCTTGTTGAGAGAGGTAAAGAAGAACCCAAAGATCACTGTGCCTGAGCTCCAGAGATGCATTCGGGAGATGGGAGAAAGTTATAGAAAGTCAACCATCACTGCAGCCCTCCACCAGTCGGGGCTTTATGGCAGAGTGGCCTGACGGAAGCCTCTCCTGCAAGACACATGAAAGCCCGCATGGAGTTTGCTAAAAAACACCTGAAGGACTCCAAGATGGTGATAAATAAGATTCTCTGGTCTGATGAGACCAAGATAGAACTTTTTGGCCTTAATTCTAAGCGGTATGTGTGGAGAAAACCAGACACTGCTCATCACCTGTCCAATACAGTCCCAACAGGGAAGCATGGTGGTGGCAGCATCATGCTGTGGGGGTGTTTTTCAGCTGCAGGGACAGGACGACTGGTTGCAATCGAGGGAAAGATGAATGCGGCCAAGTACAGGGATATCCTGGACGAAAACCTTCTCCAGAGTGCTCAGGACCTCAGACTGGGACGAAGGTTTACCTTCCAACAAGACAATGACCCTAAGCACACAGCTAAAATAACGAAGGAGTGGCTTTACAACAACTCCATGACTGTTCTTGAATGGCCCAGCCAGAGCCCTGACTTAAACCCAATTGAGCATCTCTGGAGAGACCTAAAAATGGCTGTCAACCAACGTTTACCATCCAACCTGACAGAACTGGAGATAATCTGCAAGGAGGAATGGCAGAGGATCCCCAAATCCAGGTGTGAAAAACTTGTTGCATCTTTCCCAAAAAGACTCATGGCTCTATTAGATCAAAAGGGTGCTTCTACTAAATACTGAGCAAAGGGTCTGAATAATTAGGACCATGTGATATTTCAGTTTTTCTTTTTTAATAAATCTGCAAAAATGTCAACAATTCTGTGTTTTTCTGTCAATATGGGGTGCTGTGTGTACATTAATGAGGAAAAAAAATGAACTTAAATGATTTTAGCAAATGGCTGCAATATAACAAAGAGTGAAAATTTAAGGGGGTCTGAATACTTTCCGTCCCCAGTATATATATATATATATATATATATATATATATATATATATATATATATATATATACCGTATATTATAAGTATTATACCTATTCTTATAATTTTAATGTATTTTGCTTTTGTTGGCCACTCAGTTAATGACCACCATGTAAATCTACCATTTGAACTCCGCTTTAATGGCCGTGAAATATCCATTGCTTATATAGCTCCAACTGCCATTATAAGAAGGTCATTGTAACTATACAGATTGTTTACCCATAACGGCTAGACATCTATAAGAAAATGGCCGCCACCCCATTTCCGGCTATTTGAGCTATGGGAAAATGGCCGCCGAATGGATGTTTACCTATTATGGTTAGATATCAACAAGAAAATGGCCGCTGCTCTATTTCCGGCGACCAGAGCTACTGCAAAATGGCCTCCATACATACGACTTAACATGTATATTTAAAGACACCTCCAGTGCCAATAGTGAACCCCTGATGAAGTCACGTGACTGACGAACACGCGTCGCGACGTTAGGTACCGGGAGTGACGTCGGCGAGCTCGCTGCTCGTTTGTTTGTTTGCCTGTTCCTAAATATTTTAATGTAAGTACCTTGTTTTAACTTGCTGTTACCAATAAGTCTTTAAAAAATTACTACGCTATCGAGCATCCCTCCTGTTCATCTCGCCCACTTACGAGGCTTACCAGATATACACCAGCAGATCCGGAAGGCCAAACTCTATTTATGTGTTATTAGCACTGTGCACCTGGTCACTTTATTTTGCACATTTGCACTACTCTATCATATTGTTCTATTACAGCGCAGCACTATTTTTTATTGCATAAAGCTCATCCTTTGCCATCATGCTGCTGAGAAGGACCCTATGTCAGAGCAGTGGCCTCCCTGCAGAGACATGCCCTTTGCTAGGTCAGAGCCAAAGCTCTCAAGTCAGCTGGGTAGCATGAGATTTGCTGATTGCAGACCTAAAGTTCTAACCCAGCAGTAGGTGTGTTGGACCTCTGCAGAGAGATCACTGTTTCTATACAGAAAGAGCAGAAGTCCTTCTCTACAGCATGCTTGCAGGAGACAGACTTTTCTGCAAAGGTTGGAATGAAAAAAAAGGGAAAAGCGCCTCCAAGTGCAGACTGATAAAAACATTTTATTAGGACAAAAAAAAGGCCAAAACTGACCACTCACATGTCCGGGACAATGAAACAGATGTCAGCTGAGCAGGGTCAGCTCCTGCGGGAATGGAAGCACAAGGTAGCCGGCTGTAGTCTTCCAAGATGCATGGCCGGCTGCGTCTGCGGGGTGACGTCACCTGGAAAGGAGCATACAACGCTTTTTTGGAAGCATGTGCCGTGCCACAAACGTCCATGCGTGCTCTTTCATAAGGCTTTTGCCTTCTGCTGTTATTTACAGAGTCTACTTCTGCTCACTGGAAGCCTGCCCTAGTGAACAGACAGTTTGGATTTTTTATGATTTATGCCAATTTGTGGACTTTGTATAATTTTTATTACCTGTATATGGAATTTTTTTGGTTGTAAGGTACCCTGTACCTGGATGTGCCTACATCTTTCCTCTTTTTTGCTTTTCTGCTAAAGTTGTAGCTGTTTTCTAAAGAAAATGAACTGTGTGAATTTGCACACCTTTTATTGATACACCTGGAATATGTATGGCTTATTTCAACTGAGAATTCAGTTGGGCTTTAAAAGTTGTGCAATTGCTCAGACTACACTTTATTACCAAAAGTATTGGGACAACTGCCTTTACACACACACATGAACTTTAATGGCATCCCAGTCTTAGTCGTAGAGTTCAATACTGAGTTGGCCCACTCTTTGCAGCTATAACAGCTTCAACTCTTCTGGGAAGGCTGTCCACAAGGTTTTTTATGAGTGTGTCTATGGGCATGTTTGACCATTCTTCCAGAAGCGCATTTGTGAGGTCAGGCACTGATGTTGGACAAGAAGGCCTGGCTCGCAGTCTCCACTCTAATTCATCCCAAAGGTGTTCTATTGGGTTGGGGACTCTGTGCAGGCCAGTCAGGTTCCTCCACCCCAAACTCACTCATCCATGTCTTTATGGATCTTGCTTTGTGCACTGGTCCAAATCATTTGGTGGAGGGAGGATTATGGTGTGGGGTTGTTTTTCAGGGGTTGGGCTTGGCCCCTTAGTTCCAGAAAAGGGAACTTTTAAGGTGTCAGCAAACCAAAACATTTTAGACAATTTCATGTTCCCAACTTTGGGGGAACAGTTTGGGGATGGCCCCTTCCTGTTCCAACCTGACTGCACAGGCTACTATATTGGCTACTATACTAGGCCTATACAGGCTACTATACTAGGCCTAGACTGGTTGAGGGAACACAATCAGTGATAGACAGCATAAACAACCAAGAAAAAGGGAAATTATATTTTAGCAAGAGCGGCAGTGTTTATGATGGTTCTTCTGCTGGCTAATGTTGGGGCCCTTTGGATGGCTGTTGGTGCACTAGAGGTGGTCTTTATATCATGCGGGCAGTCAGCTGCAGTTTAACTAGGTAATAAAGAACACTCGTTAGGCAGGGGGTTCATGGTAAACTAGAATATAACTGCACCCTGTAGTTGCAGTAATGTGAGATCCAACAATAGAAATCTCAACTGGTGGGTTTTGAGTACGGGGGGGGGGGCTAATGATATTTTGCACTCAGCAGGATGTCTGGTATTAAAGATACATATGGGCCAGTGGCTCGCTCACCATCTCCTAGTAAGGCTTTAGAGTCCTGTGGTTGAAAAGGGGCCTCCCCTGGGACTGGTCCCAAAGTGGCCATGTCTCGATTGACAGTTCAGCTGTTCTGGAGGATGTGCAGGTCTTTCATCTAGGGGCAGATGCATCGATCCCATGGCCGCAGCCACAATCTATGCATAGTGTGGGTAGCACTTCCAACCCCTGCAACTGAGGCCTACTCCCAGGCCTTCTCGATTCGCTCGTTATAATAGGTCTGTACTGCTTGTATCCCCACAGCACCAAGAGAGCAGGCTTGTTTGGGCAAAGCATTTAAAGCCCTCTTGGCTCCTCCTGTGGCTCACATGTCATAGGGATTTGTAGCTTAGAAAGACAGTCTCCCAGCGTTCTGTATCAAAGTCTTTAAGCTTGGAGTACCTAGCTCCCCCCCTGCTGGTTGGAGGAGAATGCAGAACAGCATAACAACTCAACGAAGGACAACAAAACAGATGCATCTGGAGCAAGGTCTTTGTTTTATACTACTGTATTCCGGTACCTGGCTACAGTTACAAATATTTTTTTTTAAATGGCATAGCATAAAAAATTGCCACATGTGCCATCTTGTATTTAATGTTTTTAAAAATTGCCTTTCCATTTCAATCTGAAGCAGCTGTAATTTTCTGAAACTGTCAAAAAATTAAATGCAATGTGACCACCTGAAGCTTTTCTGTACACTGTTGGTGTACGGTACACCCCCAGAAATGTAATTTCCTGCTTGTGGGATTGGCTCACTGATTCTCTCTGCATGAAGATACAAGTACAATTTGAGGCATCCTTTGCAATAGGAATTTTTTTTCTGGTGAGATGTTCCCTAAGGGTTAGTTCATTCTAAATGAAAGCAGACACTGCAGCCTTCCTCATTACAACACTGACAGTGCACCAGTTAGTTATAATGAACCAGACCCTACGATTCAGGAATCAGTCTTGACATGGTGGAGCAAACAACTATTTCTTCAGAACAGAAAAAGGTAGGAACCTGCTGCAGAGTTTGTTAAAATCCTTGTGATGTATAATGGCCTATTTCAAAACTAGCTTTTAGAGTAAGGTGCAAACAAAACAACATGTATTTCCCAGCATACTCCAGCTATCCAGCAAAGAAAAAATGATGTTAAAAATTTACAGTAAAAACCGAAGGGTTTGTTGAAAAACATTTACAAATATATGTGAAAGCTTCACTACCTCGTCGAGGACCCCCTGTATATCGCGGTCCTACCTCTAGTCTGAGAGCTTTCATGTTGGAGCATTGCTAGCAATGGATAAAGATGTATCCTTTGCTTTATACAGTATGCTCCAACATAGAGGCTCCTTGTAAGTCTGAAAAGGGACAAGGCACTGTTGTGATCACTCATTGGGGTTCATTTACTAATGGAATAAAATGGGCAGCCCAGAGGCTAAGTGGTTAGCACTTCTGCTTTGCAAGAATCCGAACCATGACACTACCTGCATGGAGTTTGCATGTTCTCCCTCTGCTTTTGTGGGTTTTCTCTCTGTTTTTCCCACATCCCAAAGACATGCTGGTAGGTTAATTGGCCCTAGTGTGCGTATGTATGTGAGGTCACATGATCGGAAGCTAGTCCCACCGGCTACCGATCTGTAGCCCAGACCAAGAGCTGTCTGTACCAGCTTAGGCTTTGCGCTGAGAGCACACAGTGAGCGCACTCTCAGCACATAAATAATGTCCGCCCAGCGATGCATATATGAAGCATGTTAGTTGGTCAGAAAGGTGTTAAAGTGCTTAAGAGCAGGTGAACCCCTCAATCTTGTACTACAGTATGTAAACAAAGGTCATTATGGAATCGACAACTATTAGGAGAATGTCATTCCTTCACCAGGTGGAATGAATATCACCATACAGGCATCTGTCAAAGTCTGCTGGGAGGAGCCCAGGAGCCCAAATCTTGGGGAACCTTAGAATGGAACCCGTGGGGAACCTTAGAATGGAACCCGTGGGGAACCTTAGAATGGAACCCGTGAGGAACCTTAGAATGGAACCCGTGGGGAACCTTAGAATGGAACCCGTGGGGAACCTTAGAATGGAACCCGTGGGGAACCTTAGAATGGAACCCGTGGGGAACCTTAGAATGGAACCCGTGAGGAACCTTAGAATGGAACCCGTGGGGAACCTTAGAATGCAACCCGTGAGGATCGCAGACAATTTTTCTTTGCCAGGTGAGTCATTTTTACCAAAAGTGATTTCTAGGCTTTAGTGATTGTCTGATTTGTGGCAGTAAAAATAAATGGTAGCCATTTAAAGTTGGTGCTTCCGACGCCTTCCTGTTCTTTATTTTGTAAGACTTTCAAAAGGGATTTACAGTGCCCTGAAAAAGTATTTATACCCCTTGAAATTTTCCACACTCTTATGTTACAACCAAAAACGTAAATGTATTTTATTGGGATTTTATGATAGACCAGCACAAAGTGGCACATAATTGTGAAGCGGAAGGAAAATTATAAATGGTTTTCAACATTTTTTTGCACATAAATTTCTGAAAAGTGTGTGTGCATTTGTATTCAGCCCCTTTACTCTGATATTCCTAACTAAAATCTAGTGGAACCAATTGCCTTCAGAAGTCACCTACAGTAATTGGTAACTAGAGTCCACCTGTGTGTAATTTAATCTCAGTATAAATACAGCTGATCTGTGAAGACCTCAAAGGTTTGTTAGAGAACCTTAGTGAACAAACAGTATCATGAAGGCCAAGGAACACACCAGATAGGTCAGGGATAAAGTTGTGGAAAAGTTTAAAGCAGGGTTAGCTTATAAAAACATCATGTTTTGAACATCTTACAGAGCACTGTTCAATCCATCATTCGAAAATGGAAAGAGTATGTCACAACTGCAAACCTACCAAGACATGTTCATCCACCTAAACTGACAGGCCGGGCAAGGAGAGAATTAGAGAAGCAGCCAAGAGGCCCATGGTAACTCTGGAGGAGCTGCAGAGATTCACAGCTCAGGTGGGAGAATCTGTCCACAGTACAACTATTAGTCGTGCACTCCACAAATCTGGCCTTTATAGAAGAGTGGCAGGAAGAAAGCCATTGGTGAAAGAAAGCCATAAGAAGTCCCATTTGCAGTTTGCGAGAAGCCATGTGGAGGACACAGCAAACGTGGAAGAAGGTGCTCTGGTCAGATGTGGCAGAAAACTAACACTGCACATTACCCTGAACAGCCCATCCCCACCATGAAACATGGTAGTGGCAGCATCATGTTGTGGGGATGCTTTTCTTCAGCAGGGACAGGGAAGCTGGTCAGAGTTGATGGGAAGATGGATGGAGCCAAATACAGGACAATCTTAGAAGAAAACCTGTTAGAGTCTCCAAAAGACTTGAGACTGGGGTGGAGGTTCACCTTCCAGCAGGACAACGACCCTAAATATACAGCCAGAGCTACAATGAAATGATTTTGATCAAAGCCTATTCATGTGTTAGAATGGCCCAGTCAAAGTCCAGAGCTAAATCCAATTGAGAATCTGTGGCAAGACTTGAAAATTGCTGTTCACAGACGCTCTCCATCCAATCTGACAGAGCTTGAGCTATTTTGCAAAGAAGAATGGGCAAAAATGTCACTCTCTAGATGCGCAAAGCTGGTAGGCTGCTTTCACACTGAGGAGTTTTTCAAGCGCTTTTGCATTAAAAAACGCACCTCAAAAGCTCAAGAAAAATGCTTCCCTTTACAATCAATGAATGTGTTCACACTGGGGCAGTGCTCTTACGTTGCGGTGAAAAAAATGCTGTTTGCGGCATTTTTGGAGCATGTTTGGGGAGCTAAAAAAACGCACCTTCTCATTGTGACTCCATGCACACTAGTGTTTTTTAATCTCCTAGAATTTGTTAGCATTTTTTTCTGGTCCTAGAAGCTAAATAGTGTTATCCTAGTGTGCATACGCACACTATATTAGGCTATTAACATTTTTTGAGCCTCAGCATCTAGGAGCAGAAAAACAAAAGATTTTGTTGAGTTTTTTGGAGTGTTTTTCCAGCAGAAAAAAACGCTGAATGCTCCTAAAGGCGTCTAAACACTACTAAAACACTCCTAGCATAAATTAATGGGGCTATACAAGTATCTATAATAAAATAAATAAATAATCCTAACCGCTTTTTATGAGATTTATTCATTCATTTTTTTCTTTACTGTAATAAAATGCTAAAGCTCCTAAAAGCTAAGTTTCTTAAGGCCCGGTTCACACTGATGCGAGTTCATAACGAATGTGATGGGCAAAAACACTTTAAATTCGCATGTCATCCCTAAAGTCATTGTTTTCAATGACAGTCGTTCACATACATGGGTTGCGATTCCTCTACGAATGCGATAAAAAAAGGGTCTTGTGCGAGTTTACTGCGCTGCGTTGCGAATTTAGTCTCCATAGACATCAATGTAAATCGTTCTTGAATCGCATTGATGGTTCACATATGTGCGAATTCCACCACACTACTCTCCACAAAAACCAGGAAGTACACAGGAAGTTAACGCCTTTTTTTTTTTTTTTTTACATTATGATTCCATTGGCTAGAATATCAATCGCAGCTATGTCCAACTCCTGAAATCTATATGCTGTAGAAGAGACTGAGGGTATGATAGTAGGCAGTATATGCTGGAGAGGAGGTATGGAGGTATGCAGTAAGTGCTGGAAAAGAGTGTGGAGGGTATGATAAGAGTATTATATGCAGAAGAAGAGTGTGAACAGTAAGTGCTGGAGAGCAATGCAGAGCGTATTACATAGGGCAGTATATGCAGGAAAGGTGTGTGGAGGGTATGAATGGCAGGTTGATATAAAGGGGGGTTGGTAATGTAAGTCAGAGAGATGCAGCACAAAGGGTGTTGGGGTGTCTATGGACATGAGGTAGCTGGGGAGCATGGTGGTGGGGTGGCTCAGGAAAAGTGTGTCCAAGGCAGGATGGGTGAGGTGGTCCAAGGTGGGATGCAGCGTAAATGGTGTTGGAGTGTCCAGGAGATACAGTATCTCACAAAAGTGAGATACACCCCTCACATTTTTGTAAATATTTTATTATATCTTTTCATGTGACAACACTGAAATGACACTTTGCTACAATGTAAAGTAGTGAGTGTACAGCTTGTATAACAGTGTAAGTTTGCTGTTCCCTCAAAATAACTTTTCAGGTCTGGTATGGATATTAAGGGGAACCCCGTGCCAAAAATTTTTTTAAAATGGCGTGGGGGTCCCCCTAAAATCCATATCAGGACCTTATCCAAGCACGCAACCTGGCAGGCCACAGGAAAAGGGTGGGAACGAGAGAGCGCCCCCCTCCTGAACCGTACCAGGCCACATGCCCTCAACATGGGGAGGGTGCTTGTGGTCAAGGGCTTCTTCCCCACAACCCTTGCCCGGTGGCTGTGGGGGTCTGCGGGCAGGGGGCTTATCGGAATCTGGAAGCCCCCTTTAACAAGGGGGACCCCAAATCCCGCCCCCCATGTGAATGGGTATCGGGTACATTGTACCTCTACACATTCACCAAAAAAAGTGTCAAAAAAAGTAAAAAAGGACAGGAAACAGTTTTGAACAATTCCTTTATTAGAAAAAATTAAATAAAATAAAAAAGTGTCCCGCGATGTCCATTCATCTTCAATGACAGCGCCGAAGACCCAAGAAAAAAAAGCAAAAAAACGGAAAAACCCTGCCTCCATGGGGGTTTTCACAATGACAGCTGTTCTATAGCTGAGGGCGAGGCCACCCGGCGATGTAAACGGATGACCCCTCCCCCCTCTGATGTGACGTCACATGACGTCAGAAGGCGGCCGGGTCAGCCGTTTACATCAGCGAGTGGCCACGTCCTCAGCTATAAAACAGCTGTCATCATGACAAGGATGCAGTCGACGGGACACCTCCCATGGAAGCAGAGTTTTTCCATTTTTTTTTTCTCGGGTCGTCGGCACTGTGATTGAAGATGGATGGACATTACGGGACACTTTTTTCCTTTTTAATAAAGGAGTCCAAAACTGTCTCCTGTCATTTTAACTTTTTTGACACTTTTTTTGGTGAATGCGTAGGGGTACAATGTACCCAATACCCATTCACATAGGGGGGCGTGTTCTGGGGGCCCCCTTGTTAAAGGGGGTTTCCAGATTCCGATAAGCCCCCTGCCCGCAAACCCTCACAACCACAGGACAAAGGTTGTGGGGAAGAGGCTCTTGCCCCCATCAACAAGAGGACCCCAAATCACCCTCCCCATGTTGAGAGCATGTGGCCTGGTACGGTTCAGGGGGGGCGCTCTCTCGTTGCCCCCTTGTCCTGCGGTCTGTCAGGTTGCGTGCATGGATAAGGGTCTGGATTTTGGGGGGACCCCCACGCCATTTATTTTTTAATTTTGGCGCGGGGTTTCCCTTAATATCCATACCAGACCCAAAGGGCCTGGTAATAGACTGGGGGGGGGCTCACGCCGTTTTTTTCCATGATTTTTATGTATATTGCCAGGATCCGGCAATATGTTACAGCCGCGAGCAGTTTTAAATGACATTTTTTCCTTTAGAAATGTAATTTTGCTGCTCTCATTCATTACACTGTGTACGGCCACCGTGTAAGCAGCTTTACTTAGTGTGGGGCGTGGACTTAGCCCCCTGAGCCATGATTGGCCACAGGCACCCTGCCTGTGGCCAAGCATGGTTCTCACAGAGCACTCTGTGATTGGCCAAAGCATGCAGGTCAGGTGCATGCTTTGGCCAATCACCAGTCGTCAATGCACTGTGATCTCGCAGTGCATTGACAGTCTCGCAGTGCATTATGGGGCATTCCGCGGGCAATCAAATTTCCCGCGAACACCCCATAATGTTCTAAATTTGGCGAACACCCGATGTTCAAGTCAAACATCAGGCTCATCACTAATGTAGAGCAACAATTCTTTTTTTCAGATCTTCAGAGAGTTCTTTGCCATGAGGAGCCATGTGGAACTTCCAGTAACCAGTATGAGAGCGTGAGAGCGATAACACCAAATTTAACACACCTGCTCCCCATTTACACCTGAGACCTTGTAACACTAACGACTCACATGACACCGGGGAGGGAAAATGGCTAATTGGGCCCAATTTGGACATTTTCACTTAGGGGTGTACTCACTTTTGTTGCCAGCGGTTTAGACATTAATGGCTGTGTGTTGAGTTATTTTGAGGGGACAGCACATTTACAATGTTATACAAGCTGTACACTCACTACTTTACATTGTAGCAAAGTGTCATTTCTTCAGTGTTGTCACAAAAGATATAATAAAATATTTACAAAAATGTGAGGGGTGTACTCACTTTTGTGAGATACCGTGTGTGTGTATATGTATATATATATATATATATATATATATATATATATATATATATATATATATATATATATATATATATACACAGACAGAGAGACAAACACACGCATGCTATATAACACAGATTCAACCATATTTATTAAAATCTTTATGAAAGTGGAAAACTCTTTATGTACTAGCAAGTGAAGCAAACTAATGCCAATGTCTACTGTATTGCGAGACTACCACCTAGTGGAAAAACAGGGATAAAACAGGTATTAATTAAATACTATGGGAGGTATTAACACAGATAATTGGATTTATATAAGCATATTCAGTCATTTGTATTGCGTATAACCTGTTGTTTTTTTTCTGTTTTGTGAGTATTCATTTTTCATTTGTTTTTCTGTGTTTTTGTAATCGCATAGGTTGGCTTCAAATTTGTTTGTAATTTACCATAACAATTACACATTTTTTATTAATTCCTGATCAGATTTAAAGCTTGCCTAGAGTCACATTTAGAGTACACGTCAACTGATTTACCCCAGGTGCTCATTCTTTGCAGGGTGTTTGTAAATTATGCACATAATTTACCAAATCATACACCTTATGCAAGGATATACTCAGCAAGACTCATTTCAAAGGGAATACATTTTTTAATATATTCCTTTTTTTTCTTTCTACAGTTCTTAATAAACAAATAAAATCAATGTTCAATCAGGTAAGCATGACATACAGTATTAGATATCAGTATTTCACATTTACTCCTTGCCAGCAGTGGGAAAGCTGTAAACAAAAGAAGTGCTCAGAAAACAGCAGCGCCAAAAAAACTGATCTGAATAGGAAGAGATTTTAGATTACACAAAAAAACTCTTCTATCTAGCAGATGTAGAGCTATTTGGCTTATGCCGTAATGCAAAAACTACCAACAAGCATGCAGGCAGCACTGAGCCAAATCTTATGAATGCATCCTGTATTATTATTATTGTTGTTTTTTCTTGTTTTTGTAAAGTACAGATTTAATATAAAATGTCAATTTGTGGACTTGTAAGCTTATGAAAAATATAAAACTGGCCAAAAACAAATAAAATTTGCCTGTTAATATCGCCTACTTTCTTTTTTGTAGCCATATGAAAGCCCTTATTCCGTAAAACTTCAATCAGTGTATTTTTTTCCCTTACATTTAAAAATGTTTCAACCGAACAGAATCACTTTATGAGATGACAGTCATTTTTAGGGCAAAGCTGTTTAGTTAATGGTTAGGGTAATGAGAAACTATAATGGTTTAGGGTTCATTTTATGAGAAACTATAGTGGTTTGGGGTTTTTACCAATATCTAGTCCTGAATGAAATGATTTATGATATCTAGCACCACATCCCAATTTTGTTATGCACAAATAAAGAGAGACTGGGAACTTTAAAGGAGTTGCATTAAGAAAAAGGACTTCTGTTTGCAGCAGCCTCCCTCAGGCCCCTTTCACACGAGGTGGACTCCGTTTCTACGGAGCCCGCCTCGGTCCACCGGCTCAGCGAGAGAGCTCTCCGTTGATCTCCGCTGAGCCGGCGGATGACAGGTCCCTCTCTGCTCACTGAGCGGGGAAGGGCTTGTCAGGCGCCGCTGCCGCCTATGGAGGGATCGGATGAAAACGGACAGCATGTCCGTTTTCATCAGATCTCACCCGATCCGATCCGCCAGCGACGGACCTGGACGTAGGGCCATCCGTCTGCTTTTAGCGGATTGGACGGGGTCGGATGTCAGCGGACATGTCTCCGCTGACATCCGTCGCTCCATAGGCTAACATTGAGCGCCCGTTCAGGTCCACCGTCAAAACTGACAGGCGGACCTGAACGGTCCGATCGTGTGAAAGAGGCCTCAGCCTCCCCTAACACTTACCTGAGGTCCCTCCCTGTCCAACGATGTCCATGCGTGTCTCAGCCATCCCCGATTCTCCTTCCTGATTGGCTGAAACACAGCAGCGGGAGCATTGGCTCCCACTGCTGTCAATCAAAGTCAGCTAGCCAATCAGGGGGGAGAGGGGGCGGGGCCGGGTCAGGGCTCGTTGTCTGAATTGACACAGGGAGCTGTGACATAGCTCGGGTGCCCCATAGCAAGCTGCTTGCTGTGGGGGCACTGAACAGGAGGGAGGGTCTAGGATCACAGAAGAGGGACCCAAGAACAGGAGGATCCGGGCTGCTCTGTGCAAATCCACTACACAGGGCAGGTAGGTTTAACATGTTTGTTATTTTTATAGGGAAAAAAACAAAAATCAAATCATTATTTATTTCAGATCATTAAAAAAACATTTTTTATATAAAATTCAAATTCATGGACAAACTGGTTTGTTCAACAGACATAGTTTACATATTCCATATTACAGTGGATGCATCAATCTCAACATGTTTCGCCAAATAACTTTCAGCTTCTTCAGGAGTCTTTGCATCAATCTGAACTGAATGACAAACTGTAAAGAAAAATTGTACAATTGTTCAGAAATTTTGATAAACAATATATAACAAACTTATATGCATAAGATAGGAGTCAATAGAACATTCTAAGCTCATATACCAATTTATATATTTTATCTGTGTTGCACATCTGAAAATATATTGGCTGTCAGTGGTGGCTGGTGCTCCATTTGGGGGAGGGGGGGACAGCAAACAAACCACCTGCAATCCCCCCCCCCAGGTAGGTCGATCCTCCACCACCCCTTGTCACTCACTCGTTCATTCATTTGTCCCCCACCAGCCCTGCATTTACCCCTTCGGGAAGCGGCATCGGAGACCAGGGGAGCTGAGCCCAAGTGTCAGGCACGCCTGAATGGCGTGCCTGCCTGGATGACGTGGGGGGAAGGTGAATGAAAGCCTGTGTTTCTCCTCCTGGCCAATCATGTCTCAGGACCTCCTTCCTGGCGGGAGGAGAATCAGGAAGACAATAGCGAATATTAATTCACTATTGTCAGATCAGATTTTATCTATGCTTGCAATGACAATTGGAACCCTTAGAATGATGGTTTAGGCAGTTGTGTAGACGGCCATAGGGAGGACAAAGGTCAAAACTGCACAAAAGACACATTTAAATTTGTAATTTGGATGTATTACAACTAGGGATGAGCTGAATAACCCCCCCCCAGTTCGGTTCGCAGCAGAACATGTGAACAGGCAAAAAATTTGTTCGAACACACGAACACTGTTAAAGTCTATGGAACATGAACGTGAAAAATCAAAAGTGCTAGTTTTAAAGGCTTATATGCAAGTTATTGCCATAAAAAGTTTTTGGGGACCCAGGTCCTGCCCCAGGGAACATGTATCAATGCTAAAAACGTCAGTTTTTTCAGGAGCAGTTATTTTAATAATGCTTTAAGTGAAACAATAAAAATGAAATATTCTTTTAAATATTGTCCTTAGTATGCCTGTAAAGTAGCGCATCTTTCCCATGTTCATAACAGTGCCATAGCAAAATGACATTTCTAAAGGTAAGAAATGTCATTTAAAACTGCCTGCAGCTGTAATATATTGTCGGATCCCGGCAATATAGATAAAAAATTTTAAAAAATGGTGTGGATGCCCCCCCCCCCCCCCAAATCCATACCAGGTCCTTCAGGTCTAGTATGGATATTAAGGGGAACCCCACACCCAAATTTTTAAAAAAATGGAATGGGGGTCCCCCATGCCCCCAGGCAATATATACTATGAACAGCAGTGTATATATACTATACGGCCTACCTTATATACTCTGCAGAAATTGGGCCTTAGGTGTTGGTGGTACCAGAACACTGTAAAACCTCACAGTTACTCTTGTTGGGCACAGGAACAGGCCCTGCTGTGAAATATTAGATCAAAAGTTGTAATTACATGCCCCTGTTCAACAGGGGCAGAAATATTGGGCCTTGGGTGGTGGTGACACAACACTGTAACCCCTCACAGATACTCTTGTTGGGCGCAAGAGCGGGCCCTGCTGTTAAACTGCCAGTTACTTGTCCTTCTGTGGCATTCCCTCTCTCTAGGCTTCCGTTACCCCCTTCCTCAACCTGGGAACCAACATTGGAGCCTTCAAATCGCTGCACATCCTCCAGCAGCATATAACCAAACTACTCTGAGCCTGGGTGACAGAGGATGAGGAGGATGAAGACGGCTTCGTTATCCACTCCACCAACTCTTCTGCATGTTGTGGCTCAATAAAACAGCCAGCAGCAGCAAAAAAGGACAAGTGTGCCCCACCTGCAGAGGATGCACCATGTCCACCACTGTTGACTGTAGACACAGAGGCTGCTTTTAGTGGCCTGTGAGCGTCTGCCTCTCCTTGGTGGCCTTCCGGACATGATGTATTTTTTGTTTTGCAACACCACACTACACTGTATTAGATACTGTCTACACCGCCTGAAGTGTATTACAAAGTGTAAGACGGCTTCACTGTATTGTATACTGTGTACACCACCAGAAGTTTAGTAGAAACTGTACACACTGTATTAGATACTGTGTACACTGCCTGAAGTGTATTAGAAACAGTACACCACGGAATGCACTGTAGATATAGGCTACACTAAATGCAGAGTATATATACAGTATCTCACAAAAGTGAGTACACCCCTCACATTTCTGTAAATATTTTATTCTATCTTTTCATGTGACAACACTGAAGAAATGACACTTTGCTACAATGTAAAGTAGTGAGTGTACAGCTTGTATAACAGTGTAAATTTGCTGTCCCCTCAAAATAACTTAACACACAGCCATCAATGTCTAAACCGCTGGCAACAAAAGTGAGTACACCCTTAAGTGAAAATGTCCAAATTGGGCCCAAAGTGTCAATATTTTGTGTGGCCACCATTATTTTACAGCACTGCCTTAACCCTCTTGGGCATGGAGTTCACCAGAGCTTCACAGGTTGCCACTGTAGTCCTCTGGTTTAGGTCTAGAGACATGCTTGGCCAGTCCATCACCTTTACCCTCAGCTTCTTTAGCAAGGCAGTGGTCATCTTGGAGGTGTGTTTGGGGTCGTTATCATATTGGAATACTGCCCTGTGGCCCAGTCCCCGAAGGGAGTGGATCATGCTCTGCTTCAGTATGTCACAGTACATGTTGGTATTCATGGTTCCCTCAATTAACTGTAGCTCCCCAGTGCTGGCAGCACTCATGCAGCCCCAGACCATGACACTCCCACCACCATGCTTGACTGTAGGCAAGACACACTTGTCTTTGTACTCCTCACCTGGTTGCCGCCACACACGCTTGACACCATCTGAACCAAATACATTTATCTTGGTCTCAGACCACAGGACATGGTTCCAGTACTCCATGTCCTTAGTCTGCTTGTCTTCAGCAAACTGTTTGCAGGCTTTCTTGTGCATCATCTTTAGAAGAGGCTTCCTTCTGGGATGACAGCCATGCAGACCAATTTGATACAGTGTGTGGCATATGGTCTGAGCACTGACATTCTGACCCCCCACCCCTTCAACCTCTGTAGCAATGCTGCCAGCACTCATACGTCTATTTCCCAAAGACAACCTCTGGGTATGACGCTGAGCATGTGCATTTAACTTAATGGGGTGCTGTGTGTACATTAATGAGGAAAAAAAATGAACTTAAATGATTTTAGCAAATGGCTGCAATATAACAAAGAGTGAAAAATTTAAGGGGGTCTGAATAGTTTCCGTCCCCACTGTATATATATACAATCAAATACACTGCCACTAACTGAATAACCTACCTGCTTAATCTAACTCAAACTATCTCTCTGTCCACACCAACAACACTACACACAGCCGCTGTGTAAGCAGCCTTATATAGTGTGGGGCATGGACTTATGCCGCGTACACATGAGCAGACTTTTCGACCGGACTGGTCAGACGGACCGAATACGGCGGACAATCCGACTGTGTGTGGGCTTCATCGGACTACCGACTGACCTTTTCGGTCAAAAATCCGACGGACTTTAGATTTGAAAAAATGCTTCAAATCTTCCTGCCGTAACTCCGCCGGACCCAGTTCCTATCGGTAAGAACATTCGTCTGTATGCTGGTCCGACAGACCAAATACGACGCTAGGGCAGCTACAGCACCTGCCTGCGAGAATGTTTCCAGCGCGATCCTATTGCGCTGGTTCTCAGCGACAGGGTACTGTACATCTCACGCTCGCTGCAATAGGAAAAACACATTTTCCTATTGCAGCGAGCGCAGGAGGGAGGCGACAATGTCCCTTAGGTCTGGTATGGATTTTAAGGGGAACCCCCTACACAGAAAAAACGGCGTGGGGATCCCCCCAAAATCCCTACCAGACCCTTCTCCGAGCACGCAGCCCGGCTGGTCAGGAAAGGGGGTGGGGACAAGCGAGCGTTGATGAGGACAAGGGCCTCTTCCCGACAACCCTGGCCGTTGGTTATCGGGGTCTGCGAGCAGGGGGCTTATCGGAACCCGGGAGCCCCCTTTAATAAGGGGGCCCCCAGATCCCGACCTCCCACCCTATGTGAATGAGTATGGGGTACATCGTACCCCTACCCATTCACCTGGGGGAAAAAAGTGTCAATAAAAAAACACACTAGACAGGTTTTTAAAGTAATTTATTAGGCAGCTCTTCTTCCGACTTCGGGGGTCTCTTCCGACTCCTCTCCGGTTCTTCTCCCGCTCTCTGGCCTCTTCTCCCGCTCTCTGGTTCTTCTCCGGTTCTTCTGCTGGGCTCCTCC
Organism: Lithobates septentrionalis; assembly: GCA_037952835.1. Lineage (NCBI taxonomy): Eukaryota > Metazoa > Chordata > Amphibia > Anura > Ranidae > Lithobates > Lithobates septentrionalis. The sequence goes on along the minus strand of JBBDGP010000237.1, from coordinate 1,093,505 downwards.
ACTATCTTCCTCTCTTTTGCTAGCGGTGGCCTGGTCTTCTCCGTCGTCTCGTTCCCTCTTCTTTTCTTCCGATGTTGACTCAACGCTCTCTCCCGCTGTAATGCTGTGTGAGCGGTGCGCAATAACTTATATAGGCATGGGGCGTGGTCACTGGGTGATGTCATCAGACGACCCCGCCCCTTATGACGGCACAGTCCCGGGGCAAGATTGACTTCCTTTTCTAGTCCCGTCGTACCTCATCACATTCAAAATGAACGGACTTTAGTCCGTGTGTGTGGGCAAGTCCGTTCATTCGGAAGTCCGCCGTAACTCCGTCGAAAGTCCGTCAGGAAGACCGGCAGACCTAGTCTGCCGGAAAGTCCAGTCGTGTGTAGGCAAGTCCGTTCTTTGGAAAGTCCGTCATAAGTTCGCCGGAAGTCCATCGGAAACACCGGCGGACCTAGTCTGCCAGAAAGTCCGGTCGTGTGTACAGGGCATTAGTCCCCCTGAGCCATGATTGGCCAAAGGCACCCTGCCTTTGGCCACTTATGGCTCTCTCAGCAGAGTGTGCTGTGATTGGCCAAAGCATGCAGTACAGGTGCATGCTTTGGCCAATCATCATACAGCAATGTACTGCGATCTCGCAGTGCATTATGGGGCGTTCCACGGCACTCAAATTTTCCATGAACGCCCCCATACAGTATGTTTGTTTTGTTTTAGAACAAACGAACACCCGGTGTTCGACTCAAACCATGGTCTCATCCCTAATTACAACTATATTAAACAGTATCTAATTAGTAAACATATATCTTTACTTACAAGGAACCTTGGTTCATGAATAGCACTTTTTGACTCAGTTTTTGTATATGGGTTATCCAAAACCAAGAAGGTATAAAGATCTACAGACCTATAATGGGGATACATTTGAAAGTAATTTTAGAAATATACATATTTTTATTCGGTTATTGATTTGGCTACTGAAGATAATTAGATTTTCTAATTTTCCTCAGTGAACATGTTCTTACATAGAAGGGAGGATAAATCCCAAAGAGATCCTTGAAAAAATATTCTAGGAAAAAATGATATCTCAACTTATAGTGGTTTGGGGTTCATTTTATGAGAAACTATAATTGTTTGGGGTTCATTTTATTTTAGTATATATATATATTATATATATAACTATATAGATTTATCTATATAGATATATATACAGTATCTCACAAAAGTGAGTACACCCCTCACATTTTTGTAATTTTTTTATTATATCTTTTCATGTGACAACACTGAATAAATTACACTTTGCTACAATGTAAAGTAGTGAATGTACAGCTTGTATAACATGTAAATTGTAAATTTGCTGTCCCCTCAAAATAACTCAACACACAGCCATTAATCTACTGTGTAGATATAGATCTATATATATATCTACATATATATACATGCTTTCTCTCCGGCTCCCACCGCTGTCAGTCTGCAATCGTGACTGGGAAGACTACCCTGCAGTAGAGCGATCTAAAAGCATCGCTTGAAGCGCTCGTGGAACACAGTGTGGAAGGGATGACATAGATGGCGGTGTGGAGGATGCTTTGCCCCGGATTCATACTTAGATGTGCCTCTTTTAATCATCAACCATGTGAGTTGCTAAATGTTTTACCTTCAATAAATGTAACCATATTGCACCTCTCTTCTCTTTTATACTCTGTTGTGACATGACACTACTCTTATATCAAGACATTGCTTGTTTATTAAGTCAAAATTTATAAAAAAAATGTTGCTTGTCTTGAAAAACGCTCTTACACCAAGGTTTTACTGTATGTGAAAAGTGTGGCGTGCATTTGTATTCAGCCCCTCTGTTCAACCACCTTTCGCTACAATTACAGCTGCAAGTCTTTTTGGGGATGTCTCTACCAGCTTTGCACATCTGACATTTTTGCCTATTCTTCTTTGCAAAATAGCTTAAGCTCTGTCAGATTGAATGGAGAGCATCTGTGAACAGCAATTTTCAAGTCTTGCTATAGATTCTCAATTCAATTTAGGTCTGGACTTTGACTGGGCCATTCTAACACATGAATATACTTTGATCTAAACCATTCCATTGTAGATCTGGCTGTATGTTTACGGTCGTTGTCCTGCTGGAAGGTGAACCTCCGCCCCAGCCTCAAGACTCTAACAGGTTTTCCTCTAAGAGTGCCCTGTAATTGGCTCCATCCATCTTCCCATCAACTCTGACCAGGTTCCCTGTCTATATATCAAGAATAATGCACAAGTGAATGTGAGAGATGACATCACTAAGGGAGCTAGGGAGGAGGTGGGATCCTTATGGGTAAAGCTCCAAAGGGATGAAGCTAAGGGGAAAATAATACTGGGAGTATGCTATAGGCCCCCTAACCTGAGGGAGGAAGGTGAGACGGACCTCCTATCACAATTTGCATTAGCAGCAAGGATGGGAAATTACATCTTAATGGGGGATTTTAATTACCCAGACAGACTGAGCGGAGGGAACCGTGCATTCGTCTAAGGCTCACCAGTTCCTAAATGTCTTGCAGGACAATTTCATGGGTCAGATGGTAGACGCACCAACTAGAAATAAAGCGTTACTAGACCTACTGATTACCAACAATACAGAACGGATCACAGATGTGGAAATATGGGGCAATTTAGGAAAGCGATCACAGGTCAATTGGCTTCAGTATAAATCACACAAATAGGAAACATAAGGGGAATACAAAGACACTGAATTTCAAAAGAGCCAACTTCCCTAAACGACAATGCTAGAAGGAATAAATTGGGATAAAATCTTAGGAACAAAGAACACGGAGGAGAGATGGGTTCACTTTAAGGGCATATTAAATAAGGGCATTAGCCAGTGTATCCCATTGGGTAATAAATTTAAAAGCGCGAACAAAAGTCCTGGATGGCTTAACTTCAATGTAAAAATGCATATAAAAGCAAAGGAGAAGGCCTTCAAAAATACAAGGTTGAGGGATCAGCATTCAGACTTTATAAAGAATGCAACAAGAAATGTAAGGGTGCAATTAGGGCGGCTAAGATAGAACACGAAAGACACATATTGGAGGAGAGCAAAAAAAATTCCAAGAATTTCTTTAAGTATGTAAACAGTAAAAAAGGGAGGACAGATCATATTGGCACCATGAAGAATGAGGAAGGACATCTGATTACAAAGGATGGGGAGATGGCGAAGGTATTGAATTTATTCTTCTCCTCGGTCTTCACAAGGTAATCGGGGGGGCTTTAGTAACCAAAACTGCAATGCTTATCCTCATATATCGTCACGGGAAGCACCCTCATGGCTAACAGAGGACAGAATTAGAATTAGACTTAGGAAACTTAAAATTAATAAATCACCGGGACCAGATGGCTTGCATCCGAGGGTACTTAGGGAACTCAGTCAGGTAATTGCCAGACCATTGTTCCTTATTTTTTCTGACAGTCTACTGACTGGAATTGTACCAGCTAATTGGAGAAAAGCCAATGTAGCACCAATATTTAAAAAGAGCCCAAAATACATCCCTGGGAGTTACAGACCAGTTAGCATAACATCAATAGTATGCAAGCTCTTGGAGGGGATTATAAGGGACTATATACAAGATTTTAGTAATGAAAATGGTATCATTAGCAGTAATCAGCATGGATTCATGAAGAATCATTCTTGCCAAACCAATCTATTAAAACTTCTATGAGGAAGTGAGTTGCCATCCAGATAAAAGAAGGCCTGTAGACGTGGTGTATCTGGATTTTGCAAAAGCATTTGACACAGTTCTCCATATACGTTTACTGTATAAGGTCCGTTGGCATGGACCATAGGGTGAGTACATGGATTGAAACCTGGCTACAAGGGCGAGTTCAGAGGGTGGTGATAAATGGGGAGTACTCGGAAAGGTCAGGGGTGGGTAGTGGGGTCCCACAGGGTTCTGTGCTGGGACAAATTCTATTTAATTTATTCATAAAGGACCTGGAGGATGGGGTAAACCGTTCAATCTCTGTATTTGCGGACGATACTAAGCTGAGCAGGGCAATAACTTCTCCGCAGGATGAGGAAATCTTGCAAGAAGATCTGAACAATTTAATGGGGTGGGCAACTACATGGCAAATGAGGTTTAATGTAGAAAAATGTAAAATAATGAATTTGGGTGGCAAAAATATGAATGCAATCTATACACTAGGGGAGAACCTCTGGGGGAATCTAGGATGGAAAAGGACCTGGGAGTCCTAGTAGATGATAGTTTCAGCTATGGTATGCAATGCCAAGCTGCTGCTAACAAAGCAAACACATTATTGACATGCATTCAAAAAGGGATTAACTCCAGGGATAAAGAGATAATTCTCCCACTCTACAAGACTTTGATCCGGCCGCACCTAGAATATGCTGTCCAGTTCTGGGCACCAAACCTCAGGAAGGATGTGCTGGAAATGGAGCGAGTACAAAGAAGGGCAACAAAGCTAATAAAGGTGTATGGAAGGTAGCAATATGGGTAGGTGACAATGGCAGGAAAAAGAAAAAGGCACCAACATCCCTGTATATAATTGTAAAAGAGGGGGATTTTTAGCGGGACTTTTAAGGTGCCAACAAAAGAAATAAATAATTTCAGTCCATAGCATAGAGAATTAGTTACAAGATTTTTATTATGACATACAAAACGTGGTTAAAAAATTTTTGGTATGGGGGGGTCCCCCCTGACAATAACATGGTACCCCTGACTACTTCGTTCAGATACCTGGGGATCCAGGTGACACCTAGGATCAGAGATTACACTAGATTAAATATTTCCCCACTGCTACAAAAATTTATAGAACGGATTAAAACATGGAATTCGCTCTGTCTGTCGGTTGCAGGCAGGGTGAATCTGATAAAAATGATTTTAATGCCCCAACTTTTATACGTATTTCATAACGCACCCATGGTAGTGACCTTAAAGACGTTCAGAATTATCAATTCCCTCTTTAGATTACTTATATGGAAAGGCCGTGCACCCAGGATTAAACTTGAACATCTCCAGCGTCCTAAAGATGAGGGTGGGCTTGCCCTTCCCAATCCCTGGCTCTACTATGTAGCTGCGCAGCTGCAGCAATTAATAGGTTTAATGCACACAAACACAGAGAAAGAGAGAATTACGTGTAGTTCCTCTGAAATGGTGATGCTGCACACAGTAAAAAGAGACTCTGTCCCGATGGCTTTGGAGGCGTTGGATTTTGCTAAGTCAAATAAGCAATACCCGACCTATGATCTAATTCATAAAATCTGGTCCAAGACCAAATATATACAGGGAGTGACAGGGTATACAGATTACAGCCCAATATGGTTTAATGCTACGTACCCAGAAATAGCCAAGATACAACATGGGGCGAAGTGGAGGAAATATGGAGTGCTATATATCAGACAGATCTTTCAAAATGGGAAAATGCACACATTTGAGGCTCTACAGAGGATCTTTGGGTTACCACAGTCTATGCAGTTTTACTACATGCAATTGAAACATGCTGTGGTGGCTCAGAGTAAATCCTCAGACTGGATCACCTCACCCACACCTTTGTTTAATTTGATTGCAGGGGTTACCAACACTAAGGGATTTATTTCTCAATGTTACAGTATGCTACTACAGAGCTTTCTAAGTAAACATCCTTTAGGTATGCTGACAAAATGGGAGAAGGATGTTGGTCCTCTTGATGGAGATCAATGGGAGGAGGTGTTGCAGGCGGTACCTATTTGCTCTCTAAACGTCACGCAGAGATTAACACAACTATATATCATTCTTAGAGTATACTATACCCCCCATAGATTGCATGTTATGGGCCTTCGGCCCACTCCACTCTGTACCAGATGTAAAGGGGAACATGGGGACCTGATCCACCTACTGTGGAGGTGCCCAAAGCTCCATCTCTATTGGAGGGGGGTGGTGGACACCGTTAACAGGGTATTTCAGGTTACGATGCCCACTGATCCAAAACACTGCTTGCTTAATGTAATAGATGAGCTGGGATGGGAGGAAAGTACTAGAGTGGCAATTACTAGAGTTATGTTTATGGCACGGAAACTAATAATGACACATTGGATATCAGAAGAGCCTCCTGCTCATAAAGAGTGGATTAATGCTATAGGGGAACTGTTGCGGAAGGAAAAAATAATTTACCAACACAGAGGTTGTCCACAGAAATTTGAGAAAATTTGGGGATCCTGGCTAAATGTCCCTGGGCTTGCCCCGGTGGATTTGGTTGTGGGCAGATTGTTGGGTATGGGTATGTGAGATATCATATGTCATACTGTCGAAACCATTTTTTCCCGATGTATATACCAGTGTATAATTTGCTTTCTTATCATATCCAATGTGAGACACTGGGGGATGTTAACTAATTACTTGATAAAAGTAATAATAAACAATTTAAAAAAAAAAAAAAAAGAATAATAAAAGGGGGTATTAAGGTGTCTACAAGCCAAGTAGATAGATTGTTCAATGTCTCAGGAAATGCTAGATTATTTATACAAACTGCGGTGCAGGCAATTATGATGTCACTCAAGGTAAATTGTTATATTGAATACAAATATAATGTCGGTATATTTTTCTATATGTTTTTTCTCAATAAAAACTTGTTTTTGGATAAAAAAAAAAAAAAATTTTGGTATAAATTATGTGCACATGTACAGGGATACATCTAAAATTCAAAACAGATGACAAATTATATTCACTTGAAGATCGCATAAGAGCGGTTATCCCGACATGTTTCGCCAATCTAGGCTCATCAGGGGATATTTTAAGAACAGTTAGATGTAACACTGCATAGAACCAAAACAAAATTAAAAACATTATATTAACTAAAAATACAAAGAGAAAATTTAAATAAGAAAAATGATTATACAAATAAGATAAGCTGTCGACTATGTCCAACAACAGTTGCTCACCCAAATGAAGATCTTGTGTCTGCGACTTAGGGTCAAATCACGAAAAACCGTCAATGGGTAGTACACATGGAGAAACGCCATTGGGGCTTGAAGGGGCTTTTCGGCTGAGATCTAGCCAACAGAATGTGCAAAAATTATTGAGATAACTACGTAAGATAGTAGATAAGCTCATAAAGGGTCTGGAGGACATTAGTTATGAGGAAAGGTCCGGAGCACTGTACTTATTCTCTCTGGAGAAGAGATGCTTGAGAGGGAATATGATTTCAATTTACAAATACAAATGGACTCGATATACTCAATGGTCTTTTTTTCAACCTCACCTACTATGTAACTATGCTGAGAAAAGAGGTAGTGGCCTATGAGTACAAAACATATGCATCATTGTAAGCCTGACGTGTTTCATGGCAATAAAGCCACTCTTCAGGGGCGAATGCGTAATAATATAAAATCTGTAGAGAGATATAAACATTACATAAGATTTCTGATCATGCGACCCACTAAGGGGAAGCAGGGACATGAAGTGGAGAAAGTAAAAAGAGGTATTAATCTCCTCTGCTACTTACATGTTATCAGCTTGTGAAGATATCTGTATTGGAGCAATGAGGAAAAGCATCCCCACAACATGATGCTGCCACCACCATGTTTCGCGGTGGGGATGGTGTGTTCAGGGTGATGTGCAGTGTTAGCTTTCCGCCACACATAGCGTTTTGCTTTTATGCCAAAAAGTTCTATTTTGGTCTCATCTGAACAGATCACCTTCTTTCACATGTTGATGGACTAATAGTTGTTCTGTGGACAGATTATAAATATAAATAAGCTGTGGAATTTGCATTTGAATTAGCCATGGACACAAATTATCAGGCATCTGCAACTAGATAGAGCCATCTTTGAATACCCTTTTTCTACCATCACAAAATTACTGGAGCTTGTATGATGCTTTCCAGCTGGCCATACTAAATTATTATTATTATTATTATTATCTGTGCATGAGCAAACATTCTCCATACGTATAATAGTTATTTGGCAACACAGTACACAAATATAGCACTGCATGTATAGTTTTTGGCAGACGCTGCAAACAATCCATTTCTAGGGGAGAGGAAGAGGATGTACTCCTGTGCTCATTATTCAGCTCTCTGTTTTTAGCACTATAAAAAAGCGGCTTACAAATGTATTAAATATGAAATATTTGTATGCAATATTTCACATTTATTGTATAAAACATTTTAAAATTGTTTATTTTTTTACTGAACATAATAAAGAACACATAGAGATGTATGTACTAATATGATCTTATGAAAGCAAGCTGAATTAACTAGTTGTGGACAAAAACATCATGGAAGCACAAGCATGCCCTGTCCTTTTTCCTCCACTGCTGCTCACCCCACTGCATTTGCTCATAATTGCAGGCTGTCAAAATAAGTGAATTAAACATTTGTGCAAATTTTAAAATAATACATGTACATAACGTTAAAATGCTCATAATGTTAGTGGCATTTTAAATAGGAAAAATGATAGAACTAAATGTATATAGCATAAAATAAACTAAAGTAGGGATGGTATGTCCTCCACTGTCAGTCACTAGCATCACAATGTAATGAAAGTTGTGTATGTATTTGTTGTTGGGAAGAGAGAAGAGAGAGAAGGTCTCAGCCACACCTCCTGTCCATGCTACTAATACCAGATCAGAAGAGATAATTAATGCCAGATAACTAAGACTACGTTCCAGACCGGTTGGGTAATGGCTGGAGGGTGTCCTCATCACCACAGATCCTGTCTTAGGTCTCCAACACAAAGACAGATGCTGCATCATGCTTAGGGGCCGCTGCAATGGAACTTTTCTGCAATAATTGTTTGGAGGGATCTCTACAAATAACTATATATACCTTGGTAAATGTGCACAGTTCCACCAGGACTCCTATCCGGGCCCTTTGCTGTGTAGGGTAAACCCCAAAACTCTTTTGGGTTTCAGTAACATTTTGACTGTTGAAGCCAAATTGAAAAATAGATGTATTTATTATACAAGCATGTAGGTAGAAATACATGCTTTGAGAGCACCACAATCACAATACATAGTGTTGGTTTAAAAAAGAATAGCTCTAACTGGCTAGGACAACTAATACAATTTATATGGTGTGAAGTGGGTGGCACCTATCTATCTAAAGTTTCTTTGAAGTCCATCTGAGTTTCTGGTGACATTCATTAATATGTGAATAGTTGTTCACATAGGCTTGTGGCTCCTTGGAGGAACAGGCTGAGATAGCAATCATTACAGCCGGAGGTGTAAATAGCATTTTAACACAAAATACAGCTATTACACAATACGACTTCTAACTAAATATACATCCAATATATCTGCTTAATCAGAAATAATTGTTTGATAATCAGAAATAAATGTTTGATAAATAAATGGCTATTCTTGTTAACTGATCATATACATTGAATGTACACTCACCAACCACATTATTACTATAGGTACGCCTTGCTAGCACCGGGTTGGACCACCTTTTGCCTTCAGAACTGCCTTGATTCTTTGTGGCAAGGTGTTGGAAACATTCCTCAGAGATTTTGGTCCATATTGACATAGCATCATGCAGTTGCTGCAGATTTGTGGGCTGCACATCCATGATGAAAATTTCCCATTCCACCACATCCCAAAGGTGCTCTATTGGATTGAGATTTGGGGACTGTGGAGGCCATTGGAGTACAGTGAACTCATGTTCAATTTGAGATGATTTGAGCTGTGTGACTTGGTGCATTATCCTGCTGGAAGTAGCCATCAGAAGATGGGTACACTGTAGTCATAAAGGGATGGACACGGCCAGCAACAATACTCAGGTAGGCCATTTAAACGATGTTCAATTGGTACTAAGGGGCCCACAGTGTGCCAAAAAAATTATCCCCCACACCATTACCCATCCACCACCAGCCTGAACAGATGATACAAGGCAGGATAGATCCATGCTTTCATGTTGTTTACACCAAATTCTGACCCTACCACCTGAATGAAAGCTGAAATCAAGACAGACCAGTCAACTTTTTTCCAATCTTCTATTGTATATCAAGAATGATGTACAAGTAATTGTGAGGGACAACATCACTAATAGAGCAATGGGGGAGGTGGAATCCTTAGGGGTAGAGCTTCAGAGGGAGGAAACCAAGGGGAAAGTAATACTGGGTGTATGCTATAGGCCCCCTAACCTGAGGGAGGCGAACCTCCTATCACAGTTTGGAATGGTAGCAAGGATGGGAAGTGTCATTATAATGGGGGATTTTAATTATCCAGACATAGACTGGGCGGAGGGAACCGCGCATTGGTCTAAGGCCATTTCCTAAATGTATTGCAGAACAATTTCATGGGTCAGATGGTAAATGCACCAACAAGAAACAAAGTGTTACTAGACCTACTGATTACTAACAATACAGACCTGATCGTGGGTGTGGAAATACGGGGCAATTTAGGAAACAGCGACCACAGGTCAATTCATTTCAGCATAAATAACACAAATAGGAAACACAAGGGTAATACAAAGACACTGAATTTCAAAAGAGCCAACTTCCCTAAACTGCGCTCCTTGCTAGAAGATATTAAATGGGATAAAATCCTATGAACAAAGAACACAGAGGAAAAATGGGAGGGCTTTAAGAAAATATTAAATAAAGGTATTGGCCTGTGCATCCCAATGGGAAATAAATTTAAAAGAGCTAACAAAAGCCCTGGGTGGCTTAACTCAAACGTAAATATGCATATAAAAGCAAAGGAGAAGGTCTTCAAAAAATACAAGGCTGAGGGGTCATCATCAGCATTCCTACTTTACAAAGAATGTAATAAGAAATGTAAGGGTGCAATCAGGGTGGCTAAGATAGAACATGAAAGGCAAATAGCGGCAAGAGAAAAAAAACAAGAAATTATAAATATTATAAATATACAAGAAGTATATATGGTAAGAAAGGGAGGTCAGAAAATATTGGTCCCTAGAGGATGATGAAGGGAATCTGGTTACAAAAGACGGAGAGATGGCGAAGGTTTTTAATTTATTTTCTCCTCATTCTTCACGAGGGAAACAAGGGGGATTCAGTAGCCAAGACTGCAATGTTTATCCTCATAACATATCACAGGAAGCACCCTCATGGCTCACAGAGCATAAAATTAAAAATAGACTTGAAAAACTTAACATGAATAAGTCACCGGGAAAAGATGGCTTACACCCAAGGGTCCTTAAGGAACTCAGTCAAGTGACTGTTAATTTTTATGAACAGTCTACTGACTGGAATGGTACCAACTGATTGGAGAAAAGTCAATGTAGCACCAATATTTAAAAAAGGGCCAAGATATATCCCTGGGAACTAAAGGCCAGTTAGCCTAACATCAATAGTTTGCAAGCTCTTAGAGGCGATGATAATAAATACACAATTTTAGTACAAAAAACGGTATTAATAGCAGTAATCAGCATGGTTTCATGAAGAAACATTCTTGCCAGACCAATCTATTACCTTCTATGAGGAGGTGAGCTGCCATCTAGATAAAGGAAGGCCTGTAGACGTGGTGTATCTGGATTTTGCTAAGGCATTTGAAACAGTTCCCCATAAACGTTTACTGTACAAACTAAGGTCTGTTGGCATGGACCAAAGGGTGAGTACATGGATTGAAAACTGGCTACAGGGGGGAGTCCAGAGGGTGGTGATAAATGGGGAGTACTCGGAATGGTATGGTGTGGATAGCGGGGTCCCCTAGGGCTCTTTCCTGGGACCAATCTTATTTAATTTATTCATAAACGATCTGAAGGATGGGATAAACAGCTCAATCTTAGTATTTGCGAACGATACAAAGCTAAGCATGGCAATAACTTCTACGCAAGATGTGGAAACCTTGCAAGAAGATTTAAACAAATTAATGGGGTGGGCTACTACATGGCAAATGAGGTTTATTGTTGAAAAATGTAAAATAATCCATTTGGGTACCAAAAAATATGAATGCAATCCACTCATTAGGGGAAGAACCACTGGGGGAATCTAGGATAGAAAAGGACATGGGGGTCTTAGTAGATGACAGGCTCAGCAATGGCATGCAATGCCAAGCTGCTACAAGCAAAGCCAACAGAATAGTGGCATGCATTAAAAAGGGGATTAACTCCAGAGATAAAATGATAATTCTCCCACTCTACAAGACTCTGGACCGGCTGCACTTGGAGTATGCCCTCCAGTTCTGGGCACCAGTCTTCAGGAAGGATGTGCTGGAACTGGAGAGAGAGTCCAGAGAAGGGCAACAAAGCTAATAAAGGGTCTGGAGGATCTCAGCTATGGGGAGAAAGACTGCAAGCATTGAACTTATTCTCCCTGGAGGGATTCAGTGACAGATCGGGATCGCGATTGGTCGAATGCCACGATCTGTAACGCTGACCACCAGCTGATTCCAATTGAACAGAGTGCAATTGGTTTCAATCAGCCTAACCAGGTGTATATCAGCCCGCACCCCAGACATCCACAGTGGTGCCGTGGTGGTGGTGGGACTGGACATTACAGGATACAAGGCAATGGTATTTGAAAATGAAAATAATTTCCGTTTTACCCTTTAAATCCAAACCTACTTTCTTTCATCTGTTCCACCTTACTCAGTATACCTATGCTGTTGGTGGAAAATTTTGAAAACAATTGATACCTATATATCCTCACTACTCTGCATTTTGTAATGAATTATGTTCACTCTTCCCCTTATACTCTCCCTTTTTTTCTTGTACAAATACAGAGAAAAATGCACAGCACCCCACTGCAGTACCAATCCAGACCTGATGGATTGCTGGTCAGAATTTTGGCAGGAGCTTGACTCCATGTGCCTACGGTCCTTGTGACAGGTGCAGCTTTTTCACTATCCCGCCCCTTTTGCATACCCTTCCACCCTGTTGCCATCTTGGGGTCCATTGTGGTCCTGCACTCAATCTATTGGAATATAACCTCTTCGGCCCCCTGGTTTGTTTTATTAATGATCCGCTCCTCCTTGTAAGTACAGCCTCTTTTGCTGCCTTTTTTCATCAAACGTGTTCAGATATGCATGTGTTTGAATATTTTTTAAATTGATATACTAGTCTATCGTCTTACTAATGTATTATACATTTGTATTATAGAATACTCATGACTCAAAAATTACATAAGCCTTTGAAGAAGGACTACAAGGTCTGAAACATGTCAGGCGTCATTTGCAGTATGCGTTCTTGCTAGCCCAACATTGTCCACAGGGCAGCTGAGCTCCATACGAACATAACTTTGAGTACATTGTCATTTGATATATTCATATGTTTTTATATGAAATATGTAATTTATACTCTTTTGCCTATGCAATTTTTTATTGTATGTCTATTATAATAAAATTTATATTTTTTTACTACATTACCTGGTCTGCCTATAAAATCCGGAGGGGTATTACCGTGCCTTGAGCATCAGGTTCTCATTTTTTGGTTGCTCTCTCTGGAGAAGAGACGCTTGAGAGGGGATATGATTTCAATGTACAAATACTGTACTGTTTACCCCACAATAGGGATAAAACTTTTCCATGCAAGGGCATTTAAAAAGACACGTGGCCATTCACTAAAATTAGAAGAGAAGCGGTTTAACCTTAAACTGCGTAGAGAGTTCTTTACTGTAAGAGCAGTAAGGATGTGGAATTCTCTTCCACAAGCAATGATAATGACCAAAACGACCACAACATACAGGGATATACAATGTACTATTAACATAAAAGCACACACACAGGTTGGACTTGATGGACTTGTGTCTTATTTCAACCTCACCAACTATGTAACTATATGTAACTATTGTCCAATTTTGGTGAGCCTGTGTGAATTATATTCCTGTTCCTGGCTTAGCTTAACAGGAGTGGCACCCGGTGTGGTCTTCTGCCGCTGTAGCCTTTTTTAAGGTTCGATGTGTTGTGCGTTCAGAGATGTTATTCTGAATACCTTGGTTGTAATGAGTCGTTATTTGAGTTACTGTGTTGCCTTTCTATCATCTCGAACCAGTCTGCCCATTCTTTCGGACCATTCTCTGTAATCCCTAGAGATGGTTGTGTGTGAAAATCCCAGTAGATCAGCAGTTTTTGAAATGCTCAGACCAGCCCGTCTGGCACCAAAAACCATGCCACATTCAAAGTCACTTACAGTAAATCCCCTTTCTGCCCCTATCTCATGCTCAGTTTAGACTTCAGCAAGTGAACTTTACCATGTCTAGATGCCGAAATGCATTGAGTTGCTGCCATGTGAATGGCTGATTATCAATGTGTGTTACCAAGCAATTGAACAGCTGTACCTAATAAAATGGCCGGTGAGTGTATGTACTGTTATTAATCTTTTTTTATATAAAGCTTGCTTTATTTCTATACTGGTGTGCATCTACTGTATATGCTTATGGTTAATGTTATATGCTGGCTGCAGTAGCTTTTCTGCTTCCAAATACTTTGTTTAAATTACTGGTTAATTTCCCAGGAAGGACCTGTCCTGGGTGGAGGCACTGCCAACTTTATTATTAGCGAAGGTTTTGGTTCTCTTATTCACTTACAGGTTTAGCACAATATCCTGTTGGGGGGGGGGGGGGTCATTTCTCATAACCCCTCCCCCAAGAGAGGGCTACAATAATTTGGATAGAGTTGGGCTTTAAGTTAATAAAAATAATAATCTACTGTATGGAATGTGCCCTAATAAAGTAGGGGCAGGAATTTTTTTTTCTTCATTTTTGCATGTAATGTTAATGAAAAATGCGTGTCACATTTGCAGTGCCATTCATTGTTAATGGCACCCTAAACACAGTAAGCAGATGCAGTTTAATGTAAAAAACACACAGGAGCTTGTTTGGTGTGTTTATCATGCATAGGCCAGCCCATTCAAATGATTAAGCTGCCCCTATGCTTGTAGCATGAAAACACACAAAAACATGAAAAAATGCACGTTCACTCAACACAAAAAGGTGTGATTGCCTTACTGCATACCCCACAGCTTTATTCCCCTTTGAATTTTACCAGATCACAGGAGATCACACAGCAGTGTTGCCAACCTATCAGATTGAAATTTACTGACACTACACCCACAATTTACTGGCACAGCCAAGTTTTTACTGACATTTCCAAAGGTTTAAAAACTACTGTTTTAAATGCAAATTTAAGTATTTAGGCTACAAAAAAGTTGCTGTGAAGAAGCTCAGTAACAAGCGAAACACGTAAGCAATACGTCATCACGTTCTTCGTGGTGGGGGCACGGATGTCCCACCCATAAAATGGACTGTCCCTATCCACCCAAAATCTCCGCTAGTCTCTGTCCCGAGCATCCGTCTGGGAGCCGGGGCAGACAATACTGCACAGCCCGCATGGCCGGCAGACTATTTGAAACATTGCCACAGGACAAATGGACTTGATAAGTTCATCGTATGGTGTGTGAAAGCGAGGACTATGATCGTCTCATATCCATGACCCACATCCATCCCTCATTACTGGGGTTATTGGCTTTCCTACATAGGGACTTGATCAAAGGGAATAATGACATGAGACAAAACGTCAAACGATGAGCTGTATCAACCCCCTTATGAATGAAGGGGATATTTACTCAGATTTAAAATCCGTTTGTTTCCTTAAAGTACTGTCATCTTTAGACCCTTCTGTGTGAGACTTTGGAATCACATTACTATCAGTCTATGTATGTAGATCCTGCCAGGAATTAATTCAACCCTGCTGCTGTCTTTCTAGGCGCAAAGGTTATAATACAATACCATGCAAGTGCACTTTATCTAATCAGAGTTTGAATATGAACCCTCAACACAGACAACATTACTATTTTATGTTTTTTGAACTGGTTTCTTGCTGATAGTATACATCCAGTTCACGAGACTGTCTTGAGGAGAATTTATTTTGTAGGGTGGATGAGAGCTGTGTATGATTGGTTGTGGTGGCCACCTGTGTCCCATTAAGACTCTTGTCTTAATTTTAATTAAATGTGTTGGAGATGGGTGTTTATATATATTAATTAATTTTTCTACATTTTTCTAAATTTATTATGTGGTTATTTGTGGATATTCAATAAAGATATTTAGTTCAATCATATTGTTCCTCCTTGAAGAATATTCTTTGGGAATTTTCCCGTTGTTTTTTTTCTTATAAACAAGTACAATATGCAATTAGCAATGTGATTTAAGGTAGATAATAAGGCAAAAAAACCTATTTATTTTATTTTCGATGTAGTAAGTAAGTAGCTCAAGGACAGGAGGGCAAGAAATTAGAATGGGTCAGGCGCACAAGTGAAGCTTTACTCTCAAAGTGACACTGACAGCAGTGTGCAGCAGCACAGATGATGATGACGCCTCACTGACACGACACGTCCCCTCCTGAGTCACAGTGACAGTCTCTCTCCAAGCCAGGTGGTCCCTTCAGTCCCCTCCAGTCTAAACAGCACTGATGGTCCCGCTCCTGGCCTGCCTCGCTCCCGTCCTGCTGACCCGCACACAAGGATCTGGCTGCTCTGCTTGGCTCCCTTGCACTATGACATCACACGCCAGAGCCACCTGAACACACTGTAGCAGGCACTCGGATGGTCTCGGCCGGCTCCGGACTGAGTCGAGTGTCACAGGTTTTTTTTTACTGGCAACCTTTTCCTTTTACTGGCATTTACTGGCAGGAGAAATTTGTCTCTTTTTTACTGGCTGCCAGTAAAATTACTGGCAGTTGGCAACACTGTCACACAGGAAGGGGAATGTTCCTTCATGCTGCTTGGGTTAAAGGCCCTCTGCTCGGTTGAAGGCCCTCTGTTTGGTTGAAGGCCCTCTGTTCCCTGATCATACACTGGTAAGGCACTGTGAGCTATTTAGAGGAAAAGTTTATTCTTAGCACAGATTTTTGTGAATACTAGTAAAAAAAGGGTTGCTTTAAATAAGAACACTGAGAAAACCAAGGCCCCATTTACAGCTGCCTGGCCTGTTTTAGTGCATTAAATGCAAGCACGTTAATGCACATTGGTTGGTTAACAAGGGTTGCGTTAGGGCAGCCCATTCATTTGCATGATATGCCCAACAGATTGCAACAGACTTAAAACTGTGCATTTGGTGTTTTCAGCCACGAAGCACACCATGACACACATGAGCTGAGAAGATATGTTGTTGTGCCATTTAAAAATGAATGACACCTCATTGCACCAACACGTGTCTCATTGTGTGTTGCGGTAATAAGCCCTCAGTCAAAAACAACCAAAGTTAACCATCAGTTACGCTTGTATGATTTTTAGTTTTCGACGCACTATTAGAAAAGTACTATTTGAAAACATTTTTGGGCCTGTAGCTACTGCGGGTTCTGCACAAAATGTTAGCAGTTATACGTTCTGCAGTTCTACTCAGCAGAACACCCTCTACCACCACCAACAGTCTAAAAACTCTGCTAAGAGGATCTATTATGTATAATACAACCATGCTTCCAAATATCTCAGATCTATGGGACTACCCCGCTTCTACTAGCAAGTGATCTCCTGTCCGGCAGTACCTGCATAGTTCTGGCCACGACTTTATTAGAGCGCATAACAGTGGCATTGGACATGGAGCAGATCTTCAGGTAAGTAACCAACTTAATGCCAGAGTTGAGGCTTTCCTAATCATACTGCCACCAATGATTAGGCATTATTCCTCCCACTGAAAACAGCAATTAGGCAGTACTTCTCCCATTGACACCAATGATTAGATTTTTCTTATCAAAAGATTTTATTTAGTTCACAATAATAGGCATAAAATACATGTTAATGAATATGTGATGACAGTTGGAATGAAGCTCATTATTACATGAGTAAGTGAAAGTACAAAACATGTAATATATTAGGGAATATAACCTGCAGTATTGGTGAAGAGATTTTAAGAGGGTACAATTTGAATAAAGATATTAAACCAATCCAACAATAGTAGTTGCGGAGATTCTGTGGATGAAATACTTATACTGAAAAACAAAGAGATTCAAAGAACGTAAGAGGGACAGGAGAGAGAAGATGAGAGAAAAAAAAAGGGGGAAGAAAAAGGGAAAGAGAGGAGTAAAGAAGGAAAGAAGTTCACAAGGTTGATCCGAGAGCCAGTGTGTGATAGAGTAAGGTCCTAAATCCATGAATTATATCAACTACCATGGCTGGAGGACAGAGTCATCTAAGGATGATGGTAAGGAATATTGAACCCATGGGCGCCACGTGTTTTTGAATTTGGGGATTTAATTACATTCTATAGTTGCCATTTTAGCGTGAATCATGGAGATATTCATTCTATGCTTTGTCTCAGCTACCACCATAGAAGGGGATTTCCATGCTTTCGCCAGAGTTTGATTAGCGGCTGTAAGGAGTTGGTCAAAGAGCCTAAACTGTATATGAGTCAAATATACAGGTTTTAAGTTAAGTAATGCTGTAGTAGGGTCAGGTTGCATTGATATTTTGAACATTTTGGAGGCAATTGTAAATATTTCTTTCCAGAAGGTTTGGGCTATAGGGCAGGTCCACCAAACATGCATTTGCGTGCCCAGATCCGGACAACCTCGAAAACAAAGAGCAGAGTAAGTTGGAATGTATTTAGCTATTCTAGAAGGTACAAGGTGCCAACGGGTCAAAACTTTATAATTGGTTTCAACTGCTAAAATGTTAGGAGAGGATATTTTATTTGCCAGCCAAATATCCGACCATTCTGTATCATTAAGTGTTCGCTCAAGGTCCTCCTCCCATTTCTGTAAGATGGTTTGTCTGAGTTCGGTTTAATTAGTAACTGGGAATAAAGAGAAGAGATTAGTCCTTTGGCGTGTGGGTCTTTTTTACATGTGGCTTCGAAGCTTGTAAGTTGATTCAGAGGTGTGTCCGTGTTTGTATAAGGTGTGAAGAAGTTTTTCATTTGAAGGTATCGGAATATTTCCAATTGAGGTGATCCGAAAGTTTTGCGCGGATCCTGGAAAGGGATAATGTTTGAAGACTTAACAAATTAGTGTAATCTCAAAACTTCCAGTGAATTCCATACTTTGAATGACTTGGGGGAGGCCCATGCTGGGTAAAAAGCAGGGTTTTTAAGGAAGGAGAGGAGAGGGTTGTGTAGGGATTGTAAGTGGTGCTTAAATTTAAGCCTATCCCAAAGGGATATAAAGTGTTTAGTGATAGGGTTACACAAACCAGGATGGTCTTTGGGGTGGAGCCATAGTAAGTTTGAGACCGAAAAGGGATCACAGTCAGTTGCTTCTATCATCTCCCATAAGGAAGTTTCTTGTGTTGCATGATATTTGGGTAAGCTTTGTAGTAGCCTAGCCATGATATTGGAAGGTGTGACCATTGTTTCATTAAATTTGTTATATGTTTTAGGGTAGATGGGTAGTTGGCTGAAAAGAGATCTGAAGTGGAAGCTGTTAGGTGAAATCCTAGGTATGGAATTGTTTTCTACGCCCAGGTAAAGGGAAGTGGTGTTTTTACTGTGTCTATTTCTCTATCAGATAGGGATATATTTAGTGCTAGGCACTTTTTAGGATTAATTATTAGTCCTGAGATGTTGGCAAACCTGTTGAGGATAGGTAAGAGATTGGGCCTGAGACCTGAGGAGATGATAAAAATAGTAGACTATCATCTGCGAATAAGCAAAGTTTTTGGTGGGATGTATGGTGATTTATCTAGGAATTGGAGGAGGACCTGGTTCGAATCTCCACACATGATAATTGTTTCCATCTTATGTGTGGATACTACTTGTAGAAGGTGCGATAGAAAAGGTGTTGAATGTTTGTTTGGAGCGTAATATGAGACAATTGTGACTGCTGTGTCCATAATATATCCTCTGAGAATAATATATCTCCCTTTGGGGTCTTTAAATTATGATTTAGGAGTAAATGGGATAGAGCGGTGAAAATCTATAAGGGTTCCACGCTGTTTGGTGGTAGCTGAGGCTGTGTAAATTTGCAGATAAGAGGAGCCTATAAATTTGGGAGTGGAGCTCACTGTAAAGTGAGTCTCCTGTGAGCATACTATATGTGCTTTCTGTGTTTGAAAGAAACAGAACGCTTTAGTGCGTTTCTGCGGTATATTAATACCCTGAACATTCAGGGATATAATGTTTAAAGGTGCCATGATAGGTGATAAAGGAGATGGCACTCATCACTTCTCACAAATTTCTGACTGGATGGATCAATCTAAGTGAACAAGAAGGAGGTGGAAGCAGAGGTGGACCGAGGATGGTCTAAAGAAAAGGAAAAACATGTAACATATAAGGTAAGATATAATACTGCATGAATACATTTTTGAAGAAATCCAAGAATTGCCCGTGATGGGGGAAAAAATTCCCCATCAAGGTAAAAAGGGCCATCGTCAATTGTCCACATTTTATTAGTGGGCGATCAAGGGATGCAATGTGGGACACATTGTCTAAGAGAAAATGTGGGACACATTGAACTACCATGTAAAGAGGAAAAAGCCCTATAAAAAGAATATCATTGAGATGTATAGAAACATAGCCTGCATGGCCATAAATAGATGCTGGGCTAATAGCTCTGATTGATCATATAGGAAGAGTTAAATAATCTGCTTTTTACTTACTACCGATTTTAGCAAAGTGTATTGGGGGTATTATGTGAGAGGATTGAAGGTAGGGAAATGGGGAGTGGAATAGGGATCCAGGGGGGAGGTGAAGAATGAGCAAGCAAAGCCATTTCTGCCCATATATGCATCTATAAACTTTATTTAAAGCGGAGTTCTGCCTAATTTTCTTTTTTAAAGTCAGCAGCTACAAATACTGCAGCTGCTAACTTTTAAAATAAGGACACTTACCTGTCCAGCGCGTCCGCGATGTGGGCACCCGAAGCCGACCTGTCCATCAGCTCTCGGGTGGAGGCGCCACCATCTTCGGTAAGGGAATCAGGAAGTGAAGCCTTGCGGCTTCACTTCCTGGTTCCCTACTGCGCATGCACGACTCGCGCTGCGCTATCCCACTGGTCCCTGCTGTCTTATGGGACCTGTGTGTCTCCCAGCAGACAGCGGGGGGGGGGGTGCGGAGAAGGCGCCGGAAGTGGCGTAGATACCTGCGGGTGGATTGGCTATCTATACCCGGAAGTGGGAGAAAAATACCTGTATTAGACAGGTATCTGCTCCCCCCTCCCCCCTGAAAAGTGCCAAATGTGACACCAGAGGGGGGAGGATTCTAAAAAGCGGAAGATCCATTTTTGGGTGGAACTCCACTTTAATACAATCATATTGATATAATAGTGGGAGTAGAGGGGGATGTCACCTAGTCTAACCTGCAACAAGTAAAACTGCATGTGAACTAAATGAATCAATACCAATTGCATAATAATTATAAACATATACATATGTAACCAGAGTTAGAACACGTGGAGAAAACTAATACCTAGAATGAGCAGTGAATCTAGGATGGATAAAGAGATAACTGATTAGTAACCTGTAATATTAAGGACTATTAGATAATAGGGTGTGTCTCTACATGTTGTATGAGAGAGAACGCTCTATTTAGTATCATGTTTAATCTATAGAGTAATAGGGTATAGAATGCTTGTAAGGATGTTAGGTAACCAAGCAATAGCACTAAGGAGTCCTTCCAGAATGAGTTTCAAAATTAGACCATATGGAATGTTCCGGGAATAAGCCTTGTTTAGCTATGTGATGGTCTTTCTGTACTCTGAATGAGTGGGTGAAGAAGTGAAGAGTTCAGGAGTATCCGGGGGTAGCATACGTTGTCAGTCCATGGAGTCTTCTTGATCCAAAGGAGGGGATGCTAAACGACTTCTCTTATGGGCATGTTGGTTCCCATTTTTCTCAGAAGATTGGGAGGGATTGCATGAGGAAGAAGAGGTTGACCTTCTGCGAGAAGAGTTGGTAATGTGTGAGTCTTCCACTAGATGAAGGTCTTGTAGTGCCTGTTGTAATTCTTCTGAATATTTACAGGTAAACTTTGAGCCCTGGTATGCAAAACGGATGGAAAATGGAAATCCCCATTGGTAAGTGATGCAATGACTTTGCAGCACTGTAAGTTGAGGTTTCATTGAACGCCGTTTGTTAATGGTCAGTTGGGATAAGTCAGTAAATAGTTGATAATTATGACCTTGGAAGGTTAAGGTGTTTTTTTTCCTGGGCTGCTGCCAATAATTGCTCTTTTGTGTAATAGTAATGAAATTTTGCGATTATATCGCGTGGAGGGCCCTCTGTTTTTTTGGGAGTGAGGGCCCAATGAACTCTGTCCATTTCCAGGTGTTCAATCGGTAAAGTCGGTTGGAGTTCTTGGATTAGGGCCGTTATTGTTGATTGCAAATCAATTACTGTTTCTGGGATTCCTCTAATACGGAGGTTGGAACGTCTGGCTCTGTTCTCATAGTCTTCCAGCCTGGATTGTAGTGTTAAATTTTCTTTTTTGAGATTTTCCATTTCTGCCATATTATCTTGTGCTGAAGTTTCAATCTCATCTACTCTGAGTTTTAATGCTGCTGTGCGGTTACCCAGTTCTCTTATTTCTTTTGTGAGGCTATTTGTAATGTGCTCTGATGTTTGTTTCAGTGCTTTTTGCAGCATACTATCAAATTGCTTTAAAAGTGTTAGGGGGGCAGAGAATTCTTGTGGAGAGTTTTGTGAGGGAAACAGTTCTGTGTCCTACTCACCTGGAGAGACTAGTTGTAAAATTTCTGCTTCTGTTTAGAGCGCGCTGAGGTGCTGTGTGAGGCTGGTGCAGGCGCCATTTTAACTGCAGCCCGCATTTATGTCTCCTTAATGGAGGAGTTTTTAAACTTGGTGCGGTTGCCTCCCAACAACATTATATGTATCTCAAATGGAGCTCCGGGGTCACGGAGTAAGCGGGAGAAGAGGGTGGGTTTTGTGCCGGCGGGTTCGCACTTTACCGCAGTCACGGAGCGGAGCTCTGGCAGCGCATTACCGCTCTGTCAAACTCCGTGCATGCGCCGTTCGATTAGATTTTATTCCTCAAAATTACACTAACAATTAGTTGTTTCTCCTTTCACTGACATCAACGGTGGGATATTTTTTTCTGACCATAAACAGGGCAATTTTTCCTCTCACTGTACAGCAATGTAAAAGACAGTATGTTACATACTCCTGACTGCTACACTCTTTACACTATTCTGTACCTTACCCCTGTACTTTATATGCTGTTCTGTACCTTTCATACTCTCACCCTCTGAACTCTATATACTATTCGGTACCTTACACACTCTCGCCCTCTGAACTCTATACACTATTCTGTACCTTACATACTCTCGCCCTCTGAACGCTATACACTATTGTGTACCTTACATACTCTCACCCCCTGAACTCTATACACTATTCTGTACCTTACATACTCTCGCCCTCTGAACTTTATACACTGTTCTGTACCTCAGCCCTCAAAAATTCCACTCTCCTGCTTGCATTTTGCAAGTGGATTTTGAGTGCTGGCGAGCTATGGCTGTATAAAACATTTAAGTGTCATTTTAAGAGATAATTTATGAGGGTGTGTTTAGGGGAGGAATTAGGGGCAGGGCGGGGTTGGGTGGGGCAACTGGTGGTGAGCAACCCTTGAGACCTGGCTAGTAGCTCAGAACTTGAAATTTTGAGCCCTGCTGTACCTTACATACTTTCTTCCTCTTAACGCTATACACTGTTCTATACCTTACATACTCTTGCCCTCTGAACTCTATACACTTTTCTGTCCCTGACATACTCTCACCCTCTTAACTCTATACACTATTCTGTACCTTACATACTCTTGCCCTCTGAAATCTATACACTGTTCCGTACCTTACATACTCTTGCCCCATGCACCCAATAAAGTGTGTTGTACAATATGTAACATACTTTACTAAAAGAACAAAAAGTTTCCCTGTGGGGGAAGGCACTGTTACAGTATTATTGAAACAACATATATTGCAAATGCAATTGGCTTTTATTATATACCAAATTGCATACTGCAATTTGGTATACAATAAAAACTATTTTATTGAAACAACATAAAAAAACATTATAAAAGATGACATCTGCATGGTATGGCATACATGGCATGTAAAACAGATACTGTCCACAATATTACATATGATATGGTGTGTCTTCTGTCATCCAACTCATTTCAGAGAAATCGAATCTCCTTCATCAGGGATATATACAAGGTCACATCTAGTCAATTGGACAGTAGATAGAGTATAGCTGTACAAGTTTAAAAATATGCATTGGTCCCTTTCCCTGCCTTGTAATCTGAATATTTCCTAGACCCCCTTGTTCTCAAGGAAAATGGGGTGTGATATGTAGAAAGGGGAGAGAAAAAAGAAGCAAGAGCCACAATAACCACCGGGGCCAAAAAACTGCCAAATTCATACGGTTAATGTCGCTTGCAAGGGGAGTCACCTATCCAACTGTATGGTGAAATATCCATGCATCTATTATAACACCAAGATATATCCAGAAAAAGATTTTACATGTGCATGCTAGCAAGAGGAAGCTGGACCTCCGGAGGTCTGGCTTCCTCTTGCCAGCATGCACATGTAACATCTTTTTCCAAAATTGCAATATACATGTTGTTTCAATAACACTGTAACAGTGTCTTAAAAATCCCACTGGGGAACGTTTTTGTCCTTTTAGTACGCTACAATCACCTCAAGTTTGTCCTATTAGTGAAATAATACAGATGTAGATTCTTAACATCAACCTGTGTAAGCAAGAAGAAGACCACCTAGCCGAAGTGTTCCCCTTCCCTTGGAAAAAGGAAATCAAGTACCTGGGGATTAAATTAGCTAACACTTTTAAAAAACTGTTTCTAAAAAATTATATCCCGTTGCTGGATGAGATTAGGCAAGAAGCGAGAAGAATACGATCTAGGCCCCTCTCGTGGTTTGGGCGCGTAAACGCGGTCAAAATGATACTAACACCTAAACTATTGTACAAATTTCAGTTGTTACCTATCCCTCTACCCAAGTATTTCTTTAGAGCTTTAAGGTGCTTAATAGGGAAAGTTGTCTGGGGTGGCAAAAAAACACGTATCTCCTATGCAATATTGAGCAGGGGGAAAAAAAAAGGCAGACTTGCTCTGCCCGACTTTAATAGGTACTACATATCTGTAGTGCTTTCATGGGTCACTGATTGGGTTAAAAAGGGGTCGGAGAAGCGGTGGGTTAATATTGAGCACTTTTTGAGTAACACTAACCTAGGGCACTCGTTATGAAATCCTCCAAAATTTAGAGCACTAAGTATTAACACGTCCGTGTTGACTCACAACACTTTTAAATACTGGGATTTGATACACATTCAGAATAAATGGTCACACAATTCACCACTGATATATATGAAAAATAATTTATTTTTTGAACCTGGGAGGAGGGAGGTGGGAGGGAATTGGTTGAAAGATGACTCCATTCAACTAAAAAATGTTATAAGTAAGGGGAGAATTCGCACATTCACTGAATTAGGAGTGAGTCAGAGTTATGGGTGATGGATGGATGGAGGTACCTTCAGCTCTCTCACTTTATTGATAAGTTACCGAAACCACTCAGAAGTGAGGAGGAGCTTAGACCGTTTGTTTGAGCAGCTTTGTTTGAAGGAGCAAACAGGCGGTGTTATAGCTCAAATCTATAGGATTTTGGGAGCAGAGCTGAAACTGGAGGTGCCCCCTTACATCAAAAGGTGGGAGCGGGAATTAGGGTCACAATGCAGTAAAGATATGATAGAAAAGATTTTGAGGCTGGTTCATTACTCAGCATTAGACACTAGGAGAACGGAAATTCATTATAAATGCCTTGCAAGATGGTATGCCACCCCAGACAAATTAAGCAAAATGGATAGGGCGATGGCTGATACTTGCTGGAGGGGGTGCACATGTTTGGGTACAATGGTCCATATTTGGTGGGAGTGCCCCATCATCAAAACCTATTGGAAAAAAATTATATCACTGATCAAGGAGATTTCTGAGATAGTAATAGTGGAGGACCCGTGGGTTTGTCTCTTTCACGGGACTACGATGCCGGTAAAGAGATATAAATCCTCGCTCGTCCCCATAATGTTATATGCAGCCAAGAGGCAGATCGCTCTGAATTGGCTTGATTCATCAAGTCCCAACACACAAGATTGGCTCCTCTGCATAAATGAAATATATACTGTTGAGTGTTTGGACGATGGGGGTGTGGTACCTGATGAAGAGGAGGAACATACGGGGAAATGGGCAGGATGGATTAAATTTAAAAAGACCTGGAGTTACCTAAAGGAGATCATAAATATGGCATAATAAGGCAGGAATTCTCTCTGAGATTGGTGAGACTAAGATGGAGGGTGAACCCTGTGAGCAGTTTCCTGCAGGGCCGGGTGGGTTGGGAGGTTGGGTGGGTAGGGGGGATGGGGGGAAGGGGGGTGGTGGGAGTGGGGGATAATCTTTTTTATACCTTTGTGGATTTGTATTATGGAATGTTCCCGGTGGTATATGATTCTGTTATGTTAAAATGATAAATAAAGAATTAAAAAAAAAAAATACAGATGTGGCATGTGTACTAAACGGAATATAGCCATTGCCACTCCTCCTTTCAGTATGTAACTACTGTATACTTCTGTAAATCTGCTCCATATAAACTATGTTGTACAGTACATACAATAGAACCCTGTACTCTACAAGCTGTTGTACATTACATACAGCTGACCCCTGCATGCTACACTATGTTGTACAGTACATACAATAGAACCCTGTACTTTATAAGCTGTTGTACAATGTACATTACATACAGCTGACCCCTGCATGCTACACTATGTTGTACATTACATACACTAGATGCCTGCACTCTATAAACTGTATAAACTGTTGTACATCTGATCCCTGCACTCTATACACTATGTTGTACATTATTGATATGTACTTTGTAAGCCATACAGAACATTGCATGCTCTTGATCAAGGTATTTATTGTCTCAGCAGTTGCTAGTTACTAAATAGTTCCTAACTATTCTAATGTTCTTCTTGAAGGTAGGCTCAGATAAAATGTTAGCTCTCTGCTTTTGTATGAGGAAAAGCATAATACATCTAAAGGTTTCATTTTTTAAAAGCAGTCTTTTGTTTTCAGGCTTTTGTGTGTCTGTGAGACTCACTTATAGCACAGTAATTATATTTTGTGGTTACAATGCGGTATATATTTGCAAGAAGGCGCCTATTCTGTATACCTCTGCCCCTTTCTCTGCAGTTCTAAATTTGAGAGTTATGTATAACCTTCAGGCTGGGTTCACACTATTGTGAATTGGATGTGGGTTTCTCTGCATCCAATTTACATAGCAGGAGATTCTGACCGGCTCTCTATCAGCGGCTCCGGTGCAAATTGTAAATGAGCCCTGTGCATCTTTTGGTCAGTTTCAGGTCTGAATCCAGCCAAAAATTGGGGCTGAAATCAGACCTGAAACGGTAAATGGAGACGCACCAGACTCCTACTGTGAGTTGCAGCAGTGTAAACCCAGCCTTACGCTGGATTCACACACTTGGGTTGTGGTAACATACTGTACCTAACCAAAACGCACGTTATATATATTGGTGCGCAATGGTACCTGTAATGATAATGTGGTCCGATAAACCCCAAACTGAATACAATGCCACCCTGTTTCCTGAAAAGTCCCAAGTTGTTAACAAACACTGTCAGATTTAAATTTCATAAGGGCATTCAAGAAAGATGACATATAGTATCTCACAAAAGTGAGTACACCCCTCACATTTTTGTAAATATTTTTTATTATATCTTTTCATGTGACAACACTGAAGTAATGACACATTGCTACAATGTAAAGTAGTGAGTGTACAGCTTGTATAACAGTGTACATTTGCTGTCCCCTCAAAATAACTCAACACACAGCCATTAATGTCTAAACCGCTGGCAACAAAAGTGAGTACACCCCTAAGAGAAAATGTCCAAATTGGGCCCAAAGTGTCAATAATTTGTGTCGCCACCATTATTTTGCAGCACTGCCTTAACCCTCGTGGGCATGGAGTTCACCAGAGCTTCACAGGTTGCCACTGGAGTCCTCTTCCACTCCTCCATGGCA
Source organism: Lithobates septentrionalis (assembly GCA_037952835.1). Classification (NCBI taxonomy): domain Eukaryota; kingdom Metazoa; phylum Chordata; class Amphibia; order Anura; family Ranidae; genus Lithobates; species Lithobates septentrionalis. The sequence goes on along the minus strand of JBBDGP010000237.1, from coordinate 1,065,603 downwards.
ACATCACGGAGCTGGTGGATGTTAGAAACCTTGTGCTCCTCCACCTTCCATTTGAGGATGCCCCACAGATGCTCAATAGGATTTAGGTCTGGAGACATGCTTGGCCAGTCCATCTCCTTTACCCTTAGCTTCTTTAGCAAGGCAGTGGTGGTCTTGCAGGTGTGTTTGGGGTCATTATCATGTTGAAATACTGCCCTCCGGCCCAGTCTCTAAAGGGAGGGGATCATGCTCTGCTTCAGTATGTAGTAGTTGGCATTCATGGTTCCCTCATTGAACTGTAGCTCCCCAGTGTGGGCAGCACTCATGCCCACAAGGGTTAAGGCAGTGCTGCAAAATAATGGTGGCCACACAAATTATTAACACTTTGGGCCCAATTTAGACATTTTCACTTAGGGGTGTACTCACTTTTGTTGCCAGCGGTTTAGACATTAATGGCTGTATGTTGAGTTATTTTGAGGGGACAGCAAATTTACACTGTTATACAAGCTGTACACGCACTACTTTACATTGTAGCAAAGTGTCATTTCTTCAGTGTTGTCACACGAAAATGGCTGTCATACATTTCACAATTCCTTTGTTCTACTTGTGTTTTGCAGGCAGCTTGTTTCCTATGGGAATCACTACCTAAGATCTACTTTAAGTATTTCACATATATAACACTTCTTGCCTTAGCATTTATGAATTCAGGTCAAGATACTTGGTGCGCTAGTCTACTGAGGGACTGACAAGTAGGATTTCAGTTCTCCTGAGCAGTAGATATAAGGGTGCCCACATTCGATGACAGTTTACTAGTACCAACCAAAATCTAGCCCCTGCTGGGAGTAAAAGTTTAATTCATTCTATCTTGTCGTATCATACAGAAAGCTTCAACATAAAACTGTGGCAAAACGAAGACAAACATTTAACAAGCATGCCTCCAATGCTTGCCAACTGAATTAAGGTCAATCATGCAGTGACTTAGAGTGCTATTGTTATTATGAGTCAGCCCTACAATAACAATCACGTTGTAGAATAAAATAAGAAACTTGCAGTAGGAGGCTATGATTAGTTAAGAAAAAAAAGCTAAGCCACTTTAACCACTTGCCCACTGGGCACTTAAACCCCCTTCCTAACCAGACCAATTTTCAGCATTCGGTGCTCCCACATTTTGAATGACAATTACTCAGGCATGCAACACTGTTCATACATTTTGGCCAAAATGTATACTGCTTCATATCTTTGGTAAAAATAACCCAAATCAGTGTATGTTATTTGGTCTTTGTGAAAGTTATAGTCTACAAGCTATGGTGCCAATCATTGAAAATTGATCACACCTGATGTACTGACGGCCTATCTCATTTCTTGAGAACCTAACAAGCCAGGACAGTACAAATACCCCCCAAATGACCCCTTTTTAGAAAGTAGACATTCCAAGGTATTTAGTAAGAGGCATGGTGAGATTTTTGAAGCTGTAATTTTTTCCCACAATTCTTTGCAAAATTAAGATTATTTTTTTTTCACAAAATTGTCATATTAATGGGCTATTTCTCTCAAACAGCATATGCATACCACAAATTAGACCCCAAAACACATTCTGCTACTCCTTTTGAGTATGGCGATACCACATTTGTGAGACTTTTACATAGCCTGGACACATACAGAGGCCCAGCATGCAGGGAGCACCATCAGGCGTTCTAGGAGCATAAATTACACATATCATTTCTAGACTATCTCTTACACTTTTGAAGGTCCTGGAGCACGAGGACAATGGAAACGCCCAAATAATTACCCCATTTGGGAAAGTAAACACCCCAACGTATATTCTATGAGGCATTATGAGTCTTTTGAACATGTCATTTTTTTCCACATGTTTTTGTGGAAAGAAAATGAAAACATATTTTTTTTACACAAAGTTGTCAATTTTATTAGAATTTTCTAACACATAGCATGTATATAGAAAAAAAATACACCCCAAAATACATTCTGCTAGTCGTCATAAGTATGACGATACCACGTATGTGAGACTTTTAACAGCCTGGCCACATACTGAGGCCCATTATGCAGGGAGCACCATCAGGTAGTTTTAGGGGCATACATTTCAAATCTAATTTTGACCTATTACACTTTTGTGAGGCACTGTAGTGACACTGATGGGGACTGTAGTGGCATGGATGTGGCACAGATGAGCACTGATGTGGCATGATGTGGCATGGATTTGGCATGGATGAGAACTGATGTGGCATTGATGTGGCACTGATGTGGCATGGATGTGGCATGGATAAGTACTGATGTGGCATGGATGAGCACTGATGTGGCATGGATGAGCACTGATATGGCATGGATGTGGCAAGAATGAGCACTAATGTGGCATGGATGAGAGCTGATGTGGCATGGATGTGGCACGGATAAGCACTGATGTGGCATGGATGTGGCACAGATGAGCACTGATGTGGCATGGATGAGCACCGATATGGCATGGATGTGGCATGGATGAGCACTGATATGGCATGGCTGTGGCATGGATGATCACTGATGTGGCATGGATGTGGCACAGATGTGGCATGGATGTGGCACGGATGTGGCATGGATGAGGCACAGATGAGCACTGATGTGGCATGGATGAGCACTGATGTGGCACAGGTGTGGCACGGATGAGCACTGATGTGGCACGGATGAGCACTGATGTGGCATGGATGTGGCACGGATGGGCACTGATGTGGCACCGATGAGCACTGATGTGGCATGGATGTGGCACGGATGAGCACTGATGTGGCACAGATGAGCACTGATGTGGCATGGATGTGGCACATATGAGCACTGATGTGGCATTGATGTGGGTCGGATGGTCACTGATGTGGCATGGATGTGGCACGGATAATCACTGATGTGGCACGGATGAGCATGAATGAACCATGGATGGGAATGGGTGAGCATGAATGAACCATGGTTGGGGATGGATGAGCCATGGGTGGGGATGGATGAGCCATGGATGGAGCACAGATGGAGCATGGATGGATGGATGAGCCATGGATGGAGCACGCATGGAGCATGGATGGAGCATGGATGGATGGATGAGCCATGGATGGAACACGCATGGAGCATGGATGGAGCACAGATGGAGCACAGATGGAGCATGGATGGATAGATGAGCCATGGATGGAGCACGCATGGAGCATGGATGGAGCATGGATGGATGGATGAGCCATGGATGGAACACGCATGGAGCATGGGTGGAGCACGAATGGAGCATGGATGGATGGATGAGCCATGGTCAGTGCCTGACCTCACAAATGCGCTTCTGGAAGAATGGTCAAACATTCCCATAGACACACTCCTAAACCTTGTGGACACCCTTCCCAGAAGAGTTGAAGCTGTTATAGCTGCAAAGGGTGGGCCAACTCAATATTGAACGCTGCGGACTAATGCCCCGTACACACGGTCGGATTTTGTTCGGACATTCCGACAACAAAATCCTAGGATTTTTTCCGACGGATGTTGGCTCAAACTTGTTTTGCCTACACACGGTCGCACAAAGTTGTCGGAATTTCCGATCGACAACCACGCGGTCACGTACACCACGTACGACGAGACTAGAAAAGGCCGGTTCAGAACCAAGCGCGGCACCCTTTGGGCTCCTTTTGCTTTTGCTTTTGCCTTCTCGTGTTAGTAAAAGTTTGGTGAGAGACGATTCGCGCTTTTTCAGACTCGTGGCCTTCAGACCGTTTTCTGCCGTTCAGTTTGTGCTTGTGGGTTTGTATCTGCTCTTCAGTGCGTGCAAGCAAGTTCCGCGTGACTTTAAGGAGTCATTGTATTCTTGTTCGTTCGTTACTGGTTTTCAGGTCGCTCTTCACAGGCCTTGCTGTTCTTCAGTGCGTTCTGTTACTTCGTTCTGAGCAGCCGACCGTTTTCTAGCCATGTTTCGTATGCGTACTCCTCGTACAGTTCGTGCTGTGCGGGGGCTTGGTGTTGGGGTCCTGACCTTGACACAAGTCCAGTCCATGAACAGGGTGGGGAGGAGTTCATGGACCAAGAATTGGTTGCTTCAGCGTGACCGGTTCTGTCATATGCCTTTGCTCCGTGAGATCCGTGAGAATAATCCTGATGATTTCAGGAACTTTCTCTGGGTGACGGACCCTGTATTTCACCGTCTGTTGGCTTCGCTGACCCCTATATTAGCAGGCAGGATACCTGCATGAGGCAAGCCATCACTCCGGAGCAGAGGTTGGTCGCTACCCTGTGGTATTTGGCCACAGGGAGAAGCCTGCAGGACCTCAAGTTCTCGACAGGCATCTCCCCCCAGGCTCTTCTTTGTGGACATTTACTGCTTGTGTTTGTTTGAGCTGACCATGACAGAAATGTGTGGAGTCCAGAAAATGTCGTGATTGTGTAACCTTACAAAGCACTGTTGGCTGTTATTTACTAAATGCAAAGACACTTTGCACTACTACACTGAAACTGCACTTGTAGTGCAAAGAGTATTTGCCCTTAGGAAATTACCCCCATTTTCTCATAAAACAACAATTACATCACCCCAAAAGTGTTGTAGCGTTGAGACAATAATCCACACATTCTTGATAAACAATCTTTTTAATACCAGCACAATCACATGTGCATTTACCCAAGGTTTTTCTGACAAACCGACATGTTTGTTGTATAACAATTTTTGTGGTGTCATTATCCAAAATCAAAATGTCCATTTTATAGAAAACAGGCCTGTGTAAAACCAACAAGAAAGACACAAATCTTGATCTTACAAAGTTCACATTTGGTAGAACTGGAAGGCAATATCAGACATGAGTATTTAGGAACTGTGTTTGATATTGCGTTCAGATGGGGTGAAGTCACCCCAGAAAAAGCCAAATTTGGAAGATGCACACAAATTTCACAATGTCAACATGTGCTATTTGCAATCACGGGGGATCAAGGGACGTGTTTTGGGGGAGAAAGCCCTTCCTCACCGCTACTTTATTATTGAGGAAGGGGTTGCACCCCCAAAACGCATCCATTGATCTCCCGTGATGGCAGATAGCACATGTTGACACACTGTGTGCATCCTCCAAATTTGGCTTTGGGAAAAATCACAAAAACATTTAGCACATTGTAGCACACAAAAGAAGAAAGTGATTTGGAGGGGCTTTAAACTCGCCCCAAAACATCAATGATGTTTTTATATTTTGGAATAACATCATTGATGTTTTGATTGATGTTTTGCAATTGTAAATTACACCCCATGATCTCCCCGATCAGGATCTGGGCACTTTCGGATGTGAAAGGATCTTCATCCACAACCTCACGATCACCTAAAAAGAGAGGAACCACAAAATAAATTAGGTTTGCCAAAAAATGCCGCCATCCATCTCTTATCTGAGCCTGTGGTTGCAGACACTCACCTGTTGTGGTGACTATTTCCACCACGTCTTCATCCTCCTGCTCTTCTTGTGTTGGGGGGATTTCCCCTTCTTCCAGAGGGGGGGGGCTCTGGTCTCCTCGGATGAGGGGTGTCCTCCGAGTCTTTTATCCCCTATGTAAAACAAAAATGGTATAATTAGCACACAGATATTTGATGGCAGAACTATAAAGATGAAACATTGCTTGGAAGTGGGGTACAATTGTCGGTTTTAGCCGAGTTCCAAGATGTAGCTTTTTTAGTGTCCTTTGTCAACCTGCAATACTTTACCTGTTTGGTACAAGCTTCACAGATGGAGACCCCCCCTATAGTATACACTGGAGCACCTGTGTGGCCCCCCTAATAAAAATGGTGTTCTTGTCTCCCACACTATAGTGCTCCAGTGTCCAGATGTGAAAACAGCTGCTGAGTGTCCTCTCCTTACACAGAATCTAGTTTGCATTTCATTCTAGTAACCAAGCCATCTACACAACCCAATTCTTTGAAGACAAGTATAGGGCCTCAAAATGGTGGCCAAATGCATATGGCCTAAACAATGGTATTTTATAGTCCGAAAGAAAAATGTGTGATCCGAACGAATAATGTGCCCATGAACATGAAAGTTGCCATTTTAAACTGTACAACAGTTCCTAAAAGCACATGGAGCAGCACGAACGTAATAAACACCAAAAAAATAGGAACACAGCACAACTACTTACTTTTTTGCAGCACTCTCCGGATCTTTCTGTACTGCTTATGTTCTCGTAATTTCAGGTCCGACCACCGCTTCCTGAGCTGATCTTTCGATCGTCGTACCCCGAAATTCCGGTGCAGACTCCTGACCACTTTCGCCATGATCTTGGCCTTTCGGACATTGGGGTTGGGGTAAGGCCCATACTTTCCCTCATAGTCAGCCCTCTTCAGGATGTCCACCATTTCCAACATCTCCCCAAAGGACATATTTGAGTCCTTTAATCTCCTTCTGGATCGGGACGTTTCAGGCTCCAGCCTTTCCTCCTCCTCCTCCTCGTTGCTACAGTTAGCACGATCCTGCTGTCTATCCACCATGTGCTCTTCCCCCACTGTGCCGAACGAAAAGGGGCGGGGAATAGACTAGAAAGAATGTCAGGGGCGGGCGGAGTTATACGCATGCGCAGTGTGTATAAATCGTAACGCGCGCGTCTTACGTACGATCTGTGAGCGGAGGAAGGAGCATCGGACACGCCGATCGTGCTAACGAAGGTAGGATCTAAACTTGGGCCTATACTGCTTCGAAATGGAAGCCTATATTGTAACAAGATTATGGGAGTTTGGCCTGACATTAGGGTTTGTCTTGTGTTGTGTCTTGCAGATAAAATGGATGGCTTCAATGACCACAACTTCCTTCCCCTGTTCATAGACCAGTACAGGGAGCTGCCCTGTCTGTGGCAGGTGAGACATCCCCACTATAACCACAAACAGAAGAGGCAGGCAGCGCTGGAGAAACTGCTGGAGTTGGTGAAGCCGGTGGTCCCCACAGCAACCATCCCTTATTTGAAAGCTAAAATTGGTGGCCTGAGGAGCACATATCTTAGGGAGCGCAAGAAGGTCACAGATTCCCAGAGGTCCGGAGCTGCAGCAGATGACGTTTATGTCCCCAGGCTGTGGTACTATGAGAGACTGCGATTTCTGTCAGACCACACTGAGGTCAGGGAATCCCTCTCTACTCTTCCTTCCACGCTTCCTTCCATCCCAGCTGAGGCTTCCGATGTCCAACCTGGGCCTTCCAGCCAGGAAGAAGTGGAGGAGCCCAGCTGGAGTCAGGTATAGCATTCGTCTACAGATTTCTGGGCAATAAATAAATGATGTTTATTAGATGTTATTATTGATCATTAATTGCTGCTTGAAAGTGTTTTACATATCAATAGACAGTAGTGGGCACCCAAAATTGGGACAAGAATGAAAAATGCTGGGCTCAGAATGATAGTCTGTTATATTTGTTAACATTCAATGTGCAGCAGTGAAGAGGTGAAAATTGTGTGTGATTGATGAATAAAATACTAAAACTATGTCCCTTTTTCATACACAGGAAGACCTCAGCCAGGAGGAGGCTGTGGAATGTGGCCGTCAGGAGGAGGCGGGGATTAGTGGCAGCCAGGAGGAGGCGGGGCTAAGTGTCAGCCAAGAGAAGCCTGGGACCAGTCGCAGCCTGACTGAGTCTCAGGTTCCTCCCCACCACCTGCCATACAAAAGGGCCAGGAAGATGGCTCCCAGTCCTGTGCAGGATTCAGCATACAGGCTGATCCAGGAGGCTTCGGCGTCCCTCCGAGCCTTCCTCAGTCCTGCAGAGGCCTTTGCCTGCATGGCTGCCACAAAATTGCAGGGCATGCAGGAGGGCCAACGCAGGCTCTGTGAGGACCTGCTTTATAAAGTGCTTCGTAAGGGGAAGAGTGGGGAACTGACACCCAAGACGGATGTCATTGAGATGGACCATCCTCCTCCTCCTCCTGCTGCCACAACTCCACCACCACAGCCAAAGCCTGGAAGGAAGCGTGGAAGGAAGACCTGAGAGTGATTGCCCTTGGTTCAGTCTGGTCTGACAGAAGATGCAGTCTCTCGTATGACCACAGCCTGGGGACATAGATGTCATCTGCTGCTTTCCGGATCTCTGGGACTTCTGGACCAGACTCCCTAAGATAAGGACTCCTCAGGCCACCAATTTTGCTTTTAAATAATTGATGTCTGCCCTGGGGGTCCCAGGCTTCGCCAATTTCTGCAGTTTCTCCAGCGTTGCCTCCCTCTTTGTTTTTTTTATAGTTGTGACCCCTTAATAAAAAACATTTCGGGAAATTCTACTCTCCTGTGTGTGTTTTCATCCAAAAAAGACAGTTTGTTGGTAACGATTCAGGTACATTTCTAAAGTACAATGTGAAATTAACAAGGGACAACAACACCAAACAATCTCCTACAGATTAAATAGAACAACATATCAATGGTGTTGTGGGAACTTGTCACAAAAAACACACAAACATTTTCGGGAGTACAAATCAAAATCACCAAAAAAAAAAATTTAAAAAGAGAAACACAAAAAAAAAATCTACATTAAAGTCAAAAAAAAAAAAAAAAAAAAATATTTTGTCAGATGTGAGAAATCAAAATATATTGAGGGAATCCCGATAAATAGTAACGAAAGAAGTTTGTGAGAAGTGTGTGTGAATATGAGCAGCAAAACTACTTCATTCTTGTCACATTATAAAGAAGAAGAGAGTGCGCTGTATTAAACCATTTTTAACATTGCAGCGTGACGAAAGTGCTGTATCCATTGCGAACGCTAAGTTTACCAGAACGAGCTGTCCCGTGTCGGAATTTCTTCTGAGCATGCGTGGCACTTTGTGCGTCGGAACAGGCCACACACGGTCGGAATTGACGCGATCGGATTTTGTTGTCAGAAAATTTTATCTCCTGCTGTCCAACATTGTGTGTCGGAAAATCCGATGGAAAATGTCCGATGGCGCCCACACACGGTCGGAATTTCCGACAACACGCTCCGATCGGATATTGTCCATCGGAAAATCCGACCGTGTGTACGGGGCATAAGACTGGGATGCCATTAAAGGTTACATATGTGTAAAAGCAGGCGTCCCAATACTTTTGGTAATAGTGTATTTTGAGGGGTCTGTGTGTTTTTTTTCCCATAAACTGTATGAGTTTTTTCTTTGTAAATGTCACTTTTGCTGTAGAACATCCTACAGAAAGAATGACAAAATGTGCATAGAGCCCCCTCCCCCTCAATACTGCACATATCAGACCTTTTGAGTCTGGTGTGAGTTTTAAGGGGATAACTCACACAAAAAAAAAATTGATGAGATCCCCCAGAAAATCCACACCAGACTCTTAATCCAAACAGGCAGGCTGGCTGGCCAGGAAAGTGGGGGTGGGGATGAGTATGTGCCCCACTAAACCTTACCAGGCCACATGCCCTCAACATAGGGGACCGGACCTGATGCTTACGATCAATCCTGATGGTAGCACTAGCTGAATGACAGCTCCCCTGCTGTCATCAGCTATATAAGGCCCCTTTCACACTGAGGCGCTTTGCAGGCGCTAAAGTGCTAAAAATAGCGCCTGCAAAGCCCCGAGGGCTTTCACACTGGAGCGGTGTGCTTGCAGGGCGGTCTAAAAAGTCCTGCAAGCTGCATCTTTGGAGCGCTACTAAAGCGCCCCTTCCCATTGAAAACAATGGGGCAGCGCTCCAAACCCGCCTGCAAACCCTTTTTCAGCCGCTATCGGGGGTTAAAACTGCCCCGCTAGAGGCCGAATAGCGCCGCTAAAACTACGGTAAAGCAGCGCTAAATATAGCGCCGCTTTACCACCAGAGCCACTTTACCACCAGCGCCCGCAACGCTTCAGTGTGAAAGTAGCATAAGGGGAAGGATAGTGATGACATCATTGTCAAACTTGGCCAGTGGATTCCTAATGATGCTACAGCTTCTATATATGATGCGCGGCTCCTGCCAAACAAGGGGCTGAAGAGGCACAGTGCCTGAAAAGCCAAAATTTTGTTCAAACCTTGGCTCAGACCAATCCTAATATTTAGCAATATTTTATTAATAAAAGTGCAAGCAGAGTATCTGGAGTATCCATAAGAACAGCAAAAGTGCTAACAGTTTCAGTCGAAGCAAGTGGAATACTCTCTAAATCAACATTGACTATTTTTTTATCCTTATGCTGCTAGCATTAGTAAATGCATAGGAAAGTATAACACACACCCCAAGTTTAGGAGGGAATTTTAAGGAAAAAAACTTTTAGGGGGGAAGTTTAAGGAAAAAAAACTTACATTTAAATGCCCATCAATGCAGCCTTATCTGTCCATCTGCAGCCTTGTCAGTGTCATTGCAGCCTTTTCAGTGTCAGTGCAACCTTGCCCCAGTGTCCATTGCAGCCTTGTCAGTGCAGCTTTGCCCCAGTGCAGCCTTGTCAGTGCAGAATTGTCAGTGCAGCTTTGCCCCAGTGCAGCCTTGTCAGTGCAGCCTTGTCAGTGCAGATTTGCCCCAGTGCAGCCTTGCCCCAGTGGTCAGTGCAGCCTTGCCCCCAGTGTCCATTACATGCTTGGACAGATCGCCGCCGACATACACAAAGCGTGTAGTTTTAAATATGGCGCCGCGGAGTTCGGAGGGACTCGGCGGTGCTGAACGAGCGCCGCCGAGATCAGTGACTATGCGGAGCCGAGATACACATAGCCGAGTGTACTCGGCTCTTCTCGTTGCTGCTCACAGTCACGCCCAGTCAAGCCCAGTCATGCCCAGTCCCGCCCTATGATGGACATAACACAGGTCCAATGGCGGGACTGGGCGTGACTGTGAGCGGCGCCGAGAAGAGCCGAGAACACTCGACTATGTGTATTTCGGCTCCGCCCAGTCACTGTGATCTCGGCAGCGCTCGTTCAGCTCTGCCGAGCCCCTTGAACTCCGCGGCGCCATATTTAAAACTACACGCTATGTGAATGTTGGCGGCGATCGCTCCGATAGATCACAATTAGCGGGGATCGGCGTATAACACGCACCCACGATTTTCCCCTGATTTTAAGGGGAAAAAAGTGCGTGTTATACGCCGATAAATACGATATATTATATTTACTTGAGTTAACCTTTTTTTTAATTTCTTTAGTTACTTCCTGGTTTCCATGCCCAGGCAAATGATGTCATACATCCCAGGAGTCTTCAGTAGGGGAGGAGGGGCTAAGCACACCCTCTCCTGCTTGCATACCTAAGCTAAGGGCAGGTAGATTCCAGGAAGTAAATGCTACATGAATAATCTGCCCTTACTGAAGATGGCCACGGACAAAAATGCAAGGGGGGTGTTTTTCAAAGCTTTCTTTGCTTTCTTACCAAAATAAATCACGCAGACATGGTTGGATGGGTGAGTTTGTTTTGAAAGTTAAAAATTAATTAAATAGCATTTTTGGATTGTGGTTCTCAGATGAAGTGTGGTTCCACTTTAATCATAGCTAATGTGGTAAAAGACTCCACTCATTTTAAACACAACTGTGCACACAGAAAAACAGGATCTCAGCCACACCTATCCCAAACATGATTAGACATGCTTTGGACACTAAATTTGTATGAATAAAAATAAAACATACATATATTAAAAAAGGTACCTAAATGTATTATGAACATTACTCAAAGAGTACATGAATATATAAAAAGGATAGGAGTAGGAAAGAGAAGAAGAAAAAAGAAGAATAAAAAGGAAGGGGAGGAATCCAGGAAAGAAGAACCCAAAATATTGAAATATCAGATACTGTTATCATATCCTTGTGTGTGCACATAATTTGTATATATTCCTATCTATACATATCCATGTAATACAAGTATCATACAAACACATGATCAACAGTAGGGATGAGCCGAACACCCCCCAGGTTCGGTTCTCAGCGGAACATGCGAACTGGAAAAAATTTGTTCGAACACTGTTAAAGTCTATGGGACATGAATGTGAAAAATCAAAAGTGCTCATTTTAAAGGCTTACATGCAAGTTATTGCTATAAAAAGTGTTTGGGAACCCGGGTCCTGCCCCAGGAAAAATGTAACAATGCAAAAAAAAGTTTTAAAAATGGCCATTTTTTGGGAGCAGTGATTTTATTAATGCTTAGAGTGAAACAATAAAAATGAAATATTCCTTTAAATATCGTGCCGGGGGGGGGGGGGGCGGTCCTTAGTATGCCTGTAAAGTAGCGCATTTTTCCTGTGTTTAGAACAATACCACAGCAAAATGACATTTCTAAAGGAAAAAATTTCATTCAAAACTACTCGCGGCTGTATGGTATGGTTATTAAGGGGAACCCCGCACCCAAAATAAAAAAAAATTGCGTGGGGGGCCCCCAGGCACTATATATTCTGAACAGCAGTATACAGTGGGGATGGAAAGTATTCAGACCCCCTTAAATTTTTCACTCTTTGTTATCCGCTTCCCGACCGGCGCACGCCGATGTACGTCGGCAGAGCGGCACAGCTGGGCAAATGGGCGTACCTGTACGTCCATTTGAATTTCCCGCCGTGCCATTGCGTGCGCGCCACCAGCGGCGCGCGCGCACGCCGGCCGGGAGCTCCGTGAGTCGGGTCGATACCCGTGATCGCCTCACGGAGCAGATGAACGGGGAGATGCCGTTGTAAACAGCATCTCCCCGTTCTGCCTAGTGACAAGTGACACTCGATCTCTGCTCCCTGTCATCGGAGCAGAGATCAGTGACGTGACATCAGTGACAGAGATCAGCACTGATCGCTGTATAAATGACAATGGTCCCAAAAATGTGTCAAAAATGTCCGACATGTCCGCCATAACGTCGCAGTCACAATAAAAATCGCTGATCGCCGCCATTACTAGTAAAAAAAAAATTATTAATAAAAATGCCATAAAACTATCCCCTATTTAGTAAACACTATAACTAATTAACTAATTAATAAACGTTTATTGCAATTTTTTTTACCAAAAATATGTAGAAGAATACGATCGGCCTAAACGGAAGAAAGAAAATGTTTTTTTTTATATATTTTTGGAGGATATTTATTATAGCAAAATTTAGAAAATAATGCGTTTTTTTTAAAATTGTCGCTCTTATTTTGTTTATAGCGCAAAAAATCAAAATCGCAGAGGCGATCAAATACCACCAAAAGCTCTATTTGTGGGAAAAAAAGGACGTCAATTTTGTTTGGGAGCCACGTCGCACGACCGCGCAATTGTCAGTTAAAGCGACGCAGTGCCGAATCGCAAAAAACGCTCTGGTCAGGAAGGGGGTAAATCCTTCCGGGGCTGAAGTGGTTATATTGCAGCCGTCAGTTACAGACAGGAAGTAATCTGGAATAAAGACAAAACGTTCCATGTGGCAGGGAAGAGAAGACATTGCTGGAAGTAACAGCAGAGGAGATGTTCATGTCGGGGAGTGACTGGAGGTGATCTGGATACCAGGAAAGGAGAGTAGGACGGAGGACTGTCACCACAGACCACTGCTGCGGGATACGGTTTACAGGCTTGATACCCCTGCAGGGGTGAATTCTTCCGGTGAGTGAGGGCACAAGAGGGGGGTTCTTTGGAAGGCTGGGAGTACTTATCCCATGAAGAATATTACTATGTGATTGAAGAGACTCATTACTGCACTTTAAGAAGAATCTCCTATGGATTTTTTCTTTTGGGGACACTTGTTTTTATGGACATATTATTTAATTTGGGTTTAAACACTACTATATGCACATATGAATATATGCTTTTTATTAATATGTTTTAGCACCATTGATGTACACATTAGCACAGGATTTTACCACTAAGGATTTTTTCAAGTATTTTTGGTATTTTTATCACTGTTTTTCTTATATTCATTTATTCACCTTGTTTTGGGATGATTTATTCTGGATCACTCTAATTTTTGTATTTATGTGATAACACACATTGCACTTTATATATTGTGGGCATTTTTTTCACATACACTATTAATGTTTTTCCCACACGATTGAAATTTTACCATTCCTGTATAACAATTATTTTATTTTTTACACTCATATATGTTTTTGCACATCAGAGTGGACTTAGTAGAACAGCGCCAATCGCCCCATTTTTGTACTCTATATTGCAGCCATTTGCTAAAATCATTTAAGTTCATTTTTTTCCTCATTAATGTACACACAGCACCCCATATTGACAGAAAAACACAGAATTGTTGACATTTTTGCAGATTTATTAAAAAAGAAAAACTGAAATATCACATGGTCCTAAGTATTCAGACCCTTTGCTGTGACACTCATATATTTAACTCAGATGTTGTCCATTTCTTCTGATCATCCTTGAGATGGTTCTACACCTTCATTTGAGTCCAGCTGTGTTTGATTATACTGATTGGACTTGATTAGGAAAGCCACACATCTGTCTATATAAGACCTTACAGCTCACAGTGCATGTCAGAGCAAATGAGAATAATGAGGTCAAAGGAACTGCCTGAAGAGCTCAGAGACAGAATTGTGGCAAGGCACAGATCTGGCCAAGGTTACAAAAAATTTCTTCCGCACTTAGGGTTTCTAAGAGTACAGTGGCCTCCATAATCCTTAAATGGAAGATGTTTGAGACAACCAGAACCCTTCCTAGAGCTGGCCGTCCAGCCAAACTGAGCTATCAGGGGAGAAGAGCCTTGGTGAGAGGGGTAAAGAAGAACCCAAAGGTCACTGTGGCTGAGCTCCAGAGATGCAGTCGGGAGATGGGAGAAAGTTGTAGAAAGTCAACCATCACTGCAGCCCTCCACCAGTCAGGGCTTTATGGCAGAGTGGCCCGACGGAAGCCTCTCCTCAGTGCAAGACACATGAAAGACTGCATGGAGTTTGCTAAAAAACACCTGAAGGACTCCAAGATGGTGAGAAATAAGATTCTGAAGCATGGTGAAGCATGGTGGTGGCAGCATCATGCTGTGGGGGTGTTTTTCAGCTGCAGGGACAGGACGACAATTGAGGAAAAGATGAATGCGGCCAAGTACAGGGATATCCTGGACGAAAACCTTCTCCAGAGTGCTCAGGACCTCAGACTGGGCCAAAGGTTTACCTTCCAAAAAGACGATGACTCTAAGCACACAGCTAAAATAACGAAGGAGTGGCTTCACAACAACTCCGTGACTGTTCTTGAATGGCCCAGCCAGAGCCCTGACTTAAACCCAATTGAGCATCTCTGGAGAGACCTAAAAATGGGCCTTGGGTGGTGGTGCCACAACACTGTAAGCCCTCACAGATACTCTTGTTGGGCGCAGGAACGGGCCTTGCTGTGAAATATTAGATCAAAAATTGTAATTACATGCCCCTGTTAAACAGGGGCAGAAAAACTGGGCCTTGGGTGGTGGTGGTGGTGCCCTAAACCAAAAATATTGTTGGAAGCTAGCATCATCAAGATTGAGTAGGAATAGGATAGTCAGCATAGGCAGTCTTCAAGGGATCCCACATCCATAGCAAATTCAATCAGTTACATCAGCATCAGATGCTTGATAGCTGCTGATCCAAGACTGATTCATTTTTATGAATGTGAGCCTATCAACGGAGTCTGTGGACAGGCGCACTCTTTGATCCGTTACAAACCCTCCAGCAGCACTGTGCGTTCAGAAAGCACGCTGGATGCAGGACAGGCCAGTAGCTCGATTTCATATTGAGCTAGTTCTGGCCATTGGTCCATCCTCAAGACCCAGTAACCCAGTGGATGCTCTGTTGGAAAGGTCTCCAAGTCTGCTCTTGCCCCTAGATATTCCTGCACCATGTAATGCAGACGCTGGCGATGGCTGCTTGAACCGATCAGACCTTGATGCTCAGGACTGAAAACTTTCGATCAGCCGGCCACCTTTTCACATGGTCCTAAGTATTCAGACCCTTTGCTGTGACACTCATATATTTAACTCAGGTGCTGTCCATTTCTTCTGATCATCCTTGAGATGGTTCTAAACCTTCATTTGAGTCCAGCTGTGTTTGATTATACTGATTGGACTTGATTAGGAAAGCCACACACCTGTCTATATAAGACCTTACAGCTCACAGTGCATGTCAGAGCAAATGAGAATCATGAGGTCAAAGGAACTGCCTGAAGAGTTCAGAGACAGAATTGTGGCAAGGCACAGATCTGGCCAAGGTTACAAAAAAATTCTGCTGCACTTAAGGTTTCTAAGAGTACAGTGGCCTCCATAATCCTTAAATGGAAGACGTATGGGAAGACCAGAACCCTTCCTAGAGCTGGCCGTCCAGCCAAACTGAGCTATCGGGGGAGAAGAGCCTTGGTGAGAGAGATAAAGAAGAACCCAAAGATCACTGTGGCTGAGCTCCAGAGATGCAGTCAGGAGATGGGAGAAAGTTGTAGAAAGTCAACCATCTGGCATTGTATGACCGGCGGAAATGACCACAGACTTTTCTGGTCTGCCTCAGGAGATCCTGTAAGCCTGGGTACCTGCTCAAGAACTGCTGCACCACCAAATTCACGACGTGTGCCAAACATGGAACATGGGTCAAGTGTCCCTGTTGGAGGGCAGAGAGAAGGTTGGTGCCATTGTCGCATACAACCGTTCCTGGCTAAAGCTGGTGTGGCGTCAACCACCTCTGAGCCTGCCCCTGTAGAGCTGACAGAATCTCTGCCTCAGTGTGGCTCCTGTCCCCTAGGCAGACCAACTCAAGCACCGCATGGCATCTTTTAGCCTGACTGTTTGCGTAGCCCCTTGACCGCTTACGGAGCACCGCTGGTTCAGAGGGCAAATCTGCAGAAGAGGCCATAGAGGAAGAAGAAGAGGAGGAGATGGAGAAGAGAGCTGTGGCAGAATCACCACTAGCATTTGAGGCGTGGTGGTGGAACAAGCTCCAACAACACTGAACCCTGTCCTGCATCCTTCCCAGCTGCCAGCAGAGTTACCCAGTGCGCTGTGAAGGAACGGTAAAGAAAGGTAACATCCCTGCCCATGCCTGCTGGACCATGAGTCAGTGGTAATATGCACCTTACTGCTGACCACCCTGTCCAACGAGGCCAAAACATTGCCTTCCACATGCTGGTAGAGAGCCAGAATGGCCTTCTGTGAAAAGAAATGGCATTTTGGAACCTGCCACTGAAGTACAGCACATTCCACAAATTCATGAAAGGGGGCAGAGTCTACCAGCTGAAAAGGCATCAGTTGCAGTGCTAGCAGTTTGGCCAAGCTAGCACTTAGACGCTGAGCATGTGGATGGCTGGGACTGAATTTCTTTTTACAGTTCAGCTGGGGTATGGACATTTGCCCTACCCCAGCTGAACTGTAAAAAAAAATCAGATGGTGGTGTACTGCTAGCAGATTGGCTGCAAGTACTTGGGACACCTATTGCTATACCTTCATTCCTCTCAATGCAGGTTTTTGAGAGGACTGGAGGTAAAGTAGGGTAGGACATCCTAGATAAGGAGCAAGGAGAAGTCCGCCTTTTTCTTTGATGTGGGTCTTTCAAGTGCTTTTGCCAACGGACTGCATGGCAGGTTGTCATATGTCTGGTCAAGCATGTGGTGCACAAGCAGCTGCTGTTCTGGCCATGCTTGATCCGCTTCAGACATAGGTTGCAAACAGCAATGCTGCGATCTGCTGCACACATGCCGGAAAAGGCCCACACCAAGGAACTTTTAAAAGTCAGCGGGGAGTCAGCAGTGCCCTGCATCTGCAGAGCTCTGTGGTGTGATGCAATAGGGTGGCTGCCCTTAAGCTGCCCCCTAGAGGACATCCTGCCTTGTTGGAGTTGTGCCTCCTCCTCTCTTCTCTCAGGCACCCAAATACAGTCAGTGACCTCATCATCCCCTCCCTCCTTGTCACTGGAGCAAACTTGGCAGTATGCTGCAGCTGGAGGAACATGACTGCCAGTTTCTTGTCCTTCTTGGGCACCTCCTCTCTCTACGCTCACGTTACTCCCTTCCTCAACCTGGGAACCAACATTGGAGCCTTTAAGTCGCTGCGCATCCTCCAGCAGCAGGTACCCAACACTGTGGTCGAATAATTCTGGGGACTCCTCTGTGCATAAATATGGGGCTACAGAAGGAGTGACTGTGGACAAGGAGCCGGTCGAATAGGCTGCTTTGGCAGCTGCGTTGGAAGGCAAACTATTCTGAGCCTGGGTGACAGAGGATAAGGAGGATGAGGACGGCTTTGTTATCCACTCCACCAACTCTTCCGCATGTTCTGGCTCAATAACACAGCCAGCAGTAGAAAAAAAAACAAGCGTGCCCCACTGCCACCTGCAGAGGATGCACCATGTCCATGACCAGCACTGTTGACTGTAGACACAGAGGCTGCTTGCCCTCTTTTAGTGACCGTCTGCCTCTCCTTGGTGGCCTTCTGGACATGATGTATATTTTGTTTTGCAACACCACACTACACTGTATTAGATTCTGTGTACACAGCCTGCACTGTATTAGAAACTGTACAACGGATGTACTGTATTTTATACTGTGTACACCACCAGAAGTGTATTAGAAACTGTACACACTGTATTAGATACCGTGTACACTGCCTGCACTGTATTGTGTACTGTGTACGCCACCAGAAGTGTAGTAGAAAGTGTACACAATGTATTAGATACTGTGTACACTGCCTGCACTGTATTAGCAACTGTACTACAGCTGGACTGTAATGTGTACTCTGTACACCACCAGAAGTGTAGTAGAAACTGTACACACTGTATTAGATACTGTGTACACTGCCTGTACTGTATTAGCAACTGTACTATGGCTGCACTGTATTGTGTACCATGTACATCACCAGAAGTGTAGTAGAAACTGTACACACTGTATTAGATACTGTGTATACCGCCTGCACTGTTTTAGCAACTGTAATATGGCTGCACTGTATTGTGTACTGTGTACACCACCAGAAGTGTAGTAGAAACTGTACACACTGTATTAGATACTGTGTACACTGCGTGAAGTGTATTAGAAACAGTACACCACATAATGCACTGTAGATATAGGCTACACTGCATGCAGAGTATATATATATATATATATATATATATATATATATATATATATACACACTGCCTGCACTGAATGAATATAGAGTAAACACTAAATATATAGTCTATGCTTTATTTATATTTATTTATATATTTATATATGATTGATTGTATATACAGTATCTCACAAAAGTGAGTACACCCCTCACCGTTTTGTAAATATTTAACAATTTTTTTCATGTGACAACACTGAAGAAATTACACTTTGCTACAATGTAAAGTAGTGAGTGTACAGCTTGTATAACAGTGTAAATTTGCTGTCCCCTCAAAAAAGCTCAATACACAGCCATTAATGTCTAAACCGCTGGCAATAAAAGGGAGTACACCCCTAATTTCTTGCAACTCCTTCCCATAAGTACTGTAAGTTTTTTAAAATGATCCCCTAAGACTATAATAGCCAAATCATGGGGCATCAACGAGGACAGTGCTTTGACATCCCATGTGACTCACAATAAATTCTCTTTATAAGACAAACATTGGATGTGAAACATAACTGTCTTATCTTGTAGTATCCATAGTAAAGCTCAGGAGCCTATGCACCAATACTTTTACATGTGAATCAACCTATTCTCCTAATCACTCTAATAATGATCCAATATCGTAACTATTAGGTGCTCTTCTGGAAGGAAACCTGATTTGTGCACTTTTGGTAGGTGATGAAAGATAGGGGTGACTGGCAAACTCACTTTCAGGTACACTGCTTCCTTTTTGCTCAGTGCCCCAGACCTTCACCATATTGAAGTTCTTGTAAAGCTTTTTGCAAGGGTGCAGATGCCCCATATACTTTTGGGTAAAAAAAAGTTACCGAATGTGTACTCTAGGGAAGAACTTTGGGTTTGGGCCTAATGTGAAATTGACCTTAATCCACCCTGTGTACAGTTCAACCAACTGTAGAACAAACTGATCATATTTAACCAGTTTGCCCAACCATGAATGCCGGCTGCTGTTTATTTAAAAAAAAAAAAATGTGGAGGATCCTGGGTGATGTCATTGATCAAATAATATATATTTATAAAATAAAGCCGGCCATAGATGTGACATTTTTTCGAGCAGTAGTTCAAGCAGAGTGGCATTGTCAAGTGACAGGTCCTGGTGGTGACGGGGCAACATTGTGGCTTCCAGGGCCCCATATGTTTCCCCATAAACCCCCTCATTCTCTTGTGGACCAGATGTTGGGATGAAACTCTTGTTTCTCAACATGGGGATCAAGGTACCTTGCAAGCGGGGGGAGGCTTTGCTGCATCTGGTCCAGAAGAGATTGTGGAAGCTCCCTTTATAATTAAGGGATACCTGATCTAGGCAAATGAATACAGGTTACGTTAGTAACCCTTATTACTCACTCCCATAAACCAAGAGCTGGCCAAGATTTGAACCGTGTATGGCAGGCCTTAAAAGTAAATGAACACAACATCTTAGACCAGCCTTTCTTAACCTCTTTAAAGTAAGGGAAGCCTTGAAATAACTTTCCTGGCTCAGGGAACCCCTACTAATAATTACTATATCTATAGCTCACGGTACTTTAGCGTGATGGTCACTGGGAGGATGCTCCTTACATTTGTGGTCATCAGGAATAATTCCCCCTTACATATGACTAAAAAGATCATTGGTGTCAATGATTACTTATCTGAGAGGCAGAAATTGTCAACTGCTCAAGAAACCCCTGATAACTTCTGGAGGTACACTTTGGTTCCATGGAAACCTCGTTGAGAAAAGCTGCCATACACAAATTCCCTCAATTACTGTACATTACAAAAAAAAAAATGTAAATAGTGTCTCCCCATGTAAATCCAACATCAATCATGTTGTCTAGTAATGTATATTCAACTGCAATCACGAAGACCCACTGCTGCAATGACCTGTAGCCCAACGATGTTGCTCTGCCGCCATCATGACCTGCTTCCCAACATCGCTGCCATGCTGCACTACCGCCACAAAATGACAGATACCCAACTGGCTGCATGCTCGCTGTCATGTCCTTCCTGGCCATCCCTGCATGCCTGCATAAGAGTCTAGAACACATTTTAAGGGAAACACCATGGCAAATTAAGCTAGGCTTGAAAAGGGCCAGAAAAATAACAAGATTCAGGGTTCATGGACTTCTTGCTGGGTTCTCCAAACCTCCTCTAAAATGGGCCCAGTTCACCTACTTCCAATGTACCCCTTGTGATGTGCGTTTTTTAGAACTTGTGGATGGGAAGACTGGTATGTTATACAACATTGTTTAGGATTAAATTGTAACTAAAGCTTTTTTTCTTTAGTTCGGTGAGGGGGTCGAACCTCTATCGGCTTTTTATTGATGTCAGTGTCCCACTGGGGTGTTTTCTCTAATAAAATTTTACAACTAAAATTTAGAGTTGTCACCCAACCGGAATAGAGGGTAAATCTTCCAGTGGGAACAAAAAATACAAATAAAAATACTTACTTTACCCCAGCTTCTGCCTGTGACACCCAGGGGAAAGTAACATTATCTTCCTTCCAGCTAGAACTGAGTACCTGAAATCTTGCAAAATAATGCTCCCTGGACTGTGCTGGAGAATCATCTCAGCAAATTTCTTTCACTTAGTATTTTCCTGAATCTTGTAGGAAAGACAGTGGGATCATCCACTGCAATACATGAATCCAGGGTAAGGTAAGAATTTCTCAACCATTTTCCCCCACAGATTTGTTTTAAATTTTTATGTTGCTATTTAGGAGAGGGTGTCCTGATATATTAGGTGGACCTTGCTTTTTACTGAGAGGTCCACTTTAACAAATTACTAATAACTAATAAACTAATGTGTCAAAGCAACTTCACAAATGCTGTAAGGCTGAAGAACCACTAAGTAGCTGACAGAAGCATAACTGTTTGTATACTGAAAGATTCAGATAGTGAGATATCTCTCACCTCTTAACCAGCAGGAAATGGAAAGGTGTTTTGACAATTATTATTTCATACTTTTGCTGTAAACAACACTTAAAGTAAATGTGTGGTTTGCCAAAATTAAAGAAAGCATGTGCCAAGACCAATCCATGATTACAACACTCTTTGCCACCCCTCCATGATTGTCAATAAGGCACTATATTGGGATTATATAATTTTTCCTTCTGGCAGTTCTCCTGCTTTCTTGACTTTGGTTTCTCTTAGTGTGCTTTCTGGCTCTCTCCTTGGGCTTTCCATGTTCTTTTGCTCCCAGTGACTGGGCATTCTACCTTATAAATTACTCTTAAGAGCATCCTATGAGTGCATCCGTGCTCCCTTTATGCCTTTGGGTGTGCTGCCCACCTAAAAGAGTAAGGGCAAGCATCCCCGCCTATCAGTGGGAATTAATGTGTGCCCTGATTGATCGTTGTCAACTTTTTCCACCCTCAAATTGTCCACCATGGAATTTATTTTCCTAACCTATTCTGCCCCGAACATGCCTAAACTCCACTTTCCATAATTTTGTGTTGTTTTCTGACTCTAGCTCTGATGCTTTGTTCTAGGTTAATTCTGACAATGCTCCCAACTACACTTCTCTCTCATTTTGCTCCATCTACTCATGTCTGATTTGACCACTTCTAGTTTGCTGAGTACTCACTAAGTACTCTCTGACAACTCTTAGGCCCCTATTACACATGCAGAGTGTTTGTTCGTTTTTCATCCATCCGCCAACGAATAGAAGACGGACATAAATGCATCGATATGGAAAAACAGATGTAAGCGGATGATCCTCCATTTACGTCCTTTTACTTCCGCTTCCGTCAACATTTGTTTTTTGGAATAGATCAAAGCCCTTTTTTCTGACGTTAAAAAAAAAAAATGGATTGGATAAAAAACGGATGTACATGGACAAACGGTCCATTTTCGCATGAAAACATTGCTCTGGGTGGTTAAGGACTCTAGCTGGAGGATGAAAAAAACTGATGAAAATGGATGACAAACTAATGAAAAACTGATCTAAACTTCATCCGTTTTTTTCTTTGAAAAAACTTGACTGAACTGATGAAACCAAGGGTCCGCATGTGTGAAAGGGGCCCCATTCTCTTGGTGGATAGTTTACCTGCTAGCCTGTCCTTCTGATCCTGCTGATATGGCAACCCCAATGAGACTCTCTTATGCAATGAATAAGTTCCTGAGAGACTGACATATTCCCACAAGTTGGCTATAAAAGGTGAGTAAGTGCTGTGTCTGTGGTTATGGAGCCTTGGCTAGTGGCTGTACCTTCCTAATGTCTACACCCTAGAACTGTTTTATTTATGACAAATAATATCTGGAACCTCTTTACTAAAAGAACAAACTATGGTGGACTTGTTGTGGTGGCTTTATTGTGCAAACTGTAATGCAATGAGATTAATATGTATTTACTGCCAAACATTTTACAGACAATTTCCAATTAAAGTGTGTAATAGTACAAAAGTTCTGTGCTACCACTTGTGCTCTAATTTAAAATATATATACATTGATGTGACATTAATGATGGGTTGCAGCTTGCATCAAATAGTGTTCAACCAATCACTAAACAATACAAAAATATGGGATAAAGATGACACGCTACCTCTTAAAGTGATTACATGAATATAATTACTTTGAACAGTGTATCACCATCAGTGTATGCTGTACATGTAATAAATAGTGGATAATAATAGTCCAAAAATGAAAACAATGGTATTGCAGTTCATAAAATGTTATATAAACGTGACTTCCTCTTTACAAAAATCTTCAAGCCTCAATCACCTCAGTGCTGTCAGTGCCCTCACCTCAATAATGTAGTATACACACATGTGCAGTAATATCCATCTCACTTCTCTTTGGTCGGATTTATATTCCAAGATCCCAAGCTACTCTGTAGTAAGGTCTCCCACTCACCAGAGTACTCTTATTCACCTAGATCTTCCTCCTCAGTAATAGGATTGTGGTCCCCACGTTAGGTCCATGTACTGGGTGCACTCATATACCATGTGGGGACAGAGAGGATAGCCCAATAGTGTAATATGCTAAAAAAAAAAGCTTTATTTATGCTTAAAATGCTGCCTACATCAATAAAAGTTACATAGGCATTTCAGGGATACTGTTCTTCCTGGTATATCACTTCTGGTCCTCGTTCCTACTGTCTGCGCCCTATGCGTTACGTCACACGTGACTTCATCAGGGGAAAGAGTCTGTAGGTATGGTCTGTCTTTATACAGGCTTATTAAAAGTAAATGTACAGCAGCCATTTTTTTGGAGCCTGGTATATACCAAGCTTCAGCGGTCATATTGCCTTAGGCTACCCAATAGAAACCTATAGGGCAGCCATTTTCTAGAAGTTCAATAATGAACTGAATGAGTAATAAATTGTTAGAAGTCAATACCATTGTTTCCATTTTTGGATTATTATTATTCATTATTTAGTTAATGTATACACTGATGGTGATACACTGTCTAAGTTCCAATTAAAGCCTGTGTTGTGGGTAGGGCCATCATAATGCAGGGGGAACTCATGGGCATTGCCCAGGGGCCCCAGGTGCACAGGTGTGCCATGATAATCTTGCATTGGGCACTATAGGCTGATGGTGAGGTGACAACAACAGCACTCACTACTCCTGTCAGCCGGGAGGAGGAGAAGAACAGCAGGTCCGCCTGATCTTGAAAAATGCTGCCAGGCAGGGAAAGGCAGCCGCTATTTTTTTGTAGTATTCTAGTACAGCCTTGACAGCTAACTGTCTTTAAACACTGAACTGCACAGCTGGAGCGGGCAGTAATGGGCAGAGCTATGCACAGGAAAAGCTGCCTCCTGATTCCCGACCTGCCCCGCCTCCGTTCCATGTAGTACTGTGTACACAGGCATCTTACTCAGTGGTGCAGGTGCCAAATGCTGGTCAGCCAGGTACAGTAAGCTGTGGTTTTTCAAAAGGTTATGTATGTGAGTGTGTAAGTATGTGTATGAGTTTATGTATGAGTGTACGTGTGTGTGTGTCTGTATGTATGTATGTACATTATATAACCAAAAGTATTGGGATGGCTGCCTTTACACGAACATGAACTTTAATGGCATCCCAGTCTTAATGCGTAGGGTTCAATATTGAGTTGGCCCACCTTTTGCAGCTACAGTATAACACTTGAACTCTTCTGGGAAGGCTGTCCACAAGGTTTAGGAGTGTGTCTATGGGAATGTTTGACAATTCTTTCAGAAGCGCATTTGTGAGGTCAGGCACTGATGTGGATGAGAAGGCCTGGCTCGCAGTCTCCGCTCTAATTTATCCCAAAGGTGTTCTGTTGGGTTGAGGTTAGGACTCTGTGCAGGCCAGTTGTGTTCCTTCACCCAAAACTCGCTCATCCATGCCTGTATGGACCAAAATGAGAGGGGATCCCACCCGCCGCCATTTTCCCTATACGGCAGGCGGGAGGTGTTTAAATAAAAAACATCTCTATACTTGCCAGCTCTGTGCAATGGAATTGCACAGAGCGGCCCCAAACCGCCTCTTCTCGGGTCCCCCCGCCATCGCTTCTGGCTCCTCCTCTCTGTCTAGTGCCCCCATGGGAAGCCACTTCCCATGGGGGCACTTGTGTGTGCTCACTCACAAGCCCCACTGCTGCATCCATTGACACAGATAGCAGGACTCGGTCCCACCCCCCACTCCCTTGTCACTGGCATTGATTGACAGCACTGGAAGCCAATGGCTCCTGGTGCCCCATTAAAGCCAATGAGACAAGGCAGTGAGGGGAGAGAAGAGTTGCTGGATCGAATAAGGGCTCGGGTAAGTATAAAGGGGGGGATGAGCGGCCAAGAAATCGATGCCTGAACATTTTTTACCTGAATGCAAGGAATGCATTAGGGTGAAAAATGTTTAGGCTTTAGGACCACTTTAAGATAGCCCTGGTTAAAGGGATTGTAGAAGTTTTGTTTGCATCTACAGTATATTGGTAAGAGAGAGAGGGGGTGAGATATAGCTTTTCCTCATAAAATCCATAATTTTGGGTTGTCAAAGGGACAGGAATAGAGGTATGTCTTACAATAAGGAATCCCCTCTCAGACAACTGTCAAAGAGGGATCTACCCTCACTTTAGGAAGACCTCTTCTTTTCTTCCTGAACTCTGGTCAGCTATAATAAATGTGATTAGGGATGCTCCCCTACCCCTATATATTCATGTCATACCGCTCATTTAGTCTATGGAGGTATAACGCAGAGGAAAACCTCCCTGTAATGTTATGGGGCCCCCAACATCATGATGTACAGTGCAGGACCAGCGGTGGCATATAATGTCATTGTGATTACTGCTATCAACAGCTCTTTGTTTTGGAACTAGACTCTCTCTTTCCATTAGGCCTGAGTTCTTCTTTTAAATCAATGTTTGTAGCTGCAGTTTTTATAATGAGAGGCACCTGGCAGAATTTGTAGGTCAAGTGTCTTATATGCCGTGGACTACTAATCGAGCACTTAAACAAATTACTTTATGTAATCTTTGATGTCATCTGAAGCTCCAGACGTCTGAGCGCAGTACCTGCCTTGATAAAAGGCAAATTGATTAACACCTAAACTGTATTATGTTTACTGAAAACAGAAACACGATATTGAATAGTCATCAGCTTCTTAAAGCGGAGTTCCACCCAAAAATGGAACTTCTGCGTTAAGGGAAGGTGACCCCCTGACATGCCACATTTGGCATGTAATTTTTTTTTGGGGGGGGGGGAGCAGGAACCCTCTTTTTAGAGGGTTCCAGCTCCCACTTCCTCTCAGGGCAACGTGGCGCCGAAAGTAAGTTCACCTCTCCCCCCTCCCTCTCGGCAATCATCTGGGACACGTCACAGGTCCCAGATGTCATGGCTGTCACATGATCAGAAAGGAAGTAGCAATCGGGAGCTTTCCGTCAGCTGCAAGTAACTGTGCCGAGAGCGTGCAGGATGCGTGCTCTTGGCACAGCTGTATTTACACTAATTCACACAAATATGCGGCCGCTCTGCGCCAAAGCCCACCAGCCGAGAGGCCGCACGCAATATGTGGTTAAATCTTAAGTATATGTTTTATTTTATATATTATCTTATTTAGATTGACACTAACATCACGTATGAAGCATTGCAAAGTTATTTACAAAAATAAAGGCTTTTTTGCCCTTTTTTTTTTATACACAATAAAAAAAAAAATTAACAAGCGATCACTAAAAAAAAATCATGTCAAGGTATGTTTAATAAAAAACCATTGCATTGGTATTGTGTATTTTCTTTGAATTCTGTAATAGGGGTCATGGGTACTCTCCTTGGGGTATGTAGTGCCACCCCTGTAAGGGCCCCTGGAAGATGACTGTCTCCCCACATGAGGTCCCTGCTCTCAGCTGAAGGCCGTGGTTCCAAGAGGAAGAACTCCTCCCCAGACTAGGCTATTTATGTCCTCACCCAGTATCCCTCTCTTGTATTCTGCAGCAACACTGGCTCCCATGCAAATCCTGGATCTCTGGACCACATATGCCACGATCCCCTGCTTCCAGTTGTGGTCTCTCTCTATCTCGCTCTGCATTCAGGAAATGATGACACAATGTCCAGGCTGAACACTAGAGGGAAACAAGCTCACTGCAGCCGTTGTTACAAAATGTCCCACGATGACACAGGCAAGTTAGCCAGCACCTGGCTACAGGTATATAAAATATTCAAATGCTGTATATCAACAAACTAGTGCTACCATCACGAAAATGACACACTTCTGGTTGACTTTTTTACAAGTCTCAGCCAGTGGTTAGTACAGGCGAGCTGGCCAAATATGGCCAGTTTGTTTGCCCATTCGCCAAACTGCAAACAGGCTGGGCTTCGGGTTGAGGTAATGTTTAACCTGAACCCAAAGCTCATACCTACTAACAATGAAAGCAATAAAAAGCCAGCAAGTAACCCAACCCATGAGTATTCACTTAAAAAGAGAAATGCCTAGTACACACGATCAGAAAATCAGATGACAAAAATCGCTTATTGAGGGGTCGTAAGATAATCTGATCTTTAGTACACAACTTTCGAGAGCCGATCACGACAGTTAATCCAACAATATCCAAAGGAACAAACACGAAAATATTTCTCGTACGATACCAGATTGTACGATTTTCGTTTAATCAGTACAGTGTTCATCCAAAAAAAAATAAATCGGAAGATCACGTATGCTCGGAAACTAAAGGATACATTAAAATACCATGCAATACATTACATTATTATTATTATTATTATTATTATACAGGATTGAAAAACTCAAAAAATTGGTGGACTTTGTGGGCACATGAGAGGAAAAATCATTAAAAAAGTTTAAATTTTATTACAGCATGATTAAAAAACATATAAACAACATACAAACTACACCCTGTATGGACACCAGTTACCAGTTATCCAATAGTGCAGTTACAGAGGGGTGGATCAAGAGTACAGGGATTGATTTGGTAACATATCAAAGTGAAAAGATATTGCAACATAAATGTTGCAATAACCACTGTTAAACTTATATAGATATATACTATATGAAATACTTATACATATATTTTCTTGTTTTTCTTTTAAATATACCAGCACCTACCCAGTATCTGTCCTGAGGAAGCTAATAATTTCGTGAAATGGGTCGACGAGCAAGTTCTTGGAGGCGTTACTGGATCAATTCTTTTCAATTTGATATATTACCAAGTCAATCCCTGTACTCTTGATCCAGCCCTCTGTAACTGCACTATTGGGTAACTGGTAACTGTGTCCATACAGGGTGTAGTTTGTATGTTGTTTATATGCTTTTTAATCATGCTGTAATAAAATGTATACTTTTTTAATGATTTTTCCTCTCATTATGTGCCCACAAAGTCCACCAATTTTTTGAGTTTCTCAATCCTTATATATATATATATATATATATATATATATATATATATATATATATATATATATATATATATATATTTTGGATGTTGGCATGGTGAGGCTCTTCTCTTCCTAATATTATACAGGATGTATATAGTGCCAACAGTTTACGTATCGCTTTACAATATCAAAAGGAGACAATACAGTTACAATACAATAAAATACAAGAGGGTTAAAAGGGCCCAGCTAATAGGAGCTCACAATCTAATAGGGTGGGGCAAGTAATCCAAAAGGTGGTAATTGTGGAGGATGATGGAAGTAATAAAACTTTAGTTGGAGGCGTGATAGGGTTCCCTGAACAGATGAGTTTTCAGGGATCCCCTAAAGGCTAGCCAGAGTAGGAGATAGATAGATTGAGGTAGAGAGTTCCAGAGGATGGGAGAGGCTCTGGAAAAGTCCTGGACATGAGCATGGGGGGAGGAGACAAGGGAGCTTGAGAGCAGGAGGTCTTGAGAGGAGCGGAGAGAATGGTTTGGGTGTTATTTGGAGACAAGATTAGTGATGTAGCAATATACAAAGCGGAGAATGTCAATGGCTTTGTATATTGTTGTTAGTATTTTGAATATAATTTGCTGGGCAATCGGAAGCCAGTTTAGGGATTGGCATAAAGGAGTGTCAGACACTGAGTGGTTGGTAAGGTAGATGAGTCTGGCAGCAGCTTTCATGATAGACTGAAGAGGGGATAGCCTATGGAGAGGTAGGCCAATGAGAAGGGAGTTGCAATAGTCAAGGCGAGAGATAACAAGGGAGTGAATGAGTAGCTTGGTGGTTTCATTAGTTAAAAAGGGGTGAATTTTAGAGATGTTACAGAGGTGAAGTCTACAAGCTTTTGACAACTATTGGATTTGGGGCTGAATGGAAAGGTAAGAGTCTAGGATTGATGGTTGCATTATTGATCTTGATGGAAAAGTCATGGAGAGGGGCACGGGCGGAGGGAAATAGTATCAGCTCGGTACATTACTTCCCAAGTTGTACTCTGTTGTACGAGAATTTTCATAAGTTTGGTAACCTCTTCATCATCGATATGAGACTAGGATGCAACAAAAAACAGACGATCATTCATCCGATAATCTCATTGTGTGTGGGAGGCATTAGACCAAGCCTTTGAAAAGCACAATGTTTTTATTAATTGGCCTGCACCTGCAGGTATTTGCTTGTTAAAGTGACCCAATCCTTACCAGGTCTTCAACAAATTAATTTAAGTCCGTTACCATATGGGTTTTTACAAGGTCATCCAGAACAAAAAAAAAAGAAGACCTTTATCTCCTAGATCACACGTTATGTGCCTTTTAAAACCTCATTCTTTGCATTACATATCATCAAGGTAACTAACATTTTGAAGTAAAAGGCACGTGGGTAATAATGAAGCATCAATCATCCCTAGCCCGGTCTCATTTACTGTACACGTGCACCACCTATGAGTGTAGGTTCTGTAGTGTGGAGAGGTGATAAACTTCCATATGTTAAAAATAGCAGTGACTCAGACTTTATGTGGAAACAGGGGAAGAAATAGACAATGCTACCAGGATAGGAAGAGAAACTGAATTATCTCCTAAAGTTAAAATTTTGAAACTATTCGCTATAAGTGAGTGCTTTTTTCACTGTAGTCTGTGACTAATCAGGTTCACTAAGTCTAAAAAAAAAGAACTACATCACATCTGTTGCTGTAAGCTTAATGTCAAAGAAGTGGAGTCATGAATAATATACATATTTTAAAAGAAAAGAGAATAAATTCTGTATTTCATAAAGTCCCAAAATCAGCCCCAATATTATGCTGTGGCATGATTTGAAGCAGGCTAATCAAGAAAGAGATTACAAAAATAGACATAAACAAATTCTTTTTTGTGTTCAGAAATGGAACAAAATACTTAAAAATTGTGAAGGCTTACCCTACAGAAAAGATCCCTTAAAGTGGTTGTAACTCTGAAAAAAAATGACCCTGATCCTTTAAAGCATGATACACAGCATAGTGCTTGTGCTGTGTCATTTGACCCTCTCTATGTTCAAAAAAAAAAATGGTTGATCCTGCCTGTTCCTGTGTCCTCCTTAGTGTGCTGACCATGGTAATCATGGCTGCTGATCCCTGATTACCATGATCAGGTTACGTGCCTCCGTCATCCTGCTGCTCTGCTCTCTCCCCCTCCCTCCCTGCCTGTCAACTCGGGAGACTGTGTGTGATCCATCTCCTCCCTGCACCTCCTGCCGCTATAGCTGTAAAATTACTACTGAGAAATCCTGTAATCCTGTCTCATACAGGAAGATATAATGTGCAGTATCTGTGTTTTTTTTTACAAATTATCCCAAAAAATACCTTATTTACAGTGCCGCTGGGCGCTCAAGTGACATCCCGCGGCTCTCCTCCTCTCCTCCCGGTTGATGTCAGCGGGGAATCTCAGCCCCTCCCACTGTAGTGCTCAGATCAGGGAAGGAGAGCGCCGGCAGGTCACGTGAGCGCCCAGTGGGGCTGTAAAATAAGGTATTTTGTATAATTTTTAAAAAACACTGATACTGCGCATTATATTTTCCTGTAAGAGAGGGCATTACAGGATTTAAATATAGCCACTTCCCGCCCACCGTCATATGACGTCCTGGGCTTTGGGCGGGTATATCTGAATGATGCCTGTAGTTACAGACATCATTCAGATATTGCCGGTTTCAGCCGGTGAATCTCTACACCATAGGAACTATCATAGCAGCCGTTGCGCCGCTTGATCGTTCCTATGGGAGGCGAGAGGGGCTGTCCCTCCCC
The DNA here is from genome assembly GCA_037952835.1 of Lithobates septentrionalis. Classification (NCBI taxonomy): domain Eukaryota; kingdom Metazoa; phylum Chordata; class Amphibia; order Anura; family Ranidae; genus Lithobates; species Lithobates septentrionalis. The sequence goes on along the minus strand of JBBDGP010000237.1, from coordinate 1,034,171 downwards.
TCCCGCCGCCCTCCGGTGCTTGCTCCGACTCACCGTTACGGTCGGTGAGGCGGAGATTGGATCCACCGTCGCCGGATGTAGATGGTTGCCGGAGTCTCTATGATCGTCGGAGGCCGGGCGCGATGTTATGACGTCATGCCCAGCCTCTCCATTCAAAAAAACTGTGCCGCTTCGGCTGGGAAGATATGGGGTCTTATTGACCCCATATCTCACTATTAAGAGCACCTGACATGTCATATTGCTATTACAAGGGATGTTTACATTCCTTGTAATAGGAATAAAAGTGATCACATTTTTTTTTTTCAAAAAAGTGTCAAAAAATAAATAAATAAATATATAATTAACAATTAAAAAAAAAAATAATTTAAAGCTCCGCTGTCCCCGTGTGCTTGCACGCAGAAGCGAACGCATACGTAAGTCCCACCCACATATGAAAACAGTGTTCAAACCATACATGTGAGGTATCGCCGCGAACGTTGGAGCGAGAGCAATAATTTTGGCCCTAGACCTCCTCTGTAACTCAAAACATGTAACCAGTAAAAAAATTTCAAGCGTTGCCTATGGGGGTTTTTAAGTACCGAACATTGGCGCCATTCCACGAGCGTGTGCAATCTTGAAGCGTGACATTTTAGGTATCTATTTACTCGGCGTAACTTCATCTTTCACAAAATGCAAAAACATTGGGCTAACTTTACTGTTTTTGTTTTTTTTTAAACACAAAACTGTTTTTTCCCCCAAAAAAACGCGTTCGAAAAATTCCTGCGCAAATACTGTGTGAGATAAAAAGTTGCAACAACCGCCATTGTATTCTCTAGGGTCTTTGCTAAAAAAACATATATAATGTTTGGGGGTTCTATGTAATTTTCTAGCAAAAAAATGATGATATTTACATGTAGGAGAGAAATGTCAGAATTGGCCCGGTAGGGAAGTGGATAGTAAAATATGAAATAAGTACTGCTTTTCTATATTATTATGACCTATGAGACTATTTATAAAGAGTCAAATGTAGTAGATTAACTTTTTATAGATGTTATATAAATTATCCTGTCTAACATGAGCGTTTTATAGAGCAGGCACCACAAAGTACCTACATGTACCTTTAATTGTGTTCCTCTCCTCCCCTCTTCTCTCCTTATTTTGGCTGCACTCAGCAAGCAGGCCCTAGGTTCTTTATGATTTATTAGCTTTACTGTTACATTGCCCAAAAGGACAACTGTCACAATCAGGGGTCAGGCTTGAAGATCAGTTGCTATAGCAGTAGTGGGACTACCACCGAAGAGCAGGATAAGTACACAGGCAGTCACCCTGGCAGACAATGCAGGCTCACCTGAGGTGCGGAGTGTAAGTACTAAACAGTGTTCACCAGAGCTCCTGATGGCGGGGATGGATTTTGCTGCGTGTTAGTACCAGGTCGCAGTCCTTAGTATTGCCCCACCAGGAGGTGAGCAAGCCAGGGTCCAGTAGCGGATAATCAGGTAGGGATTAAACAGAAGCATACTCAGTAAACAAGCCAAAGGTCAGTAACAAGTAGTTGCAGGTTGGGATCAGGCAGAAGTGTAGTCAAGGAACAAGCCAAGGGTTGATAACGAGTGGTAGCAAAATACGGACGACAGTAGGGAAGACAGGAGCGAGATACTGGCTGAAGAGAGCACGATAATCTGGCAAACAGGAAGTGCAGAGACATGGCTTAATTTAGGAGGTTCATAGGAGGAGGAAAAAGTTCAAGGTTCAAGACAACAAGGTTCAAGACAGGGCCATTCAAGGAATTGTTCAGGAACCTGTCCAGCATTCCAACAAGAAGAGACATTGCCTGACAAAACAGAGGTTCTGGGTTCAAATCCAGTACCTGACAGCACCTCAGATTCAGTAAAACTTCTTGCCATTGGAAATTGGGATTTTAGGGTTTTGTCTTACCCCGGACATTAAGTCACGGTTTTCTTGCTGAGAGTGGCCAAGTTAGGGTAAATACTGACACCATGGTATCTTATGGTTCTGTATTAGAAAATGTGACTTCTATAAAATTGACAGAAAAAAGGCCCAGTGCTTTTAAATATTGTACCCAAAACCACCTACTGAGTTTTTCTACTGCCCCATCTAGATATATTTTTCAACAATTTACAATCAAATTGCATAAATTCTGCCAGATGAATCCAGTATTTTTCTTGGGTACCCTTGTTCACCCAAGCTCATACCCACATTTGGGTACACAAAATCCAAAAACTGCTCCTCCAAAGCAGACATTTTTTGAAGGCTTCTCTGAAGCTTCCTTGTAGCTATAACAATGGCCGCTCATCTACTGGACTGGCACAAGTGTCTGTAATGCCGCGTACACACGAGCGGACTTTACGGCGGACTTTGCCCGGCGGACTGGATTTCGTCGGACAATTCGATGTGTGTGGGCTCCAGCGGACTTTGTTTTCTCAAAAGTTGGACGGAAAAGTCCGCCGTCTGTATGCTAGTTCGACGGACTAAAAAGCCACGCTAGGGCAGCTATTGGCTACTGGCTATGAACTTCCTTGTTTTAGTCCGGTCGTACGTCATCACGTACGAATTCGACGGACTTTGGTGGATTGTGTGTAGGCAAGTCCGTTCATTCAGAAAGTCCATCGTAAAGTACGTCGAAAAATCCGCCGGGCAAAGTCCGTCGTAAAGTCCGCTCGTGTGTACGCGGCATTATGATCACAGAAACAGTCATAACTTCATAGCAGTTTGTAGTGAATAATACTTTTCTAGCACTGTATGTAAATATCAATTTTGAAGGTGTATTTACAAGGGAGAGTCACTTTGTCCTGTATAACCTTGCCCCAATAAGCTCTTGTGTAATTAATACTTACATATGAATATTTTTTATCATTATTGCGAAATATAACTAATTAAACAGTATCTAAAGCCAAACTTTTTTTTTAATTTTGGATTTTGTGGTGAAGGATTAGAACTGGTTTTATATGCTGTCTCTGTCCCAAAAAGGTTTAGTCCCTCTGTTTGTCCTGGTTACTAAACACTGTCACCGGGACTGAAAGTAAGGGTAATTTCAAAATTTGGAGTTGTTATCAACTTGAGGCTTTAACCCTTCCATTCCCTATTAAAAATGAGACATGTACAGTAAAATTCCTATCTGTGCTTGTCATATACACTCCCGGGCCACTTTATTAGGTACACCTTGCTAGTACCGGGTTGGACCCCCTTTTGCCTTCAGAACCGCTTAATTCTTTGTGGCATAAATTCAACAAGGTGTTGGAAACATTCCTCTGAGATTTTGGTCCATACTGACATGATAGCATCACAGAGTTGCTGCAGATTTGTCGGCTGCACATCCATGATGTTAATCTACCGTTCCACCACATCCCAAAGGTGCTCTATTGGATTGAGATCTGGTGATTGTGGAGGCCATTGGAGTACAGTGACCTCATTGTCACGTTTAACGTCACTTAAACCTCCTTTTTTCCCCATTCTGATTCTCAGATTGAACCTCAGCAAGTCATTCTCACCACACCTAGATGCCTAAATACAAATCTGATTGGCTGATTAACAATTTGTGTTACCAAGCAATTGAACAGGTGTACCTAAAAAAGTGTCCGGTGTGTGCAAATATTCCATAGAAACGTTTCATAAGTAGGTCTGCATAGTTGTAATGATTTAAGATGGAATGTTTAAATTGTTGCACAAGCCCAGTCATAACTGGTTATCTTTAGTATTCTATCATTCTGACATGTTCGGCTTTCATATTTTCCACTCAACTAGTTTACATGGACAAAACACATTCCCTTCTTGGAAGAGTTTGTTCTATGCAGCATGTTTACGAAAAATCTATAAAAATAAACCAGTGAAGAGTATAGTTCATTTCTGACCATGTAACAGAAGGGTTTTATTATTTTATTAAAATCTTCTATTATGACCTATTTAATCTGTGTTGCATAAATCAGGTAATGAGACAGTGATTTTACAGGTGGTTCTTTTTTTCTGTCTGTACCATTCTCTAAATAGAATGTGATTTCACCAAATAAATACAGGAAAGAGTTTGTCCGTTGGGCAAATGTGCAGCGCTCAAGCAAACCTGTCTGTATCTCTTATTATCTCTATACTTGCTCAAGTGAAGACTTTAATATAAGCATATTTCAAGACAATGTCCGCTAAGCCCTATGTATGTCGAAATGAGCCACATTAAACCAATTTTTCAGATTAATAATCCTTTGTGTATTGGAATTTAAAAAAACACGTAGAGAACTATTTATGAAAGCGGAATGAATAAGTGAACCTTGGTCTTAGAGGATTAATTAGGAACACAACATTTGTTTTTAAAACCTATGACTGCATGAGACAGCTTATGGCACAGAATGTGCAGCTAGCACTCCAATGTGTCTGTAGCAAATGCGCACATAAAAATAGTATAAATTCCGTTGACCTTGGGAAACGTCTTTATCTCCTGTGGATAGATGCCTATTAGAAACAGATTAGAGTCGGGGCCGTCTTTAAGGCAGGGCAAAAGGGGCAGCTGCCCTGGGCCCTGTCATTGTTGGGGGGCCCAAAGCAGCTGCCTCATGCTTGCCAACTATCCCAGTTTAAATTCCTTTGTCCCTTGAAGTTTTAGCCCCTTGCTGTGTTCTGATATCTCAGTGTGAAGTCCTGCTACTAATGCTGCCCAGCTCTGCCCTATTGTGTACAGATGACTCACCTGCAGACCCTGTGTTTACATGTAAATATCCGACATTCATATGTAAATAGCTGCATCTGGCAGCATAGATACGTAAATAAAGGCGGCATTCATATGTATATCATGCCCCCTGCAGTGAGGAGATGATGTGCTGTAACCTCTAGCAACAAATCAGTGAGCAGTATTACTGTACAGTAATCTCTAGCAACCAATCAACAAGCAGAAATCATGTGCTGTAACATCTAGCAACTAATCAGTGAGCCCTAATGTGTGATGTAACCTCTAGCAACCAGTCAGTAAGGGTAATGATACACTGTAACCTCTGGCAACCAATCGCAATCGCTTCCTGATCTGATACAGTGAACTGATTTTAAGCCTAGCTGCTATTTATTGTATGTCTCAGAGCAGGTGGAGAGGGAAATTGTATGGGGGGCCCAAGAAAACGTTTGCCCAGGGTCCAATCAATGTTAAAGACGGCCCTGATTAGAGTAATTGACGAAAGTCTGTTACTAGCGAAAATGATAACTTGGCAGAAAAGCAACAAACTTAAAGATGAAATGGAGTGAAAGATAACAAAATTTGGCCTTTAACCACTTTAGACCGGACCATTATGCTGCCCAGAGGTCTTTTTCCAATTTGGCACTGCATCACTTTAACTGCTAATTGCGCGGTCATGCAATGCTGTACCCAAACGAAATTTGCCTCCTTTTCTTCCCACAAATAAAGCTTTCTTTTGATGGTATTTGATCACCTCTGCAGTTTTTTTTTTGCTCTATAAACGGAAAAACACCGAACATTTTGAAAAAAAATGATATTTTCTACTTTTTGTTATTAAAAAAATCCAATAAACTCAATTTTAGTCATACATTTAGGCCAAAATGTATTCGGCCACATGTCTTTGGTAAAAAAATGTCAATAAGCGTATATTTATTGGTTTGCGCAAAAGTTATAGCGTCTACAAACTAGGGTACATTTTCTGGAATTTACACAGCTTTTAGTTAATGACTGCCTATGTCATTTCTTGAGGTGCTAAAATGGCAGGGCCGTACAAAACCCCCCCAAATGAGCCCATTTTGGAAAGTAGATACCCCAAGGAAATTGCTGAGAGGCATGTTGAACCCATTGAATATTTATTTTTTTGTCCCAAGTGATTGAATAATGACAAAAAAAATAAAAATAAAAAATATTTACAAAAAGTTGTCACTAAATGATATATTGCTCACACAGGCCCTGGGCCTATGTGGAATTGCACCCCAAAATACATTCTGCTGCTTCTCCTGAGTACGGGGATACCACATGTGTGGGACTTTTTGGGAGCCTAGCCACCTAGCCCGAAAACCAATCACTGCCTTCAGGATTTCTAAGGGCATAAATTTTTGATTTCACTCCTCACTACCTATCACAGTTTTGAAGGCCATAAAATTCCAAGATGGCACAAACCCCCCCCCAAATGACCCCATTTTAGAAAGTAGACACCCCAAGCTATTTGTTGAGAGGCATGTTGAGTCCATGGAATATTTTATTTTTTGACACAAGTTGCAGGAATGTGACAATTTTTTTTTTTTTGCACAAAGTTGTCCCTAAATGATATATTTCTCACACAGGCCATGGGCATATGTGGAATTGCACCCCAAAATACGTTTAGCTGCTTCTCCTGAGTATGGGGATACCCCACATGTGTGGGACTTTTTGGGAGCCTAGCCGCATACGGGGCCCCGAAAACCAAGCACCGCCTTCAGGATTTCTAAGGGCGTAAAGTTGTGATTTCACTCCTCACTACCTATCACAGTTTTGAAGGCCATAAAATGCCCAGATGGCACAAAACTCACCCAAATGACCCCATTTTGGAAAGTAGACACCCCAAGCTATTTGCTGAGAGGCATGTTGAGTCCATGGAATATTTTATATTTTGACACAAGTTGCGGGAAAGTGACAATTTTTTTTTTTTTGCACAAAGTTGTCACTAAATGATATATTGCTAAAACATGCCATGGGCATATGTGGAATTACACCCCAAAATATATTCTGCTGCTTCTCCTGAGCACGGGGATACCACATGTGTGGGACTTTTTGGGAGCCTAGCTTTATACGGGGCCCCGAAATCCAATCACCGCCTTCAGGATTTCTAAGGGCGTACATTTTTGGTTTCACTCCTCAGTACCTATCACAGTTTCGAAGGCCATAAAATGCCAAGACAGCACTAGATCCCCCAAAATGACCCCATTTTGGAAAGTAGACACCCCAAGCTATTTGCTGAGAGGCATGGTGAGTATTTTGCAGCTCTCATTTGTTTTTGAAAATGAAGAAAGACAAGAAAAATTTATTTTTTTTTCTTTTTTCAATATTCAAAAGTTTGTGACAAAAAGTGAGGTCTGCAAAATACTCACTATACCTCTCATCAAATAGCTTGCGGTGTCTATTTTCCAAAATAGGGTCTTTTGGGGGGTGGGGGGTTGTGCCATCTGGGCATTCCATGGCCTCCGAAACTGTGATAGGCAGTGAAGAATGAAATAAAAAATGTACGCCCTTAGAAAGCCTGAAGGCGGTGCTTGGTTTTCGGGGTCCCATACGCGGCTAGGCTCCCAAAAAGTCTCACACATGTGGTATCCCCGTACTCAGGAGAAGCAACAGAATTTATTTTGGGGTGTAATTTCACATATCCCCATGGCATGTTTGAGCAATATATCATTTAGTGACAACTTTGTGCATAAAAAAAAAAAAATTGTCTTTTTCCCGCAACTTGTGTCACAATATAAAATATTCCATGGACTCGACATGCCTCTCAGCAAATAGCTTGGGGTGTCTACTTTCCAAAATGGGGTCATTTGGGGGGGTTTTGAACTGTCCTGGCATTTTATGAACAACATCTAGAAGCTTATGTCACACATCACCCACTCTTCTAACCACTTGAAGACAAAGCTGACACTTTTTGTTTACATGAAAAAATTATTTTTTTTGCAAGAAAATTACTTTGAACCTCCAAACATGATATATTTTTTTAAAGCAAATGCCCTACAGATTAAAATGGTGGGTGTTTCATTTTTTTTTTCACACAGTAATTGCGCAGCGATTTTTCAAACGCATTTTTTTGGGGAAAAAACACACTTTTTTAAAGTTTATTGCACTAAAACACACTATATTGCCCAAATGTTTGATGAAATAAAAAAGATGATCTTAGGCCGAGTACATGGATACCAAACATGACATGCTTTAAAATTGCGCACAAACGTGCAGTGGCGACAAACTAAATACATTTTTAAAAGCCTTTAAAAGCCTTTACAGGTTACCACTTTAGATTTACAGAGGAGGTCTACTGCTAAAATTACTGCCCTTGATCTGACCTTCGCGGTGATACCTCACATGCATGGTGCAATTGCTGTTTACATTTGACGCCAGACCGACGCTTGTGTTCGCCTTTGCGCGAGAGCAGGGGGGGACAGGGGTGCTTTTTTTTTTTTTCCTTTATTATTTTTTTGATTTTTTTATCTTATTTTTAAACTGTTCCTTTCATTTTTATGTTTTTTAATCATTTTTATTGTTATCTCAGGGAATGTAAATATCCCCTATGATAGCAATAGGTAGTGACAGGTACTCTTTTTTTTAAAAAAAATTGGGGTCTATTAGACCCTAGATCTCTCCTCTGCCCTTAGAGCATCTGACCACACCAAGATCGGTGTGATAAAATGCTTTCCCAATTTCCCAATGGCGCTGTTTACATCCGGTGAAATCGAAGTCATGAAAAGCTCGTAGCTTCCGGTTTCTTAGGCCATAGAGATGTTTGGAGCCATTCTGGTCTCTGATCAGCTCTATGGTCAGCTGGCTGAATCACCGGCTGCATTTTCAGGTTCCCTGTTGGGACAGGAGAGCCAGAGAAAAACATGGAAGACGGTGGGGGGGCATTCCCTCCCACTGCTTGCAAAAGCAGTCTAGAGGCTAAATAGCTGCTAGGATTGCTTCTACATGAAAGCCGACCGCTGGCTGAAAAGAATGATACCAAGATGATACCTAAACCTGCAGGCATCATTCTGGTATAACCACTCAAAGTCCAGCAACATACCAGTACGTTGCTGGTCCTTGTTGGGCATATATTGTAAACTTTTTTTTCATGCAGCCTGTGGGCTGAACGAAAAAAAGATATTGATCGGTGGGTATGCCCACCATTAGAATACCTCCCTTCATCCACCCACTTCTAATGATGGGCATACATGCACCATTTATATATGCCGAAGCATGGGGGCATCCTCCCGCAAAAGGCAGGAGCAAATCGCTCCTCCACCCACTGCTGCCCCCACGCTTCGGCATATATGCTGAAGTATGTAACTGCTGGAGTCACGGATTTATATATCGTGGGAGCAAACACTGTTGCTGTCAAGATAAATAAATCCGCGCTGAAACTAAATGGCATACCTGCAAAGCAAATGGTGGGTAACAATAAAACAAAGTAACATTACAGTATAACAGTAATGCCGCGTACACACGGTCGGACTTTTCACCTGCAAAAGTCCGACGGACGCCGCCGGACAAAGTCCGGCGGAAAGTCCGACCGTGTGTGGTCTCCATCGGACTTCCGACGGACCGTTTCGGTCGGATTTTTGCGGAAATCCGACGTACTTTAGATTTGAAGCCTGCTTCAAATCTTTACGTCGTACCTCCGCCGGACTCAGTTCCTGACGGAAAGCCCGTTCGTCTGTATGCTAGTCCGAAGGACCAGATACGACGGAGGAGCAGGTTACTGCATCTCGCGCTCGCTGCAATAGGAAAAACAAATCTTCCTATTGCGGCGGGCGCGGGGCATACCAGGCCCTTAGGTCTGGTATGGATTATAAAGGGGAACCCCTACGCCGAAAAAACGGCGTGGGGTCCCCCTAAAATCCATACCAGACCCCGATCCGAGCACGCAGCCTGGCCGGTCAGGAAAGGGGGTGGGGACGAGCGAGCGCCCCCCCCCCCCTCCTGAACCGTACCAGGCCGCATGCCCTCAACATGGGGGGGTGGGTGCTTTGGGGGAGGGGGGCGCCCTGCGCCCCCCCCCCCAAAGCACCTTGTCCCCATGTTGATGAGGACAAGGGCCTCTTCCCGACAACCCTGGCCGTTGGTTGTCGGGGTCTGCGGGCGGGGGCTTATCGGAATCTGGGAGCCCCCTTTAATAAGGGGGCCCCCAGATCCCGGCCCCCCACCCTATGTAAATGAGTATGGGGTACATGGTACCCCTACCCATTTACCTAGGTAAAAAGTGTCAGTAATAAAACACAACACAGGTTTTTAAAATAATTTATTAAACAGCTCCGGGGGGGGTCTTCTTCCGTCTTCGGGGGTCCCTCCGGTTCATCTTCTCCCGGCGTCCGGTTGGTTCTTCTCCGCTCTCCGGCCTCTTCTCCCGGTGTCCCAGGTCTTCGGCCGGCCCCTCCGCTTTCTTCAGGTAGCTCTATTGCCAGCGGAGGTCCGGACTTCTGGGCTTCTTGGCTTCTTGTGTTCTCTTCTCTTCTCTTCCCCCAGATGTTAACACGACGCTCTCTCCGGCTGGACTGGTCTCTGAGGGCTGCGTTGTGACTTATATAGGCGGAGACCCCGCCCCCATATGATGTCACAGTCCCTGGGCATGCTGGGACTGTGACGTTTTAGGGGGCGTGGTCGACCACGCCCCCTAAAACGTCACAGTCCCAGCATGCCCAGGGACTGTGACATCATATGGGGGCGGGGTCTCCGCCTATATAAGTCACAACGCAGCCCTCAGAGACCAGTCCAGCCGGAGAGAGCGTCGTGTCAACATCTGGGGGAAGAGAAGAGAAGAGAACACAAGAAGCCAAGAAGCCCAGAAGTCCGGACCTCCGCTGGCAATAGAGCTACCTGAAGAAAGCGGAGGGGCCGGCCGAAGACCTGGGACACCGGGAGAAGAGGCCGGAGAGCGGAGAAGAACCAACCGGACGCCAGGAGAAGATGAACCGGAGGGACCCCCGAAGACGGAAGAAGACCCCCCCCCCGGAGCTGTTTAATAAATTATTTTAAAAACCTGTGTTGTGTTTTATTACTGACACTTTTTACCTAGGTAAATGGGTAGGGGTACCATGTACCCCATACTCATTTACATAGGGTGGGGGGCCGGGATCTGGGGGCCCCCTTATTAAAGGGGGCTCCCAGATTCCGATAAGCCCCCGCCCGCAGACCCCGACAACCAACGGCCAGGGTTGTCGGGAAGAGGCCCTTGTCCTCATCAACATGGGGACAAGGTGCTTTGGGGGGGGGGGGCGCAGGGCGCCCCCCTCCCCCAAAGCACCCACCCCCCCATGTTGAGGGCATGCGGCCTGGTACGGTTCAGGAGGGGGGGGGGCGCTCGCTCGTCCCCACCCCCTTTCCTGACCGGCCAGGCTGCGTGCTCGGATCGGGGTCTGGTATGGATTTTAGGGGGACCCCACGCCGTTTTTTCGGCGTAGGGGTTCCCCTTTATAATCCATACCAGACCTAAGGGCCTGCGACGGGGCTCGCAAGGTTTCAATCTCGCCAAAAAAAGCGGCGAGATTGAATTCCTTTTCTAGTCCCGTCGTACCAAAGTCACGTTCAAAATGAACGGACTTGTCCGTGTGTGTGAAAGTCCGTTCATTCTGAAAGTCCGGCGGAAGTCCGTCGGGAAGACCGGATTCCGGAAAGTCCGGCCGTGTGTAGGCAAGTCCGGCCGTTCAGAAAGTCCGGCGGTAGTCCGCCGGAAGTCTGGCGGCAAGTACGTCGGACCTAGCTTTCTAGAAAGTCCGACCGTGTGTACGCGGCATAAGACTTACCATACCTGCAAAGCAAATACAAAAAAAAACATAGTAAAAAATAAAACATTTAACGCAACCTGTGCCTGAAATATATATATGCCGAAGCATGGGGGCATCCTCCCACAAAAGGCAGGAGCAAATTGCTCCTCCACCCACTGCTGCCCCCACGCTTCGGCATATATGCTGAAGTATGTAACTGTGGAGGTGAAATCACCTCCGACAGCGCTGGAGTCACGGCTTTATATATCATGGGAGCAAACGCTGTTGCTGTCAAGATAAATAAATCCGCGCTGCAACTGAATGGCGTACCTGCTAAGCAAATGATGGTTAACAATAAAACAAAGTAACATTACAGTATAACAGTAAGACTTACCATACCTGCAAAGCAAATACAAAAAAAACATAGTAAAATATAAAACATTTAACGCAACCTGTGCCTAAAATATATATATGCCGAAGCATGGGGGCATTCTCCCACAAAAGGCAGGAGCAAATCGCTCCTCCACCCACTGCTGCCCCCACGCTTCGGCATATATGCTGAAGTATATAACTGTGTTGGTGAAATCACCTCCGACAGCGCTGGAGTCACGGCTTTATGTATCGTGGGAGCAAACGCTGTTGCTGTCAAGATAAATAAATCCACTTTGCAGCTGAATGGCGTACCTGAAAACAATAAAATGGTTACCAACAAAACACAGTAAACAGTAAAGTATAAAAAAAATTGCATATCTGAAAAGCAAACATGGTAAAACATAATAACAATAAAACATTGCACAATAGAATACAGTAAAAAAGAGCAGAACAATAGAGAGAGAATAGAGAGAGAGAGAACAATAAAACAACTATTTTTGTTTTTTTTATTTTATATATTTTTTGTGTTTTTATTTTTTTTTAATTTATTTATTTATTTACACTTTTTTTAGTAACTTTTAACTTTTGTAACTGGTTCCAGGTTTGGGTCTCTCAAAATGCAATGGCATCTTGGGAGACCCTGTGAAAGTGTGTCCTAGTCTGTGCAGTGCTGTACCCTACGCTAATACTCAACTAGTGTATGGTAGCGTTCAAAACATTCACCCATGCAAAGACCAGGATTGCCAGGACAGGAGGGACAATAACACCGGGTGTCACGCCTAAATCCGCGCTTGCTGCAGACACAACATCTTTTTTGGGGGGCTTTTTGGCTAGGGGTACTCGGGAGGGCATAAGGAAAATGCCTCTCATGCAGCCGGCTTACTGCATTTGGTTGGGGATGGTGAGGTGGAGCACCGTCTATATACAGAAGGGCTCTGACGATCTCTTCCTGGAGTGTAAGGAAGGATCCAGTCCGTCCTGAAGCTCTGTATAGTACATGAGCGTTCAGCAAAGCCAATTGAAATAAATAAACAGGGGGGGCGTGGCCTGGACATGGCTGAGTGAGGACGCACTTTCCCTGAGCTCCCGGCCTCGTCCAGAAACACCCAACTAATAACACCCTGTCTGAGGCATGCAATCGGCCAAACGACACAGGACCAGAGCATCCACCCGAGGGACACCCGCTGGCAAAAGCCCCGGTGAGATACGCCGCTATTTCCTACAACAACAAGGCTCTTATCCCGGAGCTAAAGTAACGGCGCCACGAGGCTCCCCGCGAGGTGAAAAGCAGAAGGCCTCAAGACAAGCTGAAGCCTGCCCCTCTCCCGACTTCCAGCCTGCACGGAAACTCCCCACAGACTCCTGCGGAGAACCTCAACAAAACACCATGTCATCCCCACAACCACCCGCACCAGTCCTAATCGATCAGGACATTAGAAGCCTGCTCCAGGCTCTTCCAACCAGATCGGATATAGAGGCCCTTATACTCAAGCTCGAGGAAACACACCGCCGGGATATCCAAGAAGTCAGAGGTGAAATATCGAACCTGACAGAGCGTGTGTCTACCGGAGAGTCCTCGGTCTCCCTACTGACGGAAAGAGTGTCGGCACTGGAGCAGGCCAGGGACCAACAGAGAGATGCCGCCATAACACTGCAACTGCATTTGGAAGACGTAGAAGACCGCAGCCGCCGAAACAACTTGCGGCTCCGGGGTATCCCAGAAACAGCACAACAAGAGAACCTGGGTGAGACAGTGCGGGAGATCTTCCGTACGGTGTTGGAAGACCCCCAGCTGGAAATCGAGCTTGATAGAGTTCACAGAGCTCTGGGCCCCAGATCTGATGATCCGGAAAGACCCCGGGATGTGATTTGCAGGCTCCACCAGTACACGCAAAAGGAAACTATTCTCTGACGCGCCTGGGAACATGGAGATGTGGAGATAGAGGGCTCCCGCGCGAAGATCCTGCCAGATCTATCCAGAGCGACCCTGAGACGAAGAGCCCTCCTACGTCCACTTCTGGATCTGGCAAAACAGCAGGGTCTCACCTACAGATGGGGATATCCCCTTTCAGTGCTGTTCCGTGGAGCAAGGGGCTCCTTCTCTCTCCAGCGTCCGGAGGACCTCCCAGCTCTCTTCAGGTTCATGGAAGCGGAACCGTTCCAAGTCCCAGACTGGCTCCAATTTCTTCCTCGCCCATCCGGAAGATCAGGACTCCTGAGGCCGCGCGACCCTTTGCCACCGAGACAACAGAGGAACAGACGCAGGAACTGGTCGGCCTCAGGAGGTGACATACGTGAGTAGGCCTTTGGCCGCCCATCCCTACCCAGCCGCAACCTCTTACTCTCTTAGAAGGCTGCCCCCAGGCCCACGTTGACGGCTGACTCCCACGGGACTCTTAACTCGCTCCCCAAGGGGGGTGATCAAACATCTAAGAGATCCCCGTGTGCTTAACAATCCCGGCACCTTTTTTGTTTGCCCCGCCGGTACCGATTCCGTCCTACACAAGGGCTCTCCCACTTCTCCCTCCTGAGGGGCTCAACTGTATCGGGGGAACTGTGTCCGGCACATTTCGGGGTCCCACTAAGCCTTGAACTCAACAAGACTAGCAGGAGCACCCAGTGGTCACCCCATACAGATCCCTCCACAACCCCCCGCATTCCTGGATACAGAAAAACATTACCTCACGAGAGCGGGACTAAGTGTAACCACCCCTTCCGTACTCCCGCTGCCTAGTCAGCTACGGGATGAGGGAACGTTACCCCTAAAAGAGACCCGATCCTTACTTAACCCCTTGGAGGGAGACGAGAGTATTTTTTCTGTTTTAGCTCTGATATCCAAGACCTTTAAACCTCTATCATGGGCACAGTCATTTTATTTCCTGTGAGGTTGCCCACACTACAACTCACTTTATTATGTTTCACCTTATGTTATTCCATTCCAGGCAACATACCCTGGCGCGTTGTCTTGGGGCCGCGCTCTCGGCCCATATACTCCCGTGGTGGTGCCGTGGGCGCTGTCTTGGGGCACCGTAACCCAGGTTGGAGAAGGGATATTTGTTTGCTCAGTTCTACTGTTACTCCCGTGTATTCATGGTTCTTACACTAATGCCTAACTTTATCTGCTTAATTATATGTTCCTAATGGTCCATATCTACTTATTACATTAGATTGATTGTATGCCTTACCTCCAGTTATGTTTTTTTTTTTCATATGACAAATCTAGATGGTCGGGTGTGGATGGCGAGGTTCGGGGACTCTTCACTTGGCCCTGCCCTCTCACCGTCCCAACTAGGTGCGCGCTCCGTTTACGACCTTCTGTCGGAGGAGTGTATTAGTTGTTTGGGCTACACTAGATCTTCTTCCTAAACTGCACACCCTAGTGCCCGCTCTCCCCTCTTTATTTTTCCTTACCCTCTCTTTTATCCTACCTCCCCTCTTCTTCCCTCCCTCCCTGTCCCAAACTTCTATCTTTTACACCTACCAGACAACCCGCAGAGATGGATTCCCTAAATATAGTCTCCCTAAATGTAAAGGGCCTAAACACGCCCGAGAAGAGACGGATGTTGCTGCAGGATATGCGCCGCAAAGGGGCTGATATTGTTTTCCTACAGGAAACACACCTTAGAGAGGGGTCCTTGCCGACTCTTCAGAATAGATACTATCCGGTAGTGTACCACTCAAAATACAAGGAAGCTAAATCTAGGGGGGTTTCGGTCCTGATCTCGGCAAGGGTCCCTTGGACACACACAGATGTAAGGCTCGACAGGGAGGGGAGATCCCTATTCCTACGGGGTAAGATAGGTGACGTTAAAATTACATTGGTGAACCTGTATGCCCCCAATACTCACCAGGACACTTTTTTAAAGCGACAGCTAGATCTACTTCACCAATTCTCTGACGGTCAATTGATCATAGGAGGAGACTTGAACATCCCACTCACACCGTCAGAAGATACTTCCAATGGGGTATCTTCGACTTCTCGAGACCTACGTAAACGAATTAGCGCGACATTGCACTCTTTACAACTGATCGACGTCTGGCGTCTCTTCCATGCAGGCGAGAGGGACTACACCTTCTTCTCCAAGCCACATCAGTCCTATTCTAGAATTGACTACTTCCTAATCCCTCACAGACACCTCCAAGCGATCAAAGAAACCACAATAGGGTCAATCACATGGTCTGACCATGCCCCGATAACCCTCCGTTACGCCCTTTCGGACCCCATGCGTACTCAAAGACCACCATGGAGACTGAACGAGGGTCTTCTGAAAGACCCAGTAACTATAGCTGAGGTAACTAAAGAAATAGGTCACTATTTCGCCTCCAATAATACCCCTGACTGTGACACGGGTTTGGTTTGGGAAGCCCACAAAGCCGTTATCAGGGGGATACTTATCAAACATGGCACGCGCATCAAACAGCAGAGGACGGCTCAACTGGAAACACTACTCAAGACACTAGAAACATTAGAGACACGCCATAAGCAAACACCCACAAAACAATTAGGCTCAGAGCTAGACTTGGTCCGCAGGCAGGTCACAGACCTCTTGCGTTATAAAGCAAAAGCGACACTGCAGATCACCCGACGGAAAATATATGAATCAGGCAATAAATGCGGTCGACTGCTGGCTCAGTCCCTCCGGGAACAACGTCTTGCTACATATATCCCACACATCACGTCAAATACAGGTCAGAAAATCTCTATTCCCCAACAAATAGCACAGGAATTCGGTTCCTATTATTCATCTCTATACAACCTGACTGATACGCAAACCTCCTCAGAGAAAACAACAGAATACTTAGCGACCTCCCTCATGCCATCCCTCCCAGAAGACGCTAAATCACTTCTAGATGACCCTATCACCTTGCCCGAACTACAACTTGCATTAAAAAGCTCCAAAACAGGCAAGGCCCCGGGCCCAGATGGCCTCACCACCGCCTATTACAAGTCTCTCCTACCATCCCTAGGTGGACACATGGTCAAACTTTATAACACTCTAGGCACAGGTAATAAGTTCCATAGAGCTACCTTACAAGCGCAAATTGCAGTCATACCGAAAGAAGGCAAAGACCCAGGCCTATGCGGGTCTTACCGCCCAATTTCCCTCCTAAACACAGACCTAAAACTTTTCACTAAGATCATTGCCACAAGACTACAACATCATCTCCCCGCACTAATACATCTAGATCAGGTTGGCTTTATCCCGACCAGGGAAGCTCGGGACAATACAACTAAAGTACTCAACCTAATACACATCGCAAACAACACCAAAACCCCATGCGTGTTCCTCGGGACAGATGCCGAAAAGGCTTTCGACTGAGTTAATTGGTAATTCATGTTTGCAACATTGAGATACATAGGCCTAGGAGACACAATGTTAAACTGGATATCGGCAGCCTACCTGAATCCAACAGCAGTAGTTCGAGCTAATGGGGTAATGTCGGAAATCTTTCCAATTACCAATGGGACACGCCAGGGTTGCCCACTATCGCCGCTGCTCTTCGCCCTTTCTCTAGAACCTTTCCTATGTCACGTCAGGCTAAATCCCGACATCACAGGAGTAGAAATCAACAGAGAACAATTCAAGGTTTCTGCCTATGTGGATGACTTGTTGTTCTCCCTTACAAAACCCATCATCTCGCTCCCTAATCTTATGAAAGAGTTTCATGCTTACGGCCAACTAGCTAACCTGAAAATTAACTTCAGCAAATCTGAGGCGATGAGCATTGGGATCCCTACAACACAACTCTCACACCTCCAATCCAGCTTCCATTTCAAATGGACCTCCACGGCCCTGAAGTACCTGGGTACGCTCATACCGCCAAAGCTTTCCCAACTGTTTAAGCTCAACTTCCCACCCCTCTTAATTAAGGTCAAACAATTACTAGACAAATGGAACGGTGGGCTGCACTCCTGGTTTGGCCGCTGCAGCATTCTCAAAATGTCGATACTACCCAAATTCATATATGTCATACAGGCCATCCCTATCCGCATCCCAGTAGACTACTTTAATCAGATAAGAACAGCCTTTATACAATTTCTATGGGCAGGGAAGAAGCCACGTCTGCAACGGGGGATCCTCTCACTACCTAAACTTAACGGGGGATTGGCAATGCCAGACCTTCGAAACTACTATAGAGCATCCCACCTGAGTAGACTTATAGATTGGTGTCGTCACACTAACACCAAGCTGTGGACAAGACTTGAACAGTCACAGACTGAGATCCCCCTTTCCAGAGCCCCGTGGTGTCATACTCCCCTTCCAACGGATATTACACGCCACCCATTAATTGGTAACACAGTCCGAGTTTGCTCACATCTGATACATAATTCCCCTCACTTCTCACGCAACTCCCCGCTCAGACCTATTCTAGGCAACCCCCAATTCCAACTAGGGACACGAGATAGGAACTTCTTGAACCTGAAAGAGGAAGGTCTGTACCAAGCCTCTCACTTTAGCGTCATTGGGAGGTGGAGGACACTCTCGGAGATTACCGACCCGGGCGGTCAATTCCGACTAGATTTTTACAGAGCTATGCAACTCCACCACTTTTTACGCTCCTTACCGCCCCCTCAGGATGCTAATCAAACTCTCACAACTATGGAGGTCCTATGCTCGGAATCAGGGAATCTCCCACACACACTTTCACTCATGTACAAACTACTCATCACCCCACCGGGAGATTATCAGGTACAAAGTCTCAACAAATGGGAAAGAGAACTAGATCGTAGCTTCACAACCAATCAAAAACAACAAATATTAATGTTCACCCTCAAATTCTCTATTTGCACCAAAATCCAGGAAACCAATTACAAAATCCTTACACATTGGTATAGAACTCCTGCTCTTCTGAAATCAATCTTCCCCTCCTTAGCGGATACTTGTTGGAGATGCCAGGAAGAAAGAGGTACGCTCATCCACATTTTCTGGACTTGCTCTCGGATCCAGACTTTTTGGAGAGAAGTACGCCAGATAGTGCAAAAATTCACTGACCGCATTATCCCTGACGACCCCGCGTACTTTCTCCTTCATGCGACTGACATACCAACACGGTCATACAAGAAATCTATCATAAGACATCTATTAGATGCAGCGAAGGCATGTATCCCATCCCTCTGGAAATCCCCTCAAGCACCATCTATAGCCTTTTGGCTCCAAAAGGTTGAGGAGATAAACCAGATGGAAGATCTAATCCTCACAAGCCAAGATAGACAGGAGCAATACACCAAAACCTGGCAACTTTGGAACATCTTCAAATACTCAGAGGAGGGGAAAACCCTGCTGGCAGGTGACATCATCCCTCACTAGCTGACTAGAATTAGAGAATATCTAAAGTATGTCCACTCCCATCTCTGCGGGTCACCAACCCTCTCACCTCCCCCCCCCCCCCGCCCCCCCCCCCATCCCTCCTTCCTGCCCTTCTATGCTCTCTCTATTCCCACCCCCCCCTTTTTCCCCTTCTTTCTCTCTGTTACCTCACCCTTCAACCTTTAATGATCTATTTCTTCTCAGATACCTATTATCTCTTTCTTAGGAAAAGACAAAAACGACAGGGAAGCACTCACGTAAGGATTAAGTTTCCCAGGAACACCTGGACTCAAAAACAAGATACACGGTTATATAGAGAAAACGGAAAGACAGATCATACATGTGCCACATGGCTTTAATAAATAAACCCTCCACACCTATAACCGTTTACAAACCACACAAAGCTTTTAGATGTGTTGTGCACTCTCTCTTGTTTAGTTCATATAAACTTGATTTGTACATGTAATCCTATACTGAAACTGTTGTAAATACGAATGTATCTTGTTATACGCATATGCATCCTGGTGAACTGGTTCCCTGATATAAATAAACAATTTTGAAATACATAAACAGACACTTTTTTGTACCAGCGTCTAGCCTTACGGGCAATTAGGTACGGCGCCAACAACTGGTCGTTGAGGTCCACCCCTCCCATATTAAGGTTATATTCGTGGACACAGAGGGGTTTCTCCACAACACCAGTCGCCGTAGTAATTTGGACCGTCGTGTCTGCATGAAGGGAGGTGAGAACGAAAACATTCTTCTTATCACTCCACTTCATAGTGAGCAAGTTATTACACTTCAAGCAGGCTCTCTCCCCCAGCCTAAGATGGGAATCTACAAGCCGCTGGGGAAAGCCCCGGCGATTAGGTCGCACGGTGCCACATGCTCCAATCTGCTGATCAAACAAGTGACTAAAAGGTGGCACGCTCGTGTAATAATTGTCCACGTACAAGTGGTACCCCTTTCCGAATAAGGGTGACACCAAGTCCCACACTATCTTGCCGGCGCTTCCTATGTAGTCAGGGCAGTTTGTCGGCTCTACGTGACTATCTTTGCCCTCGTAAACCATAAAACTACATGTATAGCCTGTGGCCCTGTCACAGAGCTTATACATCTTGACCCCGTATCTGGCACGCTTGCTGGGAAGGTACTGTTTGAATGACAAGCGGCCAGAAAATTTAATCAGGGACTCATCAACGCAGACAACTTGATGGGGAGTAAACAAGTCTGCAAAACGTTGGTTGAAGTGGTTTACGAGGGGCCGAATTTTGTAGAGCCGATCGTATCCAGGGTCTCCACGAGGACGACAAAGTTCATTGTCGTTGAAGTGCATGAACCGCAAAATCTGCTCCTATCGTGCCCTGGCCAAGGAGGCAGAGAACACAGGCGCATGGTAAATTGGGTCAGTGGACCAATATGACCGCAACTTACTCTTTTTATCCAAGCCCAAGTTGAGGGAAAGGCCCAGAAAGAGCTTAAATTCGGAGACCGTAATTGGTCTCCAATCTCTGGCAAGGGAGGACTGGGGAATAATGGCGATGTGTTGACCAGCGTACAAATTGCTTTGGTCCACAATAGATCTATAGAGATCTTCGGTGAAAAACAGCGAATAAAAATCCAGTGGCGTAAAGTCAACTGTTTCCACCTGAATTCCGGGTTGGCCAG
This sequence comes from Lithobates septentrionalis, assembly GCA_037952835.1. NCBI lineage: Eukaryota > Metazoa > Chordata > Amphibia > Anura > Ranidae > Lithobates > Lithobates septentrionalis. The sequence continues at coordinate 1,013,436 of JBBDGP010000237.1, read as the reverse complement.
TGAAAGGGGGAAGTATGGGTGCTGCAGAAGTGGTGGGTTCCCAATTCGGATTGGCAAATGCAGCAGGAAGGGCACTATGGGCACGACGGGCCTGTGTTTGTCTTTTTGGTGGCAGCGGGACACTACTTGTGCTTGCCACCTCGCCAGCTTGAACTGCACTTATGGGACTCGCCACGTCACCACGTGATACTGCAGTGCTGGATGTATGACCAGGGTGTACTAGGCCGCTGGTGCTTGCCAGTTCACCAGAAGGAATAGCGCCACTAGTATTTCTCTGCTCCATACGAGAGCCCTGCGGTTCTTGCACTTCAAGGACAGAAGAAGAAGTTTGGGGTCTGGTACGCCTGACCTTGGCAGGGACCACAACTCCGTCGTCAGAGCTATCTGTCATGGAGCCGCTGTCCTCTACAGGATCGTATTCTGAGCCTGAATCTGACAGATGAGTGACTTCCTCTTCACTATCTGTCATGCTCAGAAACGTGTAGGCCTCTTCACTAGTGTTCCTTCGATTTGCCATTTTGGGCTCTAAATTTAGGGGTACACTAGTGAGACTCACAGGCAAAAAAGCTCCTGACTGTCAGCGACTGTATCAAAACGCTACCAAAAAACTGTTAGCGATCGCAGGGATCAGGCCTGACTCTGCGATCGCTGCAGTTATGTGTGCTTAGTGTTTTGTAAGTGTCAGTGATCGATCGATACTGCACTTGGGTGGGCTGGGCAGGGCTGGGCCGAGGGGCAAAACGTAGGTGCTAGCAGGTATCTGGGCTGATCCCGCTAACACTGTGTTTATGGTAACCCTAAACTGCTGGGGAGTATAGATCTGATCGGATCAGATATCGATAAGCTCAGAGACTATAGCACTAAGGGAGGTGTATGCTGCGTGCGTGGGTTTTAGCGGTACTGGCGCTAACCTGACGCTGCCTGGGGTGACGCAGACCTTATCTGACCCTAAAAACGTAACTTATATCACCGCCGGGCAATTAGGGGGTTAAACCTTTGTAAGGTAATAAACGGCGGGTGCCCTAAAACTATAATAAACTATAATAAACTATAATAAACTACAAAAAACAAACTAACTAACCAGCGTCACCCGTAACACTTATACAGTGATCGCTGGTGAAAGGGTTAACTAGGGGGCAATCAGGGGGTTAAAACCTTTAGCAGGTAGTATATGGGGGTCCCTGTCACTATAAAACACTGACAGCGAACCTATATACTTACCTCCCTAACTAGCGTCACCTGTGTCACTAATACAACGATCAGAAAAACGATCGCTTAGCGACACTGGCGACGGGGGGTGATCACGGGGTTAACCTTTATTAGGGGGGGTTAGGGGGGTACCCTGGACCTAAAGGGGGCTAACCTAACTGCCCTAACACTTATAACTGTCACAAACTGACACCAATGCAAAAAAAAAAAAAAAAAACTGCTATTGGTGTCAGTGTGACAGGGGGGTGATCGGGGGGTGAAGGGGGGTGACAAGTGTGCCTGGTGTGTTCTACTGTTAGTGTAGTGTTGTGCAGACTTACTTGATGTCTTTTCTCCTCGGCGCCGGATCGAAAAGACCGGCTCGAGGAGGGATGACATCACTTCCTCTCCCTCTGTTTACATTACAGAGGGAAAGGAAGCGTTTTCATTCGCCGGGAGCGATCGGGAGGGGGTGGCCACGAATGGATGGCCTCCCCCTCACCTCTCATCACCCGGGAAGACATGGCGACCGCCTCGGGCACGCGGCGGAAGGCAGATCACGTATATCTACGTGATTTTGCCTGTCCGTGCCACCTTGCCGACGCATATCGGCGTGAGGCGGTCGTCAAGTGGTTAAATTATTGGTCTTTAAAAGTAATTATTTTTGGTGCTGTAGTCATAAAGGGATGGACATGGTCAGCAACAATACTCAGGTAGGCCGTGGCATTTAAACGATGCTCAATTGGTACTAAGGGGCCCAAAGTGTGCCAAGCAAATATCCCCCCCCACCATTACACCTCCACCAGTCTGAACCTTTGATACAAGGCAGGATGGATCCATGCTTTCATGTTGTTTACACCAACAAACATTTGGCCTTTAAATTATTTGGTCTTTAAAAGTAATTATTTTTGGTGCTCTATGCTTTTTTACAGTCAATAAAGGGAATAATTGAAAACGATACTCTTATGCCCCGTACACATGATAGGATTTTTCGATGGAAAATGTTTGATAGGAGCTTGTTGTCGGAAATTCCGACCGTGTGTAGGCTTCATCGGACATTTTCCATCGGAATTTCCGTCACACAAAATTTGAGAGCTGGTCCTCAAATTTTCTGACAACAAAATCCATTGTCGGAAATTCCGATCGTGTGTACACAATTCCGATGCACACGCATGCTCGGAATCAAGCAGAAGAGCAGCACTGGCTATTGAACTTAATTTTTCTCGGCTCCTCATACGCGTTAGTAGAAGAGAACAAGAAGACCTGGACAGCCGCACACTGGAATGGATAAATCTGGTCTTTTATTCAAATACAGGATCATGGGGTACACAGAACACGACTGTGGGGTGGTACAAAAAATTTCTGATGCGTTTCGCACTTACACCAAGTGCTTACTCATAGCTTTAGCTATGAGTAAGCACTTGGTGTAAGTGCGAAACGCGTCAACTATTTTTATACCACCCCACAGTCGTGTTCTGTGTACCCCATGATCCTGTATTTGAATAAAAAGACGGATTTATCCATTCCAGTGTGCAGCTGTCCAGGTCTTCTTGTTCTCTTCTACTTGCATCAGCATTCAGCCAGCACCTGGGGCTCTTCTCTTCCTGGAGGTAATGAGACACAAGCACTCTGGTTTAAGCCCCTCTTTGAGCGGAGGATCCCACATCATCTCATCGTATGTGTTGTACGTCAACGCGTTCTTGACGTTTGGAATTTCCGACCAACTTGGTGTGACCGTGTGTATGCAAGACAAGTTTTAGCCAACATCCGTTGGAAAAAAAACATGGATTTTGTTGTCGGAAAATCCTATCGTGTGTACAGGGCATAAGTGAGAGAGAGGACACTGCATGCCCCCAATAAGGCATATCTAGGAAAAGTTCCCCGTGGGGTTTTGAATTGCAGCAACAAGATTACTCACTCCCCCAGAAGAAGACCTCTACTGTAAAAGGTTGAAACCCGTCGGAGTTCTTCAGTATGATTTACATACTTATATCATGCTATGTTTTTTCTTTTTTGTACTCAATGGCTGTAATTGTTATGTACATGTATTAGCCTTACCCACAGAGCTCATGTTTTAACTTCAACAAATGTCTCTATGATGCAATTTTTTCTAAATAAAATTATATATTTTTCTAAATATTGTATCTTGTTGCAATAAATGGAATAATTCAAGCCATTCATGACGTTTATAAGGTACAGTATATTGTCAAAAGTATTGGGACACCTGCCTTTTCATGCATATGAACTTTAAAAGCATCCCAGTCTTAGTCCGTAGGTTTCAATATTGAGTTGGCCCACCCTTTGCAGCTATAACAGCTTCAACTCTTCTGGGAAGGCTGTCCACAAGGTTTAAGAGTGTGTCTATGGGAATGTTTGACCATTCTTCTAGAAGCGCATTTGTGAGGTCAGGCACTGATTTGGACAAGAAGTCCTGGCTCACAGTTTCCGATCTAATTCATCCCAAAGGTGTTCTATTGGGTTGAGGTCAGGACTCTGTGCAGGCCAGTCAAGTTCCTCCACCCCAAACTCGCTCATCCATGTCTTTATGGACCTTGCTTTGTGCTATCAGGGGTTGGGCCTGGCCCTTTAGTTCCAGTGAAGGGACCTCTTAAGGCGTCAGCATACCAAGACATTTTGGACAATTTCATGCTCCCAACTTTGTGGGAACAATTTGGGGATGGCCCTTTCCCATTCCAACATGACTGCACACCAGTGCACAAAGCAAGGTCCATAAAGACATGGATGAGCGAGTTTGGGGTGGAGGAACTTGACTGGCCTGCACAGAGTCCTGACCTCAAAACAATAGACTGAGACTGCGAGCCAGGCCTTCTCGCCCACATCAGTGCCTGACCTCACAACTGCACTCCTGGAAGAGGGGTAAAACATTCACCAGCTGATGTTGACTCTAAATACTGGAGGGCAAATTGCACTTACATAAAATCTATGTAAAAAGGGCATGAAATGCTGGACCGGAAGTGCCACCTCGGCGTGCGCTCCAACGGCTGGATTGGACCTCACCGGAAGTCCCGGGTGACAGAGCTTCCAGCCCACCATTTTATGCTTTTCTTGCATCGATTTTATGTGAGTGTGATTTACCATTGTTTTAAAACCTAATAAAAAAACTGAATCAGGCTATGTAGATTTTTTTAACCTTTTATATGGATAGAAATGTATTACTTCATACCAAAATAAGAGTTCATAAAGTTCATAAAGTTGATATGTGACAGAACACATGAGCACAGACACAAAAAGTAGCCAATAAGTGCTTCTATGCATAAACCTAAGGTGATTCCACCAATGAAGATGCTAGCAGCTCACCTCGATGTGTGAACCCCTGATTTAACAGATAGGTCACAAAAGTTTTTCCCTCATAAGAGTATAAGATGCTGGATTAATAGATGCAATAGCCGTGCCCCTGAAAAATCTCCCGCTTCATAGGAGGCATGATTTTGTAGGGGTGCAAACCTATTAGAAATGGGAACTTGTCCTCCTTGTGAATATTGTGATTTTCCTCTATTTGGATAGCTCACACGAGGTTCTGAATACTGACGATTATTTTTCCAATTATGAGATGACTCATAATTATAATGAAAAAGTTGTTGTGAATTATTCCTAAATGAAGACTGTTGTTGTCCACCTCTCCTATCCCTTCACACAAAGAAGAGCAGCTCCAATCTAAGTGCAGCAATATTAAAACATTTTATTCCAAGGTAGACAATTGGGAACTCACAAGATCATAGATGTGTCAGCGCATTGGAATGATTATAGAGGTTCAAAATATATATAGAGTTATACAATAAACATTTCATGTTATACAATTTAAGCAATCAGACATTCAAAGAGTCTAATAGCAGCAGTGATGGGAGATTGATGAACATGGAATTTCAGAAGAACAAGAATAGAAATGAGAATTAGATGTAATCTAAAAATAAGAAAAAATAATAAATAAAAATAAAAATGAAAATGAAAGATGAAAAATATAAAGATATAAAAATAAAGATAAGGATAAAGATGAAGAAAATAGAAATAAAAATAAAATAAAAATAAAAAATAAAATTCAAATTCAAATAAAAAATAAAAAATAAAAATAAACAAACAGATGAAAATAAATAAGAATAAGAGAAAGGGAAGAAGAAAATGAAGGAAAAGTGGGAGGTAAAGGGGGTATGGGTAAATGGGATGGGAGGGAAAGGGGGTATGGGTAAATGGGAAGGGTGGGTTTGGGGGGGGGGGGGTACTGGTAGACGGTGAAAAAAGAGGGGAAGAGGACATAATAGAAGCAATGTGAACAATGGCTTGGCGCTATTAAGGCATGCTTTAGAGTGGTGCACTAACGCACCAGACCCATGTGAGTACCCTATAATAGGTCTTTATTTGCATTAATTAAAATCTTTTAAAGCGTTATTACACTATGGAAGTCTCTTTTTGATATTTATATATGAGGATGCCACATCTTTGAGCAGTATTTGGACTGTGCAACCTGACCTGGAATCCGTTTTGACGATTCAAAAGCGTGTACTGACCAAACTTAATTGCGAGGTCACACTCTCTGAGGTGAGCAGCCATTACCTTGGGGTGGGGAGCACGTAGTTCCTACTGAAGATCGCTATATTCACAGTCACCTATCAAGTTTATTATCTTTAGATTAAGGACGCTGAAAACTGACCCTGGATAGTCAGAGTATCACGGACCTATATGCACCTGAGCACTTTGTGGATCACTTTTGTATCAATATTTATATTTTATGAAATGTGTATTCACGCTATATGATGTAGTAAGCTGTATGACGACAACGATCACACACACACACACACATATATATATAGATATATATATATAGATATATATATATATATATCTATATATATATATCTATATATATATCTATATATATATATATATATATAAATAGATATATATATATATATATATATATATATATATATATATATATATATATATAGTATATATATATATATATATATATATATATATATATATATATATATATATATATATATATATATATATATATATATATTTTATTCTTGGAATTTATAGGCACATCACTTTAGTTAACAATTTAGTTTTTTTAGGTTTTTTGCTGCAGGTTCAGCAGATCATTAAGGGGATAGCGCAGCACATGATTTACCACATTTATCTGTAATTCTCACACGTTAGTATGGGACATAATTAGTGATAGCAGCTTTCATCATACTATTATAAGATAGGGGATCTTTGATTTGGTAGCTCGCAAGACCTTTACTACTATTTCAACTGCATTCACCCCCAGTGCCCCTCTTACGTAGGGATGAGCCGAACAACCCCCGATTCGGTTCTCAGCAGAACATGCGAACATGCAAAAAGTTAGTTCGAACACGCAAACACCTTCAAAGTCTATGGGACACGAAAGTGAAAAATCAAAAGTGCTAATTTTAAAGGCTTATATGCAAGTTATTGCCATAAAAAGTGTTTGGGGACCCGGGTCCTGCCCCAGGTGACATGTATCAATGCAAAAATTTTTTTAAAAAACAGCCGTTTTTGCGGGAGCAGTGAATTTAATAATGCTTAAAGTGAAACTGTAAAGTGGAGCCATTTTCCCGTGTTTAGAACAATACCACAGCAAAATGACATTTCAAAAGGAAAAAAAGTGCTTGCGGCTGTAATGTATTTTCGGGTCCCGGCAATATAAATTAAAATAATTGAGAAAAACGGCATGCCCGGCAAGCCCATTACCAGGATCTTTGGGTCTGGTATGGATATTAAGGGGAGCCCCACACCCAAATTTAAAAAAAAAGGGGGCCCCCAGTCACTATATACTCTGAACAAAAGTATATATTCTATATGGCCTGCCCTATATACTCTGCAGAAAATTGGGCCTTAGGTGTTGGAGGTAGCAGAACACTGTAAGCCCTCACAGTTACTCTTGGTGGGCGCAGGAATGGGGCCCTGTTGTGAAATATTAGATCAAAAATTGTAATTACATTCCCTTGTTAAACAGGGACAGAAAAATTGGGCCTTTGGTGGTGGTGGTGGTGCCACAACACTGTAAGCCTGCACAGTTACTCTTGATGGGCGCAGGAATGGGCCCTGCTGTGAAATATTAGATCAAAAATTGTAATTACAATAAAGTGCAGCTGTAGTGCAGTTGCTACTACTTTTCTGGTGGTGTACACAGTACACAATACAGTGCAGCTGTAGTGCAGTTGCTACTACACTTCTGGTGGTGTACATAGTACACAATACAGTGTAGAGTGGTGTTGCAAAACAAAATATACATCATGTCTGGAAGGCCACCAAGGAGAGGCAGATGCTCACAGGAAACTAAAAGAGGGCAAGCAGCCTCTGTGTCTACAGTGAACAGTGCTGGTCGTGGACATGGTGCATCCTCTGCAGGTGGCCGTGGGGCACGCTTGTGCTTTTTTCTGCTTCTGGCCGTGTTATTGAGCCAGAACATGCAGAAGAGTTGGTGGAGTGGATAACAAAGCCGTCCTCATCCTCCTCTTCCTCTGTCACCCAGGCTCAGAGTAGTTTGCCTTCCAATGCAGCTGCCAAAGCGGCCTATGCCACCGGCTCCTTGTCCACAGTCACTCCTTCTGTAGCCCCACCATCATGCACGGAGGAGTCCCCCGAACTATTTGAACACAGTGTCGGGTACATACTGCTGGAGATTTGAAGGCTCCGATGTTGGTTCCCAGGTTGAGGAAGGTAGTAACGTGAGCCTAGAGAGAGGGGGTGCCCAAGAAGGACAAGAAAATGGCAGTCATGTTCCCCCAGCTGCAGCATGCTGCCAAGTTTGCTCCAGTGATGAGGAGGGAGGGGATGATGAGGTCACTGACTCTACTTGGATGCCTGATAGAAGAGAGGAGGAGGAGGCGGCACAACTCCAATGAGGCAGGATGTCCTCTAGGGGGCAGCTTAAGGGCAGCCACCCTACTGCATCCCATTGCAGAGCTCTACAGGTGCAGGGCGCTGCTGACTCCCCACTGAAAAGTTCCTTGGTGTGGGCTTTTTTGACACGTGTGCATTAGATCACACCGTTTCTATTTGCAACCTATGTCTGACGCGGATCAAGCGTGGCCAGAACAGCAGCCGCTTGGGCACCACATGCTTGACCAGACATATGAGGACCTCCCATGCAGTCTATTGGCAACAGCACTTGAAAGACCTACAGCAAAGAAAAAGGCGGACTTCTCCTTGCTCCTCATCTGGGATCTCCAACCCCACTATACCTCCGGTCCTCTCAAAACCCTGCACTGAGAGGAATGAAGGTATAGAAATAGGTGTCCCAAGTACTTGCAGCCAATCTGCTAGCAGTACACCACCATCTGATTTTAGCAGGCAAATTTCCCTACCCCAGTTGCTAAACCGTAAAAAGAAATTTGGTCCCATCCATCCACATGCTCAGCGTCTGAATGCTATCTTGGCCAAATTGCAAGCACTGCAACTGCTGCCTTTTCAGCTGGTAGACTCTGCCCCCTTTCATGAATTTGTGGAATGTGCTGTACCTCGGTGGCAGGTTCCAAAACGCCATTTCTTTTCACGGAAGGCCATTCCGGCTCTCTACCGGCATGTGGAAGGCAATGTTTTGGCCTCGTTGGACAGGGCGGTCAGCAGTAAGGTGCATATTACCACTGACTCAAGGTCTAGCAGGCATGGGCAGGGATGTTACCTTTCCTTCACTAGGTAACTCTGGTGGCAGCTGGGAAGGATGCAGGACAGCGTTCAGTATTGTTGGAGCTTGTTCTGCCACCATGCCTCCAAAATGCTAGTGGTGATTCTGCCACAGCTCTCCCCTCTACCCCCTCCTCTTCTTCTTCTTCCTTCTTCCTCTATGGCCTCTCCTTCAGATTTGTCCTCTGAACCAGCAGTGCTCCGCAAGCGGTCAAGGAGCTACGCAAGCACTCAGGCAAAAAGATGCCATGCGGTGCTTGAGTTGGTCTGCTTAGGGGACAGGAGCCACACTGGGGCAGAGATTCAGAGGTGGTTGACGCCACGCCAGCTTCAGCAAGGAATGGTTGTATGCGACAATGGCACCAACCTTCTCTCCGCCCTCCGACAGGGACACTTGACCCATGTTCGATGTTTGGTACAGTACATCTCCTGAATTTGGTGTGCAGCGGTTCTTGAGCAGGTACCCAGGCTTACAGGATCTCCTGAGGCAGGTCAGAAAAGTCTGTGGTCATTTCTGCCGGTCATACAATGGCAGTGCTCGGGTGGCTGGCATTCAAAGGGAATGCAACCTGCCCACCAACCGCCTCATTTGTGACATGCCCACCAGGTGGAACTCAACGTTGGCAATGCTGCAGCGGCTGCACATGCAACAGAGGGCCATCAATGAGTACCTGTGTGAGTATGGCACCAGGACAGGGTCAGGGAAGCTTGGCTTCTTTTCACAATTCCAGTGGCTGCTGATCAAGGATGCATGCACTGTCCTGTCACCATTTGTGGTGGCCACGAGGATGGTGAGCAGCGACAATGCATGCATCAGTGATACTGTCCCTCTTGTCTCCCAGTTTTACGCTTCATGGAATAATGGACAGGGCACTTAAGGCAGAACAGTGGGAGGAAGAGGAGGACCCCTTTATCCAGATAGTATTCCTGCGGGCCCGCCAAACACACAGGAAGAAGAGGAGGAGGATTGTGTCAGCATGGACGTGGAGGATAACACTCTGCAGCAGTCTTCAAGGGATGGTTTTCAGTCCCCAGAAACCCAAGGAGTTGTATGTGACTCTAATTAAACAAATTTGTTTGCGCTAGAAAATTTAGGATAATAAAAGTGAAAATCTGTATGTGAAAAAATAAATAAAATAAATACCAATAAATACCAATATATCTAAAACAATATTACATAAATAACAATATGTGATAAAAATAATTAACAAAGTGCAGCGTGCATATATGATGCTGAAAATCCAAGTGCAAACTTAGGCTAAAAAAGGGGCCCACTCTTTCCAAAGAGTGATTAACCACCTCAATACTGGGCATTTTCGCCCCCTTCCTTCCCAAGCCATTTTTCAGCTTTCAGCGCTGTCGCATTTTGAATGACAATTGCGCGGTCATACAACACTGTACCCAAATGAAATTGTTATCATTTTTTCCCCACAAATAGAGCTTTCTTTTAGTGGTATTTGATCACCTCTGCGGTTTTTATTTTTTGCACTATAAACAAAAGAAGAGTGACAAGTTTTAAAAAAAAACACAATAATTTTTACCTTTTGCGATAATAAATATCCAATTTTTTTTTCTTTAAAACAAATTTTTTCTCAGTTTAGGCCGATATGTATTCTTGTACATATTTTTTGTAAAAAAAATCGCAATAAGCGTATATAGATTGGTTTGCGCAAAAGTTATAGCGTCTACAAAATAGGGGATAGTTTAATAACATTTTTATTTTTTTTAATTTTTTACTAGTAATGGCGGCGATCTGCGATTTTTATCGTGACTGCGATATTGCGGCGGACACATCGGACACTTTTGACACATATTTGGGACCATTCACATTTTTACAGCGATCCGTGCTATAAAAATGCATTGATTACTGTATAAATGTGACAGGCAGTGAAGGGGTTAACACTAGGTGGTGATTGAGGGGTTAACTGTGTTGCTAGGGAGTGATTCTAACTGTAGGGGGCGGGGACTCACTAGGGGAGGAGACCGATCGGTGTTCCTCTGTACTGGGAACATACCATCGGTCTCCTCTCCTCTGACAGGACCGTGGATCTGTGTGTTTACACACACAGATCCACGGTCCTGCTGTGTTACCGGTAATCACGGGTGCCCGGCGGACATCGCAGCCGCCGGGCACGCGCACCGGGCACGCGCACCGATTGCCTAGTGACACGCCGAGCGCGCGCGATCGCCGGCGGCGGCGCGCGCACGCCCCCTGGTGGCCTAGGAAAGCGGGGACGTCATATGACGCCCACCCGCAACGAGAGCTGCGCCGCCTGGCCGTCAATTGACGTCCGGCGGTCGGCAAGCAGTTAATAAAGTTCATAAATGATGAATATAAAGTGCACAAATACAGTGTCCATCAATAATGACATCCATCATGCTCATCCAAAGAGTGTGAAAAAGATCATGCTCCAGTGCTCTCCGGTGACTCCCCAAAAGCATATGCGCTCACCTCAGAGCGTGTGACACAGTAACCAAACTATGTCAAATCACGATTTGGAGCCACTCCTGGGCTCTAAATGATGTACAGGTGCTGACCTCCAACTTGCTCAGTTAGTATCGTTCCAATTCCTGTATCAGCAGTGTAATAGATGCCCCTCCCTAGGATACTTCACTGCAGTCGCCAAAAACCAGGGAAAGATCATGTGATCACAAAACACTGTATATGAAGACAGTCTCTCTCTGTGATGTGCTCCGTAGTCCCGGGGAGCGGCGCTGTCCCTCGATGATCGCAATGACAACACACACAAGTCCAGGCAGCGAGTTGTATGTGACTGGGAGGAGGTTGTTATGGATCATGTGATCCTTAGTGACCCAGAGGACTCAGAATCGAATGCCTCTGCAAACTTACGCTGCATGGCCTCCCTGATTCTGCAAAGCTTGCGAAAGGACTCTATGATTCGTGGTATCAAGGAGAGGAATCATTACTGGCTCAACTCTTCTTGATCCACGTTACAAGAGTAAGGTTGCAGAACTAATCCTGCCTTCGCAGAGGGAGCAGAGGATGAAACATCTTCAGGAGGCCTTGAAGAAAAGTTTGTGCAATGCATTTCCAGACCCTGGGAGGTTACAATTTCCTGGTGCTGGACAACATGTTGCTAAGGCTTCGTTCAGACAGAGGAAGAGCGGTGAAGAAGGTGGCCGGCTGACCGATGCCTTTAGACAATCTTTCAGTCCTCAGCGCCAAGGTCTTATTGGTTCAAGCAACCATCGCTAGCGTCTGCATTACATGGTGCAGAATTATCTAGAGGCAAGAGCAGACTTGGAGACCTTTCCAACAGAGCATCCACTGGCTTACTGGGTCTTGAGGATGGACCACTGGCCAGGACTTGCTCAATATGCAATTGAGCTACTGTCCTGCATCCAGCGTTCTTTCTGAACGCACATTCAGTGCTGCTGAAGGGTTTGTAATGGATCATGGAGTGTGCCTGTCCACAGACTCCGTTGATAGGCTCACATTCATAAAAATGAATCTGTCTTGGATCAGCAGCTATCAAGCACCTGATGCTGATGTCACTGATTGATTTTTCTATGGATATGGGATCCCTTGAAGACTGCCTATGCTGAGTGACTATCCTATTCCTCCTCAATCTTGATGATGCTAGCTTCCAACAATATTTTTGGTTTAGGGCACCACCACCACTGCCTAAGGCCCAATTTTTCTGTCCCTGTTTAACATTACAATATTTTACCTAATATTTCACAGCAGGGCCTGTTCCTCTGCCCAACAAGAGTATCTGTGAGGGGTTACAGTGTTGTGGCACCACCACCACCACCAAAGGCCCAATTTTTCTGCCCCTGCCCCAGCAGCAGAAAAAAAGGACAAGCGTGCCCCATGGCCACCTGCAGAGGATGCACCGTGTCCACGACCAGCACTGTTGACTGTAGACACAGAGGCTGCTTGTCCTTTTTTAGTGGCCTGTGAGTGTCTGCCTCTCCTTGGTGGCCTTCCGGTCCTTATGTATATTTTGTTTTGCAACACCACACTACACTGTAATGTGTACTGTGTACACCCCCAGAAAAGTAGTAGCAACTGTACTAAGGCTACAATGTATTGTGTACTGTGTACACCACTAGAAAAAGTACCCTGTTTCCCCTAAAATAAGACCTAGCGTGATTGTCAATGATGGCTGCAATAAAAGCCCTACCCCCCAATTAAGCCCTAGTTGAAGTCCTTGTAGGTCTTATTTTCAGGGTAGGGCTTATTTTTGGGGAAACAGGGTAGGGCTTATTTGGGGGGATAGGGCTTATATTGCAGCCATCACCGACAATCACGCTAGGTCCTATTTTCGGGGAAACAGGGTAGTAACAACTGCACTACGGCTGCACTGTATTGTGTACTGTGTACACCACCAGAAGTGTAGTAGCAACTGCACTGCGGCTGCACTGTATTGTGTAATGTGTACACCACTAGAAGTGTAGTAGAAACAGTACACCACGGAATGCACTGTAGATATAGGCTACACTGGATGCAGACTACATATATATATATATATACACACTAGACTGTATATATATATATATATATATATATATATATATATATATATATATATATATATATATATATATATATATTAATACACCGCCTGAAGTATATTAGAAATAGTACACCACGGAATGCACTGTAGAGTATGTATATATACTAGACTGACTGTATATATATATATATATATATATATCAAATACACTGCCACTAACTGAATAACCTGCCCGCTTAATCTAAATCACGCTATCTCTCTGTCCACGCCAACAACACTACACAGGGCCGTCGTGTAGGCAGCCGTTTATAGTGTAGGGAGTGGACTTAGTCCCCCTGAGCCATGATTGGCCAAAGGCACCCTGCCTTTGGCCAATCATGGCTCTCTTAGCAGAGGCCGCGGGGATTGGCCAAAGTATGCAGGTCAGGTGCATGCTTTGGCCAATCATCATACAGCAATGCACTGCGATTTTGCAGTGCATTATGGGGCATTCCACAGCGCTTAAATTTGCCGTGAACGCCCCATATAATTTGCTGTTCAGCGAACAGGCGAACACCCGATGTTCGAGTCGAACTTACGTTCGACTCGATCCGTGGGCTCATCCCTACTCTTAAGTTCTTTAACATTCGAGGCATGTACCAATGCCGTAAGCCTTTATGCCTGACCTGACACATTACCCACAGACAAAAATAATTTAATTTGAAGGGCAAAACTTACCTCTTACCTGATTTCTACACATGTTCATCAGAATTAGTGGTATATTGTCTGTCCTGTCCGTGTGGCTTACTATATGTAGGCCGTAAAATTCGTACTCTTTGGAAAAGATTTGGGGAACACAGGCGCCTACTGGTCACAGAGTCTGACCGACATAGTGTCCCAAAACACTTCCTTATTCATGGTGCACATTCTTCCAACGGTTTGGTAATCGAAGCGATACCAAACAACCTTCCATCAGCTGAACACTTCAAACGTCTGTGCGCACGGGAATCCTATTATTCATTTTTGGTTGTTAATTATTAATGATTAATTTTTAGTACTATCAACATCCAATAACCATATAATATCCTTAATTTAGCTACATGAGGACTCGAGAGACACATATGTATATCGGTCTATATATACTTTTTAATTTTCCCTTGGTTTGTTGGCTAACATTTGTTATTATTAATCATTTTTAGGTTATGGACCCTTATGGTCCTATTCCCCTCCTAGACACTCTTCGATAGCAAGCTCTTCAATAGTAAGTACCTCCAGTGCCCCCCCCCCCCAAAAAAAATAGTTGTTCACATTGCTTCTATTATGTCCTCTTCCCCTCTTTTTTCACCATCTACCAGTACCCCCCGCCCACCTCACCCTTCCCATTTACCCATACCCCCTTTCCCTCCCATCCCATTTATCCACACCCCCTTTCCCTCCCACTTTCCCTTCATTTTTTCTTCCCTTTCTCTTATTCTTATTTATTTTCATCTGTTTGTTTTTTTTATTTTTTATTTTTATTTCTATTTTCTTCATCTTTATCCTTATCTTTATTTTTATATCTTTATATTTTTCATCTTTCATTTTCATTTTTATTTTTATTTATTCTTTATTTATTATTTTTCTTATTTTTAGATTACATCTAATTCTCATTTCTATTCTTGTTCTTCTGAAATTCCATGTTTATCAATCTCTCATTACTGCTGCTATGAGACCCTTTGATTTTCTGATTGTTTAAATTGTATAACATGAAATGTTTATTGTATAACTCTGTATATGTTTTATTATACATTGATATGCAAGCCATTGTCATTTTAATGTTTTTAGTTTCATGTTCATTCGCATTTTATACAAGCCCATCCTGCCCCCTGTATTGACAATCAAGACAACCTGTCACACCAGCGCACTTAATATGCATTACGATCACCTGTGAGTGGTTGCCACGGCACCGCATCCACACTTCCTTTCCAAATAGACCTTAAATAGCACTTCCAATATGGTCACTGACATTGCCTGATGAAGGAGCCCACATGCTCCGAACGCGCTCTCCTCCCTACTCCTTCTCCAACCGGAAGTGATGTGTATCGCAGCCCCAGAGCCTTCCTGAGTGCCTGGAAGCACTGGGAGCCACTGGCATTAGCCGGATCACCAGCTGTCTCTTCACCTGCGAGCCGACTGCCTTCCCTTATGAGTGGATGAACCTCTGTAATCATTCCAATGAGCTGACACATCTATAATCTTGTGAGTTCCCAATTGTTTGCCTTGGGATAAAATGTTTTAATATTGCTGCACTTAGATTGGCTCTGCTCTTCTTTGTGTGAAGGGGTAGGAGAGGTGGACAGCAACAGTCTTCATTTATGAATAATTCACAACAACCTTTTCATTATAATTATGAGTCATCGTCAGTATTCAGAACCTTGTGTGAGTTATCCAAATAGAGAAAAATCACAATATTCACGAAGAGGACAAGTTCCCATTTCTAATAGGTTTGCACCCCTACAAAATCATGCCTCCTATGAAGGGGGGGGGGGGATTTTTCAGGGGCACAGAGTGGCCCAGGGAGGGGTCCCCCATCATACCAGCCAAATCCAGGGGGGGCTGGTGGAGACACTCCCCTCAACAAACACCTCAAGGAACTGGTCAACTACACAAAAGAAAAGAAAGAGAGGAAGGAGAGGGGGTAGGCCAACACAAAAGACCAAAACCCCAATAGGAACAGGTATTTTTCATTTGAGTAGTATTTCATTGAATGACGATGAAATGCGTGTTTTGGATAGAGGGCTTAAATTTGCCCCCACACAGAACCTCAATAAATTTCAGATGTATGTGAATATACACAAATACATCATGAGCTTAACCTCTTGCCACCTACTGGCTGTCATATGATGGCCAGGCGGCGCGGCTCTCATTCTGGGAGGGCGTCATATGACGCCCTCGCCTTCTTGGCCCACCAGGGGGCGCGTGCGCCCACCGTGTCACTGGGGACTCGGTGCACATGCCCAGCGGCCGCGATGTCCGCCGGGCGCCCGCGATTGCATTTATTTTGTTATATTGAGGATCAATGATGGCTGCAGTCTGACCTTTAGTAACTTAAGAACTTTAATTGATTTTACCTGTTTTTAAGTTTGTTTTTTTTTAAGGAAAATTATATTATTTTTTCCTTTTTTCCTTTTTTATGATTAACATTTGGACGTTTGTCTGTGGCTGGGAGATATAATTCATATCTTAAGCTGCTTTAAAGACTCCAATGTCCATATACAAGTGTGTAATATGCACTTTATTAGTCCTGTCAGGTCATGTTGCTGCGGACCTTTTTGTTTTTCTACAGGGCTAATACTTATGGGCACTTCCTGGCTGGAGAGTGCAGGGTTAGTGATGTATCGTGTGATAGGTCTTTCTGCTTCCATAGTTACCAGCCTACACTATAAAAAGCGGGTGCATTGCGTCATTCCGTATCCGCTGATTAGGTCCCGCCGCCTGGGACGTAACGCGTACACAAGGAACTAAGTGAATAGCGTGACATCACCCGAGTCCATCGTTGATCCTCGTGGATTTGTTTTTTACATGCGCTTTCACCAAGCACTGGGTTCAGTACTATGCTTGTAAGTGGAATTTTTTCTTATCAATAAATGAATGTATATACAGAGAGCACTATATACTCCCATTTTCATTACATATATACTGTGAATCGGAGTTCTTGTGCAGAGCGCAGAGCAAGTGATCCTCTTTTACCAGCCCAGATCAGTGAATGCTTTCTCTCAGCGGCTATTGCATCTATTGATCCAGCATCTTATACCCTTATGAGGGAAAAGCTTTTGTGACCTATCTGTTAAATCAGGGGTCCACACATCGAGGTGAGCTGCTAGCATCTTCATTGGTGGAGGTTGACACGGAATCACCATACGTTTTTGCATAGAAGCACCTTTTTGTTTCTGTGCTCATGTGTTCTGTCAGATGTCAAATTTATGAACTTTATGAACTCTTATTTTATTATGTTTTTATTGTTACATTTGTATATTGTGCTGCACTGCCTTTAATTTTATTCATGTTTGGGATTTGATATTTTTGACCCTTAGTATTCAGTTGCTGTCTTTAGCGTTTTAATTGCGCTGATTGATTTTTCTTTTTATATACTACTTCATACTGACATCATATGTAGTGGAGTAGATGATGACAGAAGAATACAAAACCGGGACCAGTTTACTTTATTCACAAGCGCACAGAGACCCTAGTATTTAGAGTCAACGTCAGCTAGTGAGTGATGGCACATAGGAGAGGAGCACAGCACCCTGTTTTTTTTTACACTGTGTAGAATATTGCACTTTATTACAAGAATTGCACTTTTTTCACATAGATTGGACAATATTCATGTATATATGAACTGCACAATTGCACATATATGTGATATTATATTTTTTGCATGATTGCACATGTGTATTTTGGAAAAGGACAGTGCTTTTAAATTTTTAATGCTGTCAACTTAGAAGGGATTTCCCCCTTTACAACAGCAGTCGCCACATACATACATATATATATATATATATATATATATATATATATATATATATATATATATATATATATATGTAGGAAGGCCAGTATGGTGGCCTGAATTTATGGGAGGAGCCCGGGGGTATTTAAGCAGCACCGCTCACCTGTGGTGCTTGTCGGTTTCCTGTGCGCGATATACGTCACTAAGCCGACTATTCGACATACCAGCGTCCGCAAGTTCTTGCCTCGCAGTTCCCGTATTCGATACTCCGTACTCAAAACTTTCGAAGTCCGCGTTTTCGTTATAGTTGTACCACGCGTCTGGCTTGGCTGTCGCAGGTAAGGTCCCGTCGGACTTTTCGTTTTCATATCATGTCACTAAACCGTGAGTTCTAAATTTCGTTTCACCCGCATCGCACAAACTGCAATGTATATCGCTCGTACTTTCGATATGTCACAATTCGATAGCACAGCGACGCTGACGCCGCTTCATTTCTAGCATGTCGGTATTACTAAACAGCCATAGCCAGTCGCAAATTGCAAATTATCAAACCCATTTCAAAAACTCATTCGGACATTTCAAATCATTTCTCTTTTCTGAAAACATTTCAGAAAACTCATTTCGGACATTTCAAATCATTTCTCATTTCTGAAAACATTTCTAAAACTCATTTCTGACATTTCAAATCATTTCTCATTTCAGTCACCTACCGCGCTCCGATTTGAATCCAATCGCACCAAAAAGGTGCGCCGATTCGTTCCGGTGTGCCCCAGTTATTACGGCCTCATTTCTATACATGCTCCAGAGTTACGTTATTGTCAGTCAATTATACCTCTGTCATGGTTATCATTTCATTCCACGTATCACGTTCCGACATGAATTTAGTCGCATGGAAAATGCACCGATTCGTCTCGGCGTGCCCCAGGATTGGCCTCATTTCTATACATGCTCCAGAGTTACGTTTATCAGTCAATTGTATCTCTGTCATGGTTATCATTTCATTTCCATGTATCACGTCCCGACATGAATTCAGTCGCATGAAAAATGCACCGATTCGTCTCGGCGTGCCCCAGGATTGGCCTCATTTCTATACATGCTCCAGAGTTACGTTTATCAGTCAATTGTATCTCTGTCATGGTTATCATTTCATTCCATGTATCACGTTCCGACATGAATCCAGTCGCATGGAAAATGCACCGATTCGTCTCGGCGTGCCCCAGGATTGGCCTCATTTCTATACATGCTCCAGAGTTACGTTTATCAATCAATTGTATCTCTGTCATGGTTATCATTTCATTTCCATGTATCACGTTCCGACATGAATTTAGTCGCATGAAAATGCACCGATTCATCTCGGCGTGCCCCAGGATTGGCCTCATTTCTATACATGCTCCAGAGTTACGTTTATCAATCAATTGTATCTCTGTCATGGTTATCATTTCATTCCCACGTATCACGTTCCGACAGGAATTCAGTCGCATGAAAATGCACCGATTCGTCTCGGCGTGCCCAGGATTGGCCACATTTCTGATACATGCTCCAGAAATCCGGATCATAGCTGAATCGCAGACACCAGGGATTGACCCGTATCTCTGTCATGCAATTTCTATCATTTCACTCCCACAACGCATCACCGTTTCGAAACCAGTCGCATCCGAGGCGCACCGCTTCATCACGGCATGCATCACTGGTTCCGATCACATTTCATACCTACACCAGAGCTCGGTTAGTTGCCAGTCGCTAACACGGCACAACCAATTCGAGCCTCGGTCAAAACAATCATTTCTCTCATTTCATTTAATACTGCACTCCTACTCGAATCCAGATGCATCAAACAAGCACCGATTCGTCCCAGGAGCACCAATATTTCAGTTGCCTCATTTCAATACATGCTCCAGAGTCCGGTCCACGGTCGAACAAATCGTGACACGACCAGGCCGCACCTCTGTCATGCAGTTCATTCATTTCACAATCAAGGCAAACATTTCGAACCATTTTTTTTTGTCACAAATTGCAAGCACCATACAAATCATTGCTCCAAGTTACTTAGCAATCCCTTCACGAATTGTCACCTTTCATCTTCCTCAGGTCAGTCAAAGTTCAGTAGGTCCACCCTGCACCAGGTTGGACGATATTCCCCCAGGTAAAAAAAAAAAAAAAAAAAAAAAAAAAAGGGGGGAAAGGGAGAATAAGTCGGGTAAGTATGACTCAGCGGATCAAAGAAAAAACTTGAAATTCATCTCACCCCCAATAGGTTACAGTCAACCAGGAAATAAAGCTCGAGATCCTCACCAGAGCAACCATGTCCCAGGCCGGCAGTGAAGACTTCACGGCCCCTCTATCACCTACTCCGGTTTCAGAAAGCGGCAGCGTGCAATCCCTCAGGGGATGGACTATCCCCAAACTGACGGCAGAGCTCAGACGCAGAGGTGTCCCCTTCCCCGCCACAGCGAGGAAAGGCGAGCTCTTCAAACTCCTCTTCCCCCCATCAGCAGCAGGACCCAGTACCCAACAGGCATCCCTCCAGTCCATATCATCGGCCATTTCGCAGTTACACACGATGGTGTCATCTCTATCCACCTCAGTGGCAGACGTCCAAGCCAGGGTGGCACTTCTGGAGGCCGGACCGGCCACGGCTGTCCCCGACCCAACGGCAATTCAGACCTTGACACCTCTTCCTACAGGTACCTCAGGCTCAAGCGCCATTGTCTACCCCTCCCATCTGGTCCCAACCAGTATCAGGAAGGACATTTTAGATGGCAAGGACGTCAACCTGGCCTCTCTCCTGATCTCCGTGCATGATTTAGCAGAAAATAAGGCCTACTCCTGGGGTGACATATCGGTGGTCCTTAAAGCCAAAGACCCCAGGCTGAACCGCAAGCTATCAGTCCCCGAATTTACCCTGGCCTTTGGCATGCTCAGAGATGTCCTGTGCTCAGCCACCCCTAGCAGGCGGGAAGAGCTGGACTTATACCTCCATACTGTGGTAGACTTGGGCCACAAGTATGGAGGTTTCGCATTCTACGATTATCATCGTTCCTTCTCAGCCAAGGCTGCCGCCAGATTCGCACAATACCAGGTCACCACAGATTGGAGTCTCATGGACACAGAGCTCTTCTGCCGCCACTTTGCCGGCTTACGCTCACCTCTGTGTGCAATTTGCCAGTCTTCCACCCACACTGCCACCTGGTGTGCCAATACGGCGATCAGACGGCCCTTCGAGTTCCCCTCTACCTCAGGTACAGTACAGGGCCAGTCAATCCCTGAACCAACGCCTCAGGTGGACAAACTCGGACGCCCAGTCCGAACCGTGGGAGGGGCAGCCATCTGTAACAACTACAACTATGGGTCCTGCAACTTCAGCCAATGCCGTCTACTTCACATCTGCACTATATGCCAAAGAGCACACCCTAGGAATTTGTGTGAAGTCAAGCAACATAAGAGGGCCTGACTAAGCCGAATCAACATCTTATGGCTAGGACTGTATCTCACTTCACACCCCACCCCTTCCCTGGCCACCTACCTTATCCAAGGCTTCACAGTAGGCTTTCACACCGGCCTCATCGCACTGCCCCATAGTACTCACGAATGCGCCAATCTTCGTTCGGCAGCCATCGACGAACAGGCCATAGATCAGCTCTTACAGGCAGAGGTAGATCGAGACTACGTAATAGGCCCTTTCACTTGCCCCCCTTTCAGCACATGGAGAGTCAGCCCTATTGGGCTTGTCAAGGGCAAATTCTCTAATAAATTGCGTTTGGTGTACGACTTGTCTGCGCCTCATTCTTCGCACATACCCAGTCTCAATTCCCTGATCCCCTCCGCAGAGTTTTCCCTAAAATATTCCTCCGTTGACATGGCAATACAAGCCATCATCAAAGCAGGCACAGGTGCCTGGCTCTCCAAAGCCGACATATCGGATG
Source organism: Lithobates septentrionalis (assembly GCA_037952835.1). NCBI lineage: Eukaryota > Metazoa > Chordata > Amphibia > Anura > Ranidae > Lithobates > Lithobates septentrionalis. The sequence continues at coordinate 991,702 of JBBDGP010000237.1, read as the reverse complement.
CCTTCAAACTCCTGCCCATCCACCCATCCCTTTGGTGCTGGCATGGCATCAAATGGAAGGAAGCATATTATTTTGCTACGAAACTCACCTTCGGTTCGAAGAGTAGCCCGTGGCTCTTCGACACATTCGCACAGTCCCTCGTTTGGATACTATTACACAAGGGCCAATGCCATGAAGTCATCCATTACCTAGATGACTTCCTACTGATAGAACCGCCCAACAAAACCCCAGCAGATCTCGACAAACTTAGAGTTATTTTTGGAAACCTCAACGTTCCTATCGCCGAGCACAAAGTCGATGGTCCAGCAAACATCATCACCTTTCTCGGGGTCAGCTTGGATACCTGCGCAATGCAGGCCAGTCTCCCCCCCGACAAATTAACACGCATTAGGGCAGTCCTTCACGAGTTTACACACACCAAGGGCTGTACCAAAAAACAGTTGCAGTCTCTCCTGGGCATGCTCAACTTCGCTATGCGAATTATCCCACAAGGCCGCACATTTGTATCATGCCTGCTGAGATTTCTGTCAGAAACTCAAGACCCTGAACAGATTTTGAAATTAGACTCCGCAGCTATAGCGGACCTATCAATGTGGGAGGAATTCTTGTCCGCCTGGAATGGCATATCTCTATTTATACCTATGGTTTCGATCCATTCACCCCAGGTAGTGACTGACGCTGCAGCCTCCACAGGTTTCGCGGCAATTTTTGGCCATCATTGGTTTTCAGGACCCTGGCCTCAACAGATACTGTTGATACCCGGCTTTTCCCAAACATCTGCCCTCTTTGAGCTTTATCCCATAGTGGCAGCCGCACAACTCTGGGGCCACCACTGGACAGGACAAACCGTAGTCTTCACCACCGATAACCAGGCCACGGCAGACATCATCAACAGAGGCAGGTCCAAGTCCCTAGCAGTCATGTCCTTCCTGCGCAGGTTGGTACAACTGTCTTTACAACACCAGTTCAACATACACAGTGAATTCATTCCCGGCAGATACAACTCAGCAGCTGACGCACTATCACGTTTCAACTATTCCTCCTTTTTCAAACAGGTTCCCGATGCCGATCCAATGTTGGCCCCTATCCCCGTCTGGTCACAACTGACCCTGGACTAATGCAACATCTACACGGAGCTACGCAACTCATAAATAATTCCCTCTCCCGCAACACACTCAAAGCCTACCAGACAGCTTGGAAAGCTTTTAATAAATTCCTCACGCCCAACCGCAAAGAACCAACAGATATCAAACAGGTACTGGCCTTCACGGCACACTGCCACACGCAGCTAGCCTTATCCTACAACACCATCCGGTTATACCTAGCCGGCATTCAACATTTCATGGCGCTTGAAGACCCGACGAAATCGTCACTGTTCTCATCTCACGCTATACGAGCCATCCTAGGGGGAATACAGAGACAACAACCAGTCATCAGCACTAAGCGCTTGCCCATTACGGGGCCCATCTTTAGGGACATGTCAAATATTCTGGCTACTTCGCCATTCGGCCTGCTCCCCAGCACGGTCTTACAAGCAGCCATATATTTAGCTTACTATGGGTTCTTGCGGCCTGGCGAATTCACCTCTAACAAACCCACAGACCAAGTACTATGCAGACGACACTTGCTTCGACACCAAGACCACTTTATCCTGCACCTCGAGGTCTCTAAAACCCAGCAAACGGGCTCGGGAGTAAACATCCACCTCTACAGAACCAACAACAGCTGGTGTCCAGTCGCTGTACTCAACCGACTCCTATCTCTCCTGCCTGAGCAACCAGACAGCAGTCCCCTTCTACCATTTCCAGTCAAACCCTTAAACGCCTCTCAGTTTGTGAGCCACATAAGGATACTTCTCCGCAATCTTCACCTTAACCCCAGTCAGTATTCCGGACACTCTTTCCGCATCGGAGCAGCCTCCGCGGCGTCCCGCCACGGGGTGCCAGATCACATCATCAAAAGACTAGGCAGGTGGAAATCAGCCTGCTTCGCCCGGTACATCCCCAATCCACAAACTGAGATGGCACAGGCATTCTCCAAATTGGCTCAATAAGTAACTGAAAACCAATAAAATTATAACCCTACCTGAATGTTTTTGCCCCCTTATTTTGGCATACCGGCCATGAGACCAAGGCACACTTTCAGGTCCATTTCATATGGTAAGTCCACACTTTTAGGTCTATTTCCGATGGTAAGTCTTATCTTTACTATAAGTGTTTTCTATGTCCATATCGGACATAGGGCTCCGACCATAAGTAGGAAGGCCAGTATGGTGGCCTGAATTTATGGGAGGAGCCCGGGGGTATTTAAGCAGCACCGCTCACCTGTGGTGCTTGTCGGTTTCCTGTGCGCGATACCCACCCTCCCATCCCCATTTCATAGCATTTCTCAACTATTCATTTCATTCATTTCTCTTACAGAATAATCATTTCATAAACCAGGGTATGCCCCCTTATTTTGGCATACCGGCCATGAGACCAAGGCACACTTTCAGGTCCATTTCATATGGTAAGTCCACACTTTTAGGTCTATTTCCGATGGTAAGTCTTATCTTTACTATAAGTGTTTTCTATGTCCATATCGGACATAGGGCTCCGACCATAAATATATATATATATAAAATACACAGTGCAGCGCTGGATATATGACACAAAAATTGTGAACAGTGATAAATTAATGAATCAAACAACCTACAACGGTGAATAACACCCAATAAAATATCATTAAATATCAGATCGACTAATGTATAATAAATCAAGTGCTCATGAAATATTGCAAGGACATAATAAAATGTAATGAAAAATAGTTCATATAGTGAAAAAATAGTTCATATGGTGAAAGTAAAGGTGAAAATAAAGTCCAAAATTAATGGTATTCCATGCGGGACCCGGGATCAGTATTCCACCGTTAGTGCTGCCCACCACCAGGTGATAAAGTAATAGCGGCTTACCGGAAAGCCAGGGGGGTCAAAACAGGCTTAGTAGAGATATATGGATCACAAAGAATGTCCTGCAGGAGACACTGCTGAAAATCCGCCAACCTCCTTCATGGACAGCTACTCAGCACCAACTTGGAGTACGTCACAGGATGTAGTCCCAGGATCACTTCATATAGAGGAATCAATATATGCTTCCACAGATCCAACGAAGGTGAGCCTTCCTCTGCTGCCACTTATAGTAACGTCTCCTCTCTATGAGAGGAGGGCTCACCTTTTTATATATCTATATTCTGAGCCCTTATATCGGGGTTATAGTGTTCAGCAGCAGGACTTCCTTCACGTTTTTTCATACAAATTTTTGTTTATGCACGTAGCGCAATTCTTTTCTTTTTATTTTATATGTATAGATCTATATATAGATCTATATATATAGATCTATATATATATATATATATATATAGAGATATATCTATCTATCTATCTATCTATCTATCTATCTATCTATCTATCTATCTATCTATCTATCTATCGTGGGGATGGAAAGTATTCAGACCCCCTTAAATTTTTCATTCTTTGTGATATTGCAGCCATTTGCTAAAATCATTTAAGTTCATTTTTTTTCCTCACTAATGTACACACAGCACCCCATATTGACAGAAAAATACAGAATTGTTGACATTTTTGCAGATTTATTAAAAAAGAAAAACTGAAATATCACATGGTCCTAAGTATTCAGACCCTTTGCTCAGTATTTAGTAGAAGCACCCTTTTGATCTAATACAGCCATGAGTCTTTTTGGGAAAGATGCAACAAGTTTTTCACACCTGGATTTGGGGATCCTCTGCCATTCCTCCTTGCAGATCCTCTCCAGTTCTGTCAGGTTGGATGGTAAACGTTGGTGGACAGCCATTTTTAGGTCTCTCCAGAGATGCTCAATTGGGTTTAAGTCAGGTCTCTGGCTGGGCCATTCAAGAACAGACACGGAGTTGTTGTGAAGCCACTCTCTCGTTAATTTAGCTGTGTGCTTAGGGTCATTGTCTTGGAAGGTAAACCTTCAGCCCAGTCTGAGGTCCTGAGCACTCTGGAGAAGGTTTTCATCCAGGATATATCTGTACTTGGCCGCATTCATCTTTCCCTCGATTGCAACCAGTCGTCCTGTCCCTGTAGCTGAAAAACACCCCAACAGCATGATGCTGCCACCACCATGCTTCACTGTTGGGACTGTATTGGACAGGTGATGAGGAGTGCCTGGTTTTCTCCACACATACCTCTTAGAATTAAGGCCAAAAAGTTCTATCTTGGTCTCATCAGACCAGAGAATCTTATTTCTCACCATCCTGGAGTCCTTCAGGTGTTTTTCAGCAAACTCCATGCGGGCTTTCATGTGTCTTGCACTGAGGAGAGGCTTCCGTTGGGCCACACTGCCATAAAGCCCTGACTGGTGGAGGGCTGCAGTGATGGTTGACTTTCTACAACTTTCTCCCATCTCCCGACTGCATCTCTGAAGCTCAGCCACCGTGATCTTTGGGTTCTTCTTTACCTCTCTCACCAAGACTCTTCTCCCCGATAGCTCAGTTTGGCCGTAAAGCCAGCTCTAGGGAGGGTTCTGGTCATCCCAAACATCTTCCATTTAAGGATTATGGAGGCCACTGTGCTCTTAGGAACCTTAAGTGCAGCAGAATTTTTTTGTAACCTTGGCCAGATCTGTGCCTTGCCACAATTCTGTCTCTGAGCTCTTCAGGTAGTTCCTTTGACCTCATGATTCTCATTTGCTCTGACATGCACTGTGAGCTGTAAGGTCTTATATAGACAGGTGTGTGGCTTTCCTAATCAAGTCCAATCAGTATAATCAAACACAGCTGGACTCAAATGAAGATGTAGAACCATCTCAAAGATGATCAGAAGAAATGGACAGCACCTGAGTTAAATATATGAGCGTGAGTTAAATATATGAGCGTCACAGCAAAGGCTCTGAATACCTAGGACCATGTGATATTTCAGTTTTTCTTTTTTAATAAATCTGCAAAAATGTCAACAATTCTGTGTTTTTCTGTCAATATGGGGTGCTGTGTGTACATTAATGAGGAAAAAATGAACTTAAATGATTTAAGCAAATGGCTGCAATATAACAAAGAGTGAAAAATGTAAGGGGATCTGAATACTTTCCGTCGCCACTGTATATATTTTACTATACAGGATTTATATAGCACCAACAGTTATATATACAATATCTCACAAAAGTGAGTACACCCCTCACATTTTTGTAAATATTTTATTATATCTTTTCATGTGACAAAACTGTTGAAATTACACTTAGCTACAATGTAAAGTAGTGAGTGTACAGCTTGTATAACAGTGTAAATTTGCTGTCCCCTCAAAATAACTCAACACCTAGCCATTGATTTCTAAACCGCTCGCAACAAAAGTGAGTACACCCCTAAGTAAAAATGTCCAAATTGGGCCCAAAGTGTCAATATTTTGTGTGGCCGCCATTATTTTCCAGCACTGCCTTAACCCTCTTGGGCATGGAGTTCACCAGAGCTTCACAGATTGCCACTGGAATCCTCTTCCACTCCTCAATGACCACATCACAGAGCTTGTGGATGGTAGAGACCTTGCGCTCCCCCACCTTCCTTTGAGGATGCTCCACAGATGCTCAATAAGGTTTAGGTCTGGAGACATGCTTGGCCAGTCCATCACCTTTGTACAATTAAAAAAGGGTGTGCTTGGCCAATATAGTGAAAGACTGCAGCACTGAAAAAATCCCTGGATTGGTGGGATGTGGTAAATGTGGTATTAAGTGTAAAGTGCGCTGTCAAAACTAAAAGTATAAGTTCATAGACTTATATGCAAATACCAAATGTTTATAAAAAATTGATAAAAAATGACAAAAAACTTGAAACAAACCAGTGAAACAAAGTCTGAAAAACAAGAGTCCTGAAATGAAATAAAATTTTGAGTGCAAAAAAACCTCTAAAAGGCAAGTTCAAAATGATGGTTATGTTAAGAACAACCTTAATGACAAAACATAATTTGTAAAAAAATAAGTCCATCTGTGAATCAACTGCTAGATGGAGAGTATGAGGGGGTGGCAGAGTGCATAGGGGTGGCAGAGAGCATGGGGGGAGGTGGAGAGTATGAGGGGGTGGCAGAGAGCATGGGGGGAGGTGGAGAGTATGAGGGGGTGGCAGAGAGCATGGGGGGAGGTGGAGAGTATGAGGGGGTGGCAGAGAGCATGGGAGGAGGTGGAGAGTATGGGGGGGAGGTGGAGAGTATGGGGGGAGGTGGAGAGTATGGGGGGGGAGGTGGAGAGCACGGGGGGTATCAGAGAGCACAGGGGGGTGGCAGAGAGCATTGGGGAGGTGGAGAGCATGGGGGAGGTGGAGAGCATGGGGGAGGTGGAGAGCATGGGGGAGGTGGAGAGCATGGGGGAGGTGGAGAGCATTGGGGGAGATGGAGAGCATGGGTGGAGGTGGAGAGTATGAGGGGGTGGCAGAGAGTATGGGGGGTGGCAGAGAGTATGGGGGGTGGCAGAGAGCATGGGGGGGAGGCAGAGAGCATTGGGGAGGTGGAGAGCATGGGGGGAGGTGGAGAGCATGGGGGGAGGTGGAGAGCATGGGGGGGGGGTGGAGCGTATGGGGGGGAGGTGGAGAGTATGGGGGGAGTTGGAGAGTATGGGGGGAGGTGGAGAGTATGAGGGGGTGGCAGAGTGCATAGGGGTGGCAGAGAGCATGGGGGGAGGTGGAGAGTATGAGGGGGTGGCAGAGAGCATGGGGGGAGGTGGAGAGTATGAGGAGGTGGCAGAGAGCATGGGGGGAGGTGGAGAGTATGAGGGGGTGGCAGAGAGCATGGGGGGAGGTGGAGAGTATGGGGGGAGGTGGAGAGTATGGGGGGGAGGTGGAGAGCACGGGGGGTGTCAGAGAGCACAGGGGGGTGGCAGAGAGCATTGGGGAGGTGGAGAGCATGGGGGGAGGTGGAGACCATTGGGGGGAGTGGAGAGCATGGGGGGAGGTGGAGAGTATGAGGGGGTGGCAGAGAGTATGGGGGGAGGTGGAGAGTATGGGGGGAGGTGGAGAGTATGGGGGGTGGCAGAGAGCATGGGGGGCAGAGAGCATTGGGGAGGTGGAGAGCATAGGGGGAGGTGGAGAGTATGGGGGGAGTTGGAGAGTATGGGGGGAGGTGGAGAGTATGAGGGGGTGGCAGAGTGCATAGGGGTGGCAGAGAGCATGGGGGGAGGTGGAGAGTATGAGGGGGTGGCAGAGAGCATGGGGGGAGGTGGAGAGTATGAGGAGGTGGCAGAGAGCATGGGGGGAGGTGGAGAGTATGAGGGGGTGGCAGAGAGCATGGGGGGAGGTGGAGAGTATGGGGGGAGGTGGAGAGTATGGGGGGGAGGTGGAGAGCACGGGGGGTGTCAGAGAGCACAGGGGGGTGGCAGAGAGCATTGGGGAGGTGGAGAGCATGGGGGGAGGTGGAGACCATTGGGGGGAGTGGAGAGCATGGGGGGAGGTGGAGAGTATGAGGGGGTGGCAGAGAGTATGGGGGGAGGTGGAGAGTATGGGGGGAGGTGGAGAGTATGGGGGGTGGCAGAGAGCATGGGGGGCAGAGAGCATTGGGGAGGTGGAGAGCATAGGGGGAGGTGGAGAGCATGGGGGGTGGAGAGTATGAGGGGGGAGGTGGAGAGTATGAGGGGGTGGCAGAGTGCATAGGGGTGGCAGAGAGCATGGGGGGAGGTGGAGAGTATGAGGGGGTGGCAGAGAGCATGGGGGGAGGTGGAGAGTATGGGGGGGAGGTGGAGAGCACGGGGGGTGGCAGAGAGCATTTGGGAGGTGGAGAGCATGGGGGGAGGTGGAGAGCATGGGGGGAGGTGGAGAGTATAGGGGGGAGGTGGAGAGCACAGGGGGGTGGCAGAGAACACAGGGGGGTGGCAGAGAGCATTGGGGAGGTGGAGAGCATGGGTGGAGGTGGAGAGTATGAGGGGGTGGCAGAGAGTATGGGGGGTGGCAGAGAGCATGGGGGGTGGCAGAGAGCATGGGGGGGGGAGGCAGAGAGCATTGGGAAGGTGGAGAGCATGGGGGGAGGTGGAGAGCATGGGGGGGTGGAGCGTATGGGGGGGAGGTGGAGAGTATGGGGGGAGTTGGAGAGTATGGGGGGAGGTGGAGAGTATGAGGGGGTGGCAGAGTGCATAGGGGTGGCAGAGAGCATGGGGGGAGGTGGAGAGTATGAGGGGGTGGCAGAGAGCATGGGGGGAGGTGGAGAGTATGGGGGGAGGTGGAGAGTATGGGGGGAGGTGGAGAGTATGGGGGGGAGGTGGAGAGCAAGGGGGTGTCAGAGAGCACAGGGGGGTGGCAGAGAGCATTGGGGAGGTGGAGAGCATGGGGGGAGGGTATGGGGGTGACAGAGAGCATGGGGGAAGGTGGAGAGTATGGGGGGTGGTAGAGAGCATGGGGGGAGGTGGAGCGTATGGGGGTGACAGAGAGCATGGGGGAAGGTGGAGAGTATGGGGGTGGCAGAGAGCATGGGGGGGGAGAGTATGGGGGGTGGCAGAGAGCATGGGGGGGAGGTGGAGCGTATGGGGGGAGGTGGAGAGTATGGGGGGTGGCAGAGAGCATGGGGGGGAGGTGGAGCGTATGGGGGAGGTGGAGAGTATGAGGGGGGAGGTGGAGAGTATGAGGGGGTGGCAGAGTGCATAGGGGTGGCAGAGAGCATGGGGGGAGGTGGAGAGTATGAGGGGGTGGCAGAGAGCATTGGGGAGGTGGAGAGCATGGGGGGAGGTGGAGAGCATGGGTGGAGGTGGAGAGTATGAGGGGGTGGCAGAGAGCTTGGGGGGTGGCAGAGAGCATGGGGGTGGCAGAGAGCATGGGGGGTGGCAGAGAGCATGGGGGGGGTGGAGCGTATGGGGGGAGGTGGAGAGTATGGGGGTGACAGAGAGCATGGGGGAAGGTGGAGAGTATGGGGGGTGGCAGAGAGCATGGGGGGAGGTGGAGCGTATGGGGGTGACAGAGAGCATGGGGGAAGGTGGAGAGTATGGGGGTGGCAGAGAGCATGGGGGGGGAGAGTATGGGGGGGTGGCAGAGAGCATGGGGGGGAGGTGGAGCGTATGGGGGGAGGTGGAGAGTATGGGGGGTGGCAGAGAGCATGGGGGGGAGGTGGAGAGTATGGGGGTGACAGAGAGCATGGGGGAAGGTGGAGAGCATAGGGGGTGTCAGAGAGCATGGGGGGTGGCAGAGAGCATGGGGGGAGGTGGCGAGTATGGGGGGGAGGTGGAGAGTATGAGGGGGTGGCAGAGAGCATGGGGGAAGGTGGAGAGCATGGGGGGTGGCAGAGAGCATGGGGGGTGGCAGAGAGCATGGGGGGGTGGCAGAGAGCATGGGGGGAGGTGGAGAGTATGGGGGGTGGCAGAGAGCATGGGGGGTGGCAGAGAGCATGGGGGGAGGTGGAGAGTATGGGGGTGGCAGAGAGCATGGGGGGGTGGAGCGTATGGGGGGAGGTGGAGAGTATGGGGGTGACAGAGAGCATGGGGGAAGGTGGAGAGTATGGGGGGTGGCAGAGAGCATGGGGGGAGGTGGAGCGTATGGGGGTGACAGAGAGCATGGGGGAAGGTGGAGAGTATGGGGGTGGCAGAGAGCATGGGGGGTGGCAGAGAGCATGGGGGGAGGTGGAGCGTATGGGGGGAGGTGGAGAGTATGGGGGGTGGCAGAGAGCATGGGGGGGAGGTGGAGCGTATGGGGGAGGTGGAGAGTATGGGGGTGACAGAGAGCATGGGGGAAGGTGGAGAGCATAGGGGATGGCAGAGAGCATGGGGGAGGTGGCAGAGAGCATGGGGGGAGGTGGCAGAGAGCATGGGGGGTGGCAGAGAGCATGGGGGGTGGCACAGAGCATGGGGGGAGGTGGAGAGTATGGGGGGGAGGTGGAGAGTATGAGGGGGTGGCAGAGAGCATGGGGGAAGGTGGAGAGTATGGGGGGTGGCAGAGAGCATGGGGGGGTGGCAGAGAGCATGGGGGGTGGCAGAGAGCATGGGGGGTGGCAGAGAGCATGGGGGGGTGGCAGAGAGCATGGGGGGAGGTGGAGAGTATGGGGGGTGGCAGAGAGCATGGGGGGTGGCAGAGAGCATGGGGGGAGGTGGAGAGTATGGGGGGTGGCAGAGATCATGGGGGTGGCAGAGAGCATGGGGGGTGGCAGAGAGCATGGGGGGTGGCAGAGAGCATGGCGGTGGCAGAGAGCATGGGGGGGGAGGTGGAGAGCATGGGGGGTGGCAGAGAGCATGGGGGGTGGCAGAGAGCATGGGGGGTGGCAGAGAGCATGGGGGGTGGCAGAGAGTATGGGGGGTGGCAGAGAGTATGGGGGTGGCAGAGAGCATGGGGGGTGGCAGAGAGCATGGCGGGTGGCAGAGAGCATGGGGGGAGGTAGAGAGTATGGGAGGTGGCAGAGATCATGGGGGGTGGCAGAGAGCATGGGGGGGAGATGGAGAGTATGGGGGGTGGCAGAGAGCATGGGGGGTGGCAGAGAGTATGGGGGGTGGCGGAGAGCATGGGGGGAGGTGGAGAGCATGGGGGGTGGCAGAGAGCATGAGGGGTGGCGGAGAGTATGGGGGGTGGCGGAGAGTATGGGGGATGGCAGAGATCAAGGGGAGTGGCAGAGAGCATGGGGGGGAGGTGGAGAGTATGGGGGGTGGCAGAGAGCATGGGGGGTGGCAGAGAGCATGGGGGGAGGTGGAGTATGGGGGGTGGCAGAGAGCATGGGGGTAGGCAGAGAGCATGGCGGGTGGCAGAGAGCATGGGGGGAGGTGGAGAGTATGGGGGTGGCAGAGAGCATGGGGGGTGGCAGAGAGCATGGGGGGTGGCAGAGAGCATGGGGGGTGGCGGAGAGTATGGGGGGTGGCAGAGAGTATGGGGGGTGGCAGAGAGCATGGGGGGTGGCAGAGAGCATGGGGGGTGGCAGAGAGCATGGGGGGGAGGTGGAGAGTATGGGGGGTGGCCGAGAGCATGGGGGGTGGCAGAGAGCATGGGGGGGTGGAGAGTATGGGGGGTGGCAGAGAGCATGGGGGGTGGCATAGAGTATGGGGGGAGGTGGAGAGCATGGGGGGTGGCAGAGAGCATGGGGGGTGGAAGAGAGCATGGGGGGTGGCAGAGAGCATGGGGGGTGGCAGAGAGCATGGGGGCAGCGGAGAGCATGGGGGTGATGTGGAGAGCACGGAGTTGGCAGAGAGTATGGGTGCGGTGGAGAGCCCTGCGGGAGCAGCAGGGAGAAGCAGGAAAGGAGGAAAGGAGGATCGGTGGGGGCGGCTGCATATAGAAGAATAATTCTCTCCATCTTCCTCCTGCAGTCTCGGAATGCCTGCTTCTCCTCTACCTCTCCCAGGCATTCCGATACTGCAGGAGGAAGATGGAGAAAATAATTGTTCTGAATGCAGCTGCCCCCACCGATCCTCCTATCCAGTTCATAGGGGAGGCTGAACTCACGTTTTCTGTTCCGGCACCTCTCGACATAACACCGGCTCCAAGGTGTCTGCTCTGGCTCCTCCCCGCGGCACCGACGGCTGACCTATACGTGCGGGTGCGGCCGTGCAGCCGTGGTGAGGCGGAAGGCGTCTCATTTAGCTCCTCCCCCCGGCGCCGATGGCTGAGCTTAACTGGCAGCCGGGCGGCCGCGGAGAGGCTGGATGAGCGGCACAAGCTCAAGCCTTGGGCCATGCAAGGACTTGCAGCCTGGCGGCCCCAGCGGCCGCGGCCCACCGGGCAAGTGCCCGGTTTGCCCTATGGCCAATCCGGGCCTGGTTATCATGTTGGAATACTGCCCTGTGACCCAGTCTCTGAAGGGAGGGGATCATGCTCTGCTTCAGTATGTTACAGTACATGTTGGCATTCATGCACTCATGCAGCCCCAGACAATGACACTCCCACCACCATGCTTGACTGTAGACAAGACACACTTGTCTTTGCACTCCTCACCTGGTTGCCGCCACACACACCATCTGAACCAAATAAGTTTATCTTGGTCTCATCAGACCACAGGACATGGTTCCAGTAATCCATGTCCTTAGTCTGCTTGTCTTCAGCAAACTGTTTACAGGCTTTCTTGTGCATTATCCTTAGAAGAGGCTTCCTTTTGGGAAGACAGCCATGCATACCAATTTGATGCAGAGTGCGGCATATGATCTGAGCATCTGACAGGCTGACCCCCACCCCTTCAACCTCTGCAGCAATGCTGGCAGCACTCATACATCTATTTCCCAAAGACAACCTCTAGATATGACGCTGAGCACATGCACTCAACTTCTTTAGTCGACCATGGCAAGGTCTGTTCTGAGTGGAACCTGTCCTATTAAACCGCTGTATGGTCTTAGCCACCGTGCTGCAGCTTCGTTTCATGGTCTTGGCAATCCTCTTATAGCCTAGGCCATCTTTATGTAGAGCAACAATTCTTTTTTTTCAGATCCTCAGAGAGTTATTTGCCATGAGATGCCATGTTGAACTTCCAGTGACCAGTATGAGAAAGTGAGAGCGATAACACCAAATGTAACGCACCTGCTCACACCTGAGACCTTGTAACACTAGTCACATGACTCTGGGGAGGGAAAATGGCTAATTGGACCCAATTCAGAGATTTTCACTTAGGGGTTTACTCACTTTTGTTGCCAGCGGTTTAGACATTAATGGCTGTGTGTTGAGTTATTTTGAGGGGACAATAAATTTACACTGTTATACAAGCTGTACACTCACTACTTTACATTGTAGGAAAGTGTCATTTCTTCGGTGTTGTCACATGAAAAGATATAATAAAATATTTACAAAAATGTGAGGGGTGTACTCACTTTTGTGACATACTGTATACACACACATATATATATATATATATATATATATATATATATATATATATATATATATATATATATATATATATATATATATATACACATATATATACATATAGTTTGTATTTATTATATTCAATTGATTTTTGTATTCACTTAAATTGCCATAGTGCGGGTATAGATTAATTATTTAGAAGTAGCAATACAGGTTGTTCGACATCCACAGAAGGTTACACGATATATACAGAGATGACACCATTGACAAGAGTCACCAATGACAAAACATTGCTCTTGTTAAGGGTGTCATCTTTGTAAACATTCTGTAGCCTCCTGGGAATGTCAGACAGCCTGAGCCCCTCCTTCATCCAGAACTTAGTGATGACTTTGCTTCTGCTAGGAATCCATTATTTACTTGCAAAAAAAGATGTGTTACTTTAGATGAAAACTTATTATACCAACATGTGAAATTTGAACAACATATGTAAGTTGAATATTTTCAGTACAGCTCTTGCATATACAGTACATAAAGAAAAAGAGGATTGCGGGGGGGGTTCACAAGATATTGCATACCCGCATTACCTTAGAAACACGCTGAAATGGACAAATCCAAAAAGCCCCCATACCCCTTAAAACGTCCATACATGCCAGGAGTACTCTTAAAATTATCCAAGGCACAGACTTTCCACTTCATGCCTGACAAGTTATCCTAGAAAAAGGTACAAATTTAAACATAAGGAAGATCCATGGAAGTACCATTTATTAGAGTTGTATATGGGGTATAATGGATCTAAAACTATAACATGATTCACACTACGGGAGTGAAAAAAAAGGCTCTATCAGTTATTTATAAAAATAACCCTAAAATGGTAAAAAAAACAATATAGCTATAGTATTACATAGTTAGGTTAAAAAAAGACAACTCCATCTAGTTCAACCAAAAGAAAAAAACAAAACAAATAGAAAACTTCCATATACAGTACACAATCCTATACCCACCGTTGACCTAGAGGAATGCAAAAAAAAACCCAATAAAATGCGATCTAGTTTGTTTCAGCAGAGGGAAAAAAATCCTTCATGATCCCCGAGGAGGTGTTGTCTTGCAACAGCATGCATCTCAATAGAAGGATTGCCATCAAATCTGTGGTTGTAAAATAAGAGCATCCTGTTTGGATTTTGACATGGGGACTTGTTATATTCTTAATATCTAAATTTTAGTTCGGTCCTATAGTATATAGCTGAGGTTATGAAATCCACTGTAATTACGGTATGTGTGCATGGAAGGTTTTTGAGCTAGTGAATAACAGATGTTGGCATTTGAACTGAGTTCTCAATTTCAAGAAGCTGTCAAGATATTTTGATTGATATTTCTGCTTATATTTTCTTAAAGGTATTCCTATGTTACTGATACTTTGCTTGAGAAATTATGTGTATATAACTCATTCTGTGGCAGGCAGACTATCAATCCCCCAATTCCTGTGTCTGGTGTTAATTAGTCATGCAGAGTGGGGGAGTGGCTTAAGAGAGGAGCCTGGATGTGGAAGCGCTTCTACTTCTTCTCTTCATTGCTTTTCACTTCTATTATTCCTACAGAAACTCAGCATACAGACATTTTTTACAGATGCTCTCAGAACAAAGGAAACAGTAGCCATCTTGAGCACGTCTTGAACTTATTTTTTGAAACAAACAACTTTATCTTATTTGAAGCTACATTTATTTTGTATCTGAATCTGCAACTTTTGTACTTATTTTTGTAATTTTTGTGTGGAAATAAATCTCACTGTTTGATTCAAGCTGACTCAGTCATACAATTAAGAAATTTGTCTCACAATCATCCAAAAAAGGCAGAAGAGTCTTTTCACTGCTAAAGTGACTTTACTATAGGACTCAACTTATATTGTTAGGTCTAGGCTAGACATGTGCACACTGAAATATTTTGTTTCGGAATTTCGTTTTCGTTCGAAAAAAAAATTTATTTAGTTACTCCCGAAATTCGTTTTTATTCATCTAGTTTTTCGTTAAAAATTGCATTCGTCCGAAAATCCAAATTAAGGTCGAATCTGTCATTGAAGGCTTATGGTGTCTGTCGAATATTCAAAGAAGATTCGACGGAGCAGCTAAACTGTACGACGTCGTATAGTTTACCTGCTCCGTCTAATCTTCTTAGAACTTTCAACAGACACCATAAGCCAAAGTATGTGTGTACTTAGTTCTAGCTATTTTACTGCTCCTCCTCTTTGGTTACAATCAGCCAATAACATTCATCATCATCATTATTTTTATTTATCTATTCTCCCCTACGTCGAATCTTTTCTCCCCTACATCGAATCTTTCCTCCCCTACGTCGAATCTTTCCTCCCCTACGTCGAATCTTTTCTCTACGTCGAATCTTTTCTCTCTACGTCAAATCTTTTCTCTCTATGTAGAATAATCTTGGACTAATAGAGCTAAGCTTAGGCACATTCGACCACAGGTTTGATGGACACAGATTGTTATTGTCATCATCATGTCGAATCTCCTATCTATATCGAACTGTTGTAGCAACGAAAATGAAAATAAAGCATTTGTTTATGTCGGATCTTTCGTTTTTCGGACTCTGCACTTTCGTTATCGTTTGTTAAAACGATAACGAAAATACCTGAAATTCGGACGAAAATGCATTCGAACGAAAACGAATGCACATGTCTAGTCTAGGCTACTATGTCACTAATGCCATGTACACACGACCGGACTTTTCATCAGACTGAACTCCGAAAGACTTTTCGACGGAGTTCCGAAGGAGTTCCAAAGAAATGGACTTGCCTACACACGATCACACCAAAGTCCGATCATTTTGAACGTGATGACGTACGAACGGACTAGAATAAGGAAGTTCATTGCCAGTAGCCAATAGCTGCCCTTGCGTCCTTTTTTGTCCGTCGGACTAGCATACAGACGAACGGATTTTTCGATCGGACTCAAGTCCGTCAAAGATTTGAAACATGTTCTATTTCTAAAGTCCGACAGATTTTTCGACAGAAAAGGTCCGATGAAGCCCACACGCGATCGAATTGTCCGACGTATTCGTTCCGTCGGACCAGTTCAGTCGAAAAGTCCGGTCGTGTGTACACGGCATAACACATCTATGCGTTTTAGCATTTCAAATGATTCCTGGTTTCAGATTTTTTTGCAGTTTCCAAAAACAAAGTTGAAATGAACAGGGATGAATGGTATTGCATGTAAAAGTAATCAATACAGAGCAGCGCTACCCCCCAAAACTATGAGGATGATACAGTGAAGATCAAACAATAATATAAAAAATAGTAAATTAAATGGTGATAAATTTTTTTTAAACGTTCAGTAAGTCAATTGTGATAAGATCAGAACTAAAAGTCCATCTTCTTAATTCCACAGTGAAAAAGCAAAGTGACAGGCGTCAAAATGATGACAAAAAAGCAATATAACTGTGTATAAAGGAATGACAAAAATAGTGGTCCACGGTAAGTGAATTCAACCTCCACCACACCTCCAGTGATAAGAAGAATGCTCGCTTACCAGATGGCAAGCAAATAGCGCTTGCGGCCTAAACCCGGCCAGGGCCTTTCTCCAAAGTCAGGACACAGGAAATCTCAGGGAAAACCCGTCTAGGAGGTCAGCAGGGGATCGCCAAACTCGTCAGCCCAGGACCGTAACCAGGTCGGATATGGTGATAATCAGATGTTCTCTAGGCTTGCAGATGGAGGTCAGGAACAGGAAGTGACCTCTTTCAGAGGCTTGCATAATCAGATGTTCCCCAGGCTTGCAGACGGAGGTCAGGAACAGGAAGTGACCTCTTTCAGAGGTCACTTCCTGTTCCTGACCTCCGTCTGCAAGCCTAGGGAACATCTGATTATCACCATATCCGACCTGGTTACGGTCCTGGGCTGACGAGTTTGGCGATCCCCTGCTGACCTCCTAGACGGGTTTTCCCTGAGATTTCCTGTGTCCTGACTTTGGAGAAAGGCCCTGGCCGGGTTTAGGCCACAAGCATTATTTGCTTGCCATCTGGTAAGCGAGCATTCTTCTTATCACTGGAGGTGTGGTGGAGGTTGAATTCACTTACCGTGGACCACTATTTTTGTCATTCCTTTATACACAGTTATATTGCTTTTTTGTCATCATTTTGACGCCTGTCACTTTGCTTTTTCACTGTGGAATTAAGAAGATGGACTTTTAGTTCTGATCTTGATCACAATTGACTTACTGAACGTTTAAAAAAAAATTTTTATCACCATTTAATTTACTATTTTTTATATTATTGTTTGATCTTCACTGTATCATCCTCATAGTTTTGGGGGGTAGCGCTTCTCTGTATTGATTATTATTATTGTTGTTTGTATCTCACTTTAGCAGCTGCTTTTCGTTTTGGGTATTTTTTCTGGGTTTTTATTTCAGCTACATTATTACGGCGCGGTAATTTCTTTATTTATTGCATGTAAAAGGCATGGAAAAGATATGTAATGCACTGCACAAAATGAGAAACCCAGAGTTGTAAATATGTCGCATACTGTTTCAATGAAATTGAATTATAATGACATTCTAATATTTCTTTGGTCAGATAGATTCCAGTTTCTGCTTGATCCAGTGCTATAAGATTTTGGTGTCATTGATGAGATTATCATACTAATAACATTGGCATTTGAAATATTCAAATCTTTGTTTCTTAAATGAAGTTTGATTATTTGATTTACATATTGCTATTTTAATTTTGTTCCCTTTTTAGATAAAATTTTAGCTGAGTATATTGTAAGCCTTTGTTTTTTTGGTCCCCATATAATATATCAATAAATCTTAAGAATTTGTGTAACAGACAAGATAATTAAGAATCCCATTCTTTATTTATCAATGAATCGTAAAGTCCACAGTAATTCTTGCAATCACAGTACTGCTGATGTTAATGATAAAACAAAACCAGCTTAAGGATGACACGTTTGCATCTGTATTAGCAAAGTCACATGATAGCTGTCCATGCTGTTATATTCTCAGTCGTCAAGAGTTGCTAAGCAACTGATAACCCGGGTCCTAGCTGTGATTTACTGCGCTAATAATAACATGAATATACGTTTAACCAGCCACAATGTTGTTTCGAATTTTGCAGTAATTCTGAATATGATGATGTCTATTTTTACTAATTCTATTCAGGATTCCCATATCAGAATTGACCTGTACTTTGTTATGTGACCCAAAGCTCTATTACAGATACATAACAGAAGGTAAAACCCCTGTAAAGTAGTTGGTTATGCAAAGGCTACAGTCAGAGGCATGAGCAATGACCCAAAAGGACCAAAAAGACAAATTCCGGGTTGATGCAGAAATAGTTTTCCCTTGAAGAAAGGTGACTTCCATGAGGCTAATTAATCATGCTATTTTTGATTTAAGATATAAACAACCAAAACAGGGTAGAAACTGCGCTCGGATATCAAAAGGCAAAAAATAGAGAAAACACAAGCTGCCAGCACCCTAAAAGTCCAGTATCTGACTCCTAAGTATATGGTAAACAAAAAAGTACAGCGCTAAAATACATATATGATATAAGCAAAAGTGAAATCCCACCATGTGACTATGACATGAATCAGTGAACATAAATTGTCAAATCAAAAATAATGAACAAAAGGCATGAATTACAAATGCATGTGACATAAAAATAGAAAAGGATCTGAAAAAGATCTGAAATAAAGTCCAAACAGATATATTTAATCCACAAGTAGATATAAAGCACCCATCCAGGAAAAATGTGACAAAAATGCCAGTAGATGATCCACCATGAAGTGAGTAAGTAGAATCTGCTTACCGGACGGCGATGACTGCTATTACGGCAGTGTCGCCCAGCATAGGGATTAAGGTCTCCCAAAACCAAGGGTGCAATGCAGGACCAGCAGCTTTAACAGTCGGTCATTACCGGAAATATAAAACAGAATACTCCCATAGCGTAAAACCGTATGATAAAAGGGGGTTTTTATTAAAATGAAGGAATCACACTTACAATTTTGTAGAAAATATGAAGCATAAGGGATATCAGACAAAGCGGCGGTGTCTCCGTGTACCGCGATTCACTTCCTGTACTCGCAAGCCCATCCGAGAGCGTGATGACGTCACCGTCGTAGGCTCCTCCCTACGCGTTTCATCACGATAGGACGTCGTCTGGGGATTTTCCATATGAGTGATAAAAGCCTAAGTTCAGTTGACCTTTTCAGGAAAATAGCCCATGCATGCAAAGGGCACCAGTAGGTATTCAAAACCTGTGCTGCTTTGTGTTCATTAATTGTATTAATTTATTCAATTTTATTAATTTTATTGTTGTAAATTGTGAAAAAAAAATCAACGTCTTTATTGTCGCTAGTGCTGTATATTAAAAATACATTTGAAAAGCTTCAGCTTTAAGGGACACAGTCCATAATTTATATTACCATGTGAAAATAATAACCCTAGAGACTGACCATTCCATTTTTTTAAAAGTGTATCCAAATTTACCAAGACAGTACAATAAGAAATATCAGAATATTGAACTAGCATAAAGTATGAAGGGGTGCTGCCCAATACCTTTGACGGGTTTGATCACATGCATTTCCTATGTACAGTGCCTTTGTCTATCTTATGTTTTTGTATGGCGGGTCCTATACTGCTCGTTTGGATGTTTACTCATGTTGGAGCTGTATCATTATGTAAAAATGCAATAAAACATATAAATACAGTAAGGTGTAATAGTGAAATAAGATAATGATTCCTACTTATTGTGCTTGGGTTGGCTGGAGGTGGATCCATCAAAATCTCCGAATCATAACATAATGAATGAATTTGAAATAATCTTGTTCCATTTGTAATGTTATGGTTTGTAGAATCTGATGACCACTGCCATCCAACACAAACAGAGTGCATAAGTAAGTCTCCCAAAACAAATTAACATGTTAAAACTAATATAGTCAATCTTCCGAAATACTAATCGATTCGGAAAAAGGAATATACAAAATTGATACAAATATATGAATCGAATTCAAAAAACAAATTATTCTAACATAAAGAATACGATGAGAGTGCGGCTCTCTCCACTCTCTCTCACCTCACAGGGCAGATTGATTGCAGCGGAAGCCATTGGTGGGACCCTGGCTGCACGTGCTGGTTATACCTATGAAAAATGGGGTGCACTGCCTACAAACTGTGCACCTATCGGTCTGTGGCCAGCCAGCAATATTTTGGGCAAAGCTGGCTATATACTCGTAGAATTTCAATCAAAAATTTCCACCATAGTTATGTAAAAGAAATTCTAAGGATCAGGATGGAAAATTTTTCTTGAACAAATTAATTGTAAGCAGTGTATGTGGTTTTCATTGGGGAAATTACATTAATTCCGAAATTGAATGTTAAATGTATATAGTATATGGCCAGCTTCAGTCTTCCTCTAATTGTGGCTGGTGGTAGCATTGCCACTCATCCCATATTATATGGAATCATCCCAGGTTATACAGGATCATCCCCAATTTGTAGTTGAATGTTGTGTTCTGTATTGTCTCTAATTAGGATGCAGTTTGTTTTATGTTTGTTTTATGTTTCCACATCTGTCCTGCCTCCTTGGCACTGTGGACAGCATTCACTGACAGACAGTTCCTATGCCGACCGCCCCCATACGCAGTACAAGGAATGCATTCCCCCCAGCCTTAGCATCAGCTGACTGGAAGGCCCTGGAAACTCTTGGTTCATTGTGTTGAAAGAGGGTGGCCAGGATTTCAATGGTGAGCTGTATTGGAAGAGGGTGGCAAGGAATGCAGGGGTTATCTGTGTTGGAAGAAGGTGCTAGGGAATGCCAAGGGAAGGGCTGTTGGAAGAAGGCTGCAGGGGATGCAAAGGTGAGCAGAGTTGGAAGAGGGTGGCAGGGGGAGCAATGGTGAGCAGGGGCGGAAGAGGGTGGGCAGGGGGTGCAGAGGCGAGCAGCATTGGAAGAAGGTGGCAAGAGGTGCAGAGGTGAGCAGCATTGGAAGAGGGTGGCAGAGGTTGCAGAAATGAACAGTGTTGGAAAAGGGGTGCAGGGGTGAACTTCAGTGCAGGGGGTGTGTGCTCCCAAAGTCTCAGAAGTTGGGTTTTGGTTGAGAGGCACTAGAGCATATTGCAAGAGCAGTACAGAGACTGGGGGTGAGTGTAAGAGATCTACACTGAATGACACAATCCTGGCACTGCATGGGTGTTTGACAGTTGGGCTATTAGGGGTGAGCTGAACATATCTGGGTTCTGATCACAGGAGCAGTCCTGGGAGCCAAACTGTGCTGTGTTGAAGTTCTAAACTTTAATCTGAACCCCACTGAAGTCAATGAGAGCCAAAACAGTTTTGGCTATTTTTAAGACTAATGACCTGTACACACGATCGGATTTTCCGACGGAAAAAGTGCGATCAGATTGTGTTGTCGGAATTTCCAATCGTGTGTGGGCTCCATCTGACTTTTTCCGTTGGAATTTCCGACACACAAAGTTTGAGAGCAGGATATAAAACTTTCCGACAACAAAATCTGATCTTTAAAATTCCGATCGCGTGTACACAAATCTGACGCACAAAGTGCCACACATGCTCAGAATAAATTAAGAGACGAAAGCTATTGGCTACTGCCCCGTTTATAGTCCCATGTACGTGTTGTTCCGACAACTTTGTGCGACCGTGTGTATGCAAGACAAGTTTGAGCCAACATCCGTAGGACTAAATCCATGGATTTTGTTGTCAGAATGTCTGATCAATGTCCGATCGTGTGTACAGGGCATAAGGCTGTATTCACACCTGAGCATTTTTAGCTCATAAAACGCTCACAAAACGCCGAAAAAACACCTGAAAAACATCCAACAAGTAAAATCCCATTCATTTCAATGGCACCCGTTCACATCTGAGCGTTTTTTCACCTAAAGAAAAACGCCTGAAAACGCCCTAAGCTCAAAAAAGAACATGAGCTTCTGCCTCTTACATTGGTGACCTGAACAAAATTTAGGCAAAAATGTCGCAAAATCATGGTAAAAACGCAGTGAGAAAACGTGCGACTTTGAAATGCTCAGGTGTGAATGCAGCCTTATAGGAAAGGGATTGTGAAATGGCATTGGGTGGAAAGAGAGCATTACCCATGAAGACGTACTTTGGTAGTTTTCCCTTCGCCAATGCCATTTCACAATGGCATTTGGGATACCATTTGGTGGGATGCGATTTTAATATTGCTTAAATTGAAACACTAAAAATGCCCAATTCCTTTAAATAACATGCTTGGGGAATACTCTAAACCTGCCTGTGAAGTGATGCACCTGTAAAATGTATACAATGTACTGCAACAAGTGACATTTACAAAAAAGAATTTGCAGAAATTTCTGGCAAATTACATTTTCCTGCCAGCTTAGATCTCTTTGTAAATCTGGTACAGATTTTAAGGGCGTACCCCAAAACAAAAAAATGATGTGGGGTCTTCCCCAAACCCTCAACAGAACATGCAGCCTGGCTGGCTAGGAAAAGGAGGAACAAGCATGTGTATTGCTATGTATTAGAGCATTGCTCTCAATAAGGGTACCTTGCCAGGGAGGACCTCCCCTAGGAAAGCACCTTGTCAGCATGTTGATGAAGACAAGGTCCTCTTCCCAACAACCCTTGCTCCATGGTTGTGGAGGTCTGTGGGAGGGGGCTTTTTGAAATTTGGAAGCCTTCTTTAAAAATAAGGCCAAAATTTCCCACCCTAAAAACTCCTTGGTATTTTTGGAGGCCTGTCCATCCGTCCTTCTCCAAATTATAAAAATATACTGTTATGCTAAAAAGGCTGTCCTACTTACAAGGGTGTCTCCGTCCCCACTATATCCACTTTATAACCTCACCTATGAGCTTTGGAAGAAGCCCCATTTGTATGATGCTGTTTGGGGCCACTGGATTTCTAACCCACTTACTCTTGCCTCTGTTGCTCCAGACAGTCACTAAATGTATCTCCATGCTTTGTATTATGACCTACTGTTTGATCTGACCAGTGATATTTGGTGTATCATCTGTGTTACTATTCCGGTATGTTTTATGACACATTGTTAAACAGCTCAAAGTGTTGTTTTTTCTTTTTTAATTTTTGTAGTATTGTGTTTTTCTATAAAACTCAATAAATATATCTTTAAAAAAATAAAAAATAAAAAAAGGGCGGTCCCCCAGCTACGCCCCTTCTACGTATTACAAAAAAATTGTAAGCACTAAATAAATACCACACACTTTAACTAGTCCTTTTTTAAAAGAAAACAAAAAATGTCCCATAGTGTTAATTCATTGTCAATCACATCATCAAGCGATACAAATCCTTGCCAATCACGATGAACAATGCTCACTGACCCGCCTAAAGAAAAGCCATGCCGACCCACTGATATGCCCGCTTATGTCGCTACCATCAATCAAAAACAGATTCATGATAGGTGTAAACAAAGAGGCAGGGATGGTGGCTGATGTCATTGACCAAATAAGGCCATGGCCATTTTTGGTCAGTGATGTTAGCCACCATCCAACCCCCTTGTTTACATTTGGTATGTATTAGGTATTTGGTATTGGGATTCCCACCCCTATCCCCTTTTTTGGCAGAGAAAAGTTATCAACCCTAGCTGGAGTAAGAGTAAGAGACTTTGGGGGTTATTTACGAAAGGCAAATCCAATTTGCACTACAAGTGCAAACTACAAGTGCAAAGTGCACTTGAAATTGCACTGAAAGTGCACTTGGAAGTGCAGTCACTGTACATCCGAGGGGGACATGCAAGGAAAATAAAAGACAGCATTTTAGCTTGCACATGATTGGATGATAAAATCAGTAGAGCTTCCCCTCATTTCAGATCTACCCCTCAGATTTACAGCGACTGCACTTCCAAGTGCAGTTTCAGTGCAATTTCAAGTGCACTATGCACTTGTAGTTTGCACATGTAGTGCAAAGTGGATTTGCCTTTCGTAAATAACCCCTTTTGAGTGTGTGTCTGTACTAATTCCAGAAGTAATATTACCAGGTTTAGTTAACTTGTACCTGCTAACGAGAGCAGTGTGTGTTGTATGTGAAGCCTAGCTGCCAGTCTGCTTGAGCACAGTGTGTACTGATTAAAGGTGTCTGGAGTCAGGTTCATTACAAGCTGGTAATTTGTGGGTGGCAACGACGTAGATATTCGTGTGCGTATGTTATTTGTATCAGCCACTACCTTGTGTCCAGATCAGGGAACTTTGGGAGTAGTTGTGATGATTGGTCAGCATGCTGGTGGATTTCTGAGGAGATGGTGAGGCATGCCGATACCTCACGCAATATCAGGCCTCCCTCATCTGTGTCCCCCCCTAATCTGTGACTCCTTGTATAACAAATAATTTATGTAAATTAGAGTTAGTCCTTATGTATCAACAGGTTTACCAAAGAAATGGAGGTGTTTCCCCACAGCCACAAATAAGATTAGGGCCTCATGCACAAAGTGCATTTTTCCTGATGCTTTTAGGAGCGTCAGGCGGCTTTTTTTACAACTTAAAAATGCCTCTCTGTGTTATTCTTTGTGTCCATGCACACATAGGCTTTTAGGAGCTGTTAGTGGCATATGTTTTTTCAGGCTGCAAAAAAAACCCCAAAAAACCCAGGACCAGCACGTTCTGGAGCAGCAACGTTACAGCTGTAAAAACTGGCATCAATACTTACTTTGCACTGCAGCTAATTTTTTTAAATCCCTGTGTGCACGAGGCCTTAAGCCTAGTACACACGATCGGATTTTCCGCAGACAAAACCTCAGACTTTTGTCCGAAGGCGTGTGCCTGCATTTTGTCTTGCATACAAATGGCAAGAAATTGTCAGCCAACAAACATGAACATAGTGACGTACTACTTGGTTTTTCAGCTCTTTAGCGCCACCCTTTGGGCTCCTTCTGCTAATTTAGTGTTAGTAGAAGTTTGTTAAATGTTGATTCGTGCTTTTCATTTCGCGCTTTTAATTTCGCGCTTTTCAGTTTCTGAACGGCCGTTCGTCAACCAGACATGTTGCGGAATCAGAGGAGATAACGTGTTATTTATTATTGGCCTTGGAGTTATTGTTTTGACCCAAGTCCAGTCCAGAAACAGGAGGAGGAGGATTTCTTGGACTAAAAAATTATGTCATATGCCTTTGCTGCGGAAGCTCCAGGAGAATAATCCGGATGATTTTCGGAATTATCTCCGGATGACGGACCCCTGCTTTCACCAACTCTTAGCATTGGTGATCCCCTATATTAAGAAGCAGGACACATGCATGAGGCTTTTATTTTATTTTTTGGTTGAATAATGATTTGATTTGGTATATTTTCTATATTTTTGGATGCATAGAATGCACTTTTTGGTTAAGTTCTATTGCATGTAGTGAATTCCAGCCATGTAACCATCAGGTGAGTAACCATCTGGTGAGTAACCTTGACACCATGTGAATGAACTCTCAATGAAGTGAGCACTAACCTTAGGACAAGCAAGTGGATAACCTTGGCACCGTGTGAATGAAGCGTGGTCCAGCCATGTAAACATCAGGTGAGTTACCTTGGTCCTATGTGAATGAACCCTCAATGAAGAGAACACCACCCTTGGGACAAGAAAGTGGATAACCTTGGCACCGTGTGAATAAGCCCTCAATGAAGCAAGATCCAGCCACGTAACCATCAAGTGAGGAGCCTTGGCACCATGTGAATGAACTGAGCACCAAACATGTGGCATTGTGTGAATGAAAGCCACGAGCAGTGTATAACTGCAACAAAGGAACTTGAACAGAGAAAGCACTGTAAAGATGGATGCTGAAAGATAACTAATAAAATCAATAAATGCATCCATAAGAGCAAGAAGAGAATTTAATTACATATGTGATATATGTCATCGGATTTTTGTTTTGTTATATGGTTTTGGTCTAATGTGGTGAATTTTCACATGTATATGTTTTTCATTTAGGTTAGCTATATATACATTCCTTTCATAATTAAAAGGTAGGGTATGTGAATATTGTAAAGGGTGCATAGATGGGAGCAGCGCATTCACACATAAAAAACAACACTTTTAGTCCATTCCTATGAAAGGTTTTTTGAATGCAGCAGCCAAATAATCACTATTTAATTGATTGAAATATTGGTTTTGCGCCGGTGACACACACATATAAGTTCTATTGCATGTCTAATTGCATAGATAGCATGCCTAATTTTATTTCTTTTCTTTTTTTAATGCACAATAAAAAAAATTGTGGAGAATAATACTTGGCTATGTGTTTTACTTCAAATGACAGTTTGGGAGTAGGCAGTTACATTTAAAGAAATACAATGTAAAATTAACAAGTAACACCAACATAGTTGTACCTTTGATCTTAAAAAGTACGGGATAATGGTGTTGTGGTAACTTGCCCAAAAAAAAAAAGCATAATAATATTATTCTTGATATCACTAGAAAATAAAAGCCTTTTAAAATATGTTTGCCATAACTCCATCAGTGTCACCAGCAAAGCAACTTCATTATCCCATTAAAGAAGAGAATGTGCGCTGCATTTCGAGATTTCATAATTTGCCATATCACAAATGTTAATTCTCCATTACGAACGCTAGTTTACAAGACCGACTGCTTCCAGCTTGTCCTTGCTTCCGAGCATGCGTGTTTGTACTTTGGACTTTTGTCCGACGGACTTGTGTACACACGACCGGAAAATCCGACAACAGACATTTGTCCGTGGAAAATTTTAAAGCCTGCCATCCAATATTTGTCCACGGAAAATCCGGCAACAATTGTCCGATGGAGCATACAAACAATCAGATTTTCCGCCATCAGCCTGTCATCACACATTTCCCGTTGGAAAATCAGATCGTGTGTACGAGGCTTTAGGCTTTCAGGGCAAGTCTGATGCTGATTGACACCAAAAAAGGTACTCTAGTTTTTAGTACAAATAAGTACAAAGGGTTCTTAGAGTTGTTTTGCCAGGTTCTTCATGGGTTACATTTATTTCTGTAGGCTGATTTATTCTTTCCTTGGAGCATTGTATGCGTTTTTTTCATATATATTAGATATGTAAGGAACAAGATTATTTTTCCATCTAGTTATTGTCAGCCAGGTATCAAAAACAATATGAATCTGCACTATGCTTAGTGTTTTGGAAAACTGCTGATTACTTATGTTCAGGAGGGTAAGGTTAAGTGTAGGGTTAACAAAAAATTCAATCATGTTAGAGAGTAGTTTGAACTCATTCCAAATACTTTGCAGGCTTTGACAATATACAAAGTACAAAAAAAACCAAAAACACACACACACACACACACGCACACACACTTTTTAAGGATTACCTGAGCACAGTCTCAGGTCACACCTAGGTACCCCTTTAACTGCCCTCAGCAACATGCTAAAATACAAAATAAAAAAAATCAATTGGGGACGCACAATGCTTTTAAACCGGTTCTATATACAATTTATTTAGCAATCAAGCTGGTAAGCATTTAAAACACCTTTTTAGTTTCTTCCGAAAATGGAAAAAAACAAAAAAATCATAAAGTTCTAGTTAATAATTTGGCCAAAATACGTAAACTTTCCACTAGAGATGAGCTTCTTGGTCTCCAAGGGTTTTCGGCAAATCCTTTGAGTTCAAAATTCTCTGAGAATTTATGCAATGTGGTCCAAAGACCATATTCTTAGCTACCATAATGGACTTTTTGAACTTAGGTTACCTGCATTCGAAGGGCCAATAAAGGAGCTCTTGAATGAGCCAGCCCCTCCCTACTTACGGGTGGAATCGCAGCAGCTATATTGACATTGTACTGCTGACAAACTGCATAGAGAGAGGAGAGCTTGAAGATGCTGGCAAACTTTTAAAGTAGATGAAAACTCATACTAAATGAGTTAACATTATGCTGTGTGTATAAAGAGTGTGAGGTGTAAACAGTGAGCGCACCACACATGTGAGGTATTGCCATGAACGTCAGAGCAATAATTTTAGCACCAGACCACCTCTGTAACTCTGTAAAGGCTTTTAAAGCATTGCCTACCGTATGGGATAGTTTAGGGTCATTCTGCTAGTGTGCACAATTATAAAGCATGACATGTTAGGTATTCATTTCCTCTGTATAACACCATCTTTTATATTTTACTAAAAATTGGGTATTATATTGTGTTTGTGTGCATTATAATTGAATACATTTTCCAAAAAAAATTGCGTTAAAAACACATGTGACATTGTAAAACCCACCATTTTATTCTCTAGAGCCTTTGCTAAAAATATATATATATAATGTTTAGGTTCTAAGTCATTTTCTACCAAAAGAATCTGATTTTTACATGTAAACAAAAAGTGTCAAAAAAGACCGGGTCTTCACACTTCACACTTTCTTTTTTAGACTAAAATAGGCATAACTTTTTCTGTGCTGCATAAATTTGAATTCAGTTTTTTTTTTAATTGAAATCAGCATTAAATTGTCTTTAAATGGCATTTAATGCAAAATAACATTTCCTATAATGTTGCAAAACATAAAAATTTCCAAAAGTGTCCACGATTTCTGCCACCACTGTTGTGTCCAGGATGGGAGATATATTTGTCCCAGGTTTAAGCAATATATGGACTGTTTTCCTTTTTGTGCTGATTAGTTCCTCTGCCCATCGTTGAGGTCCCTTTTGAGTGCATCGCCATGGATTTGGTTGGCCCCTTGTTGAAGTCCACACCAACATGTCATGGTAATAATGGACTATCTTACCCGATACCCGATAGCGGTTCCTCTCCGAAAGACCTCGACCAAAACAATAGCCAAAGAGTTATTTCAGATTTTCAGCTGTGTGAACACTCATAAAGATGTAGTAATTGACCAGGGCACCCTGTTTATTTCCAAAGTAAATAAAGAGTTTTGCAAATGTCTTAGGGTGACCCAATTTTGTACTTCAGTGTATCACCCTCAGACAGATGGGCTAGTTGAAAGATTTAACAAAACATTAAAACAGATGTTGAGGAAGGTGGTCAATAAAGATAGAAGGAATTGGGATTGCCTGATAATATATTTTATTTTTGCTATCATAGAAGTTTCCCCAATTGTCCACAGGGTTCTTTCCTGTTGAGTCACTGTATGGGAGGCACCCATGGGAGCTATTTGACATTGCAAGAGAAACATGGGAGAGTGAGAGTTCAGGCTGTGTTAGATTCTATCTGGAAACCCGGGTTTACAGCCAATCCAAAAAAATGTACCATTGGGCTAGAGGAGTCCAAGTATCTGGGGTATACCAGGGAAAGGTATAATAAAACCCCAGGTAAATAAAGTTGATATAGTAAAAGTGCAGCGCTCAGATAATAGAACCAAGAAATAAATCAGGAACAGATGGCCGAGTGATGGTTCAATCCGTGGTAAGTAAAAGTTATGGAGACCCAACAATACAGCCGCTTACCCTAGTTAGTGGACCTTCATTACAAATGTCACATCAGCACATATGAAGTGTATCGGGAGCCCCTCACTCTTTATACATTCCTAGCAGTAGACAGAATAATGGATGCGGCAAACTTAGATATAAATCTCCTTATCCAAGGTTCAACACCAAAGAGCTCCAGCGATATTCATCACACATATAACATCCCATGAAAAAAAAAGGAAATATGCTTCATTGCGCAGTACATCGGGAGAATGTTTAATCAGGTAAACAATTAATAAAATTACACTCACATTGTTCACAAACAAGTCAAGTTCTGTTTGTATGTATGCAGCCTTTCTCCACCACATAGATGGCCACCGTGTCCCAGCATGCAGCAGCGTCTCGTCGTGACTCCTCCCTATGCCGTTTCATCAAAGAATGACGCCGTCAGGGGCGTGGCTAGAGGGGCGCTCGGCTGTATTATATATGTATGACACACTGATTGAAATGAGGAAGTAAAATGCGCTCCAAGCATCGGATGTTAAATCACCGCTCACAAACATATGGGCAGCATGATCTACACCCTTAATTGAACTTAGATCTATAAAGTTGAGGCTATTCAAATATGGCCACGTCCCACCAACGAGAAGCAGGTTCGAGCGTTTTTAGGAATCGCTGGTTAGTACCGGCAATTCATTCCCCATTTTGCCTCACAGGCTGCTCCTCTGACCAATTTGACAAGAAGGAAGGAGTTTGTCATGATCAAATGGACCCCTGAGGCAGAAGCAGCTTTTGGGGCAATAAAACAGGCCTTGTGTAGTCAACCAGTATTGTACTCTCCTGACTTTTCAAGGGACATTGTGGTCCAGACTGATGCATTAGATGTTGGGTTAGGAGCTCTATTGTTTAAGGTTTTCAAGGGGGAAGAACGCCTTATCATTGACCTATGGAAATTGAAGCCCCATGAAGTATATTATGCCATCATTGAAAAAGAGTATTTAGGAATTGGAAACAGATTAGAAATGGTAATGGATCATGCTCCATTAAAGTGGATGGAAGAAAACAAAGAGACCAATAGGAGGGTGAATAGGTGGTATCTGGCCCTTCAGGAATTTACGGTGAAACAACACTCAGCTTGTAGGATGCGGAATGCAGATGCCTTGTCCCTAGTTCACACATGCCTGGCAACCTGTGTTCCAACCCGAGGGTTGAAACATAAAGGGGGGGGGGGGGGTATGTGACAGAAAGCCAGGAAAAAACTACTGGTTGTGTCCAGGATAGGATAAATATTTGTCCCAGGTTCAAGCAATAAAGGGACTGTTTTCCTTTTTGTGCTGTGTGGTGAGCCTGCTTGGCTCACTGAGGGGTTAACAAGCTCAACTGAAGCAGGTCTGGGTGCTCTTTGCTCTATAAAACTCCCAGGCTGCTTAGAGAGGATACTCTATCCTGGAACCAGATCTCTGTACAGGACAGACTGGGGAGCAGCAACTTGCTTGTGTGGTCTGTGTGACTTTGGTCTATGATTTATTCTGTGTGACAGTCAGGTGCCTGGGTAGCTGTAGGTTGCTCCAGGACAGGTAGTTAGTGCCCAATGTGGCAAGGATTTATTTTCTGTTTTGTCTGATTTTGCTATTTTGATGCCTGAATTTTTTTTGGACACAAACTTTGTAAATCACGAGTGCCCAACTTTTTAAAGAGCGAGGGCAACTTAAAGCGGTAGTAAATTCTGCTATATAATTTTCCTTTTAGAGCCCCCCTGGTGGGTTATGCCATAATGTGCTAGTATGCACAGCATATTAGTACATTATGGCAGACTTACCTGTGAAAAGTTGCCCTTGAGCGCTGTGGTGAGATTGATCCAGCTGGCCCCCGGCGCTTCCATCTTCTCCCCTTTTTGCTTCCGTGCTCCGTGCCTTCAGCCGGTTGATAGGCAGGGGCATGATGACACCGTGGCACAGATCAGTGCCATAACTGTTCGCTGAGCTGCGCATGCGCAGCTCAGTGTACATGACAGCTGACAGGCAGGAAGATGCATTTATGACCCTATTGGTCTCTACCGTAATAAATACCCTGCCTGTCAGCACATTTTCAAAAAATTGCTTTTATTTCCACTTTAGGTGAGTTGGTAACCGGTTGCGGGCCCCAATGAAATTAAAGGATTCAGAATTCTATTTTTTTTATTTTGAATAGCATAATGAATATCTTAAACAACAAACAAAAATCTGTCTGCTGATCCCCCGCTGAGCGAAGCGGGCAGATGACAGGTCCATGTCTACTCTGAATATGAAGAGCAGATACGGACACAGCTCGCTCTACTCTATCGGCCCTCTGATCCACCCAGATGGAAGGGGACGGATCCCCTTCTGGTTTTTTTTGTGGATCGGATTTGAGGTAGGGGGGTATAAATGGACACAAGTCTGTTTTTTTTTCAAAATGGTCGGTCTTTTTTCGTTTATATCGCAAAAATTAAAACCCAGAGGTAATCAAATACCACCAAAAGAAAGCTCTATTTGTGGGAAAAAAAGATCTACATTTTGTTTGGGTACAGGTTTGGAATGATGACATACAAAGGATGATATAAATGTCCTCTGAAAAAAAAATTCTCTAGTGATTTAGATTGCACGCATGTATTACAATTATTTAAACTCAATGAACAAATGCATAAAAAAGGCCACACAGATGAGAACAAAAATGTATTTATCTGTCATATACAAAGTGCTCTTATACATTCTCATTACTCTATACAATTTACGCAATCAAAACGCTTATAGTTTGCCATCTGTGTAGCATATTTTTTGTTCTTGCCTGTTCGGCGCATTTTTATTATTATCATCTGTTTGACGTATTTTAATCCTCGTGTTTGCCTTTTTATGCATTTATTCTTCGATTTCAATGACAGAAATTGTAATGGCTTTACTAGTGACTTATAATAAGAATTCCAACAAGCAGACAGGATGCCACAGAACCCTCTGCTGTTAAGTGTCATAGAAGCATGCTGTATTAAATGGTTGTCAAATAAAGGTTTTATACAGGTCATTAAAATATAAAACATACAGGAGTGGGCATTTATTTATTATAATTATTATATTTAAAAAAAAAATTATATCTGTCTGTGAGTCATAATAAAACGAATGTGTTTTTGCAGAATGGTTAAAAAAATGACAATACAACTGAACTACTAGTATGGATGAGACACAAAAATGTTTCTTCTGATTGGCATTCAGCTTCTAACTTATCTGAGTTAACTCCTGTCCCTCCTGTCCATTACTGAAATTCTATAGCTGATCAGTGCAGTACATCAGTACATGAAAACTAGTACAGGATGGGAAAGATCAACTTTTTTTGTTCTGCGGTGGGCTATTTAGCTAAAGTCCAGTGAAGGAGTTAAAGAATGGAGGTGAGTTCAGCCTGGGTATAAAACAAGGTGAGATCTAGATGAAGGTATCTTCTTGGCCACTGTCACATAGTGACCTTATTCAATAAGGCAGTGCAAAAAAACTAAGTGTATGAGCAAAGTTTAATAACCCATAACAAGCAGAGCTCAGTTTATTATAGTACCTTATCAATTATCACTAATTGCTGTGTATAATTGTACTATGTAAATATGGCTTAGGTTTTATTCATCTATTACATTGAATGATACATGTTTTTAGTTTTATTCAAGTAAATATGAAATAATGCGTAATAATATTCAGATTGATCATGATACCAGATAGAAGGGTAATTGTTGGTCTGGTACTCTAATTTTACAGATATTTGTAGAAGAGACCCGAGTAGCATGGGGGGACTAAGCTTCCCCATGCCTAAACTTGGAGGGCGCAGTGAAACGCATTGAGTGAATGGCCTGGTTTGGAGCCCGGGCTGAGGCTCTCATACAGTATCTCACAAAAGTGAGTACACCCCTCAAATTTTTGTAAATATTTTATTATATCTTTTCATGTGACAACACTGAAGATATTACACTTTGCTACAATGTAAAGTAGTGAGTGTACAGCTTGTATAACCCCTAAGTGAAAATGTCCAAATTGGGCCCAATTAACCATTTTCCCTCCCATGCCATGTGGCTCATTAGTGTTACAGGGTCTCAGGTGTGAATGGGGGACAGGTGTGTTAAATTTGGTGTTATTGCTCTCACTCTCTCAAAGAACTCTCTGAGGATCTGAAAAAAATGAAATTGTTACTCTACATAAAGATAGCCTAGGCTATAAAAAGGTTGCCAAGACCCTGAATCTGAGCTGCAGCACGGTGGCCAAGACCATACAGCGGTTTAACAGGACAGGTTCCACTCAGAACAGGCCTCGCCATGATCGACCAAAGAAGTTGAGTGCACATGCTCAGCGTCATATCCAGAGGTTGTCTTTGGGAAATAGACGTATGAGTGCTGCCAGCATTGCTGCACAGGTTGAAGGGGTGGGGGGTTAGCCTGTCAGTGCTCAGACCATACGCCAGACACTGCATCAAATTGGTCTGCATGGCTGTCATCCCAGAAGGAAGACTCTTCTAAAGATGATGCACAAGAAAGACCGCAAACAGTTTGCTAAAGACAAGCAGACTAAGGACATGGATTACTGGAACCATGTCCTGTGGTCTGATGAGACCAAGATAAACCTATTTGGTTCAGATAGTGTCAAGCATGTGTGGCGGCAACCATGTGAGGAGTACAAAGACAAGTGCATCTTGCCTACAGTCAAGCATGGTGGTTGGAGTGTCATGGTCTGGGGCTGCATAAGTGCTGCCGGCACTGGAGAGCTACAGTTCATTGAGGGAACCATGAATGCCAACATGTACTGTGACATACTGAAGCAGAGCATGATCCCCTCCCTTCGGAGACTGGGCCGCAGGGCAGTATTCCAACATGGTAACGACCTCAAACACACCTCCAAAATGACCACCGCCTTGCTAAAGAAGCTGAGGGTAAATGTGATGGACTGGTCAAGCATGTCTCCAGACCTAAACCCTATTGAGCATCTGTGGGGCATCCTCAAATGGAAGATGGAGGACTGCAAGTTCTCTAACATCCACCAGCTTCATGATGTCATCATGGAGGAGTGGAAGAGGACTCCAGTGGCAACCTGTGAAGCTCTGTTGAAGAGGGTTAAGGCAGTGCTGGAAAATAATGGTGGCCACACAAAAAATTCACACTTTGGGCCCAATTTGGACATTTTCAATAAGGCTCCATGTACACGGGACGCTGAGGCAAAGTCCTCTGAACATTTTTTTTGAAAGCTTGAAACCGGCGTTTAGAAACGCCCGTTTAGCCGCGTTTGCATGCTGCGTTTAGCCGCGTTTGAATCTAGAAGTGTTTAGTAGGGATAATATAAAAGACCCTCCCCAAGCTCAAAAAAAGGTTTTATTTAACTATTTCAGCCATTTTGTGAGACCAGAGTGAGTAGCAGCAGCAGAGAGAGCAACAGTGTCCTTGCATTTGTCCCCATTTCTGTGCTTTTTTTTTTTACAATGGATCCCATAATGAGCATATGGGAGGGTTAAGGTAGTGCTGGAAAATAATGGTGGCCACACAAAATATTGACACTTTGGGCCCAATTTGGACATTTTCATTTAGCTGTGTACTTATTTTTGCTGCCAGCGGTTTAGACATTACTGGCTGTGTGTTGAGTTATTTTGAGGGAACAGAAAGTTTACACTGTTTTACAAGCTGTACACTCACTACTTTACATTGTAGCAAAGTATCATTTATTCAGTGTTGTCACATGAAACGATATAATAAAATATTTACAAAAATGGGAACTTTACTTTACACCTTCTTACAGGGTTTTGCAGAGATATGCGACTTCCAGGACTTTTCCCTTTTCCATCAAATGTCTAGAGCTGGAGCAATTGTTACATCAGAGGACCTGGTGGAGCCTTGAGCAGTACCTGTCAATTTACTGTAGTTTGGGTCACATGTTCTTAAGTTACACACAAAAACCTATATGAGTTGTCTGAAGGATTCAGAAGGACATACTCCATTCTCTCATCCTAAATCTTCAGTCTGCATAAGCAATCATCAAGTGCAGCAATAGTGCTGGGCTTTCCTTTTAGACGGTGTAGCCTGACCAGCATACTGAGTCAAACATTCTCATAGACACACTCCTAAAACTTGTGGACAGAGGAGTTGAAGCTGTTATAGCTGCAAAGGGTGGGCAAAATCAATATTGAACCCTACGGACTAAGACTGGGATGCCATTAAAGTTCACGTGTGTGTAAAGGCAGGTGTCCCAATACTTTTGGTAATATAAGGTACGTATACATGTTTGCTTCTAGTATTTACATTTTACTTTGTTTTTTTTTGTTTTTTTACATCTTCTGTGTTCAAAAGAAAATGTACAGACTGTTTCTTAACTTCCCCTTAAAGTGTAAGTTCACCTTTGCAATAAAGCATACTATGCTGTCCGATACGCGTATAGCAGCATAATTCTACCTTCCAGCCAGGACTCCCTTTCAGTTCAAAGAATAAAGGCCAGAACTGCATTAAAAAGAATCCCTTCTAAACTGTAGGGATGGAGCAGCCAGTGGGACCAGCACCCCTGTGTGCCAGGGGGGAGGACAATCTTGTTCTTTTGGACCACAAATGCGATGGGTGCTCTCCTGTTGCAGCCGCTGAGCTGACCACAGTACACATGGCACATGTGCGCACCAGAAGGCACAGGGCGCCTCTCCCTCCCATGGCAGTAGGGGGAGCTGGTACCAATGGCTGCTTGGTCCCCACAACAGGCTTTAGTAGATCTTAAAGTGTTACTAAACCCAGTAATGTGAAAATAGTTCATCTGCCCCCCCACCCCACAGTGCTCACAGCTTATAAATCTTCTTTTTACATTAAAATATTGCCACTATATACCTTTTTGGCTGATCTGTATACTGTATTCAGTGATAAACTGCACAGTTTCTCCAGTGCTGAGAGTCCAGGAAGGAGAAGATTTTCACTTCAGCCTGTATACACGCCCACATGTGTGATGTCAATATCATGTGACCTGGCTAGTTCAGCTCAACAAGGAAATATTCTCTACAGCAGGGATATGCAATTAGCGGACCTCCAGCTGTTGCAAAACTACAAGTCCCATTATGCCTCTGTCTCTGGGTGTCATGGTTGTGGCTGTCAGAGTCTTGCTATGCCTCATGGGACTTGTAGTTCTGCAACAGCTGGAGGTCCACTAATTGCATATCCCTGATCTACAGCATAAAAGACACAACTGAGCATGTGCAGGTTGGCTACTCTGCCTGTGTTAGCTGGCCTTCCCCAGATAGATAGTGCAGGGAGGGAAGGATCTATGCATACAGGATAAAACACCCTTTTTACACAATGCAGAGGATTAACTCCTTAAGTTCCACAGTGAGTATAACAAGCATGTTATGTTGCATATACAGACTGATTTTATTGTTGTGGGTTTATTAACACTTTAAGAAGGCTTTTTTAAAATGTGGTTTTGGCCTACATTCTTTAAACTGAAAGGGAGCTCTGGCTGGAAGGTAGGTTTAGCACATTATACACATATATAATGTACCCATATGGAACAGCATAGTGTGCAGTGCTTTTTAGTAAAGGTGAACTTACACATTAAGACCAGACCAGATTCAGTTCCGCTTTCATTTGTCAATAAATGCTCATTTATTTGAAATCTCTTCTCTTTCCAAATCAATAACAGAACCAGAGCTGCTAAATCTTCTGTGTTATTGCAAATATGGTATAGGCAAAAGTAATTGCAATAGGAAATGTTCCTCTCTCCCCAGCACTACATAGCAGTGCTATGATATTCAGTGCAACATTAATATATTTTAAGACATAATTCATTTTATAGCACCCGTTTGGTTTTGAGATTGGTTTTAAGTAGAACGGATCCCTATTTTCCTCTTCCATAGCTGCTATTTTTAACTGGTAACTGTGATTAAAATGAAAATGACTTTCTTCACTTCTTATAGAATTTATCAAAATGATGGCTATTATTCCATTAGAATTAAATTATATGGGACATTAATAATTTATGTATGTGGTGTATTTTTTACACACCATTTTACAGTTTAAAGAGAAAATCTAAGCAATAAGGTAAACCAGTCAGTACACTGCTAATGCTATCCAGGAAACAATGCAACAATGCCATTCACAGCTTGAAGCTCCAAAATGCTGGAGGAGAAAAAAAAAAACATTATTCTCTATGGAATTGGTTCACATCTCCACTCCAAGCCGCCTGAAGCCAAATGCCTTAAGCTCAAAAAAGTTCTGGAGCTTTATTTGTATTTCAAATTGGGCAGATTTTCATGTTTTTGTCGCAGTTTTATTCCCATAGAATTTAATGCAAATGTGCAATTTGCTTGTTTTTGTGCGTTTTGTCACGTAGCAGAAAAAAACGATGAAAAATCACTCAAAGACATTACGCAGCCTAAAGGCTAAGGCCACATTTTATACCTTGCTATATTTATATATTTATGGTGTAACATGGAGCATGGTCACATACAATATACTATCCCCAAAACCTGAATTATGCTTCTTTCTGCAGGTTATCCAGGTCTTTGGTAGCACACAGTAAATAACTACATCCATGCGAACCTGAGGCTCAGGAAAAACAATGAAAGAGTCTCTACACTGTGCCTGTGGTGCACTGATCGTGTGTACAATACTTTGCAAGCTTAACTGCAAATGATGGTACATGCATATGGATCTAATGATTTTATAGTCAATGTTGCTGTACTTACTACTTTTTGCAAAAAGTGGACTAAGCCTTTAGCCCTGGTTCACACTGCCGCCACTTGCCATGCGACTTGAGTGTGCAATGGAACCTTTCTAATTGGTGCGACTCAAGTCACTCTGACTTGGAAAAAGGTTCCTGCACTATTTTTGGTGTGACTTCAACACGTCTGTTACAGAAGTTGTATGCAAGCCGCGATAAAGTTACGCAGGGATGTTGGCTTTGAAGTCTCGGCAGTGTGAACCAGGGCTTAATGTGTTTTTCTGTTTTGCTCAAGCAACAGGTTCAAGTTAAAGGCAGCCCCACTAACTGATTATAATTACCTTCCCCTCCCTCTTCCACCTCTCTGTTTGGTTGTAGAGAGTAAAGAGAGAAAGTCCTGTATATGCTATATGTTGCATCTAGGAACTTACATTGGACTGAGGACTTTCTTCACACTTTCCATTGCTGGCTGCCTGAGTGACCAATCCCTAAGCAGAAACTCCATCATATTGGTGAAAGGGGAGCGAGTCACATACACTCAATGACTGGAAATTTGGGGTATATTTTGACACTCCCAGTGGTCAAATTAAGTTTTGGGGAAGTGAAGCATTAGATCTATCATTGTTGTTGTTCTGTATGAATTACTGTGGGGGGAAAGCAAAGAAAAGCAGGTGATAACTGCAGCCTGAGCTTTTTTTTTTTTACATTTTAACTTTTTGGGGGAACATTTTGTTAAAAAAAAAGCCTAAAGTTGGGCTTTATTGACCACCCAGTTTCTGAATACATTCAATTAATTTCATAATAAAGATGCGGATATATACGGACCTGGGGGAACATACGGTGAAGTTGGGTGGGGACCCTGTACCATCTGGTAAGGAGCTTATAACTAGTCTCCTGTACCCACGGGCAATGGATGACTTTTGAGCAAAATGGAGAATCTTTTGTCTATGGACGGGAGTAAGACTCAGACACAAATCAGTTTCCCATTTAGTGAGAAATGGAGGAACATGGTCTTTTCCAGGGTGAATCAGGGAGGAATATATCAAAGAGAGAGAATGATGTATCGGTTCCCCTCTGTGATGGGCAAAAGAGACTGGGGATAAGGGAACAGCATTGGAGAAAGCATCGTAGTTGAAAGCTGTCCCAAAGTCCAGAGGAGGGTCAGTAAGACGGGCTAGGTTGGAGGAAATCAAGGTCCCTTTTGACGTAAGAAAGTCCATCAGGTGAGTAAAGCCATGAGCTTTGAAATTATGAAACTGCCCACCATGAAGACCTGGACTAAATTTAGGATTACTTGAAATGGGAATCATGGGTGAGGGAAGTGGAGAAATTGAGGCGCTTCGAAACGCTTTCCGTGTAACCTGTAAGGTACTGCCTATAGTAGGATGCACGCACAGCTCCCTAGGTAGGAGGGGAAGATATCCAGGGCTAACTCAGAGCTGTACCTTAAGAGTCTTCCAATTCCATAGAAACCCAGACCTTGGCCTCCCCATGACAATGCAAATCAACAATCCTGTTGAGATGTGCAGCTCGATAATAAGCCTAAAAATCCAGACGTGCAAGGCCCCCAGAGACCTTAGGTAAAAATAGACTCTGCAATGTCTGACATGGTTTCTGATATGACTAGACAAATTTCCAGAACTGTGAACCAATAGTGCGAAAGAAAAGAGGCGGGAGACGTATGGAAAGGGCGTGCAGCAGAAAGAAGACTCGAGGGTAGCGTGGCCTGGAGAGTGATGGGGTAGGACGTTTTTAGAAGGAGCTCCGCTTCCGTAACATAATCCTACTGAAATCCGGGCGATCCTAACCCATCGGCGGCGATCAGCAAGCCTATCCTGTTCCCTGACTGGCCATCGAGGTGATTTGGCCTTTTGGAGGGCCATCCGCGGCCGCGATCGCCGGATATCCCCGGCCGGGGACTGCTTGTAGGACAGGCCGCGGCTTCGGCCTAGTCCGTGGAGCGGCGGCCATCTTGCTGCACCCGGCGGCGGCCCTGACACAGTTTTTGGCCACATCCTGCTCCACAGAGACCTCTGTTTGACTGCCCTGGCCACCGGACCACCTGTAGTCACTGACCTGGCAACTTTAAACCTTGTAACGGCCTGCTGGAGGGACTGAGGCCCCGGCCTGCTGCCTGGAGCGGCGGCCATCTTGCTACACCCGGCGGCAGCTTCTATCCATCTCCCTGCCGCGGCTTGCTCCCTGGGGGCCCCTGGTTGCCTGCCCTGGCCACCGGACTACCTGTGGGCACTGCCGCAGCATTTTTGCACTTTGTGGCTGCTGGTTGGAGGATCTGAGGCCCTGTCCTGGTCTCTGGGGCAGCGGCCATTTTGCTGCACCTGGGGCCACATCCACTCCTGGCACTCACTTGTGGGGGATTCCTTGAGCAACATCAGCAGCAGATCTCTAAGCTGACGGATTCTTCACATGCACCGCCGGTCATCACGGCCGGCCAGAGGAAGGGGTAAGCAGTTGAAATTTCCCCCCGATCTGGTGGAGACAGAGGCGGCCTGTGTGGGTCGCGTGGGGTCCGGGAGGCGCACCAGTAGCGACATGGCGTCCCAGACGGAACAGCCGGAGCGGTCCCCTTCTGCGCAGCCGGGCCTGGCTGATGTCCTGGCTGCTATAGGAAACTGCCAGGCCTCCCTTACTACCCTTACCTCCAAGGTAGATGCTGTGCAATTAGATGTTGGACTAATAAGGCTGGACATGGATAAAATTAGGGGCAGACTTTCTGTTGCGGAACAACGCCTGGGGCAAGTGGAGGACACTGTAGAGTCTCATGGAACAGACTTAAGGGCCCTGCAAACCAAAATTAGAGCACTGGAATATAAATCCGAAGATGCGGAAAACCGTAATAGGAGGAACAACCTCCGTATTGTAGGTCTGGCGGAGGGAGCTGAGGGGAAATGCCCGACGGAGTTTATTGAAGGCCTGCTGCGTTCCCTCCTACCAGGGGCTCAATTTTCACCTTTCTATGCGGTGGAACGGGCTCACCGGATCCCTCCCAAGCCGGGCCCTCCTGGAGCACCGCCACGCACATTTATCCTAAAGTTTCTGAACTTCCGGGACAGGGATGAGGTGCTACGGGCTGCTAGAGTGCAGGGAGAAATACGCCATCAAAATAACAAGTTACTTATCTTCCCTGACTACTCTGTTGAAACTCAAAGGCTCAGACGCTCCTTTGACCAGGTGAAGGCAGCCATGCGTCTTAAGGGCATACGATACAGCGTTCTGTTCCCAGCACGATTGAGGGTTCAAGACGGAGAAACCACCAGATTTTTTACCTCCCCCAGAGATGCTAACACATGGCTGGAATCATTGCCCCCTAATCGTTAAACGCTGCAGAATGCTTTTCTGCACTTCTGCTCTGAATATTGGCCGCTGACTGTTTAAATATCAACAGGGGACTTAACCTTGCACCCGTTGTGCCTTTTGTAATCCCTGTCGGTGTACAATATAAGTGTTGCGCCCCTGGCTATGCCAGGTGATACCTACTCTCAAGTTTGCCACTGTTTGAATCTACTCAATGTCCTGATTGGCTTTCTTGGAGGCTCAGATGTCAGCGATGACCCTAATCCCTGAAGGAGGGCCACTGGCGGACTCTAGTGTCCATTATACGTATTGCAGGTTCACTTCTTCCTCTTTCCTCACTTGCAGGAGATATGCACCCTTCATTTTGAATGCCAAGGTTGGAATTCCGTCTGGGAGACAATCAACTGCTATCCACAGGAGACAGCACCTTGCCAGATTGACTGCCTGGAGTTTGACATACCCTGTCTTCATGGGCTACGGAATGGTCTTCCCCATTTATCCTAAACAGGGAACATATTCTACTTTATTTTTGTGGGAAGGGGGAGGAAGGAGGAAAAATCTACTCACCCACGATGGTCCGAAATAGAAAGGTTCGAAATAACCTTTGTTGGTTGGAACGCTAATTTTCTCCTTACTCTGAATGGCGGCGGAGTCTCTCGTCACCTTACGTGGACAATCCTCTCCACTAAGGGTCTACACCCACTGGTTCACGCTCCCTGAACTTGGGGTTTAATTTTTCTTTGTTGATGTTTGGGGAACAAGGCATTCCTAGGTTGGGGTGGGGGATGCGGGGTGGGGGGCGGGGTTTAATGCTAGGTTTGTTTTTGTTAACACTATTTTGTTGTTTCAGGTGCTTTAGATTTTCTTTTTGGGTTTTTTTTGTTTTCTTTTTTATGTGCTTTGGAGTGTCGACACGGGGAAGGTTTCTAGACATTGGAGTGTACATGACAATTTATGTAATTGAGTGTGCGGATGCTGATCCCTCGGGCTTGGTGATCCGTGTACCCCTATCAATTCTACCACCTAATGGCTGAACTTAAGGTAATCTCATGGAACGTGCGAGGCCTTAATACTGCAGTGAAAAGATCCCTAGTGTTTAAGTTCCTACAAAAGCACCAACCGCAGATCTGTATCCTCCAGGAGACACATCTGCAGGGCACCAAAACTATTTGTCTTAATAAGACTTGGGTCGGCCTACATTACCACTCCACATTTTCCACATATGCCCGTGGGGTCAGCGTCCTAGTACACAAGACAGTGCCGTTTAGGCTTCTGGAAGTCAAGACAGACAAGGAGGGTAGATACGTAATTTTATATGCTAACATATATGACAAAACTGTGGTATTAGTCGGATTGTATATTCCCCCTCCAGCTAACGGTAATGTTCTTCATGACATCATGCAAACTGTGGTACAATATGATACAACTCTTGTTTATTTACTGGGAGATTTTAACATGGCCCCCTCGGTGGAACAAGACAGGTTACACCGGTCGGCTCGTGATACTCCGGACCTCAGACAGTGGGCTGACCTTTATGCCCTCACTGATGTCTGGAGACACATATACCCGACCTCAAAGGTATTTACTTGCCACTCTGCTTCTCATAAAACTCTATCTCGAATCGATCTGATATATGCCTCATGCCCTGCCTTGCAATTCGTTAAAGACATTTCTGTGCTTCCCAGGGGAATCTCTGACCACACGCCCCTCTGCCTGACGTTGACTTTGACTGCCCCCCCGGGCCCCCGACTTTGGAGACTGTCCAAGTTCTGGGCTGATGACGAGCGACTACAGGAACCCCTAACAGCAGCCATTTGCAATTTTTGGACGGATAATGTGGATTCTGCCCCACCGATCGTGCTGTGGGACACCTTTAAGGCTTGGGCTAGAGGGGAGTTTATGATCAGTATTGCTCGCCTTAAACGTGACTCCGCTCATGAATTGGAGGAACTTGAGAGACGGGCGACTATTCTGGAGGCTGACTTTGTCGCTGACCCGGGAGACGACAGATATAGGGAGTGGAAACGGGCTTTATGCAGACTCTCCACAGCTAGGATGGCACAAACGAATAAAGCGCTACTCTTTTCGGCCCAAAGAGTGTTTGAACATGGGGGGAAAAATGGGAAACTCCTTGCATGGTTGGCTAAGGGTAATATCCCAGCTACCCCTATTGGTTCCATCAGGGACAGTTCCGGCCAGTTACTCACATCCCCTCAGGATATTAACACTCGTTTTCGGGAATATTTCCGAGAGGTTTACTCCTCCAGGTCTGAGGCGTCTGACTCAGACCTGGCCAGGTTTTTAGATTCATTGTCCATCCCTAATTTAACAGCTGAAGCCAGGGAAGAATTGGAGAAGGATATCTCGCTAGAGGAGATTCAGGTCGCTATGGGACATCTCAGAGGGGGGAAGGCTCCTGGGGCAGATGGTCTACCATCTGAAGTCTATTCCAACTTCAGCGAGATTCTAGCTCCTAAATTAACCTCGCTATTATCTAATTTTATGGCCCTAGAATCTTTACCAGAGTCCATGAACGAGGCAGTAATTGTGTTGATTCCCAAGCCGGGTAAGGATCCGCTAGAGTGTGCCTCGTACAGGCCAATATCGCTACTCAATGTAGATGCCAAGATCTTTGCGAAAGTTCTGGCTATCCGCTTATCTCACGTCATAGAAGACCTGGTCGGTATAGATCAGACCGGATTTAT
This sequence comes from Lithobates septentrionalis, assembly GCA_037952835.1. Classification (NCBI taxonomy): domain Eukaryota; kingdom Metazoa; phylum Chordata; class Amphibia; order Anura; family Ranidae; genus Lithobates; species Lithobates septentrionalis. The sequence continues at coordinate 947,943 of JBBDGP010000237.1, read as the reverse complement.
GCCTGGCAAGGGAACCGATATAAATCTGAGGCGTCTCTTCCTTAATCTTACTATTCCACATGACAATGCAGGGACCAGAGTTGTAGCCTCACTCGACGCCGAAAAGGCGTTTGACTCTGTGGAGTGGAACTATTTGTGGCTGGTATTACAGAGATTTGGGTTTGGCCCTAAGTTTATACATGGCATTCGACTGTTGTATCAGGCCCCCAGAGCTAGGGTCCGTACAAATAATTGGGTCTCGGAGCCCTTTGATCTATTCCGCGGCACGAGGCAGGGCTGCCCGCTCTCCCCCAGCCTGTTCGCTCTGGCGTTGGAGCCACTGGCAATTTCAGTCAGGAGTGCTCCGGATGTCCTGGGCTTGCGGGTGGGTCTGCTGGAAGAGCAGCTGTCTCTGTATGCGGACGACGCGCTTCTATACCTGAATGATGCGGGCCCGTCTCTTCTTGCGGCATTGAAAATTTTTGACAATTTTGGGGGGTTATCTGGTATAAAGATTAACTGGACCAAATCAGTACTGTTCCCCCTGGACGACGCAGCTGCCTCTGGACCATCATCCTCCCCACTACAGTGGGTGACGGAATTTAAATATTTGGGGATAGTGATCACAAAAAACCCATCAGACTTTATAATTAAAAATCTGAGCCCCATCGTGAGTATGTTGCGTGCGAAGTGTTTGGCCTGGGCTGACTTGCCCTTAAATTTATTGGGACGCATCGGCCTCATTAAGATGATGATGCTTCCTAAATTCAATTATATTTTTAGAAACTCCCCGGTGTGGGTCCCTGCTTCATTCTTTGTGGAGGTTGGTGGTCTGGTGGGAACCTTTATTTGGAGGGGTGGGAACCCCAGATTGGCGCGCTCCACTTTGTGGCTACCTACCTGTTTTGGAGGATTAGCCCTCCCCAATTTTCAGGTCTACTACTGGGCGGCCATGTTGGTGTCGGTTTACTGGTGGTTTCAAGGTTCTAAAATGAATGCAGCAGTCTGCCTTGAGGCAAACTATTTGGGCTCCCTTACTGATCTACGTAACTTTCCCTATCGAGGTCCGGGTGCGTATACGCGAGTTCCTGAACCCACTCGGGCAACATGGAGGGTGTGGGTGGCTGCAAGATGTAGATTCCTCTCTCCGGGTCAGTTATCGCCGGCGAACCCGCTATGGGGAAATCCAGCTCTTAACCACTTCCGGACTGTGCCTGACCCACAGCTTTGGGCCAGGTTCGGCATCACAACCATAGAACAAATTATGCCCAGAGGGGAATTGCTCTCTATCACGGAAATAATGAATAAATTCCAGCTGCCCGGAGGGATGAGGTTTAGATGTTTTCAACTAAGACATGCGGCACGGGCTCAGTTTCCTCAGACGCCTTTACTTCAGGCAGATCCCATTGAGGAGCTATTGGCGTCTGGAGATGTCTCTAAGCCCCTTTCCACCTTGTATGCGGTACTCCTGGGTAAGGACTCTCCTAAAATAGCAAAATTATGGGACAGTTGGCACACCGACATTCCATCATTAGACAGAGAGGATTGGGAGGAATGTCTAGATAATGGCCTTAAACTGGTGATTGCATCCAGGGATAAGTTAATCCAGGTCAAATTTATACATAGGACTTATTACACCCCACAGAGACTCCATCGCATATTCCCTGACAGAGATCCTATGTGTAACAAATGTAAGTGCCAAATTGGAACTTTTTTCCACATGTTCTGGGAATGCCCATTGATAGCAACATATTGGTGTGCAATATTTGCAGAGATAAACTCCAGGTTGCAAATATCCATACCAATCACTCCGGAGTTGGCCCTTCTCGGGATTCATGACAATGAACAGAGAGCCTATCACTTAAAACTGCTTATTTCCCTTCTACTTTTTTATGCCAAGAAGGAGATACTGATGAAGTGGACAGACCCCTCACCCCCGACGGTGTCGGCCTGGGAGGCACAGATTGAGGCAGTTATACCTATGTACAGAATCACATATATTAATCGAGGTTGTCCATGGAAATTTGAGAAGGTGTGGACACCTTGGCTCTCATCTTAGGGGGCCACGGTGGATTCATGTATTATGTGGGGGGGAGGGAGGGGTAATCCCCGGATACATGAGGTACTTTTCTCTGTGATCATTTTGTCTAGAATGTTGACATGTACTGATGTTTCACCTCCTGCACATGTATGACACTGCTATGCATTTGCTCATGCTTATCTGTCATGTAATGTTCTGTATTATGTCAAGAGGTATTATGTAACCTTCTTCCTTGCGATACAATAAAGCACACCTGTTTGTTTAAAAAAGAAAGAAGACTCGAGGGAGCACTGTCATTTTGAGAGCATTGCAAGAGCCAAACCATGTCAGGGTTAAAGAATGCCAATGCATCAAGTCTTCTTTCAGTTTGATAAGAAGTGGCTCAAAGTTGGTTTCATATAGTTTGGACAAGTCGGAAGTGATGTTGGGGCCCAAGTATTTGATCACCCCAGAGGCCCACTGAAAGGGAAAAGAAGGCCGGAAACTTTGAATCACGTCAGGATCTGCAGAGACATTAACCTCCCTGGCGGTATTCCTGAGTCAGGCTCGGGGTGAGATTTCAGTACTAAAAGCGGAAACCCCCGAGCCAGACTCGGGATCGCATTGCAGGGTCCATGTAGAGGTTACTTACTTTGTCCCCTGGATCCTGCAATGTCTCCCCGCTGTGATCTGTGAGTCGCTGTGTCTCGCTCGATTCACAGTGCTGAGCTCCGTTCCCTGCGAGCGTTGCGACGCATGGGGACGGAGTTTGGTGACAAATTAAAAAATTAAAAAACACGGTATAGATACAGTATACTGTAATCTTACAGATTACAGTACTGTATCAAATAATTACACATCCCCTTTGTCCCTAGTGGTTTGTCCAGTGTCCTGCATGCAGTTTTATATTATAAATACTATTCTTTCTGTCCATAGCAACCAAAAAGATGTCAGTTTACGTCAAAAGTGGTTTTAGACCAGCTAGAAAACAGCGATAATAAATTAGAATCACTTGCAGAATTGAGCGATAGTGATTTGTGGGGAAATTCGGGATCAAACACTAAAAGTAATGACAGCGACAATTCTGTAACTGAGCAAATTTCAGTGTTTTTGATTTAAATACATTATTGAATAATTTTTATTATTATTTGTTATAATTATTTATAGTTATTTATTATATTATAATTTATGATTTCGTGTTTCAAACTTTATCATACCCAGGATGTCTACTAGACTCTTGTTTGGACAAATTTAAGTGAGTTATTTCTAACAATTACAGGCCTACAATATAAAACGCCAAATTTCCATGCAAAATAATGGTACCGCTTTCAGCACCTAAAATCTGAAATAATCATACAGCCAGGGAGGTTAAGGGCAGAGGATTTTCCAAAGTTATTTTTGAAATGGAACTAAGTTCCATACACCTGTAGAGATTTAGGAAAAATATCAGGTCATTAGCAAACGCCGCACCCATATGGTCTCTCGAGGGTTTATGATAACCGGTGATATTGGGGTCATCACAGACCTTGCAGAGGAAGGGTTCCAATGTCAGAATAAATATGAGGGGGGAAAGGGAGCAAACCTGCTGTGTCCTGTCTGATATGTGAAAAAAGTCAGATCTGGTGACTTACAGCCGCGGAAGGTCGCGAATAAAGAGCAGAAACCCAGCTAAGCATGGAGGTCCCCAGGCCATTATGTTTCATAGTCGCTCGTATGAAGGACCAGTGGACCCTGTCAAATGCTTTGTCTGCATCAGTCGAAAGCAGGATAAGCTGTTTCTTAGAAGTCCTGGCAGCATGAATCAGATTGATGACACGAATGGTATTGTCACGAGGCTCACAGAGTGGGACAAACCCTGCCTGGTCTTTGTGTAGCAGACTCGGGAGATGGGGCAGCAGTCAATTGGCCAGAATCTTTGCAAAGAGTTTCAGATCTGTATTTAAAAATGCTCTAGGAAGGTAGCTGCTGCACTAAGCTGGATCCTTGCCATCTTTAGGAATAAGGGAGATAAATGCTCTAAGAGCGTCTACCGGCATAGACTTAGAAAAGGAAAGATATGCCAGAGGATGCAATGTAGGTGCGAATGTTTGCGGAGAGGAGAACATAAGTTCGGGCTGAACTTTCGTTGTTTATTCGTTTGGTGAACATCCGAACAAACGTGTAGTACGACTGTTTGCTCGGCCCCCCGAAACGACCACAATGCATTGTGTCGCTGAACAGTGCATTGCAAGCCCCGATTGGCTGAAGCAGTGAAAGCTTCAGCCAATCAGGGCACAGAGCACTGTCAGAGTCATGATTGGACATGGTCATCATTACTTTATCTAATCATGGCTCATTCCCGCCCCACAGTATAAAAGTAATCCTTCAATGGCAGCCATTTTCAGTGTGAGAGATATAACAGGGCTCTGTTCAGTGCTATTAGTTAGTGTGCTATACTGTGCTATTTTGCTTCAATTGTCAGTGTAGAATATTAGTTTAGTGTCAGGCTAGCGATAATGTGAGTGTAGTGAGGAGGACCATCATTCAGCTTTGCATAGTGTGCAGCTAGAGTAGGGACAGCCCAGATAGTTTCACTGTAGTGTAGTAAGACCGTGTCATTCATACATACATTAGTGTAGAGTAGGGACAGCTCAGATAGTTTCAGTGTAGTGTAGTGAGACCATGTCAGTAATCTTTACATTAGTGTATAGCTAGAGTAGGGACAGTTCAGCTAGCGTCAGTGTAGTGACGGTTGAACACCGTCTATTTGATTGTGTTACTGCCAGTTTAACGCCATTTACTTCTGTGCGCGTTACTGCCAGTTTAACGCCATATAGTTCTGTGTGCGTTACTGCCAGTTTAACGTCATATAGTTTTGTGTGCGTTACTGCCAGTTTAACGCCTTATAGTTCTGTGTGCGTTACTGCCAGCTTAACGCCATATAGTTTTGTGCGTTACTGCCAGTTTAATGAGCAGAGGAGGAAACTGAAGGTGAGGCGGCACAACCCCAAGGAGGCCGACATCAAGAAAGAGTAGAGAGCAGCCACCCTATTCCATCACATTCTGCAGTTATCTCCCGGCCCACTCCCCAAAGCTCAGCTGTCTGGGCCTTTTTCAACACATTTGCAGCAGATCACACTGTTGCTATCTGCAAACTGTGTCTCAGGCACATCAAACGTGGCAAAAACACCAGCGATTTGGGTACCACATGCTTAACAAGGCATTTAACATCCAACCACTCAGCCCATTGGCAAGAGCACCTAAAAGCCACACAAAAGGGGCACAAATCTGTCCCTCCTCCTCCGCCTTACCCACTTCAGTCTGCCCCTGTTATACTGAGGCATTACCTCTCAGCAGCCTCCACTGACAGGGATGATGGTATAGCTCAGGGTGTCCCAGGTCCTAGCAGCACATCTGCCACCACCAGCTATAGACTGTAGCCAGCAAATTTCTCTGCAGCGGAAAAAAAATGCAGTCCCTGCCACCCACATGCCCAGCGTCTAAATGCAAGCTTGTCAAGCTGTTGGCTCTCCAACTTCTGCCTTTCAAAGTGGTGGATTCTGCCCCCTTCCATGAATTCACATAATGTGCTGTACCACAATGGCAGGTTCCCAGTCGCTACTACTTTTCACATAAGGCCGTTCCATCTCTCTATCATCACGTGGAAGGGAATGTTCTGGCATCCTTGGGCAAGGCAGTCAGCCATAAAATCCACCTTACTGCTGACACGTGGTCCAACAAGTATGGCAGGGACAATATATTTGTTCACAAGACATTGGGTATCACTGCTTGCAACTCGAAAGGATGCAGGACAGGGCTTGGTGGTGCAGCTTGTTGTGCCCCCACGTCTCCATACAGCTGGTGGTGATGATGACAGACCTGTGAGCTATACCCCCTCCTCCTCCATGCCCTCCTCTGCAGAATTGTATTATGAACATCAGGTACCCCCTAAGCATTCAAAGGGCTATTCCCAGAGTCAGGCTAAAAGGTGCCATGCAGTGCTTCAGCTGGTGTGTTTAGGGGACAGAAACCACACCGGAGCAGAGATTCTTGCAGCTCTGCAGGGACAGGCCCAGAGGTGGTTCACACCACGCCAGCTGGAGCCAGGAATGGTGGTGTGCGATAATGACGCAAACCTCCTGTCTGCCCTTAGACAGGTAAAGTTGAGATGTGCCATTCCTGGCACATGTCCCCAATTTGGTGGTGCAGCGTTTCCTAAATACATACCCAGGGTTGCAAGATATGCTAAAGCTGGCCAGAACAGTCTGTAGCCATTTCAAGCGGTCATACACAGACAGTGCTCGGTTGGCTGAAATTCAGCGGGAAATCCACCTGCCCGTAAACCGCCTGATTTGTGACATGCCCACCAGGTGGAACTCAACTTTGTCAATGCTGCAGCAGCTATACATGCAGCAGAGGGCTGTCAACGAGTACCTGTGCGAATATGGCACCACAACAGGCTCAGGCCACCTTGGGTTTTTTTCCCCACTCCAATGGCTGATCATTAAGGATGCATGCACTGTTTTGTCACCATTTGAAGAGGCCACAAAGATGGTGAGCTGTGAAGGTGCATGCATCAGTGACACAATCCCTGTTGTGTTCCTGCTGGAGCAAACTCTGCGTCTCATTATGAACAGGGTACTGGAGGCAGAGCAGCAGGAGGAAGTGGAGGACTTCTTTTCCTCTCAAGGCCCACTATCCAGACACCATCATTCCTATGACACAGAACACACAGTAGGAGAGAGAGGAGGAGGATGAGGAGGAGGATTCTGGCACTTTCATAGGCTTTGAAGAAGAGGAAGGCATGCGTCAATCTGTAATCAATGGCTTTCCAAATCCAGGACCCTTGGGATTAGTACGTGGCTAGGAGGAGGAAGTTCCAGATGCTGTCATCCTGAGTGACCCCGAGCAGTCTGCTTCTCAAGCTTCGGCAAATTTGAGGTGCATGGGCAACTTCATCCTTCAAAGCCTGCGAAAGGACCCAAGAATACGTGGCATAAAGCAGAAGGATGATTACTGGTTGGCAACCCTTCTTGACCACCGTTATAAGGGAAAGGTCTTAGAATGCATCCCGTCCCCACAGATGGTGCAGAAGATAACATCTCTTGAGGACACATTAAATAGGATTTTATTGAACGTTTTTCCTGACTCCAGTAGGTTACAGTATCGTGGAAAACGTAGTTTTGAGTCTTCTGTTGGTCAAGAGAGGAGCGTTGGAGAGGGCGTCCACATAAGTGAGGAATTTCGGAATTTTTTTGTCCTCGCAGCCCAGGGCTGTCAGCTTCCACATCCCATTGGTAGTGTCTGCTTTACATGGTGGACGATTACCTTGGGGTCAAAACAGAGATGGAGAGCTTTCCAGCTGACGATCCACTGACTTACTGGGTGATGAGAATAGACCACTGGCCAGAACTTGCCCAGTATGCTATTGAGTTGTTGGGCTGCCCTGCATCCAGCGTGCTTTCAGAACGGGCATTCAGTGCTGCAGGAGGTTTCGTTACTGATCCTAGAACGCGTCTGTCCACAGACTCCGTGGACCATTTGACTTTTATAAAAATGAATCAGTCCTGGATTACCAGCTATGAAGCCCCTGATGTCGATATCACTGATTGACTCATTTTGGGATGTGGAATCTCTGCAGGACTTCGAGGCTGCCTAACTTTGAGGGTGTTCAATCATTTTACCTGGAAGAATGTTTTTGGTATAGGTTTCATGGGCACAATGAACACCGAAAGACCAATTTTTCAGCACCTGTTGGACAGGTGCATATCATTGCAAATTTTTTTGCCTTCATCGAGAGCACCTCTATAGGGTTACAGTGGAAAGGCACCCCTGACACCCAAAGAGTAATTTTTCTGCACCTGTTTGACAGGTGCATATCATTGCAATTTTTTACAGCAAGGACAATTCTTGCTTTCATCAAGATTTCTGCTATAGGGTTATGGTGGGAAGGCACCACCGACACCCAAAGATCAATTTTTACGTACCCATTACTTCTATCCAAAGTCAAAGCGACACCAGAATGTATCAAATCTTGTTCCCAGTGCACTACATTGTGGCCTCATCATACACACTGGCTCCCCAGCTTTTGCTGAGCAAAATAAAGGCAGCTTGCAGGGAAAAATTCTTTTTTTTTGGCTTTATAAATGCAATTATTGCTGCAGCGGATTCTAGACATGGTACAGATCTGCCACTTTACAGGTAGACTAAGGGGACCCCACAGGCACTATAGTGGAAGGAATTTTTCATTTCTATGCTTTCACTTTAAAAATCAGAAAATCACTGCTCATCTAAAAATGACGTTTTTCACAAACTTTTTCTTTATTGATTTATGTCCCCCAGGGCAGGACCCGGACCCCTATAACCATTGTATGCCCAATTACTTGCATGTAAGCCTCCAAAATGGGCCCTTTTGATTCTTGATGTTCGTGTCCTATTGACTTTAATGGGGTTCAATATTCATGTCCGAACTTTTGCTTTGTTCGAAAGTTCTCGTGCGAACTGAACAGAGGTCCATTCGGCCCATCCCTATTGGGTCTAAGTTACATAAATCACTGAAAAAGGAGTGGAATTTCAGCAGCCATAGCATCTGATGTAGACAGTTTTTTCCCCCGAAGATGAGGTGATATGTGGGATGTAAGTCCGGGTACGAGGTCCATGAAGCGCCCTCACTAGGAGGGTGCCTGGTTTGTTTAAAAATTCATAAATACATATCTCACAAAAGTGAGTACACCCCTTACATTTTAAATATTTTATTATATCTTTTCAAGTGACAACACAGAAGAAATTACACTTTGCTACAATGTAAAGTAGTGAGTGTACAGCTTGTATAACAGTGTAAATTTGCTGTCCCCTCGAAATAACTCAACACACAGCCATTAATGTCTAAATCGCTGGCAACAAAAGCGAGTACACCACTAAGTAAAAATGTCCAAATTGGGCCCAATTAGCCATTTTCTCAGGTGTGAATGGGGAGCAGGTGTGTTAAATTTGGTGTTATCGCTCTCACTCTCTCATACTGGTCACTGGAAGTTCAACATGGCACCTCATGGCAAAGGACTCTCTGAGGATCTGAAAAAAAGAATAGATGCTCTACATAAAGATTGCCTTTGGGAAATAGACATATGAGTGCTGCCAGCATTGCTGCAGAGGCGGAAGGGGTGGGGGGCAAGTGCTCAGACCATACGCCGCACACTGCATCAAATTGGTCTGCATGGCTGTAGTCCCAGAAAGAAGCCTCTTCTAAAGATGGTGCACAAGAAAGCCCGCAAACAGTTTGCTGAAGACAAGTAGACTAAGGACATGGATTACTGGAACCATGTCCTGTGGTCTGATGAGACCAAAATAAACTTATTTGGTTCAGATGGTGCCAAGCGTGTGTGGTGACAACCAGGTGAGGAGTACAAAGACAAGTGTGTCCTGCCTACAGTCAAGCATGGTGGTGGGAGTGTCATGGTCTGGGGCTGCATAAGTGCTGCCGGCACTGGGAAGCTACAGTTCATTGAGGGAACCATGAATGCCAACATGTACTGTGGCATACTGAAGCAGAGCATAATCCCCTGCCTTCGGAGACTGGGCCACAGGGCAATATTCCAACATGGTAACGACCCCAAACACACCTCCAAGACGACCACTGCCTTGCTAAAGAAGCTGAGGGTAAAGGTGTTGGACTGGCCAAGCATGTCTCCAGACCTAATCCCTATTGAGCAGGGTCCATTGGAAAGTTCAGATCCCCACCGAAGCTCAGGGTCCCCTCCTGGAACTCCAAAAGAGCAGGTATCAAGCTTCGTAGGAAGGGGAGATGATCCACGCTGAGGAAATAAACATTGGCCAGAGTAACCATCAATTCACCAATTTTTCCCCTTAACAAAAAGGAAACAGCCTAGTGGATCCTGCTGTATTGCAGATAATGACCAGGGCACCGTGTTCACTGGCAAGATGCCCTTTGATTTTGGAATTGGGGAAGAACTGTGGTAGACTGTAGGGAAAGCTCTGTTTGTAAGATGAAGGACATGGTTGAGCTTGAAATGCGTTTCTTGGAGAAAAACCACCTGCGACTTGCTTTTTTTTCTAGTCTGTTAAGAGTCTGGAATGCTTTTCAGGGACACCAAGGCCCCCTAACATTGAAAAGGTGCTTAGATATATTTACCAGAGGAGGGAAAAATGCGACCATGGGGGAGGGGGGGGGGAACAAACGGGGGGGGGGAGGGAAAAAATAGGGGTGGAGGGCCCAAAAAAATGGAAAGGTGAGGAGGGGAAAGAGAAACTATCACAAAAAGGAAGGGGAAGCAAACAGTTAAGGAAAAGGCAGAAGAGGGGTAATTGGAAAGGGGGTGTGCTTAAGGTACCACGGTAACACGTACCAAATCTCCTCACAGCGCACAAATCACTCCGCTGGGGAAAAACCCTAACTGGGGTGGTGGTAAAGTCAGGAGGCTAATCAGCAGAGGTGCTCGGACCAGGGAACCGTAACACGGCGTGGCCTGGAGCGGCATGAAGTAGGACGCAGTTAGGCAGAGCTCCGCCGGTCATCTATCCGTTCTAAACTCCTGTGACCGCTACACAGACCTACAAGCCCACATCACACTGCCGCTAAACCGGGGGCCAGCCAGGACATGTCACCGCCGAAAAAGACGTCCGCAGCGGCCTCAAAACTTGAACAATATTGCCGGCAAGGCACAGACCCCTCCAGCCAAGATGGCGCCGCCGCGCTGGAAGAGGAGCCCTCGGCCGGAACAGACACAGCAAGGGTGCTGGAGGCGATATCATCCTGCCAAGAAGCCATCACAACATGTCAAACCTCCCTTACAGCGCGGATTGAGGAAGTGAAGGTGGACATCTCACTGGTAAGGCAGGATTTCCAGAAACTAAAAGGCAGAGTCACAGAGGCTGAGAACAGGCTGGGCACTGTGGAGGACTTCCTCCCCCCCTTGCAGAACACAACGTCAGAGCTGCAGTACCAAGTGAATCAGCTCCTCCAGAAGCAAGACGACATCGAGAATCGCCTCCGCAGATGTAATCTCAGATTTGTTGGTCTCCCAGAGGGGGTGGAAGGGAAGGACCCCCCCACGTTCCTGGAAAATTTACTCTGCGACACATATGGAAAAGAATCATTCTCCCCAACATTTGTTGTTGAACGTGCGCACCGCCTCTCAGGCAGGCCGCCACCACCCGGAGCCCCCCCACGCACGTTCATCGCAAAATTCCTGAACTACAGAGATAGAGACACTATTCTCCAGCTCAGCAGAGTGAAGGGCAATATCCCCTTAGGAAATAAAATGATCGCCGTATACCCGGATTTCTCTGCGGAGGTGCAGCGCAGGCGTCGCACATTCACAGAGGTCAAGAGGCGCCTGCGCATCAAGAATATCAAATACGCCATGCTTTTCCCGGCCCGGCTACGTGTGGAGGGCGAAGACAGGGCACACTTCTTTGAGGACCCGGAGGCCGCCATCGCCTGGCTGGAGCAGAGAGAGACTCACAGATAAGTTCCGCTCTATAATTTTCCTGTCTGCCCCTAAGCAACACATATGTCTCCTCAAAGTATTCCACCTTATAATACCCTGATTCTCTAGGCGAAACACCATTTAAGTCCAGAAACTTCTATATAAATACAAGATGAGCAGCCTGCCCCCCCTCATTTTCCCCCTGTTCAATACTTTGAAATGCTGCAAGATCGTTCATTCGATCTACTTTGCCTGGACATGCTCCCAACTGTTATAATTGAACAGGCGGACTCCACCAAACATTACGGCCATATACCATATTGGGGGACCCCAACAGGCTGCAATTTGTAAGACTCTCAATTCAACACAACAAGCATCATCTCCCTGATGGACTTCCTATAAGATTCAGCCCCAGCATCACGCCCACCCTAAAATTGCATAGTAAGGTCCACATCTATAACCGACGGAGTACATCTAACTATATAATGATCCTCACCAGTGACGGTGAGTCGAGTCCTGAACTTTATAACGGTACGCAGCGTATTTTCGCCCTATGTACCATAGTTATCCACCTGAAACGGAACGCTCTGACCTCGGCAGCACTGTCTGAGACATTCCAGCTCCCTGAGTTCACCACTATCCTGAACACAGTGACTGTCTCTCAAGAAACATCAAAATATCACTTTTTTTCCGCAGGTTGGACAAGGTTAATGCCATGTTGGCAGTTCGGGAATAAAGCTCGCACCGGGTTTGGAAGGTGCAGGGCGGGGAGGGGGGTAGGGAATGTTAGAGTAATACAATCCTCACCGTGTTACCCAATGTCAATAGTAAGTAACTGTTTTTATACAACTCCCAAGGTATATCTGAAGTTGGTCCGCAAATATGTTATCTGTGATGGGGCGCTGTGAGATGGGGTGGCCAGGGAGTCCTGGGGCTCAATATATAATACACACACTTAGATGACTAACCTGAAATTTGTCACGTGGAATATCCGCGGTATCAGAGAACCTATAAAGAGGTCAGCAGTATTTTCGCTTATTAAAAAGCAAAGAGCAGACATAGTGGCTCTGGTTGAAACACACGCCGAAGGCCTAGCACATAAAGTACTCCAGAGACCATGGATTGGATGGGCGTTCCATTCAACCCATACTTCCCTATCAAGGGGAGTCTCACTCCTAATCGCTAAAAGCATACACTTCGAGCTCCAGGACTCAGTGATCGACCCATCGGGTAGATATGTCCTCATAAAAGCCAAAATCTACGGGGACCCAATCCTCCTCATGGCATTCTATGTTCCACCACCATTTAACGCGGCTGTTATTGCCGAAGGGTTTAATTTTATGGCACTCCACCCCAACATTCCAGCTGTGTGGCTAGGTGATTTCAATGTCCTAGATCCCGCATTAGATAGACTCAACACCTCATCTGCTGAATCTACGACATCACACCCCACAAGATTCGCTAGACTCTTATCAGATTTTAGCCTGATAGACACATGGAGAATCAGGAACCCTACAGATAAGCGATTTTCCTGCTTCTCCACGTCGCATCGGGCTATGTCACGTATAGACCTCATATTAGTCTCCAAAATACTCCTCCCAAGACTGGCAGACGCAGGCTTCTCTCCTAGATCCCTCTCCGACCATTGCCCCTACTGGGCCACACTCACAGTCCCTCACAACCGCCCACCAGCGACGTGGAGGCTGAACCCTTTCTGGCTGACTATATTGCCGGAGGAGGACGACCTCTTAACAGAATGGGAAAACTATTTTCAAATCAATGAAGGTTCCGCCCCAGTTCAACTGGTGTGGGAAACTTTTAAAAAACATGCCCGTATGATCCTGACCAGCAGAATTAATAAACTCAAAAGAACTTCAGAATCGGTAATAGCTAAGGCGGAGGATAGTCTCCGAGACTCAGAAAAAATGTTTCTTGAGGCCCCCACCGCGGACAGAGCCGACAACCTTAAACTTTGCTCAAGGGTATTAACTCAGCTACACTATGAAAAATCCAAAAGAAAACTATTTTTCCATAGACAGCGGTCGTTCGAGCACGGGGAACGGGCAGGGAAAATATTGGCCTATCTGGTACATAGTGAAGATAGACCCCCCGTAGTAATTTCGCTGCGCTCACCCACCGGGACCGTAGAGACAGAACCGCACAAGGTAACGGGCATCTTCAGAGAATTTTTCAGTAAACTTTATACTTCATCAGCTCCCACAGATACCTCCCTAATGGAAACATTCCTGGGGAAATTAACTATTCCCCAGCTTTCCACAGAACAGGTTGAGGAACTAGAGGCCCCATTGACAACGGACGAGATATCCAGTGCTCTAGCGACACTCCCAGGCTCAAAGTCCCCAGGCTCGGATGGCCTGCCGGTGGAATTTTATTCCACCTACGCAGAAACACTGATCCCTAGATTGCTGCAGCTATACGAGGCCATATTTAAGGACTCCAGCCTGCCAGCCTCCATGAGAGAGGCTACTATAGTCTTAATCCCCAAGCCAGGGAAAGATCCATTGGTCCCAGAGTCATACCGCCCCATATCTCTACTTCAAGTAGACATCAAAATTCTCGCAAAAATATTAGCCATTCGCCTCAATAAAGTAATCCTCTCCCTAATACATAGCGACCAGGCAGGATTTATGCCTGGCAGAAATACGTCCTTCAACCTCAGGAGACTATTTATAAATCTACAAGCCACCCATGACAACGTGGGGGCGAGAGTAGTCGTCGCCTTGGACACAGCCAAGGCGTTCGACTCGGTGGAGTGGAGCTATCTGTGGAGCTGTCTGACCAGATTCGGCTTCGGCCCCAAATATATAAAATGGGTGCAGCTCTTATACCAATCCCCATCGGCGAGGGTACTGGCGAACGGGTGGCCATCCGAACAATTCCCATTGTCTAGAGGTACGCGGCAGGGGTGTCCTCTGTCGCCGTTGCTGTACGCTCTGGCGGCTGAGCCCCTTGCCGTCGCCATCCGGGCACACCCGGAAATAAAGGGACTCCGCAGGGGGGACGTGATTGAAAAAATCAGTACCTATGCGGATGACACCCTATTATACCTAGATGACTCTGAGAACTCTCTGCCTCTCACACTTGACATAATAGAACAGTTTGGTACATTTTCTGGCCTCAGGATAAATTGGGACAAATCTCAAATATTACCCCTTGACAGTTTACCACAACCTAAGGACAGAGCATTGCTGCCCCTACAGAGAGTAGATACCATCAAGTACCTGGGTGTAAGGACTACGAGAGACCCAGCTGACTATGAAACACTCAACATAACTCCGTTGTTTGCGATGCTTAAACACAGGACACAGGTATGGGCTCGTCTCCCGCTGGGAGTAATGGGGCGAATAAACCTGGTTAAGATGGTCCTCCTACCCAAAGTATTATACATGACTTGGCACTCGCCAATATACCTGGTGCTTAGGCATTTTAAACTAATGGAAGTCATATTGAAACCATTCATATGGGGAAACAATAGACATAAAATCGCCTGGCAAAAACTCAAAAATCCCACAGACTTAGCGGGAATGGCCCTACCTGACCTCAATGCTTACTATATAGCAGCGCAGCTGTCCCAAATTTTTCATGTAGACAAAACAGATAGTGAAAGATTCCTACATCTCCTGTGCCCTAAGTGGTCTCACCCAACACAAGACCCTCTAGCTGTGATAGCAGGGAGAACCACTAGAGAAGATAAAAATGCTAAATGTAAAACACTGCTATATCACTATACTAAGATATGGAACCTAGCCATGGACAAACTCCAACTGTCAGCAATCAATGAATTCACCCCCCTATGGCATAATCTAAACCTTCCAGAATTTAATATAATACCCGATAATGAGGTGTGGAGTTCTAGAGGGATCTTTTACATATCACACATTATTCATAACGGCAGGCTAAAAACTTTTGAAAGACTGAAAACAGAATTTGCATTACCAAATCAAATGCTTTTCAGGTACATTCAACTGCGCCATGCCTTTCATACACAGTTCCCGCAGGGGGAAACTAACTTGATAAACAACCCACTAATGGAGGCACTGAAATGCCCAGACCCAAAAAAACTAATCTCTCAGTTTTACCAGATGCTGACGCTGCCGCAGGCTACCACATCAGCCTACGCCCTAAAATCAAGGTGGGAGGGAGAAGTTGGCACAATAGCAGATGATGAGTGGAGCGACGCCTTAGATGCATGTAAATTAGTGTCTCCTAAGCTATCAGACCGTTTGACTCAAACCTTCCTGATACATAGAGCATACCTCACGCCACTCAAGCTAGCAAAATACAAGAGCAACCAAACAACAATGTGCCCAATGTGCAATCAAGCCACGGGTACTTTTTTTCATTTATTATGGCAGTGCCCCCGAATCCAAGCGTACTGGGCGCAGGTAGTGCGCTTCCTACATGACACCATGGGCTCCCCTGTAACACTGCAACCCAAACTCTGTCTACTGGGAATCCTACCAGACCCAGAGCTAAATAAACTCAAAAAAATATTTGTTCACGAAACACTTTTCTCCGCACGTAAAGTTATTGCCAGAGTTTGGATGAGGCCTAACCCTCCAGAGTTCTCACACTGGATAGCGGAAGTTAACAACACACTACCTTACAAAAAATTGGTTTACTTACACAGAGGTTGCCCTCTCAAATACGACCAAATTTGGGATAAGTGGACTCAGTCATCTGACACCTGTACGTGAGAACATACAGGCTATTGGGATAGCCTGGTCAACGGCTCCCATCCACATCACACAAGAGAAGCCCTCTTTATGAAGACTGACCAACACAAGCTAAACAGGAATAACTGTCTTGCATATATATACCATGGGGAAAACAAGAAAGAGACTAGACATGGGATATAATGTTGTATGCAAACTTATTTGTGCATTGTGAGAACTGTATTGTTATCCTCTGGGATTACTATGTACACAAAACTTTTTTCTCTGCTTTATTTTACTAAATAAACTTACTTTTGATGGGAAGAATCATAGACACCACTAGAAGCAACATTAATATGGAGTAGGAGAACAGAGATATTCGTAGTCAACACAGTGAGGGAGCGGAGGAAAATGCATATGCAACCGTTCTGAGGAGAGAGATGTGTAGGGAATTGGCTTCTGACACCTCCAAATACTTTTGCAAAAACAAATATACATATATACAGGTAATATATACCCCTGCAACTGAAAAGGTAGCTAAAGACCAACTAATGGACAGGGACCCTAGCCTCCAAGTGGTGAACCCAAGCCTGTCCGCACGATCCCAATAGAACCGAAAGTGGGAGATAAAAAAAATCTGATGCATATAGGTAAGATATACTGTCATACGTCTCCCCAGTGGGGGGAGACACACACTGTAATCAAACAGTGAGGGGGTCCGGGATTGCACCCAGGTCACCACCAGGCAGCCATAGAAACAGGCAACAGAACCAGTTTGATCACCCTATACTTTGGAGGAAACTGAGCTACATTAATGAGTCCACTCAATGAGTTCCACAAAACAATAGAGCCCAACAGGCCCGGAGAAAAACATGCCCCGCAACATTCTCCAGTCACACCTGTCAAAGAAGAAGAAAAAAAAAACACACAAACACAGGGGCCGAGAAAAAGGCTAGCTTCAGAGGCCGGGAACCCATCAGTGTACAAAAAGTGATGACTAAAAAAGGCACTAACACTGAACATGTACAATTAACACATGGCATAGGTGAATCAGCAGGAGCCTCTTGAGGCCTCACTGGCCTGCTGTTTAATATCATGGATCACTCTGTATAAAGCAGACACTATGGATGCAGCCATTGCTTGTATGTCTTGCCGCGTGGGCAGCTCCGCCAGCAAGTCCCAGATATCTCCATCTGGATGTGCCCTTGAGACCCGCGAGATGGTGGAGCCTGTGGGAGAGTCTGCCCGCGGCAGCTCTGGTGACAGTATGCGAAATGCCAGGCGAGGAGCTTGAGAGAGGAGCTCACCTTGCTTAGTGTCAGGGCTGGGCCCAGCCTTTCCTTCTCAGAGCTCTAGTGCTCAGCTGTCGGTTAATTGCCAGTACTCTTCATTTCACAGTGACTCACCTGGTCTTCATTTCCTGCTCGTCAGCTAGCCCTGCTGGCAATTTAAACTGCCTGGATCAGATCTCTTGTGCCTTCACCTGGTCAACATATCTGGATACTCTCTGCTGTGTTGTAAAGTTAAAGTACGGTAGTTGTAAACTCAAAAAAAAAAAAAAAAAAAGCAACCTGCAAGACAAAGGCATAATGAGCTTATGTGCATTGCATACTAGCTCATTATGAAATACTTACCATAGATTGAAGCTGTTGCAGCGGTTCTCGTACACTGCTGTGACCAGCATGTCTCCCGGAGTTATTTCTGGGTTTGCGTGCTCCAGTGCTGTGATTGGCCGGAGCCGCGATGATATCACTCATGCGCATGCATGCGGGAGCCGCCGGTCCCGGCACAGCTCCTGAAGAAACAGTACAAGCAAGCGATTTCTTCAGTGTGCATGTGCCGATGATGTCGGCATATGCGGATACAGTGAATATCTCCTAAACGGTGCAAGTTTAGGAGATAAACCTTATTATAGGCTTACCTGTAGGTAAAAGTGGTAGTACAGGGTTTGCAACCACTTTAAAGACTTTTGCCTGGCTGACTTCCCTTCTCTTCCTTTCTGGTTCCTGATCCTGTTTGCTGCCTCTACTACGCTGATCTCTGGATTCCTGTTTCACTGGCTTGTTCCGACTACCCGCTCTGGTTACCGAACCCTGTATATGTTTTGACTAAGTTTGCTTTGTTTGCACCATTTTACCATTTTATTAAAAAGTGTGATTTTTACTGCACTTCTGTCTCAGTCTGATTCATGGTTCCTGACAGTAGGCAAAGGCCATTAATCTGAAAATGCAGGCAATCCACTTACTGGTAACATTTTTCCAGATTGGATGAGCAGGATCACCGCATGGATCATTTGCCATAGCGTTACAGATGCATAGCGTTACAGATGCTCCTGATTCACACTGCTCACCTGGCTCCTAACACTGTGACTGCTCCAGTACAACCTGTGTTGCAGGCCGTCCCTGCTGCTGCTCCAGTCTCTGTGCAGGCACCCACCTCGAATATTACCTCTATAAGAGGTAAGCCTGGTTCCGCTCCTCTTCCACAGCGATTTGGGGGCGATCCAGTTCAATGCAGAAGGTTTCTCAACCAAGTTGGGATATATTTTGAGATGCTGCCCCAGGTGTTTCCCACAGATAGAAGCAAAGTAGGCTTTGTGAATTCTTTGCTTTCTGAGAGACTTTGCCTGGTCAAACCCTCTATGGGAGATGCAAAACCCTGTCATCCTGAGTTACCCAGAGTTTGCGGCTTCCTTTAAAAGGGTATTTGACGTTCCTGCACGCTCCACTTCTGCTACCAAGAGCCTCATGTCCATCTTACAGAGTACAAGAACTGTTGTAGATTACTCCATTGAATTCCATACTCTGGCAGCAGAGGTTGCTTGGAACAATGAGGCCCTTGTGGCTGCTTTTTCTCATGGCATCTCGGATACCATCAAAGATGGGATAGCAGCCCGAGACATACCTACTGAGCTGGAGAGGTTGATCATGTTTGCCATTCACATTGACTTCAGACTCCGAGAGAGACCTTCTTTTAATTAGTGTTTGCTGAAGTCTCCTGTATGTTTGGCTCTGAGCTTTGCAGTACCACCCTTGCCTCCCTCACCTCCCATAACTCCTGGTACTGAGTATCAGGTCACCTGAGGCCAGGTGACAGATGCACACCGTAGGGATCAGGAGTGCACCAAAGGTAGTGGATCCTACGGCTGACTGCTGCGGATGGGAGTTTGGGTGGTTAGGGAAGGCAGGCCCGCTGGAACACCAAGACGGATCCCACAGGGGCTAGAGCGTAACAGCGCGGAGTCTAAGAGCCAGCAGGTGTTCACCAGAGCCTCTAGTGGTGAGGATGGACTGGGCTGCAACTGGCTCCAGGTCGAGCCCCCCAGGGTTTCCCAGCTCACGCCCACAGTAGGCTACAGGAGGATAGAGATAATAAGGGAATAAGCCAAAGGTCAGGGCGACTAGCAGACAAGGATAAACATAGAACACTATAACAAGTGTTTGGCGCAAAGGTTAAAAGCAATAATCCACATGAATGACAATATTTTGCATATACATGATGAACTGGAACAAGGGGTAAGGAAAAATAAAAATAGTAATAGTCCATGGTGGTGTGCATAAAGTCAACGATGAGGTATAGAGCCCACATTCATGGCAGCCTTCCAGTGAGAATGGAAACCATATTCCCAAAAAGCACTGTAAGAAACAAAGAAAGGAGGCACCTCTGGGTGCAGACTTTAAAACAATTTTAATAAAAAAGAGCAGCAACAGAGATTGCACTCACATTTATGTTGAGTTTAAAATGCATATGAGAGTCCCAGATGTAACCGAGGGGGTCCGTGAGATCGATCATCCCTGCCACGGATATGTAATCAGACTGGTCTTCAGATGCGCTGTGTCCACCGGCCGGCAACGATGCAGGAGTACCAGAATGAGGCTTGGAAGGCAAACAGCAATCCAGACGAGGGGCGATGACATTAGACACATGCGACGCATTTCTCAAGCTTGACAAAGGAGTGTAGCCGTCATGCCATTCATGGCTTGCTGACTCAGGAAATGCGTTGCATGTGTGCGACGTCATCGCCCCTCGCCTGGATTGCTGTTTGCCTTCCAAGCCTCATTCTGGTACTCCTCCATCGTTGCCGGTAGGTGGATTGTGCCTTTATTGTGGCCAGGCAGGTCACTTCCTGAAGTCTTGTCCTACCTGTCCGAGAAACGCTTGCACCTGAGGTCCTGTAGGGGACATGCTTTAGGTGGTGTTGTTACGTCCCCATTTATCCTGAAGGAAAAGCCTGGTTCCTGTTACACTTTCTTGGTCTTAGTCATCCATTGAGATACAGGCTCTAATCAACTCTTGGGCTGCAGGCCTGTTCATAGATAGTGCTTTTGTGTCTAAGCACTCGATTCTGCTACAGCTTCGTGATACTCCACTTTCCATTGAGGCTATAGATGGGAGACCTCTACAGCCTGCCCATGTGACTCATGAGACTGCTTTGTTGACCATCACCATAGGGGCTATTCACCATGAGATAATCCAATTTCAAGTATTTTCCTAACCTCATTTCCCAGTGGTTATCCTTGGTTACAGAGGCACAACCTCTTGTGCACCTCTTCACTTTCCTCCTCCTCGGAGTACCGCAAAATTAGCAATGTCTTTGACAAAGGTCAAGCCGGTAGTTTGCCTCCACACTACTCATATGATTGCGCAATTGACCTTCAACCTGGTGCCATACCCACCTTGTGGCCTGGTTTACCCTTTGTCTGTCTCGGAGGAGTCAGAGGAAGAGGAGTATGTTGCCGACGCACTTTCTCGAGGATTCATCTATAAATCCTCATCTCCTGCTGGTGCTGGTTTCTTCTTTGTGAAAAAGAAGAGTGGTGAACTGAGACCTTGTACTGATTATAGGGGTCTCAATCTCTTCACGATTAAAAATGCTTATCCGATTCCGTTGATTACAGGGTTATTTGACCGCCTCAAGGGAGCAACGGTTTTCACGAAGCTTGCTTTGAGAGGGGTATACAATCTCATTGGGATCAAAGAGGGTGATGAATGGAAAACTGTATATAAATTGGGATAAAATCTTAGGAACAAAGAACACCGAGGAGAGATGGGTTTGCTTTAGGAGCATATTAAATAAGAGCATTAGCCAATGCATCCCATTGGGTAATAAATTTAAAAGAGCGAACAAAAGTCCTGGATGGTTTAACTCCAATGTAAAAATACATATAAAAGCAAAGGAGAAAGCCTTAAAAAATACAAGGTTGAGGGATCATCATCAGCATTCAGACTTTATAAAGAATGCAACAAGAAATGTAAGGGTGCAATAAGGACGGCTAAGATTGAACATGAAAGACACATAGCGAGGAGAGCAAAAAAAAATCCCAAGAAATTCTTTAAGTATGTAAACAGTAAAAAAGGGAGGACAGACCATATTGGCCCTATAAAGAATGAGGAAGGACATCTGGTTACAAAGGATAGGGAGATGGCGAAGGTATTGGATTTTTTTCTTCTCCTCAGTCTTCACAAGGAATTCAGGGGACTTCAGTAATCAAAACTGCAGTGTTCATCCTCATGGCACATCACAGGAAGCACCTCCATGGTTAACAGAGGACAGAATTACAATTAGACTTGGGAAACTTAACATTAATAAATCACTGGGACCACATGGCTTGCACACGAGGTACTTAGGGAACTCAGTCAAGTAATTGCCAGACCATTGTTCCTAATTTTTACTGACAGTCTACTGATTGGAATGGTACCAGCTGATTGGAGAAAAGCCAATGTAGCACCAATATTTAACCACTTGACGACCGCTCACTGTATATGTACGTCATTTTTTTGAAGATGGATATCTCGGTAACGGCAGCAGCTGCTGCCACAACCGAGGTATCCATCTTTACAATGAGCGGTTCTGTACACGATAACGGTGGTCTCTGCGGCGGGTTCGCCGCGAGATCACCGTTATCGGCGGTGGGAGAGGTGCCACCCCCCCTCCCGCCGCTCTCCCGCGCCCTCCGCCGCTTACCGGAGCCGTCGGTAGCGGCGGAGGAGATCGGGACCTGTCACTGCCGAGGTACTGAGGCACAATTATTTGTGTCATTTTTTTAAACGACTTTTTTTTTTTTTTTTTTTTAGTCTAAATATGAGATCTGAGGACTTTTTGACCCCAGATCTCATATTTAAGAGGACCTGTCATGTTTTTTTCTATTACAAGGGATGTTTACATTACTTGTAATAGGAATAAAAGTGATCCAAAATTTTTTTTTTAAAAACAGTGAAAAAATAAATAAAATAAAGTAAAATAAATAATAAAAAAAAAAAAAAAAAATTTTTTAAAGCGCCCTGTCCCGACGAGCTCGCGCGCAGAAGTGAACGCATACGTGAGTAGCGCCCGCATATGAAAACGGTGGTCAAACCACACATGTGAGGTATTGCCGCGACCGGTAGAGCGAGAGCAATAATTCTAGCCCTAGACCTCCCCTGTAACGCAAAACATGCAACCTGTAGAATTTTTTAAACGTCGCCTATGGAGATTTTTAAGGGTAAAAGTTTGACGCTGTTCCACGAGCGGGCGCAATTTTGAAGCGTGACATGTTGGGTATCAATTTACTTGGCATAACCTTATATTTCACAATATAAAAAAAAATTGGGCTAACTTTACTGTTGTCTTATTTTTTTATTCAAAAAAGTGAATTTTTTCCAAAAAAAGTGCGCTTATAAGACCGCTGCGCAAATACGGTGCAAAAAAAAGTATTGCAATGACCGCCATTTTATTCTCTAGGGTGTTAGAAAAAAAAACATATATAATGTTTGGGGGTTCTAAGTAATTTTCTAGCAAAAAAACCTGTTTTAAACATGTAAACACCTAAAATCCAAAACGAGGCTGGTCCTTAAGTGGTTAAAAAGGGCCCAAAATACATCCCTGAGAATTACAGACCAGTTAGCCTAACATCAATAGTATGTAAACTCTTGGAGGGGATGATAAGGGACTATATACAAGATTTTAGTAATGAGAACGGTATCATTAGCAGTAATCAGCATGGATTCATAAAGAATCGTTCTTGCCAAACCAATCTATTAACCTTCTATAAGGATCTATGCCATCTAGATAAGGGAAGGCCCATAGACGTGGTGTATCTGGACTTTGCAAAAGCATTTGACACAGTTCCCCATAAACGTTTACTGTACAAAATAAGATCCATTGGCATGGACCATAGGGTGAGTACATGGATTGAAAACTGGCTACAAGGGCGAGTTCAGAGGGTGGTGATAAATGGGGAGTACTCGGAATGGTCAGGGGTGGGTAGTGGGGTTCTGTGCTGGGACCAATCCTATTTAATTTGTTCATAAATGACCTGGAGGATGGGGTAAACAGTTCAATCTCTGCATTTGCGGATGATACTAAGCTAAGCAGGGCAATAACTTCTCACTTCAGGATGTGGAAAACTTGCAAAAAGATCTGAACAAATTAATGTGGTGGGCAACTACATGGGAAATGAGGTTCAATGTAGAAAAATTTAAAATAATGCATTTGGGTGGCAAAAATATGAATGCAATCTATACACTGGGGGGAGAACCTCTGGGAGAATACAGGATGGAAAAGGACCTGGGGGTCCTAGCAGATGATAGGCTCAACAATGGCATGCAATGCCAAGCTGCTGCTAACAAAGCAAACAGAATATTGGCATGCATTAAAAAGGGGATCAACTCCAGAGATAAAACAATAATTTTCCCGCTTTACAAGACTCTGGTCCGGCCGCACCTAGAGTATGCTGTCCAGTTCTGGGCACCAGTCCTCAGAAAGGATGTACTGGAAATGGAGCCAGTACAAAGAAGGCAACAAAGCTAATAAAGGGTCTGGAAGATATTAGTTATGAGGAAAGGTTGTGAACACTGAACTTATTCTCTCTGGAGAAGAGACGCTTGAGTGGGGATATGATTTCAATATACAAATACCATACTGGTGACCCCACAATAGGGATAAAACTTTTTCGCAGAAGGGAGTTTAACACGACTCGTGGCCACTCATTAAAATTAGAAGAAAAGAGGTTTAACCTTAAACTACGTATAGAGTTCTTTACTGTAAGAGCGGCATGGATGTGGAATTCCCTTCCACAGGCGGTGGTCTCAGCGGGGAGCATCGATAGTTTCAAGAAACTATTAGATAAGCACCTGAACGACCGCAACATACAGGGATATATACAATGTAATACTGACATATAATCACACACATAGGTTGGACTTGATGGACTTGTGTCTTTTTTCAACCTCACCTACTATGTAACTATGTATGTAACTATGTGTTTAATACAAGAACAGGCCATTGCGAATACCTTGTAATGCCATTTGGTCTTTGCAATGCTCCAGCAGTTTTCCAGGAATTTTTCAACGATGTCCTCCGAGATTTGTTGTAGCTATGTGTGGTGGTTTATCTCGATGATATCCTCATATTTTCCAATTCCATAGGGAGCCACCATACAGATGTCTGCCGTGTGCTTCAGAGGCTGAGAGATAATAACCTTTACTGTAAATTGGAGAAGAGAATGGAGGCATCTCCTCAAAGGTACCACTGTTCGGTTCTTATTCTAACTGACCATAAGAATCTTACATTCTTGACTGAGGCTTAACGCCTCTCTCCCAGAAGGGAGCGATGGGCTCTTTTCTTGTCAAGCTTCAATTACATTCAGTCTCAATCTTACCCGGTACTAAGAATGTAAGGGCTGATGCATTGTCGTGACAGTTTTCCTCTGCTTCCAAGATGGAGTTGGTTCCTGTTCCTGTGATACCTCCTGATCGTATTCTGGCTACGGTTTGTACCAGTCTCCCTTCACCTTTGGGTGACAGAATTCTTGCTGCTCAGATCCATTTTCCTTGTGACTGCTGCTTTGTCCCTGAGAGTCTCAGCACTGCTGTGCTCCAGACTTACCATTCTCCCAAGGCTAATGGACACCCAGGGAAGAATCTACGCCTTTGGGCTATTTCCCAACAGATCTGGTGGCCTAGTCTCTGCGCTGATGTAGCCGCCTTCGTAGCTGCTTGTTCCATGTGTGCTCAGAGTAAGACACCACGACACCTTCCAGTGGGCCTCCTACAACCCATACCCAATGGAGAGAGGCCTTGGACCCACCTGTCTATGGATTTTATTGTGGAGTTACCCAACTCTCAGGGGAACACAGCTATCCTTATGGTGGTTGACTGGTTCTCGAAAATGTCTCATTATACTCCACCAAGAAGTTGCCCACATCCAAAGAACTGGCTTCCATTTTTGCTCGGGAGATCTTTCTCTTACATGGGCTATCCAAGGTTATCATCTCGGACAGGGGTAGCCAGTTTGTGTCCAGGTTTTTTTTCGAGCCTTTTGTGTACAGTTGGGAATTCCGCTTTCTCTTCTGCGTATCACCAGCAGTCCAATAGGGCTGCAGAACGGGCCAACCAATCCTTGGAGCAGTTTTTACGTTGATATATTTCTGACCACCGTAACAACTGGTCAGACCTCTTACCTTGGGCAGAGTTTGCTCACAATAGTGCCTTCAATACCGCTTCCTGATTGTCTCCATTTATGGCGAATTATGGTTTCCAACCATCCATGTTGCCTGACTCATTTGTTCCTCAGAGCATTCCTGCATTGGGGGAGCATCTCCATGATCTTCGTTTCACTTGGGTACAGGCCCAAGAGTCCTTGCGACATGCCAATGATAGGTACAGTCTCCATTCTGACCGCAGAAACCTACCTGCGCCTTCCTACCAAGTCTGGCTGTCATCTCGGAACTTCCAACTCTGTGTTCCCTCACTAAAACTGGCACCACGGTTTATTGGGCCTTTCTGTATTCTCTGTAGGATCAACCCAGTGGCTTACACTTTAGAGCTTCCTTCTAATATGTGTATTTCAAATGTATTTCATGTCTCCTTATTAAAACCTTTGGTATGCAACCTCTTCACCACCTCAGTACCAAGTCCTCACCCAGTTCAGGTTGAGAACCATGAGGAGTATACAATACAATCTATTATTGATTCCCGTAGGTTCCGTGGGCGCATACAGTACCTGGTTCATTTTAAAGGGTATGGTCCGGAGGAGTACTCTTGGGTCTCATCCTCAGACGTACATGCTCCTGTCCTCCTAAATGCTTTTCATAGACCTTTTCCCCTCAAACCTGGTGGTCCTCCAACAGGGAGGGGTCGTTGAGGTGGGGGTACTGTCAGGGCTGGGCTCAGCCCTTCCTTCTCAGAGCTCTAGTGCTCAGCTGTCGGTTAATTGCCATTATTCTTCATTCCACAGTGACTCACCTGGTCTTCATTTCCTGCTCGTCAGCTAGCCCTGCTGGCTATTTAAACTGCCTGGATCAGATCTCCTGTGCCATGTCTCCCAGAGTTATTTCTGGGTTTGTGGGCTACGGTGCTGTGATTGGCCGAAGCTGCGATGATGTCACTCCTGAGCTGCCGATCACGGCACGGCTCCTGAAGAAACAGCACAACCGAGCTGTTTCTTCAGTGTGTATGTGCCGATGACGTTGGCACATGTGGATTCAGTGAATATCTCCTAAACGGTGCAAGTTTAGGAGATATTCACGGTACCTACAGATAAACCTTATTATAGGCTTACCTGTAGGTAAAAGTGGTAGTACAGGGTTTACAACCACTTTAAAGAATTTTGCCTGGGTGACTTCCCTTCTTGTTCCTGATCCTGTTTGTTGCCTCTACTACGCTGATCTCTGGATTCCTGTTTCACTGGCTTGTTCCGACTACCCGCTCTGGTTACCGAACCCTGGCTATTTTTTTACTACGCTTGCTCTGTTTGCACCATTTTACCATTTTATTAAAAAGTGTGATTTTTACTGCCTCAGTCTGATTCATGTTTCCTCACACATAGTCACATGTGCAGGCGGCTTCTTAGGGCCACCAGAGTTGCCAGACAGTCCGACTTGCCATACAGTCCAACCCGCCATCTTTGATATAGAGGTGGGTGCGGGAGCTGGTGAAGAGGTTGAATGCTAACAGAGAAAGTAGCGGGTAATCTCCGCTGTCCAAGGCTCCCCGATGGCTGGTAAAGGTCTCCGGTCTCCAGACATGAAGTGCTGCTTACTGTAGTGGCTAGACTGGGTGTTTCAGTGCCGGCCCATGTAGGGCTCTTGCTACAAGCGTGCTCATGTTGCCATGTCTAGACCACGCCCTCTGATCACCCCCCCTTTAACCCTTTCACTCCCTGTCACAGTGTCATTAGTATAGTGTACAGATCTATTTTCTGATCACTGTATTAGTGTCACAGGTGACATCAGTTAGGGGTTAGTGTCAGTAAATGGTATCGTCAATCCCAGACAGCATCAGATTTTAACCCTTTCATTGCCAGTAACACACACACTATATACCTCCATTACTAGTATAGTGTCTGAACAGATCAATATCTTTGATCTGATCAGAACTATACTAGTGTCTACAATAGTATAGTGTTCCCAAAAATGCAGCATTAGCAGGATCAGCCCAGACACCTGCATTTAGCCCCTCCGCCCAGCCCACCCAAAATGCAGGATCAGTAGATCACTGTCACTTCCAATACACAGTACACAAAACCGCAGCATTTAGCAGAGTCACGTCTGATCGCTGTCTGACAGCCAGGTGCTTTTTTACCTGTGAGTCGCTCTAGGTATCTAGTGTAAATATTAGTGGCCAAAATGTCAAATGAAAGGTACACTAGTGAAGAGGCCTACAGGATGCTGAGAATGACAAATGAGAGTGCAGGGGAAGCCTCACTGTCTGAATTACAATCAGATTCAGGCTCCCTGCAGCACCCTGACAGATAGCTCTGACGACAGAGTAGTGGTCCCTGCTAAGGTCAGGTGTACCCGACCCCGTACTTCTGTTGCTGAGGTGCAACGATCGCATGGTTCTCATATGCAGCAGAGAGACAGTATTAGTGCCGCTCAACCTTCTGGTGAACTGGCAAGCACCCGTAGCCTAGCACATCCTGGTCATTGACAAACCAGCATTACAGTAACACTAGGTGACGTGGCGGGTCCCATAAGTGCAGTTTAAGCTAGTGCGGGGGATAGCACAAGTAGTGGCCTACAGCCACCAATAATTCAAACATAGGCCTGTAGAGCCCATAGTGCCCTTCCTGATGTGCTTGCAAATCTTTATTGGCAGCCCAACACTTCTGCAGTGCCTGTACTTCCCCCATTCACTGGCCAACCCGGAATCCAGGTGGATTTTACTTCCCTTGCCTTTTATGAGCTGTTTTTCACGGAAGATCTGTATAGATCTATTGTAGACCAAATCAGTTTATATGCTGGTATATTTATCACTGCAAATCCAAATTTTACCCTTGCCAAAGAATTTGTATTTGAAGACCTTTCTGGGTCCATCCCTCCTCATAGGGGCATTACTAAAAAGAGTGAGTTGCAGTCATATTGGTCCACTGACCCAATTCATCATATGCCTGTGTTCTCTGATGCCATGGCCAGGACTAGATATGTGCAAATATCGCTGTTCATGCACTTCAACGACAATGAACTCTGTCATCCTCAGGGTGACCCTGAATATGATTGGCTCCACAAAATTTGGCCCCTCGTAAACCAATTCAACCAACAATTTGCAGCCTTGTTCATTCCCGATCAAGATGCCTGTGTTGATAAGTCCCTGATTACATTTTCTAGCCGTTTTGTGTTCAAACAGTTTCTCCCCAGCAAGCGTGCCAGATATGGGGTCAAGATGTATAAGCTCTGTGACAGGGCAACAGGCTATACATATAGTTTCCTGCTTTAAGAGAGAAAAAATAGGAGCATGAAGCCCCCCAACTGCCCAGACTACATAGGGAGCAGCGGCAAGATTGTTTGGGATTTGGTGTCACTCTTGTTCGGAAAGGGGTACCATTTATACGTGGACAATTTTTATACAAGCGTGCCACTTTTTAGACACCTCTTTCAATTAGGAATTGGCGCATGTGACACCATGCGATCCATTTGCTGGGGCTTCCCCCAATGGTTTGTAGATACCCGACTCAGACGGGAGGAGAGAGATTGCTTGAGGTCCAATGAATTGCTTGCAGTGCGATGGAAGGGCAAATGGAACATTTTCGTTCTGTCTTGCATTCACGCAGATACGGCAGTCCAAATTACTATGACAACTGGTATTGTTAAGAAGCCCCTCTGTGTCCACAAATACAACCTTAAAATGCTCGGAGGAGTGGACTTCAACAACCAGATGATGGGGCTATACTTAAAAGCCTGTAAGGCCAGACGCTGGTACAAAAATGTGTCTGTATACCTATTCCAATTGGCTCTGTTCAACGCTTATGTACTATACAAAGAGTTTGGATGAACTGGATCCTTCCTAAAATTCCAGGAAGAGATCATCACAGCCCTTCTGTGTCCAGAAGGTGCTGTGGCCCAATTTCCCAATCCAAATGCAGTGAGCCAGCTGCATGAGAGGCATTTTCCGGATGTCCTCCCTGGTACCCCTACCGAAAGTGCACCCCAAAACGTGGACATAGGCATAACACCCACTATTATTGTCCCTCCTGTCCTGGCCAACATGGTCTCTGCATTGGGGACTGTTTCTGTCGCTACAAAAAAAGGGGGGTTCCAAAAAAGGGTAATCCGTGATCGTTCTTTGAGGGCACAGCAAACAAAAGAGATATGAAAAAATATATAAGCTTTATTGAAACACAAATATAGATATATGTAGTACAAAAAACGACATGGAAACAATATATAAAAATCATATATACAAAATATACATGATGTAAGCCCTAATGCGTCTACGCATTTCGTTGTCAAAATTTCTTCAGGACACACTCGGGGTTCATTAATTGCAAAAAAGAGAAAAGGTCTCACTATCTTGCAGAGGAGGCAACACCAATAAACAGGTAGTAAAAAAATGGGAATTTCCAATATTGGAACGGATGATTCGTAATAAGAGCAAATCAGAACACGAGGACAGATGAAAGCCAACTGTGGGCAAAACAATAATAGGTGTCCAGGTGTAGCAGTCTCAAACAGGGTATACCATACAAAGTGAACAACAATATATAGCCATATAGTGTGGATATACACAAGAAGGTCCTACAAACCAAGGTAGCCAAAACCGGGGCTAGATAGTACCCCAAATATGGTCCACAGATAGCAGTCCCAATCTGACTATTGTAGTCCAAAAACTGTTTTATGGTATCCCCATGTATATTTTGTATATATGATTTTTATATATTCTTTCCATGTCCTTTTTTGTACCACATATATCTATATTTGTGTTTCAATAAAGCTTATATATATTTTTTTCATATCTCTTTTGTTGCTGTGCCCTCAAAGTCCGACCTTGAGTTACCCTTTTTTGGAACCCCCTTTTTTTTGTACTTTCTCAATGGTTTATGGATGAGGCAATTGGAGTGTTCTTTTTTACTTAGTTTCTGTCGCTACCACACACTAGTGGAGTATAAGCATAGGGTACAGCACAGCACAGTCCTAGAGCACACGTTCACACAGGGTCTCAACAAAAGATGTTAGATGGGCAAGATGGGCATCACATCTCCAGGTTAGAGACCCTAACCTGGAACCTTTACAGTTACAAATAAAAGTGTAAAAAAAACATAAAAAAGCAACATATGTATATATATATATATATATATATATATATATATATATATATATATATATATATATATATATATATATATATATACAGTGGCTTGCGAAAGTATTCGGCCCCCTTGAACTTTTCAAACTTTTGCCACATTTCAGGCTTCAAACATAAAGATATAAAATTTTAATTTTTTGTGAAGAATCACCAACAAGTGGGACACAGTTGTGAAGTGGAACGAAATCTATTGGATATTTTAAACTTTTTTAGCAATTAAAAAACTGAAAAGTGGTGCGTGCAAAATTATTCGGCCCCTTTACTTTCAGTGCAGAAAACCCACTCCAGAAGTTCAGCGAGGATCTCTGAATGATCCAATGTTGTCCTAAATGACTGATGGTGATAAATAGAATCCACCTGTGTGTAATCAAGTCTCTGTATAAATGCACCTGCTCTGTGATAGTCTCAGGGTTCTGTTGAAAGCGCAGAGAGCATCATGAAGACCAAGGAACACACCAGGCAGGTCCGTAATACTGTTGTGGAGAAGTTTAAAGCCGGATTTGGATACAAAAAGATTTCCCAAGCTTTAAACATCCCAAGGAGCACTGTGCAAGCGATCATTTTGAAATGGAAGGAGTATCAGACCACTGCAAATCTACCAAGACCTGGCTGTCCCTCTAAACTTTCAGCTCAGACAAGGAGAAGACTGATCAGAGATGCAGCCAAGAGGCCCATGATCACTCTGGATGAACTGCAGAGAACTACAGCTGAGGTGGGAGAGTCTGTCCATAGGACAACAATCAGTCGTACACTGCACAAATCTGGCCTTTATGGAAGAGTGGCAAGAAGAAAGCCATTTCTCAAAGATATCCATAAAAAGTCTCGTCTAAAGTTTGCCACAAGCCACCTGGGAGACACACCAAACATGTGGAAGAAGGTGCTCTGGTCCGATGAAACCAAAATCAAACTTTTTGGTCACAATGCAAAACGATATGTTTGGCGTAAAAGCAACACAGCTCATCACACTCAACACACCATCCCCACTGTCAAACATGGTGGTGGCAGCATCATGGTTTGGGCCTGCTTTTCTTCAGCAGGGACAGGGAAGATGGTTAAAATTGAGGGGAAGATGGATGCAGCCAAATACAGGACCATTCTGGATGAAAACCTGTTGGAGTCTGCAAAAGACCTGAAACTGGGACGGAGATTTATCTTCCAACAAGACAATGATCCCAAACATACAGCAAAATCTACAAAGGAATGGTTCACAAATAAACGTATCCAGGTGTTAGAATGGCCAAGTCAAAGTCTAGACCTGAATCCAATCGAGAATCTGTGGAAAGAGCTGAAAACTGCTGTTCACAAACGCTCTCCATCCAACCTCACTGAGCTCGAGCTGTTTTGCAAGGAAGAATGGGCAAGAATTTCAGCCTCTCGATGTGCAAAACTGATAGAGACATACCCCAAGCGACTTGCAGCTGTAATCGCAGCAAAAGGTGGCTCTACAAAGTATTAATGCAAGGGGGCCGAATAATTTTGCACGCCCCACTTTTCATTTTTTTATTAGTTAAAAAAGTTTCAAAAATCCAAAAGATTTCGTTCCACTTCACAATTGTGTCCCACTTGTTGGTGATTCTTCACAAAAAATAAAAATTTTATATCTTTATGTTTGAAGCCTGAAATGTGGCAAAAGGTTGAAAAGTTCAAGGGGGCCGAATACTTTCGCAAGCCACTGTATATATATATATATATATAGTATCTCACAAAAGTGAGTACACCCCTTACATTTTGTAAATATTTTATTATATCTTTTCAAGTGACAACACAGAAGAAATGACACTTTGCTACAATGTAAAGTAGTGAGTGTACAGCTTGTATAACAGTGTAAATTTGCTGTCCCCTCGAAATAACTCAACACACAGCCATTAATGTCTAAGCCGCTGGCAAAAAAAGTGAGTACACCCTTAAGTGAAAATATCCAAATTGGGCCCAATTAGCTATTTTCCCTCCCCGGTGTCATGTGACTAGTTAGTGTTATAAGGTCTCAGGTGTAAATGGGGAGCAGGTGTGTTAAATTTGGTGTTATCGCTCTCATTCTCTCATACTGGTCACTGGAAGTTCAACATGGCACCTCATGGCAAAGAACTCTCTGAAAAAAAGAATTGTTG
This sequence comes from Lithobates septentrionalis, assembly GCA_037952835.1. NCBI lineage: Eukaryota > Metazoa > Chordata > Amphibia > Anura > Ranidae > Lithobates > Lithobates septentrionalis. The sequence continues at coordinate 915,173 of JBBDGP010000237.1, read as the reverse complement.
CTCTACATAAAGATGGCCTAGGCTATAAGAAGATTGCCAAGACCCTAAAACTGAGCTGCAGCACGGTGGCCAAGACCATACAGTGGTTTAACAGGACAGGTTACACTCAGAACAGGCCTCGCCATGGTCAACAAAAGAAGTTGAGTGCACGTGCTCAGCGTCATATCCAGAGGTTGTCTTTGGGAAATAGATGTATGAGTTCTTCCAACATTAATGCAGAGGTTTAAGGGGTGGGGGTCAGCCTGTCAGTGCTCAGACCATACACCACACACTGTATCAAATTGGTCTGCATGGCTGTCGTCCCAGAAGGAAGCCTCTTCTAAAGAAAGCCCACAAACAGTTTGCTGAAGACAAGCAGACTAAGGACATGGATTACTGGAACCATGTCCTGTGGTCTGATGAGACCAAGAGAAACTTATTTGGTTCAGATGGTGTCAAGCGTGTGTGGTGTCAACAGGGTGAGGAGTACAAAGACAAGTGTCTTGCCTACAAGCATGGTGGTGAGAGTGTCATGGTCTGGGGCTGCATGAGTGCTGCTGGCACTGGGAGGCTACAGTTCATTGAGGGAACCATGAATGCCAACGTGTGCTGTGACATACTGAAGCAGAGCATGATTTTCTCCCTTTGGAGACTGGGCTGCAGGGCAGTATTCCAACATGATAACGACCCCAAACACACCTTCAAGACGACCACTGCCTCGCTAAAGAAGCTGAGGGTAAAGGTGATGGACTGGCCAAGCATGTCTCCAGACCTGAACCCTATTGAGCATCTGTGGGGCATCCTCAAACGGAAGGTGGAGGAGTGCAAGGTCTCCAACATCTACCAGCTCCATGATGTCGTCATGGAGGAGTGGAAAAGGACTTCAGTGGCAACCCGTGAAGCTCTGTTGAACTCCATGCCCAAGAGGGTTAAGGCAGTTCTGGAAAATAATGGTGGCCACACAAAATATTGACACTTTGGGCCCTATTTTGGACATTTTCATTGAGGGGTGTACTCACTTTTGTTGCTGGCGGTTTGGACATTAATGGCTGTGTGTTGAGTTATTTTGAGGGGACAGCAAATTTACACTGTTATACAAGCTGTACACTCACTACTTTACATTGTAGCAAAGTGTCATTTCCTCAGTGTTGTCACATGAAAAGATATAATAAAATATTTACAAAAATGTGAGGGGTGTACTCACTTTTGTGAGATACTGTAAATATATAAAATAAAAAAGCCAAAAATAGTTGTCGTTTTATTGTTTTGTTTTACTGTATTTTATGCTATACTGTAATGTTTTATTGTTACTGTGTTTCATCATGTTTGCATTGCAGGTATGTCATTCTACTGTTTAACTGTACTCTTACTGTGTTTTATTGTTAACTATTGTTTGCTTTGCAGGTACGCCATTCACCTGCAGCACTGATTTGTTTATTTTAACAGCAACTGGGTTTGCTCTCATGATACGTAAATCCTCGACTCCAGCGCTCTAGGAGGTGATTTCACCACCACAGTTAAAAAAAGAGCATATAAGCCGAAGCATAGGATCAGGGGTGAACATAGCGACAGATCGCTCCTATGCTTCGGCATATATTTTTATTTACTTTGCAGAGATTTCTTCATCCACATTGATCGATGTGAATGGAGGAATCTGTTAGGTTCTTTTTTTTTGTTCAGCCCATGGGCTGAATGAAAAAAAAAGAACGGTGCATGTATGCCCATCATTAGAAGTGGGTGGATGCAGGGCGGTATTCTAATGGTGGGCATACCACCGGTTAATGTGAATAGAGGAATCTGTTGGGTTCTCTTTTTTCATTTAAGCCACAGGCTGCATGAATAAAAAGAACATTACAATATATGCCCAATAAGGACCAGCAACATACTAGTGATGTTGCTGGACTTTGAGTAGTTATACCAGAATAATGCCTGCGGTTTTAAGCATCATCTTCGTATAATTTTTTTCAGTCAGCGGTCGGCTTTCGTGTAAAAGCAATCCTAGCAGTTAAATAGCCGCTAGACTGCTTTTACAAGCAGTGGAAGGGAAGGTCCCCCCCTCCCGCCATCTTCCATGGTTTTCTTGGGCTCTCCCATCCCACCGGGGAACCCGAGAATGCAGCCAATGTTTCCAATAAAGCTGATTGGAGACCAGAATGGCTCCAATCATCTCTATGGCCAAAGAAACTGGAAACTACGAGCATTTCATGACTTTGGTTTCGCCGGATATAAACAGCGCCATTGGGAAATTGGGAAATTGGGAAAGCATCTTATCAAATAGGATCTTGGTGTAGTCCAATGCTTTAAGGGCAGAGGAGAGATGTAATAGACTCCAAATTTTTCAAAAAGGAGTACCTTTCACTACCAATTGCTATCATAGGGAATATTTGCATTCCCTGTGAAAACAATAAAAAAAATTAAAAAAAATGAAAGGGACAGTGTAAAAATAAAATAAAAAAGCAAAAAAAAAAAAAAAAAGAAAAAAAGGCGAGCGCAAGCATCGGTCTCGTGTCGTTGGAAAACAGCAATTGCACCATGCATATGAGGTGTCACCGCGAACGTCAAATCAAGGGCAGTAATTCTTTAGCAGTAGACCTCCTCTGTAAATCTAAAGTGGAAACCTGTAAAGGCTTTTAAAAGTCTATGTAGTTTGTCGCCGCTCCACATGTGTGCATAATTTTAAAGCATGTCATGTTTGGTATCTATGTACTCGGCATAAGATCATCTTTTTTTATCAAACATTTGGGCCGTATAGTGGGTTTTTGTGCATTAACATTCAAAAAAGTGTTTTTTCTTCAAAATCGCTGTGCAAATACTGTGTGAAAAAAAATTGCAACACCCACCATTTTAATCTGTAGGGCCTCTGCTTTAAAAAATATATAATTTTTGGGGGTTCAAAGCAATTTTCTAAAAAAAATTAATAATTTTTTCATGTAAACAAAAAGTGTCAGAAAGGACTTGGTGGTTCAAGTAGTTAAAAGAGTGGGTAATGTGTGGCATAAGCTTCTAATGTTGGGCGTAAAATTCCAGGACAGTTCAAAACCCCCCAAATGACCCCTTTTTGGAAAGTAGACATCCCAAGCTATTTGCTGATAGGCATGTTGAGTTCATTGAATATTTTGCCACAAGTTTCAGGAAAATAAAAAAAAAAATAAATTACACAAAGTTGTCACTGAAATGATATATTGCTCACACATTCCATGGGTATATGTGGAATCACAACCCAAAATACATTCTGCTGTTTCTCCTAAGTATGGGGATACCACATGTGTGAGACCTTTTGGGAGCCTAGCTGCATACAAGACTCTGAAAACCGATCACCGCCTTCAGGCTTTCTAAGGGTGTAAATTGTTGGTTTGACGCCCTTAGTACCTATCACAGTTTCGGAGGCCATGAAATGCCAAGATAGCACAACCCCTTGGGGTTCTTGGGGTGTCTACTTTCCAAAAAGGGGTAATTTGGAGGGGTTTTGTACTGCTCTGCACTTTTAGTACCTCAAGAAATGAGATAGGCAGTCATAAACTAAAAGCTGTGTAAATTCCAGTAAATGTACCATAGTTTGTAGACGTTATAACTTTTGTGCAAACCAATAAATATACGCTTATTGAATTTTTGTTTACCAAAGACATGTGGCTGAATACATTTTGGCCTAAATGTATGACTAAAATTGAGTTTATTGGATTTTTTTAATAACAAAAAGTAGAAAATATATATTTTTTTTTTTTTGCAAAAATGTTGTTTTTTTTTGTTTATATTGCAAAAAATAAAAATCCCAGAGGTGATCGAATACCACCTAAAGAAGGCTCTATTTGTGGGAAAAAAGAGTGCAAATCTTGTTGGTGTACAGCATTGCATGACCGCAGAATTACCAGTTAAAGCAGCGCAGTGCCAAATTGCAAAAAGTGCTCTGGTCAGGAAGGGAGTAAAACCTTCCGGGGCTGAAACGGTTAAAGTGAGCCTCTCCCAAGTCTATCCTAATTAACATAAAATTCAAGAAACACAGCATACACCTTTAACTCTTTGGACAGATAATGAAGATCTGCCTGCACAGTACAGGCAGGGTTAATTATGGCAAACACAACTGTCCAGCCCCTCATAAATTAAGAGAACTACTTAAGATTTTCGTTGCTGGAGGGTCCAGAATAGAGCATCTAAAAAAGGTAAGCTGCGATTTTTAAATATTTTTATTTAGAATATAAGTTCTGCTATGTGAATGGGGACATGTAATACATATAAAGTACTGTGTCTTGAAAAAGTATTTATTCATGTTACACAAAAAACGTAAATGTAATTTATGTAACAGACAAAGTGGCACATACAGTAATTGTGAAATGGAAGGAAAATGAATGGTTTTCAAAATTTTTTACAAATAAATATCTAAAAAAGTGTGCCATGCATTTGTATTCAGCCTCCTTTACTCTGATACCCCTAACTAAAATCTAATGGAACCAATTACCTTCAGAAGTCACTTAATTAGTAAATAGTTCTCCTTTGTGTAATTTAATCTCAATATAAATACAGCTGTACTGTGAAGCCCTCAGAGGTTTGTTAGAGAACCTTAGTGAACAAACAGCATCACGAAGGCCAAGGAACACACTAGACAGGTCAGGGATAAAGTTGTGGAAAAGTTTAAAGCAGGGTTAGGTTATAAAAAGATATCCCATGCTTTGAACATTTCATGGAGCACTGTTTAATCTATCATACGAAAATGGAAAGAGTATGGTACAACTGCAAATCTACCAAGACATGTCCGTCCACCTAAACTGACAGATTGGGCAAGGAGAGCATTAATCAGAGAAGCAACCGAGAGGCCCATGGTAACTCTGGAGGAGCTGCAGAGATCCACAGCTCGGGTAGGAGAATCTGTCAACAGGACAACTATTAGTCGTGCACTCCACAAATCTTCAATAAAGAAGAGGGGGTTTTTGAGGTAGGGACTTTCAGGAAGCCATGGCCTCCACAATTCTGGCCTTTATGGAAGAGTGGCAAGAAGAAAGCCATTGCTGAAAGAAAGCCATAAGAAGTCCCATTTGCAGTTTGCGAGAAGCCATGTGGGGGACACAGCCAACATGTGGAAGAAGGTGCTCTGGTCAGATGAGACCAACTTTTTGGCCTAAAAGCAAAACGCTATATGTGGAGGAAAACAAACACTGCACACTTCCCTGAACATACCATTCCCACCGTGAAACATGGTGGTGGCAGCATTGAGTTGTGGGGAAGTGGGAATCTTAGAAGATAACCTGTTAGAGTCTGCAAAAGACTAGAGACTGGGGCAGAGGTTCCCCTTCCAGCAGGACAACAACCCTAAACATACAGCCAGAGCTACAATGGAATGGTTTAGATCAAAGCATATTCATGTGTTAGAATGGCCCAAAGTCCAGACCTAAATTCATTTGAGAATCTGTGGAAGGGGTTGATGATTGCTGTTCACAGACACTCTCCATCCAATATGACAGAGCTTGAGCTATTTTGCAAAGAAGAATGGGCAGAAATTTCACTCTCTAGATGTGCAAAGCTGCTAGAGACATCCCCAAAAAGACTTGCAGCTGTAATTGCAGTGAAAGATGGTTCTACAAAGGAGTCGATTCACTAATGATGGTTACAATGATGTCAATCAAAAATTAATAGACTAGACCACATTCTTATTTTTATTTCTTTTATTCATAATCATCTTGCGGTTGATATAAGAATGGATGGGCCCTTTTATGTTGTTTCTTCCTCCTTTATTATTTACTTTACATATACACCCAATAAACAACATATTTTGGGACATAGATTGCATTTTTACTATGACACAACGTAATTGTTCTTTTGCTTTGTATATATTCTTATTTTTCTATATTTTTGTAATGATGAATATTGTACCACTAATACAGCATCCCTCGGCGGGGATTCTCCCTTTCATATTATGTTCAATGTAACCATCACATTGTTGCATATGTCTGTTGTATTCATTTTTTCTATCAATAAAACCTTTGTAAAAGAAAGATGGTTCTACAAAGTATTGACTCAGGGGGGCTGAATACAAATGCACGCCACACTTTTCAGATATTTGTAAAAAAAATTGAAAACCAGTTATCATTTTCCTTCCTTTTCACAATTATATGCCACTTTGTGTTGGTCTATTACATAAAATCCCAATAAATACATTTATATTTTTGGTTGTAACATGACAAAATGTGGCCAATTTCAATGGGTATGAATACTTTTTCAAGGCACTGTAGGTGTTATCCCAATTTGACTGCAAAAGTGGAAACACACTTTAAGGTCAACAGCCACTGTCTATTTTATTAAGGTATCACCTTCTGTTTGTGTGTACCCTATTTAAATAAGCAAACAAATCGAAAGAGAGCTTCTTAAGAAAAAGTCTTTATTTATTTTTTCTTGTGACTAGTATGAACAGTTTACTGCAACAATAAATTAGGGATTTAACCATTGCACAACTTCTGAATTAAATCTACAAACAGTAAAATGGCACGTTATGTATATTTTTTCCATGTATACAAATTGCAGTACTTCGCTAAATGTCCAGAATACTGCAAGCCAAACATTACATTAAACATACAGTACTATTTGATATGCACAGTACAATCTACTTTGTAGGCCAAACCTAGAGCTACATGCACCCGACAACAATAAAAGGTTTATTTTAAAAAACAGAATTTTATATTTCACTGTCACCGTTTTGGAAAAAAAACAAAAAACTTTAAATGACAGATCATGCGTTTTAATTTTTGTAGTAGTTTCCATCAGGGTTGTATGCATCTTTTTGCATTCTTTTTAAATCATGATGGTCAACAAAGTGTAAAAATTAAAAATGAATATGACTTGTGTATTAAGGCTAAAGAATTTGTCTAAATATCTGGTAAAATACATGAAGCTTGTATTTCCGAGATGTTTTTATTTTGCTTTATGTTTATTCAGTTCATATGATTTAATTATTTAATTTTCTTTGGATAAATGTCACTTTATGAAAAAGAATTCCTTTCTTTATTTCATTTTTGTAATGAATATGTTATGTGGATATTTTTCAAGTTTTTGTTCTTATTTTAACCCCTGAGTGCTGTTTACTGATGGGATTTTAGATGATGGTGGTTACAGTCTCAAGTTTTGAAACATGTTTAGCTTACAGTGTACCTTATTACTAATTTTATCACTGATTTTTTTTTATTATGTGGGTTAAAACCTGGAGCTTCACATTAAATCTGCTATTTGGTGTAATAATGTTTCATTCGGTATTCAAGGAATTGTCAAACCTTTCTAAGAATTAACCAATGTAACTTTACTACAATTGTGAAGGTCATCAAACATGCCAAATAGATTTGGGGAAAATATATATATTTTTTATTCAGATAGAATATTTATGTAAAGGATGAAAATCTTAAATGTGCTATTAAGGGTCTGAGGTTAAGTACTTTGCAATTCCTTTTGAATGGCACCCCAATACGCATACAAAACGCACCTGTGCTTTACTACACCAGAACCAGTGTGAGTTGAAGTGCGCTGAAAAAAATGCCATAGGTGTTGAATTTACTGCATTGGGGCTGATTCATAATGAATGGGCTTGATTAACGCGAAGCATTAATTAATTAATGCCTTATCCCAGAGCAGCATTGAGTGAACAGGCCCTTAATGAAAAAATGAATTCACTTATTATATATGTAACCTATGAAATATATTTTATGCAAAACATTATATATATATATATATATATATATATATATATATATATATATATATATATATATATATATATATATATATATATATATATATATATATATTTTTTTTTAATTATTTATTTTAAATCAATTATTTTATTTATATATTTAATTAGAGCGGTGACTGCAAGCCAGGCTTGCTCTTCCAACATCAGTGCCTGACCTAACAAATGTGCTTCTGGAAGAATGGTCAAACATTCCCATAGACACACTTCTAAACCTTGTGGACAGCCTTCTCAGAGAGTTGAAGCTGTTATAGCTGTAAAGGGTGGGCCAACTCAATATTGAACCCTACGGGCTATGACTGGGATGCCATTAAAGTTCATGTGCGTGTAAAGGCAGGTGTCCCAATACTTTTGGTAATATAATGTATATGCAAACATGGGAACTTAGCCCTCTAAGAACTCCAAGCTCTCTAAGTTCTAAACACTTTGCTCAAAATGTATTTACTTTTTATTTCAGTGTTTTTGTGACTTTGTGTTTTTTTCATTTATAACTTTTTTGGTGGAAATTTTGGCCATTACCACGTGGCAGGCTTTCAACGAAACATATCTTTATCATGAAACAACTGACTTTAAATCTTATAAGTAAGAAATGAAACCTTTAGTTATAAGATGCAATTTTATTGAGTAATTTAGTTCTCAAGTTTGTTTTCATGACCTTCACAACTCGTAAGCATGAGTCACATTACATTGTTTCCTAGTACCTGTATTGGCGAGAAATGTGCACAGGAGCAGAAATGTTCAACGTATTAGAACCTTCACATATCTTTTCTACATAGTTTTATCTATAAACAAAATACCCATGGCCGTGGGACATCTCTCTAGTTAGTGACTCAAAAGAGGTCTGTACTGTTCACTGGTCTTGTAATGGACTCAAAAATAGAGAAATCCAGAACTAAATGATAGCCAGCACTTATCAAGGTAAAGCCTTCGCTTGACTAGTGAGCAACCTGGAACCAATTCTGAAAATTACAAGGTCCTATATTACCTACTGCATCCATTCACAAAATTATCTCCTGCAGAGAAATTGCGGCTGTCACAATACCCGAACAGCAACTGTATGCAACCACTGTTCGGTCAAAAGTTTTCCAACAGGCCCCTAAGATAACAGTTGATCAAACAATCAACTTTTGTTGAACAGATTGGGGCCAGCAATGCCACCCACTGAGTGGATTCTAGCTGGCTCCTCAGGAACCGTCCGAAATTTTCATAGTGTAAGACCAGCTTTTGACCCTATGTCAAGTTTTTTGCGGTCTGTATTCCTGATGGGGAGGTTTAATTGTCCTGGTGACTATTGTCACTGAGAGGAAATGTTAAAATTCCAATTTGTCCTCAGAGCAAGAGGTTAAAAAAAATCTTTTAGTGGAGATGCTTGTTCCTGTGACAGCTCTCTAAAAGTAATTTATTTTCTAATTCTCTGAGAATTCAGAAAAGATTTTCTCTTATTTCTTGTTGCATCTCCAGGGCAGACAGTAAAGAAAAGCCTCCTAAAAACCGGACACGGACAGCACAAAAAAAAAATTGATAGAGTTTTTAACACTCCCCTACTCTAACCAAAACGGCCTTACATTAGTATAATAAAACAAAAAACAGTGCACAAGGACCCACAAAAATCTTGTTTTTTTCTGACTGCTTTGAACTTAGGCCCCTTTCACACTGGGGCGGTGGGTGCGTCGGCGGTAAAGCGCCACTATTTTTAGCGGCGCTTTACCGTCAATTTCATGGCGCTATTTGGTCGCTAGGGAGGCGCTTTTACTCCCCCCCCGCTAGCGGCCGAGAAAAGGTTAAAACCACCGCAAAGCGCTGCTGCAGCAGCGCTATGCCGGCGGTATAGCCGTGCTGCCCCATTGATTTCAAAGGGCAGGAGCGGTGAAGGAGCGGTGTATACACCTCTCCTTCACCGCTCCAAAGATGCTGCTTGCAGGAGTTTTTTTTAACGTCCTGCAAGCGCACCGCTCCAGTGTGAAAGCCCTTAGGCTTTCACACTGGAGAGACAGGAGCGGCTCTTTACAGGCGCTATGCAGGCGCTATTTTTAACGCTGTAACATCTGTAAAGCGCCTCAGTGTGAAAGGGGTCTTAAGGAAAGCTCAAATCTGTTTAAAATGATTTACAGGTAATCATTATTGTTTTTATGATTGTTATATTTAATTTTGTACAGCTCCATCATATTTTGGGACACATTTTTAGTTTTTTTTTAGTTTTTAATTGAAAAGATTGAGATGAGCTAAACATTTTGAAACTTGGCTAAATCAGCATATTCCATATTTAATACAAATTCAATTGCATTCTAAAATAGATTTAGTGATTATTAAGCCTTTTCATTTGTAATGACCAACTTTTTTTTTTATTGTGTGTTAAATGTCCTACAAAATAGGCAGATCATTTTGTTATAACCCTTCGAATAGTTTTTAAAAGAACCTGTAATAATGAAATATACAGGCTTCTGCTCATCCCTCCTTCTGAAAATGCTAGTTACCTGGCTATCATACCAATCTTTTGAGATCAATACTTTCTGAGTTAGCTGAGTTCACATGGGTGGCATAGGGATGGTAAAAAAGGTGTTTTTAAAGTGTCTGACAAGTTTGCATTAAACATTTTGAGTTGTGGGGCATGAACTATTTATAAGGTTGGCCCTCTCAACCACAAAAATGGTACATATCCAAAAAATACAAAAGACACACTCTCAAAATGTTATACCTTTGCAAAGGCATTTTCTTTACATGAATTTAAGGGGATGTCATCTTCTTGACTTAGTTTGTCAAATGTTATATGTGAATATGTATATTTTGGTTTGGTCAACATACATGAGATAATTGATTCCTATTATCACACCAGAATATGTTAGAAATGAATATATATTTGCACAATAATTTTGCTTCATACTATATACATAAGATGAAAATATGTTTTCATTTTAAGTTGTGGAAAGTCGTGCTTATAAGCATGAAACTAGCCCTTAGTTTTAAAGTGCAACACATTTTTTTTAACTACGTTCCCTCATACATAATGCATAAACTGAGCATTATAATAACTGTTGACCAATGACCAGCTTTGGTTGAAATAGTTTACATGAGCCAGATTAGAACAATATAATTAGAAAGACCATCTCATCAGCAATTTTTACACTAGCCTGTGCTCACATTGAATATCAGAACAGGTTCAGGATCAATTTTAAAAACATATTTTATCTTAACAAAGACTGCCTGAAAATGACTTAATTTAGTAAATTAGACCAGTTGACGGAGGTGCATTCATCTGAGTTTCAGTGTTAGCACCTATTTATGAAAATGTTTACACTTGTCACATGATTGGATGCATCCAGTTTACAGCCAATCATATTCTGTCCTCTGAGATACTTTCATCTACTTGGTAAGTCTCCTCCTTATAAAATGTATTTAAAAAGTGGCCCAAGCATTAAAAACCCAGCACCTGTGCATATAGAGGAAATCTCAAATCTATTTTTCCTTGAAATGAGTTTTGGAAAAAACTAATTTCTTCAAAAGTGTACATGCAATTTTGCCACAAGTTTAGCAGCTACCAGAACAGTTTAACCGGTAACACAAAGCATAACTTCTGCTTGGGGTGGGTTCAGATGCTTAGCTCCTACTAAGTTCTAATGGTCATAAAGTAGGGCAGGCAAGGACAACCTCCAGGTGTTTTTCTTAGGAGATCAGCTGATTTTCATATTAGCATTCTCTGCTTCAGAGGGGGAGACGGAATTATCAGTAGGCTATATTTATTGATCCTAGCAGCTCTGCCATTGGAAACCATGAAAAGTTTTTTTTATTTCAACCAGGGTCTTCTTTATTAAGCATTCTAAAGTGCAATACACATTCTATGTTGTTATAGAGATATTCTGAGACAGCCTTAGAACCCAGATCAATTGTTTTATACAAAACAGCTGTATAGAGATTCAGAATTATAGTCCAACGTCTAGTATAGTGTTAAGATTATCATTTCCCAAAAAATCAAGATTGTTTGATTAATAGACCCATAGTTCTCATAAACTTAAAATATGTTAATATCATTTTGTGATCTTTGAAAATAATGATGTATTTGCATGACATTTTTCATAATTGTTTATTTTGCTTTTAAAAGATATTTACTTCTAACTCATGCAGCAGAGGGTAAAAAATCCAGTTGCAAAATTAAAAATTTCCCTATACAGAAACACAAATAAACACGTGTATAAATTGCATCTATGGGATAGACTACAAACCACTGCTGATTGCTTTTTTTTTAGTATTGACTGCAACACTAAAAGGGAATCAGCCAGAAAATTCTAAGCTGTCTTGTGGTCTAATCATTGGTGTCCCAAAGTAGTCTACTGAATTTATTTCTAGCCAGTAAGCTGGAATTTTGCAATATCATATCATACATTTGACATTTAATGGATATGGTTTGCATAAGCAATGGGAACCTGCAGTACAGTAAAAAAAGAAAGTATCCTAAAAGATTAAAATCTTCTTAAAATGCATATTCGATTTCTTAAAGATAGAAGAAAGTATATTTACTGTGGCTTTAATATAAAGCCGCAAAGCATGTGTATCTTGTGGTACAGTACATAGAGTAAAATAAAACATAAACATCTCTGATGTCGTGGTAGTTTATAGACATGTGCACAGCCAAAAAATTCGTTCATTTTCGTTTCATTAGTTTATTATTTTTTTTCGTTTTTTGGGTCATTCATTATGATCGCGATTCGTAAATTCGTTCATTCGTAAATTCGTAAATGCGTTCATTCGTACATTCGTAAATTCGAACATTCGTTCATTCGTACATTCGTTCATTCGTTACATTCGTACATTTTTACATTTGTACAGTCGTAAATTCGTACATTCGTAAATTCGTAAAATCGTACATTTGTAAATTAGAAAATTCTGAAATTTGTAAATTCGAAGTTTGAAAATCCAAAAACCCGAAAATTCAAAAATCTGAAATAGTAACTAACTATTAAATTATAGGTATTGTAATTTCCTTTCAAATTTGAATGTCAGTGAACGTAACAAATACGAATTTATCCGAAGTTACGAATTATCCAAAATGAATGCTGCATCTAAACAAATGGAACAAATTAATAATAAATAATAATAATAAAATGTTGTTATTATTGTTATTTATTATTATTAATTCATTACGTTCCATTCCGTTTTTTCGGATCATTCATAACTTCGGATAAATTTGTTCACTAACAGCAAAATTTGAAAGGAAATTACAAAACCTATAATTTAAAAGTTACTAGTAATTACTAATAGTTAAGTTATTATTAGTTAACTATTATTTCAGATTTCCGAATTTTCGAATTTACAAATTTACGAATTCACTAATTTACTAGTGTACGAATGTACATTCGTAAATTGCGAATGTACGAATGTATGAATGCCCGAATTTACGAATGTCCAATTTTATCGAATTTAGGAATATTCAGAAAAAATTTGTTAAACGGGTTTTCGTTAATTCGGATATTCCCGAATTAACGAATTTGTCGAAATTAGTTAAAAAACTAATTCAGAACGAAACGAATTGCACATGCCTAGTAGTTTAGGTGAAAGCTTCAATTTAAGTTTGCTCCCAGCACAATGTTAAGGTATCACTGCTGCTCTTCTTGTCTCCAAGCTGACACAGAAAATGTTTCAATCTAGTCTGAATAAAGGCTCAATTCAAAAAGCTATCACACCAGGATAAGGATCCTTATTTATAAAAAATTACATTACTATTTGTGAAGCACTGTGCCGTAATATCGAAAGGGTGTTCTTGCTTTTTAAGACAAATGCGAAATGCAAAAACTGATGTGCCCTAAAACAACCCCCCCCTTCCCTGCCTCTCCACCCTAAACAATAACCTCCTCCCCGCCTCTCCACCCTAGATTTTATGAGATTAAGGGGGGGGAAAAATTGGCCTAAAATATTGGCCGCAAAAACCGTCAACATATATCGGCCATTGACCGCCCCGATTTCCAAATATTGGCATTGACCAGAGAAAAACCCATATCGGTCGACCTCTACTCCATATCCTTGTGTTAAAGCTTTGTAAATGAGGCCTATTACATGCCATGCTTGTCTCCCAATTCCTGGTGGACTACCAGGTAAACACAAGCTATTGTTTGCCTACCACTGGTTCAAACTCCTACTAGTTGACTCCTACTAGTTGACTCTTTATTTTTCTCAGATTATCTGGAAGATGTACTTCTTACAGCATGCCCTGTATTAGTTTTTAGGCCTCTGGAGGAAGTTCAAAATATAAATATTTTTTTTTAAAGCTCGGTTTGCTCCAAAGAGAACTAGCAAAACCACATCTCCAAAGCTTACAGACTAGGAAGGAAAACAAACTCTGCAGACCTAAATAGAAATGTGTGTCTTTACTATGGTTTACATTGGCTTCATTTTCAATTTTTTTGGCCACATACTTAAAACCTTGCTTTTTTTTGATTATAACTCATAGCTTATTGCCTTTGGTGATTTTAGATTTAATTTGACTGCAAGCCTATTTTGAAAAACTAGGTCATGGTTTATTACCATGGGCCTGGACAACTAGTGTGCCTTGCATTAATGGGACATTTAAAGTCAATAAAAAGCATAGCTGGTCTCTAAAACCTTAATTATCTCTGAACACTCTGAAACACTCCACGTTAACAACATAAATGACACCAAATGCAACAAGAAAGGAGGCTCGAAAGTGATTAAATGATTGCAAGTCAACTTTAAAATCTTATTTCAATAGTAAAAGATCACCTGTCATAGACAGACACTATATAGAAAAATAAAACTGTATGATAATGTACTAAGACTTTTTGAAAAATATAAATGTTATTCAAGCCAAGATGAGCTCAATATATGTATGCAACATTACTATGTATTATTGCTTTCCTACATGTACATTAAGTTTCAAAAAATGCAGGTTAGCCTAACAACTACATTAGAATTATTAATATTATTCTAGTATAATACATTAACCTACGTACATAATAGCTTTCTAAGGGCCATTTCACACCTATGCACATGCTTTAGCATAAGTGGTAGTGTAGGTGTGAATGAGCCCTTATAGTTTCCCTTTAAAAATACACTGCAACATATAAATGTGAACCAGCCACTTTGGAAATAACAGGATTTCTATTTGAAATGCTTTTTTCACGCAGTAAAATGTATGTCTTTTACCGCAAGAAACTAGGCAAGTGTCAATGGGCCCCTAGGGTTAGGGTACAAGGGTGCTTGCTGTACACATGCCATGAATTGCATTTCTAACTGGATGACCAAAACTTAGCCACTGCTGTTCACAAATTCCAAAAAACCCTACAAGTGCAACTCCTAATTTATATTGTCACCCTATAATGAAGAGAACTTGGTGCAAATGGAAAACAAGCATACAGAAAGCACTTGTGGAAAATTTAAAGGCTCCCATTTACATATTTAAAATTAAATCTATACTTACTAGCTCTAGGCCATTTCAATTATTATCAGACACAGCTGTAAGAGGATGGGTGTGCATTTTACACAGGGATCAGCAGTGGGGACAGACTATCTCAGCATGAAAAAAATGACTTATGAAAAAAAAAATCCTTTTAACATAAAGGAATTAATATAAACATCTGGTCTGGTGTTTTACTACTCATAAATAGAGATCATATATTTAATATATGATTACTAATTACAAAACCCATAGATGTAAAAGGTTAATAGATTTGTTTTTAAACATACACCATGGGGCTTCCTGAGAATTAAAAACACCTTTGTACCCTTTTACACTCTATAGTATGATTGGTGCACTCATCACATTAATTATTTTTGCACTATGAGCATTATAATACTCTCATTGCTTTGGTCTATCTCAATTTAAAATAATTACTCATAATATGTTTATATGTGCCTTTCAAAATAGCTTTTTACATTAGGTTGGTCTGAAGTCAAGCTATTTTACAATAGGTTATAAGCCCATTAAATGATAACAAAGAAAGAACATTCTAAACTATTAATTTGATTTCAACGGAAGCTTAATTAGAGTACCTGGTGTCTGAAGTTATATATATATTTTTTATACAGGTCCCTAACAGGAAGATTAAGCACTGTGAAATTCCTTCATTGCTCTCATTGATGTGGTTGGTCATTGTGTCTTGAGTTTTCACTGATGTCAAAGAAGATGCCACATAATTCTGGTGTCTAAAGTCAGCTAATTTAAAGTGACACTAAACGCAATTTTTTTTTAAAATAAAACAAAACAAAGGCAATATGTTTAAATATAGGTGGAATGCACAGTATGTACTATCTCTCTTTTTCTTATTTTTTTTTCTCAAATGTGTCAGGGATCTCTTGCTGCAGGTGCTCTTTCCCGTAGAGCAGGCGCTCATTCTTATGCACATGTGCAGAGTCATAAGCATAGAAGCCCAAGAAGAGCAAAGACTAGAATGCGCACACATGCGGGCATGTGCACATACACATAGGCGTGCACACGCATTCACAGATTCTAGCACCCAGCAGCCTATTTAAACTGAGAGTCTGCCTGGCTTCAGTGCTGGAGTGTCTTTAATGCTGGTTCCTGTGCTCCTGATTCAAAGTCTGCTAACCTTGTTCTTGATCCGTCTACCTCTGACACCTCGCTTGGATCACCCCTGCCTGTTATATTTGCAGCTAGCTTATGTTACCAACCTCAGCTTGGACTTATCACTATGTCTCTGCTTCCTGATTCAGTACTCCATCGCCAGGACATTACCAACCTTGAATCTGATCCTGATTCTGCACCTGTCTGCCTGGCTGCTGCTGAAAAAGGCTTGTGGCCAGACTCCATACCACCGCTGGAAGGACTCCTCTGTCTCCAAGCTACAGCTCACTAATACAGCTTCCTGGCACCTATGCCCTTCCACTGCCTTATCAGTCCCTGTCTCCACTACCAGGGGTGCTTGGACAGGAATTGTGCAAGGGGCCACCCTTATCACCTCAGGCTCCACAGTCAGGTACATGACAGTAAGCTTTTTTCCCTGCTGTTTTCAGACTCCCTGTTTCAGGGTGGCCACCCTTTCCTTCTCACACCCAATATGGCCTACACATCTACCTGCAGACACATTCAGCCCTATGGGCATTGTAGTACATATAGAAAAGAGAATGTGATTAGAAGTATAAGCACTGCTCACTCTACACTAGTAGAATAGAGGTGCATCAGTGGTAGATAGCCATGGTATACTTGATATTTTAGAATGAAT
This sequence comes from Lithobates septentrionalis, assembly GCA_037952835.1. Classification (NCBI taxonomy): domain Eukaryota; kingdom Metazoa; phylum Chordata; class Amphibia; order Anura; family Ranidae; genus Lithobates; species Lithobates septentrionalis. Next base: position 898,283 of record JBBDGP010000237.1, on the reverse strand, counting down.
GATGTAAAAAAAAAGAGTTAAGTGTCACTTTAAAGAGGAGTCCTTTTTATGCCATATGCACTGTGTTTTTTCAAACACTCAATTTTTTAATCTATTGTTAACTGATATGTATGGAGAACACTTAAAGAGCAAGCTTTTATTAAGTAAAACACCCCCAGCCCTCCTCTCCAGCCCTAACCTATCCTAAGCTAAAACTCTCCCACCTTTGATTTAAATGGGACGTTGCTCTAACAGTACACTCTCATCAGAGGAGGTAATTTAAGAACCTGGGTGGAGAGATTCAGCTTAAGATAGTTGAGGGGGCTTGGGAGGGGAAGTTGAATATTTACTTAAAAGTGAACTTGTCCTTTTAAAGTAGGACTGTTTTTGTAGACAAACTGAAGGCAGCCATTTTTTAGATTGGAGCAACATTCACATCAAAGTGCCCCATTATGTCACTAGACATTGATTAACTGAAGTAAAAAGCAGCACCGCTGTTTACAGCAGACAGGCCTAATTTAGAAGCTTTGAGTGTAATCATTTAAAATTTCAAACTTTCACATTAGAGGGAACTACAACTAAACATTTTCTTATCTTATGTGGATAACAATATTAAAATACTACGAGTGCAAAACATTAAACAGTATAAACAAAGTAGAAAGTAGAGAGGAAATTGAAAGTGACAACAGCGCAATTTGAAATATAATTTTTTTGCAATCTTTATACTCTAAAATATAATTAACGCAAAGTTGCACTTTTTACAAAATGCTTTCATAAAATGTATCCAGTTCATTCAAATTTCCAGTCCCAAAACAAGTTATGACTAAACTCTGGATTAAATTTCACTTGGACATGTTCACATAACAATTATAATAATTATATACCATCTTATACCTTCATTTTGTGATAAAATAAAATTATATGAAAATATATGTACTTCACCTCTATATAAATTGCATCTAGCTTTTTCATTCATATATTGACAAAGCAGATGCTGAATTTATCCCATAGGTAGCAATGTCTGGAAGCCATCTTGCCTTTGTTTCTTTCAGCAATACAATATGAAACAATTACATTGATTCTAACAGTGGACTCTGTTAACATTTAGAAAAGCACAAACCAGCCAAAGAATACTAAACAGACTGGAGAATCCATCAAGAACAAAAATACTTCTCTCTCTTGAGCTCACTTACTTAGATGGTTGAAAATCTTCCCCCAATGCCTTGTGTGAATATTCAATTTAATTATATAGTTTTGTGAAAAGTAAATTCCTGATCTATTATTTTATCTACACAAAGTAAACTGTAATTTTCTTTTATTAATCATTCTCTTTTATTTCATAATTGGATAATCAAAGTGAATATTTACACAATTTGTTGAGTGAAGATTCTCAACTTCTGTAGTAAATCAGCCTCACTGTGTCACTGGCTATTATCCAGCCCCCCTGGCAAGACACAATGCTGTCAAGGCCAGCTATACATGGGCCGTATTCCAATAAAAAATTTGTTCGAAAATCTTATCAAGAATTTTTCCTTCGAATTTTGCACCATTAGTGGGCCGCATCAACAGCCGACTTTCGTGCTGCCATCGAATTTGAAAAATTGAAATTTTTTTAAAAACAAAGGATTTTCTAATCAAAGAAATGCGCATAAGCACAAGAAAATAATTCCTGGAAAAAAAAGAATATTCCCGGAAAGAAAAGAAAATTCCCAGCTATGAAAATGTATTTCTGTAGCAACATGAGGTGAAATTGAAGGCTTGGTTGGTCGATTTTTCTAAATCAATGGTGGTACCATCGGATCACAAAACACACAAAATTTCTGATTTTTGAAAGAAAATTTGTTCGGAATTGAACCCATGTATTTCCTGCATAAGTCCGTTTCAAACCACTAATCCAAAACAAGTATGTGTTCTGATTTACTAATATGTACAGTACATGATGTTCACATGAATAAAACATAGAAACAATGATAGGGACATAAATGGAAAGCTAGAGTTACCACTAAAGTGGCAGAAAAAAACACCAAGTGGTCCATTTTTTTTAAACTATTTTTCTCTGAGTATAGGTCTATGTGTGTCCCAAGCATGTTTAAATACACTTACTGGATTAGATCTACCAGATTTACCAAAGTGTAAATTAAAACTGTGGTAACTTCAAACATCTAGTCTTCTCAAGAAGAAGTTATTTTATGTTCAAATGTTTCTTTGCATGATTAGTTGCTTGAAGTGTCACTTTATCTCACTCTACGCTTCATATGGTCCAGGATCACTTCACATCATTGCACGTTACAGTTTAGTAAATCAGACATAGTGACTTGTGTTCATAGTACAGCTGAAGAATCACCTTAACCACCACAGACATTGTATCTTCTAAGGGGGGTTGGAAATAAGTAGCTTTTCCTACAACTTACCACCGACAGATTCCCATTACCACAGATTTTATTACATATAAAAAATACAGAAGCAATTAAACAGGACATTGCCCCAAATGTTCAGCATTATATAGGAATCTGTTTTAGTATTAACATTTTACTTTAATTCATATTCAATTTAACTTTCTGTAGTGGCAGTACATTTTCTTCTTGGTATTCTTATTTACTGGCCTTGTGAATTAAAACTAGAGGAAGCGGAGGTGTTGACAAAGCAAACCTATCAAATACAAGCTTTTTGTTTATGTCTCATTTTGGTATTGGTTGAAGAATGAAAAAAAAATTGATTAGTTGATCATGGCAACACTGCAATATTTCCTTTCATTCTGGTATTATGTATGTAAAATGTGTAGCCTCTATTTTTTTTTCAATCATTTAAATCATTTTGAGGACTTGCTGCCAAATATTAATTAATAATGCTTTTTTAAGGTGTGGTGTAACTGAGAAGTTAAGACTATGTTTTAGATATACAGGGAAAAAAAATTAAAAAAAGGGCTGCTGGTGGCAACCAATCAGGTCACTGTTTGCCTTTTTAAACCTGCACCAACAGTGATAGCTTGAATTTGATTGGTGTTTGTGGTCAACACCTACATTTGCCTTTGCCCTGACTCTCCTATAATTTATAATTTATGAGAATTCATCCATTTCTACGTTATACACTTCATTATCTAAAGATATATATGATTATAACAAACTACCACTTTAGTGGTAACTCTAGCTTTCCATTTATGTCCCTACTAATTAAACTTTTTAAAATTAAAATATTTGCTTAATGTCATGTACAAGTACTAGAATGTACTCGAAGCAAAGTCATATAGATATATATACTGTACAAATTTGTTGCTAACCTTTCCATCTGAATAACAACTGTTTAAGGCCCTCACATTGGTTCTGTATTATGGTATATTTAAATGAATTCAACAAATATTTTGCCTTCTAATTACTGAGAAGGTAACGGTAATGTACACTAAAATATATGTTCCAAAGACAGTAAACTGTGCATGCATAAATAATACTATTTGTTAGATTTGGCCTACTCACAAAATATTACCCATTAAGGCTGTAGAGTTGGCAGAGGCAAACTATGGCTCTAAAGCAGCAAGCTGTTACTTGTAGTTCTTTAGAAACAGAGGCACCATATTTTGCCTACGCCTACTGTAGCTGGTGAGTGCTTTATATTAGAGAATAAAAAAATAGCTATAAGCTTATTGTATGAAGTTGTGTAAAACTCTCCAGCTTCAGAGTTCTTTGTATATTAAAGACACAAGTATTTATACAACTATTATTCCATCTTTAATGAAAATCATTGGGCTAAATCATCCACTGGGTTTTCATAGTTCTTGGAGTCTCTGACTTTATTTCTGCTAGAGTTCCTGTTTTACCCACTACCATGGCTGTTGCAAAGCACACGTCATTTATTTACACTTTACTAAGGCTTGAAAATACTTTAAAGAGGGTGTGCCAGTCTGGGCATGGTGGGATGGAGGAAACAGAAACAATAGCTAGAAGATATTGTTCTGGGAGTGTCAGAGATAAAGGAAGTCAGTTGGTGATTCAACCCAACATTTAATCTAAAATAGAATTCACCTTTTTTACTTTTTGAGTGGATATGTCCTTAAACACATGGGTCCTTTGAAGGCTCAGACAAGCTAGACTAGAAATAATAGGGGTATATATATATATATATATATATATATATATATATATATATATATATATATATATATATATATATATATATATATATATATATATACACACATACATAAACACACACACAAAGGGCTATACTGAAAGTAATGCAAAAGTGGATATAACTTTTATATTAATTAATATAGGTTGTTCAAATTTCACATGTTGGCATGTTGGTTGAGTAACGGTACCTTTATAGTAACTCTTCTTCTTTTTCATTGCAGGTAAATAATGGATTTGAAGCAGAAGCAATGTGCCATCACCGAGTTCTTGATGAAGGGGGAATGCAGGCTGACCAAAATCCACGTTTATGTTTATGGAGATGACACTACTGACAAGAGTTACCAATGACATGACATTGCTCTTGTCAATGGTCTCATTTCTGTGAACATTCTGTAGCCTTCTGTGGATGTCAGACAGACTGCACCCTCCCTTCGTCAGGAACTCAATGACAGCATCTTGTTTCAGTTTGGAATCCAGTTTACCCATGTAAGTTAATAGTTATGCCCCCTTTTGCATTACTGTTGGTACTGCCCATATACAGTATCTCACAAAAGTGAGTACATCCCTCACATTTATGTAAATATTTTATATCTTTTTATGTGACAACACTGAAGAAATTACACTTTGCTACAATGTAAAGTAGTGAGTGTGCAGCTTGTAAAACAGTGTAAATTTGCTGTCCCCTCAAAATAACTCACACAGCCATTAATGTCTAAACAGCTGGCAACAAAAGTGAGTACACCTCAAAGTGAAAATATCCAAATTGGGCCCAATTGGCCATTTTCCCTCCCCCGGTGTCATGTTACTTGTTAGTTTTACAAGATCTCAGGTGTGAATGGGGAGCAGGTGTGTTAAATTTGGTGTTATCGCTCACTCTCTCATACTGGTCACTGGAAGTTCAATATGGCGCCTCATGGCAAAGAACTCTCTGAGGATCTGAAAAAAAGATATGTTGCTCTACATAAAGATGGCCTAGGCTATAAGAAGATTGCCAAGACGCTGAAACTGAGCTGCAGCATGGTGGCCAAGACCATACAGCGGTTTAACAGGACAGGTTCCACTCAGAACAGGCCTCGCCATGGTCGACCAAAGTTAAGTGCACATGCTCAGGGTCATATCCAAGGTTGTCTTTGGGAAATAGACGTATGAGTTCTGCCAATATTGCTGCAGAGGTTGAAGGGGTGGGGGGTCAGCCTGTCAGTGCTCAGACCATATGCCGCACACTGCATCAAATTGGTCTGCATGGCTGTAGCCCCAGAAGGAAGCCTCTTATAAAGATGATGCACACGAAAGCCCGCAAACAGTTTGCTAAAGACAAGCACTAAGGACATGGATTACTGGAACCATGTCCTGTGGTCTGATGAGACCAAGATAACCTTATTTGATTCAGGTGGTGTCAATCATGTGTGGCAGCAACCAGGTGAGGAGTACAAAGACAAGTGTGTCTTGCCTACAGTCAATCATGGTGGTGGGAGTGTCATGGTCTGGGGCTGCATGAGTGCTGCCAGCACTGGGGAGCTACAGTTCATTGAGGGAACCATGAATGCCAACATGTACTGAGACATACTGAAGCAGAGCATGATCCCCTAAAGGTGATGGACTGGCCAAGCATGTCTTCAGACCAAAACCCTATTGAGCATCTGTGGGGCTTCCTCAAACGGAAGGTGGAGGAGCTCAAGGTCTCTAACATCCATCATCTCCGTGATGTTGTCATGGAGGAGTGGAAGTGGACTCCAGTGGCAACCTGTGAAGCTCTGGTGAACTCCATGCCCAAGAGGGTTAAGGCAGCGCTGGAAAATAATGGTGGCCACTCAAATGATTGACACTTTGGGCCCAGTTTGGACATTTTCACTTAGGGATGTACTCACTTTTGTTGCCAGTGGTTTAGACATTAAAGCGGCGTTCCACCTAAAAATTGAACTTCCGATTTAAGTGAAGGTGACCCCCTGACATGCCACATTTGGCATGTCATTTTTTTTGGGGGGGGGGGGGGTGGATTCAGCTCACACTTCCTCCTGGGGCACCGTGGCACCAGAAGCAAGTTCACCTCTCCCCCCTCCCTCTCGGCAATCATCTGGAAAACGTCCCAGATGATTGCCTGGCCAGTCACAGTGCACAGCGCGGCTCGCGCATGCGCAGTGCGTGCCCACAGTGACAATGCCAGCGCCGCAGAGAGGAGGGGGAGAGGAGTGGGGCTTCGTACGCCCACATCGCTGGACCGTGGGACAGGTGAGTGTCCGATTAATAAAAGTCAGCAGCTACACTTTTTGTAGCTGCTGACTTTTATATGGGTGGAATGCCGCTTTAATGACTGTGTGTTGAGTTATTTTGATGGGACAGCAAATTTACACTGTTATACAAGCTGTACACTTACTACTTTACATTGTAGCAAAGTGTCATTTCTTCAGTGTTGTCACATGAAAAGATATAATAAAATATTAACAAAAATGTGAGGGGTGTACTCACTTTTGTGAGATACTGAGGTAGATTTACTAAAATTGGAGCACTCAGAATCTGCTGCAGCTGTGCACTCTCCAGCTTTAGTAAATAACCCCCCCTGTATATGTTTAGACACACACACACTTTAGTGTAATGGGTTATTTTTTCGTTCCATAGAAAAGTATCATTATTGCTTTGAAAAGTAGCTTGAGGAAGATTAGAACAGAACGTATGAGAATTACTTTTCAATTTCTTAATAGTGTTAAGTGAACTTGTGAGGCAAACGTTAGCACAAAATTAGCGCTATCATAATATAACATGCAATGGTATCAGAAACAAGGCGATTAAGAGGAAATGTGAGACAATAATATTTGTTAAATATTAGAAACCAACTTTAGGGCAAACCATAAATTAACCACGAATTTCACTATTTTTTAGCCTAGGCATTTTTTTTTTAAATCACAGAATCCTAAAAAAAATGGTTGTTTGCAGCTAAATGGAGAATTGTACATGTTATAATAAAATTTTATTCCATTTAGCTGCAGCTCAATGGCTTAATTGTCTTTAAAAACAGGTGCAGGATTCTGGGCCATTTGTACATTTTTGAATAAACCTACACAGTATTTATGTACATATCCTGTGCATGAAAGTATTGGGGTTGATTCCCTAAAACAAAAGTGACTGTTCACCTTGCAAGGGAATTTTCCAGGGCTTAGTGAATGAGCTAAAGCTCTGCTGACTTTTATCATTCAATCATGTGTAAGAAGTACAATTTTTTTATTTTTCCATGCGCATGATTGGGTATTATTTAATTTTATATCACCTTTATCACTAAGACAAATGAAAATTGCCTTGCAAAGTGAACAGCCTATTTGGCTTTCGTAAATTAACTAATTTGTTTTGAGATTATTTGGTAACTTTTGTATAATCTTAAGAAATATTTTCACTGTGGTGGAAGAATAGTGCATATCCAATAAGCATGAACAATTGTATAACCAAAAACTAATTAGATGTAGGCTTTCATTCTCTAAAATGCACCAATTTGTTTAGATTATGAGAGTTACAGAAATCCCGAAATGTATCTGGAACTAAATCAAAGGTTTTTTTCTACTAAATAATTTTTATTTACTGTAGCTTTACTACAGAGAATAATCAGGGTTTCTTTACTGAAGGAGTAGAGACTGTTTATTTAGAAAAGTTAAGATTTACTTAGTGAACATATGGAAGCTGTGTTCACTTTAAAAATTCCAATCACATACAAATTAAAAAGGCAGGATTTTTGACAAATAATATAATTGGCAAATACGGTAATTTGGAGGATTGAAGTGAGCAATACATCTATTGAATATTCAGTTTGCTAAGTGAACATTCACTACTCTTTTAGTAACTTAACGCCATTGTGTAATAAATAGGGTTTTATAGCAAAATCATTATATGGTGATATAATATAAGAAATACCAAAATACAAAATGATTGACAGTTTCTAGCATTAAAAACTAAAATGATAAATTTGGCACTTATAGTCAATTAGGCATACAAAAAGCTGCATATTGTAAGACCAAAACTGATAAGCCAAAGATTCTTGTCAATAACTATTCTTCAGTATTCAGTTTTCATCCTCTTATTGTCTTTTAAAATGACTAAGACATTAGTGTTTACAGAGAATTGCAACGGGAAAATATAGAAATAGTAGGAACATGGGGAATTACAACCAATCATTATCATTCAGTCTGTTTGCAGTAACAATTCTGTTGCTGTTGATGAGTTATTATTCAGTAGTAAATTGGCAGCTTTGGCAATTTGGCAATTAATAAAAGCTGTAAAAAATGACTAGACTTGCTAGGCGTTTTAGGTAGGCTAGTCATCCTTCCAAACAATAAAACTATTAACAAAACAAAAAACAAAACAAAAAACAGTATTATTTATGATTTTTACCCACATGTCTGGTAACGTGAATTAGTTAAACAGACTGAAGACCATTTTCATATCTTAGTCAATAGGTCTCTCACATTCCTACTCTAAACTGAAGGGTCAAAACAGGTTTGCTAGCACAAGATGAGTCAACTGAAAGTACATTTATGTTTTAAATACAGTTTAAAAAATATCTAATATAAAAAATTGTTAAAATATGGCTATATTAGCAATTGAAAGAACTCATCGATGATTTTGTGATATCTATAGCTCACAGTTCCTCTTATTTCAACAACAAATAATTTTGTATGCAAGGCTACATTTAAAATATTTGCGAACATAACATATATACAAGTAAACGTGAGTGGAATTAAAAGGCGTAATCCTCCACCACATATACAATAAAACATGCTAAACTAACCAGATTTTACGCATATGGTTGCTAAAGTGTTCAAATGCATGACAAAATGCGCAAACTGACAATATGTCTAATGACATATGTTCTGAAATCTATGTACACTTATATAATATAAACATTTCATCTCATAAACCATCACTATTTTGGTTTTGGGATCATTTAAAAACAGCAGCAAAACATCTCAGAATAGTTTCTATACTCTACAAATTTTTTGCTCAATAAGCAATTTTTTTGCCTTTTTCAAAATTATGGTATATAAAGCATTCTTACCATACTGTGCACTAATTACCTCCGTGATGCGAGGCTTTATCAGGGTTACTTTAACATATATGCTATATCATACATATTTTGGGAATTTATGCAATTTATAAATTTGCTACCTCATTACCGAATTCACATTTTGACAAATTTATATTTTTTCGAATACTCTATTATTTTTACCTAATTCAGCTATCCTAACACTGGCATCACTGTCCTCCTAAATAATTTACCATTAAAGTCAACTTTATTATTTCAAGCACTTTCTATTATGGTAATGGACAATTTTAAGCATAAGTATTTTCAAATAGAATTTGTCTCATACTACTAAACACATGCGCAAAATGTACATAGTTTGTATGCAATGAACTATGTAATGAAACTAGATGCTGGTATGCAATGGCTTAAATTTATATTGGTCAACAGCACTTTAAAAATACAGTGCTTCCCTGATCAAATTAATACTATCTATTTCATTACCTACTCTAATTCATTTATATATTTCATTCCCAAATGAATTATCAACTGCATTGGCCAAGTAGTAAAAGACACTTCCTGGTAGATTGGCACAGTTTTAAAAGCACAAAGATATAGTGTTACACATAAATAAAATATTATTCCCAAGATAAGTTGCAGTTCTTCCTAATGTATAGTCATTTTGCCATGTCCATATATGTTGTTCTAGGAATGTTAAAAAGTTCTCAATCCAAAGTTATGAAAATACCTTTTTGTAGATTAAAAGATACTGCAACTTTGAACAATTTTCACTGTCAGTTTAGGAATAAACGAGACATCAAACAAAGTGAGAATAGAGGTATTTGTACGATTGTAGACCCAGGATAGTTACCCAAGGTTACTTTCATACATCGAAAGAAACCACCCTTTCTCCTTTTCAAAGGTTGTTTGGTTAAGCTCAGGTTCCAGAAAACTGGTCAAACATGCAAGATGTTTGAGGTCGGATATCCAAACAAAGCCTTAGCAACGTTTACAAAAAAGTCAAAAGGTCTTATTCTGTAATAGTTAAGATCTCTCACAGCATGGTCCCACAGTGCTTTCCAAAGAAAGTTGTGAAGCTTGACGGAGAAGTGGACCTGTTGATGGATCAACCATTGAAGAGGTCGGGAATAACTTGTACCAGCCGATAACCATGCTTGATAAATCCAACTCTTCCAAAAGTATTCTTGCCACACCCATAAAATGCTTTCGCTCCATCCTTCCATAATTTCCCCAAACCATTACCTTCAAAAGACACAATGGGGTTAATAAACCATGATTATTAAATAAGTAAAAAAAAAACGCAGTATTAAACTATAAGCTTTTCATTCCCTTTTCAGTTTGATACAAGGAATATTATCAATACATCTTAACTTTGTTTAACTTATGTTATCTAGTGGTTCTGGATTGCACATGTGGCCCGGGGTTATAAAGGAATAAAAGAATGTCTCTGCCCACTATCTAATTTATTATTTTTGTATTTTTGATACAATTGTGACATGCAGAGACATTCTGTTTTAGGAAGGCTGTGCGTAGCTTTGTACTGGTTAACTGAAAAGCTTTGTGGTTCCTTTAAGCATTATTCACCGTAACCTTTCAGGTATAATTTTTCTATGGATATGAACCCTCTAAAACATGCGCTAGTCACTCCCATACCAAAAAAGGCCTCACTAGACCCCACCAATCTTAACAACCTAAGACCCATCTCTTTACTCCCTTTTGCCTCCAAACTCCTTGAACGTTTAGTCTACAATCGACTGAGCGACCACCTCATTGAGAATAACCTTCTTGATCCCCTTAAGTCTGGATTTCGCTCACAGCACTCCACAGAAACTGCGCTCCTAAAACTCACAATCGACTTACTAACAGCCAAAACCAACGGTCATTATTCCATACTCTTACTCTTGGACCTTTCTGCTGCCTTTGATACAGTTGACCACCCCCTCCTCCTCAAAAAACTCAATTTGCTTGGTCTCCATGGCTGCACTCTCCGTTGGTTCGAATCTTACCTATCTCATCGCACCTTCAGTGTCACTTGGGGGTCCCCCAAGGTTCTGTCCTTGGACCTCTACTATTCTCGATCTACACGTCCTCCCTGGGTCAGCTGATAGCCTCCCATGGCTTTCACTACCATTTATATGCTGATGACACCCAAATCTATCTCTCTGCCCCTCAGCTCACCCCATCTCCTCACGCATCACTGATCTACTAACAGACATATCAGCCTGGATGTCAAACCACTTCCTCGAACTGAATCTAAAACTGAGCGCTTAATATTTCCTCCCCCACGTGCCCCTTCCCCTGACTTCTCTGTCAAGATCAATGGCACATCTATCAGTCCACCCCCACATGCCAGGGTGCTAGGGGTAACCTTAGACTCTGAACTGTCCTTTCAGGCCCACATACAATCCCTGTCCAAATCATGCCGCCTTAGCCTCTGCAACATTTCCAGAATACGCCCCTTTTTAACTAATGACACCACCAAGCTTCTAATTCACTCCCTGGTTATCTCTCCTCTACTACTGCAACTCCCTCCTCATTGGATTACCTTTGCATAGACTACCCCCCCTTCAGTCCATAATGAATGCCGCTGCAAGACTCATCCACCTTACCAACCATTCAGTGTCCTCCACCCCTCTCTGCCAATCCCTCCACTGGCTTCCACTCACCCAACGAATAAAATTCAAAGTACTAACAATAATTTACAAAGCCATCCATAACTCTGCCCCCAGCTACATCACTAACCTAGTCCCAAAATACCAACCAAGCCGCTCTCTTCCAAGACCTCCTACTCTCTAGCTCCCTTGTCATCTCCTCCCATGCTCACCTCCAGGATTTCTCCAGAGCTTCTCCCATTCTTTGTAACTCCCTACCCCAATCTGTCCGACTGTCCCTTATCCTATCCATCTTTAGGAGATCCCTGAAAACCCTCCTCTTCAAAGAAGCCTATCCTGTTTCTAACTATCACTGTTTTACTTCCTCCATCAGCTCATTCCCCACAGCTATTACTTTTTGTACTTATTCACTCCTTGATTATTTCCCGCCTCGACTACTGCAACTCTCTCCTTAATGGCCTACCCTTAAGCAGGCTATCCCCCCTTCAGTCTATTATGAATGCTGCTGCTAGACTAATACACCTCACTAATCGATCTGTGACTGCTGCTCCTCTCTGCCAATCCCTTCACTGGCTTCCCCTACCCTACCGTGTAAAATTCAAAATGCTAACCATAACATACAAGGCCATTCACAACATCGCCCCCATCTACATCACCAACCTCATCTGCAGATATTGCCCAAATCGCCCCCTCCGCTCCTCCCAGGACCTCCTGCTCTCTAGCTCCCTTGTTACCTCCTCCCATGCTCGCCTTCAGGACTTCTCCAGAGCCTCTCCCATACTCTGGAATTCCCTGCCCCAGTATGTCCGATCAGCCCCTACCCTGTCCACCTTTAGGAGATCCCTGAAAACTCATTTATTCAAGGAAGCCTATCCCACATAACTTTCCCTGAGCCACCCCCATCAAATCATTCTTTGCAGCTATTACCTTTTGTACCACCAACCCCTCCCTTTAGAATGTAAGCTCTACGAGCAGGGCCCTCCTGTACCTTTTGTATTGAACTGTACTGTAATTGTGTTGTCCTCCTTATACATTGTAAAGCGCTGAGTAAACTGTTGGCGCTATATAAATCTCGTATAATAATAATAATAATTTGTATCATTTGACCCTTCCTTTTTAGATTGTAAGCTCTAACGAGCAGGGCCCTCTGATTCCTCTTGTTCCAAATTGTAATGTAACTGTAATGTCTGCCCTCATGTTGTAAAGCGCTGCGCTATATAAAACCTGTATATTAATAATAATAATAATAATGAAAATTAAATTCCAACATGAAATAAGAAAAATATTATACCAAAAGAAGTCAAGTTTGCCTTATTACACTGTCAAATTCCAAGCCTGTTCGCTTATTAACGGAAACTTGCCTCCTACATATTTCTGTCAGCCAAAAGAACAATTGCCCAAGCCTGGAAAAAAACATCTGTCCCTTTTCAGGGGCTGAAAGATTGCATAACCATGTTGATGCCTAATGAACAGATGTCGAGCATCTGCACCGACACTCATGCCAAGTTTCTCAAAATTTGGGAACCATGGCTGTCATATGTCTTTCCTACCCACCCCCCAGCTAGCTTGGGCCACCTGTGACAGACGGTCCAGATGTTCCCGAACCCTTCTGTTTTCCCCATTTCTTGGTTTCTATCCTTCTATCCTCCCTTTCTTTCCCAGACTTCCCTATCCCTTCTGTAGCTCCCTACTCGGTAGGTGAGCGAATTCCCTCCCCTAGCTTCACCTTTCTGTCTAACCTTCTTCTATTTTCCGCTCCTCTATCCTTTTCAGTTCAGTTTAGGCTGTACATTGTACCACCTTTTGGATTTTGACGGGCCTAGGGTGTGCCCTGTAGTTGTGGGGAGCCCCTCTGGAACCTTTTGGTCCTGACGGTATCATTAGCACTTATATTTACTGCTGTTGTGTGTCTAATTTCTTCTGTTCATGTGTTGCCTTATTTTTGCCCTTCTTGTGAGCTAATACTGGTTTCAACCTCAATACTAGCCCCTGCATGGGTGGAACTTTTGCATGTTAACCATTTGTTAAAACCGAATAAAAACTATTGAAATAACTTCCTAACAACTTTTTAATATTACTGTATACATTTTTTGCTGATAATACTCTTTAACCCCTGCCCCCTCCAGGCAACTTTTTAACTGGTTCCTAACATTTAGTGGTGGGACAAACTTCCCAATCATGTGATGAGCTGTCACAGTGGTCACATGATCAGGAGCCTGTCCCGCCATCTTCCAAACACAAACTCAGAATGGGGGCTATAGGTGACAACATAATCACTGAGCATAGAGCACAGAGTGAGGGCACTAAGCACAAAAACTGTGGTTGCCATGGATGCATATGTGAAGTGTGTCAGTGTCAAGGCCCACTACCTCTGCTGTCAAAGATGCATTACCTGTTGTTTTTTTAATTGTTTTAATATTACCTTGCTTGACTTCATGTGCATCCAGTCAAGGCACACATGCTGTGAAAGTGCTGCAGGTAAATATGTATTAAGTGCTAAAAAAGTGGGGTTTATTCACTAAAGCTGGAGAGTGCAGAATAAGGCTCACTTATGCATAGAAACCAATCAGCTTCCAGGTTTGATTGCCAAAGCTTAATTGAACAAGCTGAGGTTAGAAGCTGATTGGCTACCATGCACAGCTACACCAGATTCTGAGTGCACCAGTTTTAGTAAATCTACCCCAGTGTTTGGACTTCTTTTATGTCCGTAAATATGGCCTACAGAGAAAAACTAACTAGATTATTATCCAAAACAGACAATGAAGCTGATGAGCTTCTCTTTAGTCTATGTACTAGTTTACAATTCAGCATGCCTCACTGTGAAAACGTTTGCTGTAAATGTTTAGCATATAATGTATCAAGTGTCTTTATTTTGCTTTTGCTGTAGAGCTGACTGCAGAAAGGGTACTTCTGCCTCTGAGTGATTTTTTTAGTGATTACTGCAGTATTACAAAAACACATTATTCACCAATATCATGTTTTTCCTTAATTTGCCCCATTTCTTATGTTTCTGATGGTTTTCCCCATGTGTCCTTTTATGCGTGTAACACATTCTCCATTTTTAGTTGAATAAATAGTGTGGGTGTGGACACTTGACGGTTACTGACTTAAAACAAACTTGTGCTTTGCCCCTGCAAGGCAAAGCACCATGTTCGTTTTGATGTCCCTGTCCAGCACGTAGTCCCTTCACCAATCTGTTCTACCAGAGACAGTGAGGAAATAAACTCTGTGTGAGCTCAGAGTCGCTCTAGTGGAAGCTTATGCAAGGATTGTCTTGTCACCCCCATGTGACAATGCTGGGACAATCGTTAAGTGCAATTCACTTGATTACCGCAAGTGAGTAAGGACTAAAAGTGCACTTCCATTTTAAGTCCAACTCCAGTAATTACAAAATAAAACTACCCTTTCAGTAAGGCTTCCCACTGCAAGGGTAAATGTTTGTTAACTCTATGGGATGAGGAATAAGGTGTAATACTTACGGTACCTCACTCCTAGATCCGGCAAGTTCCAGCGCTTTCCTTGGCTTGTTGATGGCTCCTTGCTGTCCTCACGTACAATTCAGGGATATTGGCCCTGTATTGTACTTTATGGCGTCATGCTGTGACCACAGCGTAAGGGTGGGGGGTGGGGGGGGGGTTGTGGGACTTTAAATGAAACACATGGAAATATACATCTCCATTCCTGGAAGAGGCTTTGAGAGACTAGTTGCACAGATGGCAGGGGCCTGCTGGAGTGAGAAGTAAAGCAAATATTACATCTTTTTCTCTTCCTACAGAGTTGGTGAATTTTTTTGCAATTCCCAGAGTTAGGCTTTAAAATGAACAGACCTGGGTTTTAGCCAGCTCTGCTAGGAAACATGCAGACACAAAAATGTTTCTTGCATAGAATTTGATTCAGCCGCACTATTAAGCATTTTGCATAGTTTACTTTCTTTTTATCACATAGAGAATGTGTTAACCTTTCAGACATTTCCCTGGACAGAACGGGTTTCATTTAGTATTGGCCAACTCTAAAGGACATGTCAGTGATTTGGCTTTTGATTTGAAAACAAATAACACAAATGGCCACTTAATTCATAAATGTTCTGCCATCACATATTTTAACTAACATAACTTTTAAAGGTACTGTATGGGATATCAGTACTGATTTACAGAGTACTGAAACACAGAGGTTAGGAAATGTTGGGACAAATTTACAATTAATATAACATCATAACAGCTTGCCCAACCTAATTTTTGCTTGGACCTTGAGATCGAGATCGCAGTGCATTGATATATGATGATTGGCCAAAGCATGCACCTGACCTGCATGCTTTGGCTAATCACAGCGCGCTCTGCTGTAAGAGCCATGATTGGCCAAAGGCAGGGTGCCTTTAGCCAATCATGGCTTAGGGGCCTAAGTCCACCCCCACCCCCGCCAAGGCGGCCGTATATAGTGTAATGATTGAGAGAACGTTAGCTAGAGGCAGGTTAGTTAGTGGTGTGCAGGCAGTTTGGTCCAGATTTTAATGGGAACTTCATGACAAAATTTTGAAAAAAAAAAACAGCATGGGTCCCCCCGAAAATCCATACCAGGCCCTTTGGGTCTGGTATAGATTTTAAGGGGAACTCCATGCCAAATTTTTGAGGAAAAAAACAGCGTGGCCCCCCAAAAACCATGCAGGCCCTTTGGGTCTGGCATAGATTTTAAGGGGAACTCCAACATTTTTTAAAAAATTGGCGTGGGATCCCCCCAAAATCCATACCAGACCCTTATCTAAACAAGCAGCCTTGCAGTCCAGGAAAGGGGGGGGGGGTGAGCGAGTGCCCCCCTCCTGAACCATACCAGGCCACTTGCCCTCAACATGGGGAGGGTGCTTTGGGGTCCCCCCCAAAGCACCTTGTCCCCATGTTGATGGGGACAAGGACCTCATCCCCACAACCCTTGCCCGGTGGTTGTGGGGGTCTGTGGGCCAGGGGCTTATCAGAATCTGGAAGCCACCTTAAACAAGGGGGCCCCCAGATCCTGCCTCCCCATGTGAATGGGTATGGGGAATATTATACCCCTACCCATTCGCCAAACAAAGTATCAAGAAGTAAAAACCACAAAAGGCAGTTTTTGACAATTCCTTTATAAAAAAAGTGTCCCGCAATGTACATCCATCGTCAATCACGCCGCCGACAGACCTGAAAAACAGAAAAAAACCCAGAAAAAACTCCACCTCCATGGGACATCTTGCCTTTATAACAGCTGTCACAGCCAAGAGACAGCAGTCACCAGGAGGCCTCCCATGGAGGCAGAGTTTTTTCCTTTTTTTTTCTCTATTTTTCAGGTCCGTCGGGCGGCGTGATTGACAATGTACATTGCGGGACACTATTTTTTTAATATAGAAGTTGTAAAAAACTGTCTTCTGTGTATTTTACTTTTTGACACTTTTTTGGTGAATGGGTAGGAGTATAATGTACCCGATATCCATTCACATGGGGGGGCGGGATCTGGGGGGGCCCTTGTTAAAGGGGGCTTCCAGATTACAATAAGCCCCCCGCCTGCAGATCCCCACAACCACTGGGCAAGGGTTGTGCGGATAAGGCTCTTGTCCCCATCAACATTGGGACAAGGTGCTTGGGGGGGACCCCAAGCACCCTTCCCATGTTGAGGGCATGTTGAGGGCTTGTCCCCCCTATCCTGTCCTCCAGGCTGCATGCTTGGATAAGGGTCTGGTATGGATTTTGGGGGGGGGCACGCCAATTTTTTTTTATTGTGGCGTGGAGTTCCCCTTAAAATCTATACCAGACCCAAAGGGCTGATATGGATTTTGTGGGGGGACCCCACGCTGTTTTCTTTTAAATTTTGGCGTGGAGTTCCCCTTAATATCCATACCAGACCCAAAGGGCCTGGTATGGACTGGGGGGGCCCACGCCGTTTTTTTCCTTGATTTTTATCTATATTACCGGGAGGCGGCAATACATTACAGCCGCGAGCAAGTTTAGATGACCTTTTTTCCTTTAGAAATTTCATTTTGCTGCGGGACTGTAAAACACATCACACAGGTGCGCCACTTTACAGGCAGACTAAGGGGACCCCCAGGCATGATATTTAAAGAAATATTTAATTTTTATTGTTTCACTTTAAGCATTATCAAAATCACTGCTCCTGAAAAAAACTGTCATTTTTAAAACTTTTTTTTTGCATTGATACATGTTCCCTGGGGCAGTACCCAGGTCCCCATACACTTTTTATGGCAATAACTAGCATATAAGCCTTTAAAATGAGCACTTTTGATTTTTCATGTTCATGTCCCATAGACTTTAACGGTGTTCGCACAAATTTTTTTCCTGTTCACGGTGTTCTGGTGCAAACCAAACCAGTGGGTGTTTGGCTCATCCCTACTCAAAACTAAAATATCACGTGAGTTTATCTACTCAAGTGGCCATAAGTTGCCTCCAACACTATGTGAATGTCAGTAATTGGGTCAGCAGAACTTATCTTTCAATTAATTAAATTCTTAATGTGTTGGAGCCTTGGCAGTATTCATTTGGTCTACCCTGTATGCCAACTTGCACTTGCAAATATTAGGTGAATCTTTAAGATTTTATAATTTATTAGGAAAATGAAGATTCTTTAAAACAGCAAAGTATACCCCAAAATGTTTTTTTTTTTTTAACTTTCTTGGAAATTGGACATATTAGACTATTAATGAATACATAATTTTAATATATTCTGATGATCCAATGATTTATTAATGAACCCAGAGTTGCACTAATTTGAAACATATATATCTGCCTAGAGTTTAGCTTTAAACTAAATATCAGATTTAGGAAGGTTTTTTTTTTCCTCACCTGCAATACTTTTCCTTGTGGACTCTCAGAAAATACAAGCACTTGATTGTATAATGGATCTAATGATTTCCGAGCAATTTTTGTTTTCTTCTTAGCGATGCACAGACCGTTCTCTAGCAGATAAACTTTTATGTAGGCAGCTGGAAAATATGAAAGCCAGACAATATGAAAACTGTTAACCATACATTTGGATAAACAGTTTGCACACTAAGCAGCATATGGGCAATGTTCACAGTAAAATGCTGAAACTAGATTTGAGATTTTCATAATCTCTAAAACATTTTCCTATTCACAATTCCAAAAACATTTATAAAACCTCACAAACTTTTTCCTTTTATTTAAGCTCGTGTAGACCAACCACTGTACATAAAAAGCTGGTCCGCTACACTATTATTTCAGGAGAATGTGTTTTGGGAACTGTGCTGCTGTGCCCCTCTGCATGCACATGTCATGTCATGCGATTCTACTGTGATCGGAAATGGTGGCTCACAGACAAAAGGTACAGAGCCCATGAGAGTGGCTCTGTACCACGTGATTACTGAATGTAAACAAAGACCAATATTAGCATCTCACTTATTGGCTGGTGATCAGGAAGCCCTCATACATCCATCGAGATGTGAGAGGAAAGAAAGCCTCCTGATCACCAGCCAGAACCAGTGTGATTTAGTAACAGTTCCAACAGTAATAAAATCCACACCTCTAATGTTATTCACCCCTTTACAGTATGGGGTTGATTTACTAAAGGCAAATAGACTTTGCAGTTGCTCCAGAGCTTAGTAAATGAGCAGAAACTCTGCTGAATTCCATCATCCAATCATGTGCAAGCAATACTGCTGTTTTTTTTTCCTTCCACGTGATTGGGAATTTTTGCAAAGTAAACTTTACTTTAATTTACTAAGAAAGTAACAGAACATTTTTGCTTTTCAAATTAATTGGTCGTTTTTCCTTTATATACAACTTAAAGTAAAAAAAAAAAATCTGTGATTATTAGAACCACCAAATTAAAAACCCTATCTGTCTAAAAAAAAATGATTTAAAAAACATTTGGGTATAGTATTGAATGAATGAGTAATTGTCAATCAAGGTATCATAGGCTGCAAACTGAAAAATGGCCTGTAACTCAAGGGGGTGAAACATGCCGGGTACTAAGGTGAATTTAGGTGTTTGTGTATTTTAATACCATATACATATTAAAATGAAAATCCTGCATGCTTGGAAGCATGCAATGTGTAGCTGAGTCATTTAAACAAGTCGGAATGGCTTAAAGTGGAATTTTACCACCCAAAAATCAGTGGTGCATGCCATACTGTATGCCCATTCACAAACTTCATAAAGCCATTTGTAAAATGAAATATTTTTCTCAAACTTAAATTATCTTTCTTCTTTCAGGTTCCCTGAGGCACTGGTGATGTAGTTCTAACCTTTCAGGTACAACCTAAGACGGCCACGTCACCAGTGAAATCCAAGGAAATCTAGTCTGAGCCATATGAGATCTGTGCCAGCCTGTTATTCAATAACAAGCCACACTGCTCTCATACAGCGCATGCACAAGATCAGGCATATCATTGGTGTGCTAGCGAAAAAAAAGAAATTGGCCACCAATGATGTCTTCTTTTGAAAATGAATATAATACAAAAAATAAAAATCTTCCCTTCTCCGTTGGGGCCCCCCAAGGTTCTGTTCTTGGACCTCTTTTATTTTCAATCTACACCTCTTCCCTGGGTCAGCTGATAGCCTCTACGGCTTTCAATATCATTTCTACGCTGACGACACACAAATCTATCTCTCCACCCCTCAACTCACTCCATCAGTCTCCTCGCGCATCACTAACTTACTAACAGACATATATGTATGGATGTCACACCACTTCCTCAAACTCAACTTGTCCAAAGCTGAGCTTATAATATTTCCTCCCCCATGTGCCCCCTGACTTCTCTGTCAAGAGCAATGGCACAACCATCCACCCATCCCCACATGTCAGGGTGATAGGTGTTATCCTGGACTCTGAAATCTCCTTTCGGCCCCACATCCAATCACTTTCCAAAGCTTGCCGTCTCAACCACTGCAACATCTCCAAACTACGTCCCTTTCTAACCAAGGAAACCCCAAAGCTCCTGATTCACTCTCTGGTTATCTCTCGCCTTGACTACTGCAACTCCCTCCTCATTGGCTTACCTTTAAATAGACTATCCCCCCTTCAGTCCACCATGAATGCTGCTGCCAGACTCATCCACCTTACAAACCGCACAGTGTCTTCTACCCCTCTCTGCCAATCCCTCCATTGGCTGCCACTTGCCCAACGAATTAAATTCAAAATACTAACATTACGTTACAAAGCCATTCACAACTCTGCCCCCAGCTACATCACTAGCCTAGTCTCAAAATACCAACCTAATCGCCCTCTTCGTTCCTCCCAAGACCTCCTGCTCTCTAGCTCCCTCACCACCTACTCCCATATCGACCTCCAGGACTTCTCCGGAGCCTCGCCCATCCTCTGGAATTCGCTACCCCAATCTGTCAGACTGTCTCCAAATTTATCCACTTTTAGGCGATCCCTGAAAACTTTCCTCTTCAGAGAAGCCTATCCTGCCTCCATCTAACAACTGCACTATTTTCTCCATTAGCTCATCCCCCACAGCTATTACCCTTTTGTATTACCCTCTCTCCTAGATTGTAAGCTCTAAAGAGCAGGGCCCTGTGATTCCCCCCTGTATTGAATTGTATTGTAATTGTACTGTCTGCCCTAATGTTGTAAAGCGCTGCGTAAACTGTCGGCGCTATATAAATCCTGTATAATAATAATAATAAAAAACCTAAATGTAGCTTTTAGTCATAAACATAATTAAAAATATATATAAACCTTAAAGTATATACAAAACACTATATATATCTTTTGAAAGTGAAAAAGTGCTTAACCAGTTCATCTCTCACACCTGTATACCCCTTTTGGGCCAGAGCAGTTTTCATGTGTCAGCTATTGGCCTATTGATTCAGTTATATCTTTGTCAATAATTAAGATAATAGCTTAATACATACTGGGGTTTATTTACTAAAGCCAGAGAGTGCAAAATCAGTCTTAGGCCCAGTTCACAATGATGCTCACGACAGTCGTACGACTGTCAATCCGACTTTGCCCTGTGACTTTGGTCTGACATCGACCCGACTTCTATCCAACTTTTAATGAACAGGATAGGATTTTGATCTGACTTTAACCACTTCTCGCCCGGCTTATAGCAGAATGAAGGCCGGGAGGTGGTTCAGTTATCCTGACTGGGTGTCATGTGACGTCCAGCAGAATAACAGCCGCCGTGCACCCGTGGGGGCACGCATCGTGACGATCAGTGGTGTGGTGTGTCAGTCTGAAACACCGCTACACCGACCTCATAAAAAGATGATGGAGGCTCTTTATCACGTGTTCAGCCGTGTCCAATCACGGCTGATCACAATGTAAACAGGAAGAGCCGTTGATCGGCTTTTCCTCAGTCGCGTCTGACAGGCGCGAGCACAGGAGAGCCAATAGGTGGCTCTACTGACAGGGGGGGTCTGTGCTGATTGTTTATCAGCGCAGCCCCCCGCGGATGCGACACTGGACCACCAGGGACACCACCAGGACCACCAGGGATGCCCACAACAGATGGATCACCAGGGATGCCACCCTAGACAGCCAGGGATACCAGTAAGTGCCCAAATAATGCCAATCAGTGCCCACACATCTTGCCAGTCAGTGTCAGTTAGTCAGTGCCTGCCAGATGTCTCCTCATCAGTGATGCCCAGCAGTGCCATCTATCAGTGTCCATCAGTGCCACCCATCAGTGTGCATCAGTGCCACCTATCAGTGCCCATCAGTGCCCACCTATCAGTGCCAATCAGTGCCACCCATAAGTACCCATCAGTGCCACCTATCAGTGCCCATCAGTGCCGCCTATCAGTGCCCATCAGTGCTGCCTATAAATACCCATCAGTGCTGCATACCAGTGCCACCTATCAGTGCCGCCTATCAGTGCCCATCAGTGCCACCTATCAGTGCCCATCAGTGCCACCTATCAGTGCCCATCAGTGCCACCTCATCAGTGCCAACTCATCGGTGCCCATTAGTGAAGGGGAAAACTTATTTATTTACAAAATTGTATAACAGAAACAAAGAAAAACTTTTTTTTTCAAAATTTTCGGCCTTTTTTATTTGTTGTGCAAAAAATAGAAATGCCAGCAGTGATCAAATATCAGCAAAAGAAAGCTCTATTTATGGGAACAAAATGATAAAAAAATTTGTTTGGGTACAGTGTAGCATGACCGCGCAATTGTCATTCAAAGTGCGACAGCGCTGAAAGCTAAAAATTGGCTTGGGCAGGAAGGGACAAAAGTGCCTGGTATTGAAGTGGTTAAGATAGTCCGACTTGTTCTTTGACCAATCAAAACAATCCCAGTGTGACAAAAATTGCTTTTCCTGCTGCTGTAATCCAAGTCGGATAGTTAAGATAGTGATCCGACTTGGATGCGACTTCAGTAATAAAAAAAAAAAGATGTTGTGTCTGCAGCAAACGCGGATATAGGCGTGGCACCCGCTATTAGTGTCCCTCCTGTCCTGACAATCCTGGTCTTTGCATTGGTGAATGTTTTGAACGCTACCATTCACTAGTTGAGTATTAGCATAGGGTACAGCATTGCACAGACTAGGCACACTTTCACAGGGTCTCCCAAGATTTCATCGCATTTTGAGAGATCCGAACCTGGAACCGGTTACAGTTATAAAAGTTACAGTTACACATTTTTTTTTTTTTGCACAAAGTTGTCACTAAATGATATATTGCTCAAACATGCCATGGGCATATGTGGAATTACACCCCAAAATACATTCTGTTGCTTCTCCTGAGTAAGGGTATACCACAAGTATGAGACTTTTTGGGAGCCTAGCCGCGTACAAGACTCCGAAAACCAAGCTTTCAGGCTTTCTAAGGGTCTAAATTTTTGATTTCACTCCTCACTGCCTATCACAGTTTCAGAGGCCATGGAATGCCCAGATGGCACAAATCCCCCACAAATGACCCAATTTTGGAAAGTAGACACCACAAGCTATTTGTTGAAAGGTATGGTGAGTATTTTGCAGACCTCGCTTTTTGTCACAAAGTTTTGAAAATTGAAAAAGGAGAAAAAAATACATTTTCTTTTCTTTCTTCATTTTCAAAAACAAATGAGAGCTGCAAAATACTCACCATGCCTCTCAGCAAATAGCTTGGGGTGTCTATTTTCCAAAATGGGGTCAAAATTTGTGCCATCTTGGCCTTCGAAACTGTGATAGGTAGTGAGGAGTGAAAAAAAAAAAAGTTTGTCATTTTCCTGCAACTTGTGGCAAATTATAAAATTTTCCATGGACTCAACATGCCTCTCAGCAAAGAGGTTGGGGTGTCTACTTTCCAAAATCGGGTCATGGGGGGGGGGGGGGGGGGTTTGAACTGTCCTGGCATTTTATGGCCTTCAAAACTGTGAAACAATAGAGTACCTCTCATTAGTGTCCACTTGTGTCATATGTGGAGACCTCAAGATTCTCCCATATAGAAGAGTGTAGCTCTCATGGTTCAGAGAAGCAGGATCTCCCAAATCTATGGATAGTGTAGGACCCACTAATCATGGGGTACTTTGTCGCAGTAAGTGGGCTTAGCACCGTATAGCAATATGGTGTGACCAAATCCCCATATTTTTGAAAATCTTTTTTGAGAATGTTTAGGTGTTTTTAAACTAGCCTTGCTGGAGGTGAATGTTTTTTTGCATGTGTGCACTGTAAAATGTTCCTTCTATTGTATGGTCTTATGGCTGCACCAGCTTTAATGAGAAGGTGTGCCCCCCAAATATCTTGTTTGTTTATTGTATGGATTCTGACCAAATCCTTTTGGGATAGGAGCACCCCACTCCCTCATTAAGTACCTCTCATTAGTGTCCACTTGTGTCATAGGTGGAGACCTCAAGATTCTCCCATATAGAGGAGTGTAGCTCTCATGGTTCAGAGAAGCAGGATCTCCCAAATCTATGGATAGTGTAGGACCCACTAATCATGGGGTACTTTGTCGCAGTAAGTGGGCTTAGCACCGTATAGCAATATGGTGTGACCAAATCCCCATATTTTTGAAAATGTTTTTTGAGAATGATTAGGTGTTTTTAAACTAGCCTTGCTGGAGGTGAATGTTTTTTTTGCATGTGTGCGCTGTAAAATTTTCATTCTATCGTATGATCTTATGGCTGCACCAGCTTTAATGAGATGGTGTGCCCCCCAAATATCTTGTTTGTTTTTTCAATATATCATTTAGTGACAACTTTTTGTAATTTTTTTTTTTTTGTCATTATTCAATCACTTGGGACAAAAAAATGAATATTCAATGGGCTCAACATGCCTCTCAGCAATTTCCTTGGGGTGTCTACTTTCCAAAATGGGGTCATTTGGGGGGGTTTTGTACTGCCCTGCCATTTTAGCACCTCAAGAAATGAGATGGGCCGTCATAGACTAAAAGCTGTGTAAATTCCAGAAAATGTACCCTAGTTTGTAGATGCTATAACTTTTGCGTAAACCAATAAATATACGCTTATTGACATTTTTTTTACCAAAGACATGTGGCTGAATACATTTTGGACTAAATGTATGACTAAAATTGAGTTTATTGCATTTTTTTTATAACAAAAAGTAGAAAATATCATTTTTTTTCAAAATTTTCAGTCTTTTTCCGTTTATAGCGCAAAAAATAAAAACCGCAGAGGTGATCAAATACCATCAAAAGAAAGCTCTATTTGTGGGAACAAAAGAACGCAAATTTCGTTTGGGTACAGCATTGCATGACCGCGCAATTAGCAGTTAAAGCGACGCAGTGCCAAATTGTAAAAAGTGCTCTGGTCAGGAAGGGGGTAAAACCTTCCGGGGCTGAAGTGGTTAAATAATGGGATTAAAGATTCTCATCCATTTTTGAAATGTTAAACCTATGTGGACATAACTTAAAGTAAAAGTGTCTGTGTACGTGAATATTAGGATAGGATTGTAATAAGCCAGAGAGATGAGGCACTTCACATTTTAGACATATCATTTTTGGATATATTAGTCATACATCATGAGTTACAGTGTTATTTGCTTTCAGATAAAATATTGAAAATGCATTTAAATTAGGCTGGATGCAACAAACAAGGAATGCATTTAGAGATCAAGCACCACCAGGCAAGTGTGAATGACATTTATTATAGAGGCTCTACTCTTGTTGAGATAAGCTATGCTAAATGATAATTATACAGAAAAAAAAATATGTAGCTGAAGGTGGCTAAGTTTATATGCAGAGATGTTTTTATCTGCAGTTTTCAATATCAAATACTTGGAATCTTTATATATACCTTGGCCTGAGGTTTTTTGGAGGAGTGAAGGAAATTGTGGAATGGGGTAAAATATGGTCACAGGTTAGCACCAAATTTTCATCACTCTGTTTAAAATAAAATGTCTTCATCCGTTGGTATATACGGTGTATGTAAAAGATGATCTTGAGGGAGACTGGAATGACCTTTTTTTTTTTTAGGTATGTCCATTTGATCAGGCATACCCTACCAATACAAACAGCAATGTGGATGCAAAGAACTGCATTTGGAGAGACTAGTGACCAGTAAGTGCTGGGGACCCAGGGGTGTATGAATATGTGAAGCTGTGGACTAGTAAGAGAGTGGTTAAATGCTAGTGAGCTCTATTGTGTGCCACAGAAGTATGTTACATACATTGCAGTTAAAAGCTGCTTGCTGTGGGGGGCACTTGGCAGGAGGGAAGGGCCAGGAGCTCCAGCGAGGGACCCGAGAAGAAGAGGATCTGGACTTCTCTGTTCAAAACCACTGCACAGAGCACGTAAGTATAACATGTTTGTTATTTTTAAATGAAGAAAAAACACAAGACTTTAATATCACTTAAAATACCTTTCATTTTCTTTTTATTTGTTTTTTTTTTGGCTAGAACTCAGTTATCTGAGCCAGAGTTAAAAAGTTAGAATTTACCTACAGCACACAATGTTAGTGAAGCTGAGTTTGCAGAAAATAGGAACAAGACCAGGCTTCTACCTTAGGGAAATTGTTTAACTGGAATGCATAGATCTGGCATCTCAGGTCTAACAGTTCTATTAATTTATTGATTGATTTTCTACTAAGACCATAGCAGTGTTCATTCCCTAGAGTCTATTCACAAGCAAAATAATAATTATATTCTACTTAGGTGGTTAACAGGTGGTTAATCAATGTCACTTGAATCTTTACTGACACATGTATTAGGGGTAGCTGTATCAAGAGCCTGACCTTGCAAAAACCTCCATGTTGTTTTCAGATAATACTGAGTAGAAGAGATATTTACTAATGCGAATTTGGGTGTAAAGCTGATCTATATTTATCATTTAACATTTTGAATTTTCTTCTGTAGGCATGACATTGATTGGAGTTGCTGGCAAAATATGCTCAAACTGCCTCTTTATTAAAATTCAGTATTACACTGCCATGATAAGTGTATGTTGTAAGCATTGCCTGTGATGTGCCATGGCCTTTGCTGGAAAAATAGGTAACAGTTTGATGGGCATAAATTCTGAAGAACTAATATGTGTAGTGACTGAGCCTCATAGAATTTTCTACGGTCACAGCAAACATTATTAATAATAAATCATATAATGCATATATCATTGTGGTGCTGAAGGTTTTAATTACAGTGTGCACAGACAGAGTGGATGTGGTAGCTGGGCATTATGGATTGGTGAAGTTATCTGGGTTTGGTTTGCGGGACTTTGGTCTAACCCACCCACCCACCAAAAAGTGCAAACTTAAATCTGAACTCTATTGAAGTCTATAGCAGAGAGAGTCTTAAAAATTATTTCTGCCCATTTTTAACCACTTGAGCCCCGGACCATTATGCTGCCTAAGGACCAGAGGTCTTTTTCCAATTTGGCACTGCGTCGCTTTAACTGCTAATTGCGCAGTCATGCAATGCTGTACCCAAACGAAATTTGCGTCCTTTTCTTCCCACAAATAGAGCTTTCTTTTGATGGTATTTGATCACCTCTGCGGTTTTTATTTTTTGCGCTATAAATGGAAAAAGACCGAAAATTTTGAAAAAAAAATGATATTTTCTACTTTTTGTTATAAAAAAAATCCAATAAACTCAATTTTAGTCATACATTTAGGCCAAAATGTATTCGGCCACATGTTTTTGGTAAAAAAAATGTCAATAAGCGTATATTTATTGGTTTGCGCAAAAGTTATAGCGTCTACAAACTAGGGTACATTTTCTGTAATTTACACAGCTTTTAGTTTATGACTGCCTATGTCATTTCTTGAGGTGCTAAAATGGCAGGGCAGTACAAAACCCCCCCCAAATGACCCCATTGTGGAAAGTAGACACCCCAAGGAAATTGCTGAGAGGCATGTTGAACCCATTGAATATTTATTTTTTTTGTCCCAAGTGATTGAATAATGACAAAAAAAAAAAAATATTTACAAAAAGTTGTCACTAAATGATATATTGCTCACACAGGCCATGGGCCTATGTGGAATTGCACCCCAAAATACATTCTGCTGCTTCTCCTGAATATGGGGATACCACATGTGTGGGACTTTTTGGGAGCCTAGCCGCGTACGGGGCCCCGAAATCCAATCACCGCCTTCAGGATTTCTAAGGGCGTAAATTTATGATTTCACTCTTTGCTGCCTATCACAGTTTCGGAGGCCATGGAATGCCCAGGTGGCACAAAACCCCCCCAAATGACCCCATTTTGGAAAGTAGACACCCCAAGCTATTTCCAGAGAGGCATATTGAGTCCATGGAATATTTTATATTTTGACACAAGTTGCGGGAAAGTGACACATTTTTTTTTTTTTGCACAAAGTTGTCACTAAATGATATATTGCTCACACAGGCCATGGGCATATGTGGAATTGCACCCCAAAATACATTTAGCTACTTCTCCTGAGTACGGGGATACCACATGTGTGGGGCTTTTTGGGAGCCTAGCCGTGTACGGGACCCCGAAAACCAATCACCGCCTTCAGGATTTCTAAGGGTGAAAATTTTTGATTTCACTCTTCACTGCCTATCACAGTTTCGGAGGCCATGGAATGCCCAGGTGGCACAAAACCCCCCCAAATGACCCCATTTTGGAAAGTAGACACCCCAAGCTATTTGCTGAGAGGCATGGTGAGTATTTTGCAGCTCTCATTTGTTTTTGAAAATGAAGAAAGACAAGAAAAAACTTTTTTTTTTTTCTTTTTTCAATTTTCAAAACTTTGTGACAAAAAGTGAGGTCTGCAAAATACTCACTATACCTCTCATCAAATAGCTTGGGGTGTCTACTTTCCAAAATGGGGTCATTTGGGGGGGGTTTGTGCCACCTGGGCATTCCATGGTCTCCGAAACTGTGATAAGCAGTCAAGAGAGAAATCAAAAATTCACGCCCTTAGAAAGCCTGAAGGCGGTGCTTGGTTTTCGGGGTTCCGTACGCGGCTAGGCTCCCAAAAAGTCTCACACATGTGGTATCCCCGTACTCAGGAGAAGCAGCAGAATGTATTTTGGGGTATAATTTCACATATTCCCATAGCATGTTTGAGCAATATATCATTTAGTGACAATTTTGTGCAAAAAAAAAAAAAAATTGTCTCTTTCCCGCAACTTGTGTCGCAATATAAAATATTCCATGGACTCGACATGCCTCTCAGCAAATAGCTTGGGGTGTCTACTTTCCAAAATGGGGTCATTTGGGGGGGTTTTGAACTGTCCTGGCATTTTATGCACAACATTTAGAAGCTTATGTCACACATCACCCACTCTTCTAACCACTTGAAGACAAAGCCCTTTCTGACACTTATTGTTTACATGAAAAAGTTTTTTTTTTTTGCAAGAAAATTACTTTGAACCCCCAAACATTATATATTTTTTTAAAGCAAATGCCCTACAGATTAAAATGGTGGGTGTTTCATTTTTTTTTTTCACACAGTATTTGCGCAGCGATTTTTCAAACGCATTTTTTGGGGAAAAAACACACTTTTTTAAATTTTAATGCACTAAAACACACTATATTGCCCAAATGTTTGATGAAATAAAAAAGATGATCTTAGGCCGAGTACATGGATACCAAACATGACATGCTTTACAATTGCGCACAAACGTGCAGTGGCAACAAAATAAATACATTTTTAAAAGCCTTTAAAAGCCTTTACAGGTTACCACTTTAGATTTACAGAGGAGGTCTACTGCAAAAATTACTGCCCTCGATCTAACCTTCGCGGTGATACCTCACATGCATGGTGCAATTGCTGTTTACATTTGACGCCAGACCGCCGCTTGCGTTCGCCTTAGTGCGAGAGCAGGGGGCGACAGGGGTGCTTTTTTTTTTTTTTTTTTTTTTTTTTTCTTTATTATTTTTTTGCTTTTTTATCTTATTTTTAAACTGTTCCTTTCATTTTTATTTTTTTTTAATCATTTTTATTGTTATCTCGGGGAATGTAAATATCCCCTATGATAGCAATAGGTAGTGACAGGTACTCTTTTTTGAAAAAATTGGGGTCTATTAGACCCTAGATCTCTCCTCTGCCCTCAAAGCATCTGACCACACCAAGATCGGTGTGATAAAATGCTTCCCCAATTTCCCAATGGCGCTATTTACATCCAGCGAAATCTAAGTCATAAAATGCTCGTAGCTTCCGGTTTCTTAGGCCATAGAGATGTTTGGAGCCACTCTGGTCTCTGATCAGCTCTATGGTCAGCTGGCTGAATCACCGGCTGCATTCTCAGGTTCCCTGTTGAGACAGGAGAGCCAGAGAAAAACACGGAAGACGGTGGGGGGGGGGGGCATTCCCTCCCACGGCTTGTAAAAGCAGTCTAGAGGCTAATTAGCTGCTAGGATTGCTTTTACATGAAAGCCGACCGCTGGCTGAAAAGAATGATACCAAGATGATACCTAAACCTGCAGGCATCATTCTGGTATAACCACTCAAAGTTGTGAATGGCGTACCTGAAGACAAAAAAATGGTTAACAATAAAGCACAGTAAACGGTAAAGTATAAAAAATTGCATACCTGAAAAGCAAACATGATAAAGCATAATAACAATAAAACATTGCAGAATAGAATACAGTAAAAAAGAGCAGAACAATAGAGAGAATAGAGAGAGAGAGAACAATAAAACGACAACTATTTTTTTTTATTTTATATATATATTTTTTTTTTTTTTTTTTTTACACTTTTTGTGTAACTAACTTTTATAACTGTAACCGGTTCCAGGTTCGGGTCTCTCAAAATGCGATGGCATCTTGGGAGACCCTGTGAAAGTGTGCCTAGTCTGTGCAATGCTGTACCCTACGCTAATACTCAACTAGTGTATGGTAGCGTTCAAAACATTCACCAATGCAAAGACCAGGATTGTCAGGACAGGAGGGACAATAATAGCGGGTGTCACGCCTATATCCGCGCTAGCTGCAGACACAATATCTTTTTTGGGGGCGTTCGCTGGGTAGGGGTACTCGGGAGGACATACTGAAAATGCCTCTCATGCAGCCGACTGCATTTGGTTGGGGATGTGAATGGGGGAAGTACGGGCGCTGCAGAAGCGGTGGGTTCCCAATTAGGATTGGCGAATGCAGTAGGAAGGGCACTATGGGCACGACGGGCCTGTGTTTGTCTTTTTGGTGGCAGCGGGACACTTCTTGTGCTTGCCACCTCACCAGCTTGAACTGCACTTATGGGACTCGCCACGTCACCAAGTGTTACTGCAGTGCTGGTTTGACTACGACCGGGGTGTACTAGGCCGCTGGCGCTTGCCAGTTCACCAAAACGCTACCAAAAAATCTGTTAGCGATCGCAGGGATCAGGCCTGACTCTGCGAACGCTGCAGTTATGCGTTTTAGTCTTTTGTAAGTGACAGTGATCGATCGATACTGCACTTGGGTGGGCTGGGCTGGGCCGGGCGGAGGGGCAAAACGCAGGTGCTAGCAGGTATCTGGGCTGATCCCACTAACACTGCGTTTGTGAGAACCCTAAACTGCTGGGGATGCTAGTATAGATCTGATCGGATCAGATATTGATCCGTTCAGATACTATACCACTAAGGGTGGTGTACGGTGCGTGCGTGGGTGTTAGCGGTACTGGCGCTAACCTGACGCTGCCTGGGGCTGGTGCTTGCCAGTTCACCAAAATACTACCAAAAAAACTGTTAGCGATCGCAGGGATCAGGCCTGACTCTGTGAACGCTGCAGTTATGCATTTAGTGTTTTGTAAGTGTCAGTGATCGATCGATACTGCACTTGGGTGGGCTGGGCCGGGCGGAGGGGCAAAACGCAGGTGCTAGCAGGTATCTGGGCTGATTCCGCTAACACTGCGTTTTTGGGAACCCTAAACTGCTGGGGACACTAGTATAGATCTGATCGGATCAGATATTGATCCGTTCAGATACTATACCACTAAGGGAGGCGTATGCTGCGTGCGTGGGTGTTAGCGGTACTGGCGCTAACCTGACCCTGCCTGGGGCTGGTGCTTGCCAGTTCACCAAAATACTACCAAAAAAACTGTTAGCGATCGCAGGGATCAGGCCTGACTCTGCGAACGCTGCAGTTATGCGTTTAGTCTTTTGTAAGTGACAGTGATCGATCGATACTGCACTTGGGTGGGCTGGGCTGGGCCGGGCGGAGGGGCAAAACGCAGGTGCTAGCAGGTATCTGGGCTGATCCCGCTAACACTGCGTTTTTGGGAACCCTAAACTGCTGGGGACGCTAGTATAGATCTGATCGGATCAGATATTGATGCGTTCAGATACTATACCACTAAGGGAGGCGTATGCTGCGTGCGTGGGTGTTAGCGGTACTGGCGCTAATCTGACGCTGCCTGGGGCGACGCATATCACCGCCGGGCGATCAGGGGGCTAAACCTTTATTCGGTAATAAACGGCGGGTGCCCTGACACTATAAAAAATAAACAAACTAACCAGCGTCAACCGTAATGGTTATACGGTGATCAGTGGTGAAAGGGTTAACTAGGGGGCAATCAAGGGGTTAAAACATTTATTCGGTAGTATATGGGGGTCCCTGACGCTATAAAACGCTGACGGCGAACCTAAATATTTATGTCCCTAACTAGCGTCACCAGCGACACTAATACAGCGATCAGAAAAATGATCGCTTAGTGACACTGGTGACAGGGGGTGATCAAGGGGTTAAAACTTTATTAGGGGGGGTTAGGGGGGTACCCTAGACCTAAAGGGGGGTAATACTCACTGTCCCAACACTAACTGTCACAAACTGACACCAATGCAGTAATCAGAAAAAAAAAAAAAAAAACTGCTGGTGTCAGTTTGTGACAGGGGGGGGGGGGTGATTGGGGGGGGTCGGGGGGCGATCGGGGGGGGGGGATCGGGGTGTTTTGTGTGCCTGGCATGTTCTACTGTGTGTGTGTGTGTTGGTGCACTCACATTGATGTCTTCTCTCCTCGGGCCGGAACGGAAATTACCGAGCCGAGGAGAGATGACATCATTTCCTTTGCTGCTGTTTAGCATACAGCAGCAATGGAATGATTCGATTGGCTGGCGGCGATCGAGGGGGGGGCCACGAACGGATGGTCTCCCCCTCACCACCGATCGCCGGGGCACATCGGACCCCCCACCCGCGGAAGGCAAATCACGTACACTGTACGTGATTTTGCCTGTCCGTGCCACTTTGCCGACGTACATCGGCGTGAGGCGGTCGTCAAGTGGTTAAAGTTAATAGCAAGGGATTTTCAAACAGGGGACATGTGGAGCTGGGCACTGCCATGGTGGATATGTATGAAATGAAAAAATATTGTACAGCAGGACGAGGGTCCTCATTTAATGTGACTTTCAGGGTGACGTGGGTGGTGGTGGTACAGAACAGTGGGATTCTCACAGGCAGTGTCAGCAACACCATATTCTGGCATCACATTTGTCATGTGTAATAGATTTTTACTTTTATTGCTTGGCCTAAATACAGCAGCACCGCCCTATTCTGACTAATTACAACTTGAAAAAAATACATACATTTTAGGTAGTTTTGCTGGGACGCCTGTTTTTTCTTTATCTAGTGGTAATAAGCCTGAAATAACCTATGAAATCAGCAGCCACAATAGATATAGAATAATAGAATATAGAATAATAGGAAGCAGCAATAGGAAAATGTACACTTAAAAAATAAAGCCCTCAACTTTTTACCAATTGGTCAGTGCCCAATATAGCCAGTGACCTTTTTTTTTTGCAGATTTAAAAGTGTAATACAAATGTCAAAACAGTGTGCACAAAAACACTTCAAAACTACAATCCTCCATTCCAGGGATGGGGTTGTTTTTATTCTGAAAAAAATTAGAGTGTATTATTCCTGAGACAATAGCCACAAATATTGTATATTTAGGATATGTAAGCAGCTTGATTAAGCTACAGTGAAAAATGGAGAGACAAGGCAGTTTCTATCCTAAATAAAATTTGAATGTATTAGTTCAGAGACAATAGCCACAAAAATGTTCTAGTCACAACATGTTAGCAGCTTGATTAGGCTGCAAAGAAAATAGGTGCAAATATTTTACATTTGCTGGACACTATGCAAGCAGTTTGCTGAGGCTACAATGTAAGAATGAGAGACAAATAATGTTTTATCTCAAAATAAACAATAAACAATAGGCCACAAACTAGGAGAAACAAAGCATGATATACCCTGCAGCAAATATTCAAAATGTTGCAGCTGTGAGATAGCTGTGGAAACATGTGTGGCACCCTAATGCCCTGTACACACAAGCCGAATTCCGCTCAAGCTTAGCTTGCATACACACGGTCACACAAAAGTTCTCGGAACTTTCCACCATCAAGAACACGGTGACATACAACACTACGACGTGCCGAGAAAATGAAGTTCAATGCTTCCGAGCATGCGTCAAAATGTTTCCGAGCATGCATGTTTTTTTGCGCGTCGGAATTGCATACAGACGAACGGAATTTCCGATAGGAACTTTTT
This sequence comes from Lithobates septentrionalis, assembly GCA_037952835.1. Taxonomy (NCBI): domain Eukaryota; kingdom Metazoa; phylum Chordata; class Amphibia; order Anura; family Ranidae; genus Lithobates; species Lithobates septentrionalis. The sequence continues at coordinate 863,741 of JBBDGP010000237.1, read as the reverse complement.
CCGATGGAAAAATAGAGAACCTGCTCTCAATCTTTTGCTGGCGGAAATTCGTCCAGCAAAAGTCCGATGGAAGTGAGGCGGTGATTGTTGTAATAGTGAGGTGGTGATTGTTGTAATCCCCAAGCCAGGTAAAGATTTGTCTCTATGCTCATCTTATCGCCCCATCTCCCTAATAAATGTTGATGCTAAGCTCCTGGCCAAGGTGTTGGCCATGAGACTTAACACAGTAATAACAGCCCTAATACACCCGGACCAAACGGGGTTCATGCTGGGGAGGGGAACGGACATCAACATCAGAAGGCTTTTTACCCATATGGATAGGGCGCAGGCGGAGTCAGCGGGAGTGGTGGTCTCCCTTGACGCCGAGAAGGCCTTCGACTCCGTAGAATGGGTCTTTTTATGGGGGGTCCTCTCGAAATTTGGATTTGGGCCGAATTTTCTAAAATGGTTACGGATGCTTCACGCCAACCCCACAGCTATGATTCGTACTAACGGAACCCTCTCTGATTCTTTCCCCCTGGGAAGGGGCACCCGCCTTGGCGATAGAACCCCTTGCCATTGCCCTGAGGGCAGAGGCGAGGGTGAAGGGAATAACGGTAGGCACAATTGAAGAAAAAGTGTCCCTATACGCGGACGACACATTACTTTATCTTGCTGATCCCAATCAATCATTGCAGGAAGCTCTAAACTTATTTGAAAACTTCGCCCGATTTTCAGGTGTCCGCATAAATTGGGATAAGTCGGTCTTGTTTCCGCTTCATCCCATGCTTCCCAGAGTGGACACTGCCACCCCACTTCAGTGGATGGACGAGTTCACGTATCTGGGTATTAAAATTAGAAACACTACCCACGAGTTTTTGGAAAAAAATCTGCAGCCTCTCATCTCCCAACTCACAGTAAAATGCACAGCCTAGCGCACCCTACCGCTCACCCCCGTAGGCAGAATCAATTTGCTTAAAATGGTATTTCTCCTGAAATTTCTGTATTTTTTCCGTAACACACCATCCCATATACCCAAGTCCTTTTTTAGACACCTAGAGGGGATTCTGACCGCTTTCATCTGGGCTGGGAGACCCCCCAGAGTGACAAAGAGGGTGCTTTACCTTCCTTTGTCGGGAGGGGGACTTGCCCTTCCAAATTTTTTGATATACTATTGGGTTGCTGTACTGGTTACGGTGCGCTGGTGGTTCTCTCAGCCCAGACAAAACCCCGCAGTTAGACTCGAGGCTGCCATCTTAGGCTCTTACGCGGCCCCGTCGAACCTGGTGTACAGGGGTCCCAAGGCACCCTACCCTTTGACGACCCCAATGAAAACTACCATTAGAGTGTGGAGAGAGGCCAGGGCAATATATGCTGAGCCAAATCGCTTATCTCCTCACACTCCGCTTTGGGGTAATCCTGCCCTACCCCATCTCTATGATATTCCAGATGCCTCTCAGTGGGCCACACGGGGAATAACCACTCTAAAACATGTTATAACCATTGGAAAGCTAACGTCCTTCAACGACCTTAAACGGCAGTACTCTCTCCCACGAACTTTTGAGTTCAAATACTGGCAATTGAGACACGCGATGAGGGCGCAATTCCCAGACAAACTGACTCTGGAACCGGACTCAGTTGAGTGACTTCTGACCTCAAGTGCAATGGGAAAGCCCCTATCCACATTGTACATATACCTGACGGTAGCATACGACATTAAGCCCACCCGTACTTTTGACAAATGGAAGGAGGATATTCAGGCACTGGGGGAGGAGGAATGGGAGGATTGTGTCTCGACCTACATCCCAAATGTGATAGCAGCTAAGGACAGGTTCATGCAGTTGAAGTTTCTTCATAGGGCCTACTTCACTCCGCATAGGATGGCTAGAATTTATCCCCATGTTGACCCATCATGCCCTCGGTGCAGGAGAGGAGAGGGGACATTTTGGCACATGGTGTGGGCATGCCCGAAGCTCGGACCATACTGGGAAGGGGTTACAGGCGTGTTAAACGACATATGTGAAACTGAGTTGTCACCTGATCCCATGCTGCTTCTGTTGAGCTACTTGGGTGATGTAGAGGGGGACAGATACACTAAACTTTCTATAACACTCATGCTGTTCTATGCAAGGAGGGAGATAATGCTACACTGGAAGTCAGCTGAGCCCCCCCCCCCCTCGGGTCCTGGAAGAAAGCGGTAGACTCAGTGCTGCCACTGTACAAACTTACATATGAAAGCAGGCAGTGTCCTGCTAAATTTAATAAGGTCTGGTCGGCCTGGATGGCTACGCGTGTTTGAGGGACCGGGAGCTGGGGACCGAGTGACGGATTCCCTGGTATCGGTTTGGGGCTTGCCCCTCCCTCGGACACGGGGGGTCATCAGGTCGTGCCAGATGATGATCGTATTTAACCGGATGAACTCTTCGCACATGTACCGATTCTTAGTGAATATGCCACCTGCTGATCCTCAGAGCTGGCTCCAGATAGGAATATCCTACGATTCCATTGGGGGAGGGAGACAGGGAATATGCGGATGAAGACTAGAGGGGAATTACTAATAAGGTTGCCTAATACTTGGATGTAAGTTGTAAGAATAGGATAGAATGGGTTATATGTAAAATGCGCAATATTGTTGTTTCATTATCTCTCTATATGCTACAAGATGTACAGGAAGTTAGTAAATATTCATTTGTGAGATCCTGCACTGTTTCCTTAAGTGGATGCTTTACCATAATGATGTAATGACTGAATACTAATTGTCGTACACTGATGATTTTGTAATGCTGATTTGTTAAATAAAAAACTTTACTGTTAAAAAAAAAAAAAGTCCGATGGAGCATACACATGGTCAAAATTTCCGACCAAAAGCTCACATCGGACTTTTGCTGGCAGAATTTCTGCTCGTGTGTACGGGGCATTACGGTGCAGCAGTACAGGAATAGGGCAAAAGAGGCCACAGAAGATGGTAATGGTGAAAGGTCAGCAGAGGAGGCAGTATTTGGAACTGGTGGCAGTCCAGGAGAGGTGATAGAAACTGGTAATGGTGGCAGGCCAGGAGAGATGTAAGGAGCTGGTAATAGTGAACAGGCCAACAGAGATGGCAAGCGCTCACAATGGTAGCAGAAGTTTATAATAGTGTAAAGTACCAGGCAGTATTACAAGGAAACGTTTTTTCAGAAAGCATCAGCTGCAGGAAATTTGGTAATCATTGCTTATTCAGGACTGGCTATTTTTTTCTTTCTTTGTCTCAAAACAGCCTGATGCACTGAAGGTTATCCTAGATAGCACACAGGCCCTAGGGCAAGACTTTGAGAGCATGTACTATTCAACCTCTAAACAGTAGTCTAGTCTAAACATCCAATAGTTCATAGGGTCCTCACTTTGAACAGTTCCCACATCAGCCCTAGACCCAAAGTAGTCTGCAATCATATTTACTCCAGATATAAAACGATAATCCTGCCACTTTATAAAACTCTGGTTCGGACACATCTGTAGTATTCTGTCCAATTCTGGTCACCAATTCTCAGGAGGGAGGTGCAAGAACTGAAGAGAGTCCAGAGAAGGGCAACAAAGTTAATAAGGGGACTGGAGGACCTCAGTTATGAGGAACGACTACAAGCACTAAAGTTATTCTCTCTGGAGAAGAGACACTTGAGAGGAGATATGATAGCAATCTACAAATACCTCAATGGCGATTCTGGCACAGGGAATAAACTATTCAGTCTCAGGGAGTGTAAGATAACACGGGGCCACTCAATGAAATTGGAGAAGTGTTTTAACTATAAACTGCATAGGGGGTTTTTAACTGTCAGGGCGGTAAGGATCAGGGCCGTCTTTAAGGCAGGGCAAAAGGGGCAGCTGTCCTGGGCCCTGTCATTGTTGTGGGGCCCAAAGCAGCTGCCTCATACTTGCCAACTATCCCAGTTTAAATTCCCTTGTCCCTTGATGTTTCAGTCCAGTGCTGCGTCCCGATATCTCAGTGTGAAGTGCTGGTACTAATGCTGCCCAGCTCTGCCCTATTGTTGTGTACAGATGACTCACCTGCAGACCCTGTGTTTACCTGTAAATAACCAGCATTCATATGTAAATAGCGGCGGCATTACTAAGCAAAAAGCTGCGGCCGGCGGCATTGATATGTAAATAAAGGCAGCAATCATATGCATATCATGCTCCCTTGCAGTGAGGAGATGTGCTTTAACCTCTAGCAACTAATCAGTGAGCCGTAATGTGTGCTATAACCTCTAGCAACCAGTCAGTAAGCAATATTGATATGCTGGCAATCGAAATTGCTGCCTGATCTGATACAGTAAACTGATTTTAAGTCTAGCTGCTATTTATTCTATGTCTCAGAGCAGGTGGAGAGTGAAATTGCATGGGGGGGGGGGGCAAGAAAATTTTTGCCCGGGGTACAATCAATATTAAAGATGGCCCTGGTAAGGATGTGGCATTCACTTCTGCAATCGGTGGTGTCAGCAGGAAGTGTTGATAGTTTTAAAAACTCTTGGACGTGTATCTTGGTGAGAACAGTTTACAGGGATACGGGAAATGATTATGAACACGCACACCTACACAGGTTGAACTGGATGGACTGGTGTCTTTATTTAACCTTGCCAACTATGTAAGTATGTAATTGTATAGGTGTTTGCTGTGATTACTGCCTGCCTGCTCTGGTTGGGTTGGGAAAGATGAAACATCTCCCTGGAAGCCTGCCTCCACATTTCAAACTCACCACTAGAACCCAATCCTTCTCGTCTGCCTCCTGCTGATTCTTCCTTAGAAAGATGGACACAGTCATTCTCCCCTTCCCCCTGGTGCTGTATTTGGTCTACTATATATACATGCAGTGTGTGGTCCAGCAGGAACTGCTGTTTATCTCTCTGAATGATGGTGAATGTAAGATGTTGCACATTTTCTGAATCAGGAGCCACTGATCTTATGAAACAAACCCTAGCTCCCCAGAGCCTGCCCTCATCCCATACTTACTAATAGCCTGTTCCTGCAGCTGTTGCAGCATAGCCAAAGTTCCAGGGTATTGGCGTATTGCATATCAGCCAGTTGGCAGGTCGTTTGTGTGGCCACTGCGTTTGAGCTAGGTGAAAACTTGCTGGATATGACTGCATAAACTGACTGCACATTCTTCTGGCCTGCCATGGAACAGGGTACCTAACCAGGAACTGCTACACCACCAGGTTAAGGACATGTGTCAGGCAAGGTACAGTATCTCACAAAAGTGAGTACACCCCCTATCTTTTCATGTGACAACACTGAAGTAATGACACTTTGCTACAATGTAAAGTAGTGAGTGTACAACTTGTATAACAGTGTTACATAGTTACATAGTTAGTCAGGTTGAAAAAAGACACAAGTCCATCCAGTTCAACCTTAAATACAATAAATAAATAAAATAAAAATTAAAAAAAAGTGTAAATTTGTGGCCCCCTCAAAATAACTCAACACAGCCATTAATGTCTAAACCACTGGCAACAAAAGTGAGTACACCCCTAAGTAAAAATGTCCAATTTGGGCCCAAAGTGTCAATATTTTGTGTGACCACCATTATATTCCAGCACTGCCTTAACCCTCTTGGGCATGGAGTTCACCAGAGCTTCACAGGTTGCCACTGGAGTCCTCTTCCACCCCTCCATGACGACATCACGGAGATGGTAGATGTTAGAGACCTTGCGCTCCTCCACCTTCTGTTTGAGGATGCCCCACAGATGCTCAATAGGGTTTAGGTTTGGAGACATGCTTGGCAAGTCCATCACCTTTACCCTCAGCTTCTTTAGCAAGGCAGTGGTCGTCTTGGAGGTGTATTTGGGGTCGTTATGTTGGAATACTGCCCTGCGGCCCAGTCTCCGAAGGGAGGGGATCATGCTCTACTTCAGTATGTCACAGTACACGTTGGCATTCATGGTTCCCTCAGTGAACTGTAGCGCCCCAGCACTCATGCAGCCCCAGACCATGACACTCCCACCACCATGCTTGACCATGCTTGACTGTAGGCAAGACACACTTGTCTTTGTACTCCTCATCTGGTTACTGCCACACACGCTTGACACCATCGGAACCAAATAAGTTTATCTTGGTCTCATCAGACCAAAGGACATGGTTCCAGTAATCCACGTCCTTAGTCTGCTTGTCTTCAGCAAACTATTTGCGGGCTATTTTGTGCATCATCTTTAGAAGAGGCTTCCTTCTGGAATGACAGCCATGCAGACCAATTTGATGCAGTGTGCGGCGTATGGTCTGAGAAATGACCGGCTGACCCCCACCCCTTCAATCTCTGCAGCAATGCTGGCAGCACTCATACATCTATTTTCCAAAGTAACCTCTGGATATGACGCTGAGCATGTGCACTCAACTTCTTTGGCTGACCATGGCGAAGCCTGTTCTGATTGGAACCTGTCCTGTTAAACCGCTGTATGGTCTTGGCCACCATGCAGCAGCTCAGTTTCAGGGTCTTGGCAATCTTCTTATAGCCTAGGCCATCTTTATGTAGAGCAACAATTCTTTTTTTCAGATCCTCAGAGAGTTCTTTGCTATAAGGTGCCATGTTGAACTTCCAGTGACCAGTATGAGAGAGTGAGAGCGAAAACATCAAATTTAACACACCTGCTCCCCATTCACACCTAAGACCTTGTAACACTAACGAGTCACATGACACTGGGGAGGGAAAATGGCTAATTGGCCCAATTTGGACATTTTCCTTAGGGGTGTACTCACTTTTGTTGCCAACGGTTTAGACATTAATGGCTGTGTGTTGAGTTATTTTGAGGGAACAGCAAATTTACACTGTTATACAATCTGTACACTCACTACTTTACATTGTAGCAAAGTGTCATTATTTTAGTGTTGTCACATGAAAAGATATAATAAAATATTTACAAAAATGTGAAGGGTGCACTCACTTTTCTGAGATACTGTACATGTGTAAACTTTCCCTGCCAAAGAATGGCCAATAGGCAAGGTAATTGTCACACATGACCTTGCCTGGCACAGGATGGCTTAGGGCTTGCGTCTTCTTGACTTGCCTATGAAAAGAGCTTCCAGAATCTCTGGACCAGTATGGATTCTGTCTCATATGCATACCATTTGTAAAACAGTATGCCTGGGCCATTGCATAGGCTCTGGCACTTCTGAGGAGTCACCAAATGAGTCCATTGAAGAAGTAGGAATTGTGATTGTACCGTCACCATTACCAATATAAAAAACATGAAGCAGCATCAACAGCTCCAGTGGTGTGCCCCAACCTGTATTCTTCCCAGCTGCCAGTAAATTTACAGTAGGCTGTGAAGGAGATGTTAAATCGCTCACTATGCTTGATGGACCCCATGTCTTTGCTGTTGACTGCGTAATCCAGTGATACCAAAACATTACCTTCGGCATAATAGTGGAGGGCAGGAAAGACTGTCTCAGCAAAAAAAAGGGACTGGGCACCTGCCATTGTGGTGCAGCAAAACACAGGTAATAAGCTCACTGAAAGAGGCTGACTCCAAAAGCTGGAATGTGAACAACTGTAAAGCCAGCCGTTTTTGCTAAACTGGCATTAAGATGCCTGGCATGGGGGTATTGAAGTGACTTTTTTTCTTCCACTGCAGATGCAGAACAAATATTTGCCTAGTCAATGATGATGATTCAAATAGTGGGGTTAGAAAACCTATATTGAAGTTCCAGCCTATGCTTGGCCCTAATCAGTGCTGACCCTCTTACCCGCTTGATGTTCCATAAGGCTGGGAAACCTGTTTTTTATAGTGGGGGGACTTGCATATAAGAGAACCTCTATTATTGGTCCTTCTCATCCACCTCACCACAAAAAAAAAACAAAAACAAACAGGTAGCACATTTTTGGCAATTGGTTTCTAAGAAATACAAATGGCTGGCTGCATTTGTCTGCTGTTTTCCTGAACTGTGAACAAGCTTGGTTCGATTGGAACCTGTGCTCAACCTGATCCCTACTAAGCATCCACAATGGCACCGTGAGATACATAATTGCTATAGCACAAAGGGGGGTACTTGCTGCAGACTATGGATAGTGGATACTCACTGAGTAACATCTGAGGACATATTCATTATAGCATTGAGGGCTAGAAATTTTGTTGCACATGTCTGACCAGTGTGGCTAAAGGATATCTTCACTGCTGCCTATGCAAAAAAAAGCACTGAATGCTGACTTGAGAACAGTTTGGCTAAGTGTCAATAGCTCCCTCGGGAACAATCGTTCTTGATAGCACTGGAAGACCCTGATATAAATGTTTAACTAAGTAGCAATAGTATTCTTGAGCACCTAACATGAACCTCTCACTCTACATTAACTGCTCTCTTGGTTGCATGCCAGGGGAGCTATTAAAGTGGCACTAGACTGCAGTCCTCAATCATTTTATAGTCTCAAAAAGAGAATGTTACAGAGATAAGAGAATGTGCCTCTGTAGAGTCATGAAGTTCAAAAATTTTCCAAACAACTGAAATTAGGAAGCCTCTTCTACTACAGAAATAAATGGGTATTGCACAAAAATACAAAGCTGAATAGCTAAATCTCAGATTATACACAGTTGAATGACTTGGGAGAGTCACTCATTCAAACTCCTGCCTTACTTTCTTGATCTCTTGGTCCCTGTTGCACTCTGAAGTTCATCCTGATGATTACACAACAGGGCACAGTGGTGGTATAGAGGTCGGTGGGATCGGGAAATCAGGAGATCTACACTGCTATCACTATGGGTTCCTCAGGAGGCTTCAGAAGAAGATTTCTCTCCAATGAAGCAACATTCAGAAATGCCGGTAGCAAGAAAGGGGGCTCCACTATTTTCTTTTGCACACAGAGCTTTTGGCTTATTTTAGTTTCTGACAGGGTCAATTTAAAATTGTGCTTTATCTCTTTACTAAACCTCAAATTATCTGTGAGACTGGTATCATTGGTGCTCCCAGTATTACATTTTTATTTAGAAAAAAAATGGTAAATACTAAAAATGATTTTACATCAGTAAAAAAAAGTAAAAAAAATCTATAAAACTTAAAGGAAAGGAATTATATTGGTCAGATTTTGTATAACTACTCTGTAAATAAGGTCTTGTAAAATTATATTCTGTATATTGTGCCAGCCATTGCATTCCAGCTAAGATTTATAAGATAGTAACTATTTTAATTAAAATACCAACATTGTTTTATAATTTCTTTTGGCTGAATTATAACCTGTTATTTGAAAATGCGGTCTGAAAACAGCTTCCGTACGGGTTCAATTTCCAATAATAACCCAGCACTGCAAGCCTAATAATCTCTTGTGTTGCAATTTTTTCCCAAAAAACGGAATTGTAATGAATAATTTATTTTCCATTTAAGTTTATGCTCCAGAGACCTAAAGCTTCCAAAAGATATAGGCTGAATGTCTTGCCACATGTGAGCCATTCTTTAATTGTTTGCTGTCATTCTGGCATAATGGGTGACTGTGGATATCGTTTAGTCAAAAATCTCACTTACATTAAGTAATGGCTTTATGCCAAACAGTACTCCAGTCTTTGTCATTTACTGCACCCTAAATCAAAGAAGAAAACTATATTGCCCCTCAGACTTTAATGATTTGTGGCAATCATGACGCATGTGCATTTATTCTTTCTTGCGTATGCGCCATCATGGTGTTGGTCGCGCCCTGCCAACGTCATGCACGTGCACAGTGGTGGGCCCCACCACTTCATTGTGGCGGCGGCCTGCCGCCATTATTGGCGTGGTTATCTAGGCCCACATGACGTTTAGGGGGACAGGCACTTGGACCAGCAGACTCATAAAGGGACCTCCTCTTCCTTTTACCTTTCTCTCTGTATTTCCTCACGGCCTTTAAGCACTGTGATTCTGACCTGGCCACACTTCACCAAGATCTGGGTTAAAGGTAGTGTACACATATATATTTTTTGCTATCTTCCGGTTGGGATACTGCTATAGTCAGTTCAGTAGGATTTTCCATTTTTTTATATGCCAACTTTTGTTTTAGTTCTTCATTGTTGCATGTCTATGCATCATTTCCTTTCACTGTTAGCACATTCACTGGCTAGTGCAACTTTAATATGTTGTATACTATTCAATAAGGTGTTTGTTTGTTTTTTCAATAAAGGGTTCATATGACTTGGGGTGTGGTTGCCATCATCCCTGTTAAACTGACAAAGAAATTGTAATGCCTCTCTTTTTGGGGGGATTTTTAAGGCAACCAAGAAATTGAATACAAAAAATATATATACAAATTACATTTCTTTATTGTTGTGTTGTTTTTTTAAGGAAAGGAAGACATTTCTTTAATATTGATGAGAATGTTCTTGATATTTTTGTGGGTATTAAAGAAATGTTTTCCTTTAAAAAAAAAAAAAAAAGTAACAATAAAGAAATTACATTCTTATATATTTTTTGTATTCAATTTCTTGGTTGCCTTAAAATTCCCCCAAAAAAGAGAGGATTTACAATTTTTTGTTAAGGTTTTTTTTTTTATCACTTTCACGGCACCCCCTCATTTGCCCCCCCAAGTTTTCACCTTTGCAGTCCTTTGCTGTGCCCTGGTTCCGTGTCTGCCCTCATATAAGCTCCCGGACAGAGCCAACCCATTTTGGTATCTCCCTCATGCCAGGCTGATCCATTAGTTTTTCAACTTGCTGGGACCATTGTGTGCATTGATCTCTGTAATCTCATATGTGAGTATGGCCACTTGGCAGGTGAATTGTACACAAATTTTGTAATTTTATATTATATATATTTCTGTTTATGACATGGTCTTTCCACAGATGCAAAAATACTATGGCCGTCTCCTGATTAAGTGGACGCTGTTCCACGAAACGCGTAGAGACAATCCATGAATGCTTCAACCTGAGTGTATATTGCATATATATTACTCTCAGTAGTGCATGTATAATGTACTTTTATGACACATACAGTGTCTGCTTTGTTGGATTTAAAACTTTATGAGGAATAAAATGTATATTTTTTATTATTTGATTACTTTATTTTGGCACAACTCATTAAAGTCCCAGGGATAATATAGTTTTCTTCTTTGATTTATGTGTTAGGGGCTGCGTTCTGCCATAGTCCCAGCACTTCTGACCAGTTCTTTGTTATATACTGTACCCTGTTTGGACTCTACACAGGAATAAATAAAGATTGCTGCAACGGCTGGGTCTCTCTCTTGCTTGAGATCTGGGGATCTCAAGCAAGTGTCTAAGAGACCTTTAAGATAAAGTGTGATAAAACTGAAAACTGAATAATTTGGTTTGCGTGGACCTACGCACAAAATGTGTTTTAAGATTAGTTTGACATACATTGTTGCCCTTTTGTAATATGTTATTAAACATTTAATTTCTGTCTGCAGTGATGCAGTGCACTCAAGTGTGATTTTTTTTTTTTTTTAATTTAAGTCAAATTTTTTTTTGTCTATTGCACCATGGCAGAAGCAGATGGCTCATTCACATGTGCAGGCTTTAACTCTAAAAATGCCAAATGCTGTGCTGCAGCCGCGTGCATTCCACGTGGTTGCAGCGTGGCCCCATTACCTTGAACAGGTCGTATTCAGTGGTGATACCGCCTGCCAAGTATAACATGCCTTTCAACGTCTGACTTGGCCACAAAGCAAAGTATCACAGTCGGGACATGGGTACAACTCTGAGCAGCTGCATTGATGTGTTTAAGTTGGCAGTTGGGGGGATAGTAAAAGGTCCATGCATTTTTCAGGCAGAAAAACATGCCTAAAATGCCATTCGGCATTCTCAAGTGTACATTGATTACGATGAAAAATGAGCAGAGGTGAATGTTTTGGAAAAAATGCTTACAAGAGCAAATGCCCATAAGCTCTCCTAAACTCGTATGCAATATGAACTACTGTGAGCATTTTTCTGCTTTTTCTGCCAGACGTTATGGCATTTTTTTTATGCTCCTAGTGGACCCTAAAACCGCAGCTCAACTGTCTGATTTTATGTCTCCCTGGCCACCTTTGTGCACAAACCCTTACAAAGGTCACTAGAAATTTTCTTACCCACTCATATAATTGGCACGCTTGCTATTGGCAGATGCCAGGTTAGAACTTGAGATTAAATTTCCAGCATTACCAGCACTGCCCTTAGAGATAAGGTAGCGAGCCTTTGATCTTTGGTGATATTCTGGAAATTCATCTACAGAGGTGCTGAGAATGCACCAAATCTATAATTACAACACTGGGATTGAATGTGTGATCATAGCAGAAGGTCCTTATCACTGAGCACTCAGTCTGAGCACTGAGCACATATCTACAGAAAGGAACCAAGTCACAAATTTGTATTGGGGTTTTCTAAAATGCCAGAAAATAATAAAAAACCTAAATACTCATGCTATGTGAAAAAACTAATACATGCAAAACTCCTGCAGTTGCTGTCCATCAAGTGCTAAATCACTTAAAAAAATCTATTAATTAATATTACAGCGCTTACAGTTTGTGATACAATACAGGATATGAATATATACAGTATCTCACAAAAGTGAGTACACCCCTCACATTTTTGTAAATATTTTATTGTATCTTTTCATGTGACAACACTGAAGAAATTAATGACACTTTGCTCCAATGTAAAGTAGTGAGTGCACAGCTTGTATAACAGTGTAAATCTGCTGTTCCCTCAAAATAACTCAACACACAGCCATTAATGTCTAGACCGCTGGCAACAAAAGTGAGTACACCCCTAAGTGAAAATGTGCAAATTGTCACATGAAAATATATAATAAAATATTTACAAAAATGTGAGGGGTGTACTCACTTTTGTGAGATACTGTATATTAATTATATGAAAAAGAAAAAAAAGAAAAAAGTATAATAGTCCAAAGTACTGTGAAAAATCCAATGCGATTTTTTCAGAACTCCTATAAGGTGCTCAGTGCTCCAAATTCCATAAAGAAAGTGTTGACGTTCTTCAAGTAAACATGCTGTGAAATGTACCACAATCCCCTCTTGTATCCCTACTCACCAGATAAAATGGACCCTCAGCTTTTCAGTCTGGAGGTCAGACAAGGTTGTATCTAGTGGTGGGAATGCCACAACTCTTTGTCCTTAAAGGGCAAGTTCACCTTACCCTTTGGCATCAAAATCTGTAAGGTGAACTTACACAGGATGCCCTCCTCACCCCCCCTCCCCGTCCCGCTGACCTGGAGTGCAGCGGTCACCCACACTGACAAATCGGTTTGCCGCCTCATCGGTCCGGGGCTTAGAAATCCCCTCGGCTTAGCTTAATCTCCAAAACGTACCTCATTAGGGGGTACGTTTAGGAGCATTTGAAATTGGTCAGCGCCATCACATGGGCAGCACCGACCAATCAGAACCCACATAGCCTTTCCTGTCACCGCGGGCGATGAGGAGAGAAAGCCATGGGGATTTCAAATCCCTGGACCTGTACAGCGGCGATATGAGCTGTCAGTGCGGGGGATCGACGGACACTAGGTTAGTGGGACCGGGGGATAGGGAGGGGGTCCATTGTAAGTTCACCTTACAGATATATATATATATATATATATATATATAGTTTCACTTTAAGAAAATATCAGTATGCTGAAGCATCTGTTTGATACAGCTTTTAAACTGGGTTCAGATTGCCGTACGGAGCGGCTCACAGCAGTTCCTGTTCATCATTTCAGGTCCAATTTTAGTCTGAATTTTGGCTGAATTTGGACCTGAAATGGACCCGAAGACGCCATAGAGAGCCGGTCACAATCTCCTGACATGCGACTTGGATGCCGTGGAAACCCGCATCCAATTCGCAATAGTGTGAACCCAGCTTTAATCTCATAGGGACAAACATTTTGTAGTAGTCGTTTTCTTAAATTGTATGTAAACTCTAAAAAATAATTTCTTTTATTTGATTTTTTTTGTTCTTTTAAATATACAGTAAAACCTTGGTTTGAGAGTAACTTGGTTTGAGAGCGTTTTGCAAGACAAGCAACATTTTTTCATAAATTCTGACGTGATATACAAACGATGTCTTGATATACAACTAGCATCAAGTCACAACTGAGTATAAAAGAGAAGAGAGGCGCCTCTAAGTGTGGCAACATGGTTACATTTAATGAAGGTATAACATTTAGAACATTTCACATGGTCGATGATTAAAACAGGCACATCTAAATATGCAGGCATCCGGGCTAAAGAGGTCCACATAGATCATCCTCCACACCGCTATCGACATCATCCTTTCCACGCTGCGCTCCATAAGCTCTTCAAGCCTCACTTTCAGATCGCTCTACTGCTGGGTATTCTTCCCAGTCATGATTGCAGACTGACAGTGGTGAGAGCTGGCGGTGTGGGGGATGGTCTATGTGGACAGCTTTACCCCAGATGCCTGCATACTTAAATGTGGCTCTTTTAATCATCAACCATGTGAGTTGCTAAACGTTGTACCTTCATTAAATGTAACCATATTGCTGCACTTAGAGGCGCCTCTCTTCTCTTTTATACTCTGTAGCTCCTGCTGGATTTTGCTTCTAATCCCCTTGTGGAGGCTGCCATTTGTGGATGGACATTTTATGGTTACACAACCTATCAAAATCCTATAATCTTTTTATATGGACTGTAAACTGAAGGACCTATGAATAAATGGTTGTGGAACTAATCATCTGAGTTTCCATTATTTCTTATGGGGAAATTTGCTTTGATATGCAAGTGCTTTGGATTACAAGCATGTTATCAGAACAAATTATGCTCGCAATCCAAGGTTTTACTATACCATTAAAAGCATTGTGTTTTATCTGTTGTCTAATTACAAAAAATACCCATTTATTGTGTCAGACATTTGGAGCAGTAGGAGCCAGAGGAACATCTAAATTACTGTCATCTGCAAACAATCCCTAGCAGCGGTTCCCATAGCAGACACAATAGAATGATACTAGTGTTTTATAGTATACATTTTTACAGCGCTATGGGGTACTATGAGAGGCAGGAGCTGACCTTCTTTGTTTTTCCAAATTTTATTTTTATTTTTTACGTTTTTTTAGATAACTTTAGGGAAATCTTGAGTCTTGTTACCTTTTGGACATAAACTTACAGGGAGGGAATAAAAGATAAAGTTCACATTTACGTGTCTGTTTTTATAATAGAACTCATGAAAGACTGAAAAGGAGACCCAATGAAAATAAGCTGAAATTTAAGCAAATCAGTGCACGGTCCTGGATAATGTCTCTCCTTAGTTTTGAGGAGGTCAAAAATCGGTTCCACGGCACGCTTAATAATGAGAAGCTGACAGTGAATTCTGTAATTATACGCATGACCAATTTCTACGGGTTGACCAACCCTGGCTTGACCACTCCCTCTCCAACTCACATGACCTTCCATTTCTTAGAACTATAGTTATTCTTTATTGGGTGGATATAAACCCCTGAGGTATTCTAGTCCCTTTACCCAATCCTTTCTTCTCCTCCTCTCCCCCCTTTTTATTTCTTTTTTTTTACTTTGTCTCCTTTCTATTGCTCTTGGACTTTGCTATTTTTCTTTCTATGGCTCTTGGACTTTGCTATTTTTCTTTACCTTTGTTTCTACCTTATTTTTGGGTTTATGAAGCTGTGGATGAGCTCTCCTTCCAAAACTTAGGCCATGGACATTCATTTCCTTTCCTTTTTCTGTAGGGTGGACATCTACCCTAATGAAGGGTGAGCAGTGACCTATTGACAAGACTGGAATGATGTTTCCCTACGATAGCCAAGGGGCATGGAGGTAAGGTTGGATAGAAAGTTGACATCCAGTCACCTTCTTGTGAATGTAAGTGTGGGGACAAATGTGGGTGCACCAGCCTGAACCCCTGGCTGGTCACTCAGTGTTATTTATCTTCATAAGTCTCCTAAGAAGTATAATTTATATCTGTCAACATACCTGGTGGTGTTTTAGAACCAGCCTTAGCTGTTAGACCTCGAGCTTGAATAATTTCCACTTCAAGTTGTCCATTTCTGTCCAACAACCCAACTTCAACATCCCCTTAGAAAAAAAAAATTAATTGCATTAAATGTTATATATTCTGTTGAGAAATAAAACTAAATCTGTTTCTTTTTCAACCCAAGACATCATGCTATCTTATGTCCAGTTTTACATTAAGCAACTGATTCTACTGTTTCTTCAATTTCCCGAAAAAGTGTGGGTGCCTTTATGTTGTCCAGAATTTTGAGAAATATTTATTTAGATATAGATTAATAAGAATGTTGGGGGGCAGCACATTTCTCTTACATATAGTAACTCTTACTACGTTTGTAATCAACAATATGCAGATCATTGGTTAGGACAAAAAAGCAAGCTTGACTTACAGTGTTCCAGACATACAGCTAATGTAAATACGCCGTTGAAATTCATATATGTACATATTGTCTAGCTGGTCTTGTGACACCTGTGTCACCTGCATGTTCACTGAACCATGAATCACCAGTGTAGGGATTCTGTTCCCTGGTCAGTTTTTGAATGTGTACCGAGGAGTTATTGGTTCAAAAGTTCATCTCACTTAAAGGACTTTTAAAAACATTTAATGGTTAAAGCATCAAATAAAGCCAGAGGGGTTTATTTACTAAAGACAAATCCACTTTGCACTATAAGTGCACTTGGAAGTGCAGTCGCTGTAAATCTGAGGGGAAGATCTGAAATGAGGG
This sequence comes from Lithobates septentrionalis, assembly GCA_037952835.1. NCBI lineage: Eukaryota > Metazoa > Chordata > Amphibia > Anura > Ranidae > Lithobates > Lithobates septentrionalis. Next base: position 847,151 of record JBBDGP010000237.1, on the reverse strand, counting down.
GAAGCTCTGCTGATTTTATCATCCAATCATGTGCAAGCAAAAATACTGTTTTTTATTTTCCTTGCATGTCCCCCTCGGATCTACAGCGACTGAACTTCCAAGTGCACTTGCAGTGCACTTGTAGTGCAAAGTAGATTTGCCTTTAGTAAATCAACGCCAATGTGTTTGGAGAGGGAAAAAGCCTCCCCCTTCTTCAGGGCTTGAGTGGCCAATTTCAATAGAATTGTGACAGAATGCACTAAAGGTCCTCTGTTAAGGCTTGATGAAGACTAAAGTCTCCTGACAGCACTAAAGGCAGCTGGCTGTAGTAGCATCAAAAAACACTAGTCATCATCAAGCCTTAACACAGGTCCCTTCGTGCATTCTGTTGTGATTCTAATAACTTCAACTGCTCAAGTCCTGAGCAAGGGTTAGGCATTTTTTCCCCCAAAACATGTTGGGTTTTATTTAATGCTTTTAACCATTAAAGGTTTCCAAAAAACTTTTAACCACTTCAGCTCCGGAAGATTTACCCCCTCCCTGACTAGGCCATTTTTTGCTATACGGCACTGCTTTACTTTAACTAACAATTGCGCGGTCTTGCAACACTGTACCCAAATAAAGTTTGTCCTTTTTTCCTAGAAATAGAGCTTCCTTTTAGTGGTATTTGATCACCTGTGTTTTTTTTATTTTTTGCACTTATTGTTTATTTTTAAACATAAAATGACCGACAAAAAAAAACCAATATTTTTTTACTTTCTGCTTTAAAACCTATCCAACAAAAAAATGTACAAAATCAAATTTCTTCATAATTTTAGGCCAATATGTATTCTGCTACATATTTTTGTTAAAGCAAAATCCCAATAAGCGTATATTGATTGCTTTGTGCAAAAGGTATAGTGTCTACAAACAATGGGATATATTTATGGAAAACATTTTTTTTGTTTTTACTATTAATGGCAGCAAACAGCAACTTAAAGCGGGACTGCGATATTGTGGTGGACAAATTGGACACCAACTGACATTTTTGGGGACCAGAGATACTAATACAGTGATCAGTGCTAAAAATATGCACTGGCTGGGAAAGTAGTTAACATCAGGGATGATCAAAGGGTTAGCTGCTATTTTACTGTAGCGTGGGAGTTGCTTTTACTAGGGGAAGGCATAGACCTGTGTCCCTGCTATGCAGGAGCACAGGATCCATGCTTTCCTTATTGACAGAACAGCGATCTGCCTCGTTTACATAGGTAGATCGCCGTTCTGCCTGTTCCTAAACGATCAGCGGGTGCCAGCGGACTTCAGGTCAACTCCTGCTGTGTAGAATCACATACCATACCACATACCAATGAATACCTGGAAGTGCAGGATCACATATATATATATATATATATATATATATATATATATATATATATATATATACGTAATCCTGCACAGCGCGGCTACCCTGTAGTAGTAAAACTGCTATATGGCGGTCGGCAAGTGGTTAAGTGAGATGAACCTTTGTACTAGGTGTTACTCTGTACACATCCAAGAATTTCCCATCTGATGAGTGCTCTCTTAGTCACTATCAGAGAGTTAGCAGCCTAGAACCAGAACAGGGTGCATCCGCACTATATTTTCTTCACTGATCTGCTTCTTTGAAGGGGAATGTACCTTACGGTATATCAATCAGAGCAAATTTTCAGCACTATCGTACACACAGGTTCCCTAGTCAAAGAACAGGCAAGTGACATAGAAATCTGCAAAGTTAATATACAACATAGTGGTGTAATTTTCCTGGCTGTGTAGTTTGGCAGAGGCGTGGGAATCATCAGACTGGCTGAATAAAATAATAAATTCTTTGGCAGGTAGTCTACTCTATATGCATAGAGTCTAATTGCATAATCACCCTTTGCCTGTGTTCCGTCAGATTAGGCAGCCCGTCAGATTTCGTAAGGAAAGTGACACTCCGTCACGGCCATTTTGGTACACCCCGCACTCAGCCACACTAAGCCCACAGTCTAAAGTCGCCAAGCAGACATCTTTTTACACTCACCAAAATCTTGCATTTCAGACTTATTTTTACCACTAAACTAAGCTTATATATCGTCAACACTGTTGATGACTGTTGATGTTGATGACACTGTTTTGATGTTGAATTTTAAAAGCAGCGGCAAGTCTGCTAATCTGACAGAAGACTGCTTTTAAAATTCAACATCAAAAGAGTCGGACTTCTAAATATATGTATTTGACGATATAAGCTCCGTTTAGTGGTAAAAATAAGTGTGAAATGTAAAACTTTGGTGGGTGCAAAAAGATGCCCGCTTGGCGACTTGAGACTGTGGGCTTAGTGTGGCCGAGTGCGGGGTGTACAAAGATGGCCGTGACAAAACGTCACTTCCGTTACAAATTTTGATGGGTCGCCTAATCTGATGGAACACCTGCAATTCCCCTGACCTTAGTCATAAGATCACAGGAAGCTAATAGACAAAAATGGAACCTAATACAGATACTCCTCGTTTAATGACTTACCTGTTTAACGACCACTCGGACATATGACTAGCTCTCCCCACCTAAACGACGCACCATACATCATTGTGTTGTACAGGAGGGTACAGAATTTTCAGTTGTGTTCTGTACTTATGCAAATTAAAACAATGTTATTGAGCTGGAGTTTTGTGTTTAGACCTTCTTTCACAATACAGTACAGTACAGTAGTTAAGAATGCTTAAAATATTGACTACTTGTGGCTCCTCGTTTAATGACCAATTCGTTTAACGACCTGGTCATTGGAACGGAACCTGGTCATTAAGTGAGGAGTACCTGTAGACTATTCCCCTAAGAGAGACTTACTGGAGAGGGTTTCTTCTAGTACCCGAATATAATGATCATTTCCCGGCCCATCGAACGCAAAGATCATACAGAGCACTATACATTAAAGTGGTTGTAAACCCTTTACAACCACTTTTTGCTACAGATAAGCCTATAATAAGGCTTACCTGTAGCTACCCCAGATATCTCCTAAACCTGCACAGTTTAGGAGATATCCTCTGTATTTGCATGTGCCGACGTCATCGGCACTTGCGCACTGAAGCAACGGCACGTAGGTGCCGTTGCTTCAGTTAGCCTGTGCTGTTACCGGCGGCTGCCACGCGCATGTGCGGGACTGACGTCATCGCGGCTCTGGCCAATCACAGTGCCAGAGCCCGCGATACCTGAAAGTAACTCCGGGAGTGATGTCAGCCACCGGAGCAGTGAACGAGGACTGCTACGGGGGCTTCGATCTCAGGTAAGTAATTCATAATAAGCTAGTATGCTATGCATACTAGCTCATTATGCCTTTGTCTTGCAGGGTTTTTTTTTTTTTTTGGGGGGGGGGGTTATTTTTAGGGTTTACAACCACTTTAAACATGGATTCCTTCATTCAGTGTCACTTACCCATTGATGTAGTTGCTAGTGTTTGCCGGCCAACAAATTGAGCAGGGCCCATGCCAGAAAGGAAATCACCAAACTGACCATCAGATGCCAGGCACATTCCACTGTAGTTCAAGCTGTAGATCAGAGAATATATTTAATTATATTAAATATAATATTAATTAATTAATTTATTATATATATTATATTATAAGTATTTTACAGTATAATCTGATTACAAAACACTTAAAATAAATCTGTACTGTGGAAGTATGTCATCATTGACCTCCCCTTCTGAAAAAAACGAGTTACCTGTAAATTATATTAAATATAATTATTATATTTAATCTATGTTTATTGAAAGTTTTGCGCATATACCATTAGAATAGGATATATCCACAAAAACAAAAAAAACTGTGTTTGAAATATACATTGGCATAGGCTAGTGATGGCGAACCTTGGCACCCCAGATGTTTTGGAACCACATTTCCCATAATGCTCATGCCTTCTGCAGTGTAGTTGAGTATCATGGGAAATGTAGTTCCAAAACATCTGGGGTGCCACGGTTCTCCATCACTGACATAGGCTATCGACCTTTACGAGACCTCCTGTAAAATATTATAATCCAGAGGCTTTAGTAGTTTCCACAACACTGAACAGTATACACGTATGCAGAGTAGAAGGTTTTATTTCACCCTCCAGATCTACATTCTTATTCAGGGTCAGTATTTACAAAGCATTGATAGCAAAGACAGATAGGCAACCAGATTTTCAGATGGAGGTCAGCAAAAGCAGCTTCCATATTACCCTCAGGATAGGTAACTTAAAGGCTGAGAGATATCTTCATAGACAACTCACATCTTGTTGCTAAGCTTTGGAACAAACTATACACATCCATATACTGTTAACTATATACACAAACCTCTTTTTACTTGAATATTAGTATAGTAAAGTATAAAAAACAAACTCAAAATTTTCAAAAAATTATATTTCACCAGGTCTTTATTTTGAAAGGTGGGTCATAATATATTTTTGGGTCTAATCATCCCCACCACCCCAAAAAAAAAAAAAATACAAGCCCCCATCACGGTATGATTCAAGCACTGGAAAAGAACTATGTGACCAGATTTAACTTGGGAATGCAATGGGAGTGTCATCTATTAGTGCAAGAATAAGGTTGTGCAGCACATTTGATTCCTCACTGCGGTACTTAAAATTACCATATTCATTTGATGATCACATATTTTTCAAACCCCCAAAATCAGTTTATCTGCTTAGCCTGGGTTCACACTTTTGCGAACACAGACATTGCATTTGATTCGCACTGCATTGCTCTGCAGATCACATGCGATTTAGCCATACAGTTTGTATGGCTGAACTCGCATTGCATTTGCACAAAAATGCGTCAGAACCTTTTTTTTTTTCCCCGCACTGAAATCAGATCGCATGGGTGTTCACACCCATGTGATCTAAATCCTGTCTGAATTCACAGTTTCCACTGTGATCTGCGAACCAATCTGGGGGGGTCATTAACTTTGTATTGACACCCACAGCGGTTCGCAGTGGGCAGTGTGAACTGCTTGCGAGGGAGATGTGATGTGGGAACCCGCACTGGAATTGCACTGGTCCCCGCATCACAATAGTGTGAATCAGGGGTTAAAGTGGTTCCAAAGTCTGAAGGTTTTTTACCTTTGTGCATTCTGTGTGTAGCAGCCCCCCCCCCCCAATACTTACCTGAGCTCCCTCTCGATCCAGCAATGTGCACAGATGCATCGGCTCTCCGGAAACTCTTCCTCCTCATTGACAGAGCAGTGGCTTGGGAGAGCACCTGTTTGGGTGCCCCCATTGCAAGCTGCTTGCTCTGGGTGCACTCGACAGGAGGGAGGAGCCAGCAGCACCGGCGAGGGACCCGAAAAGAGGAGGGTCGGGGCTGCTCTGTGCAAATCCACTGCACAGAGCAAGTAAATATAACATGTTTGTTATTTTTTTTTTTTTAACACATTTTTGCCTTTAACCTCCCTGGCGGTATGATTATTTCAGATTTTTGATGCTGAAAGCGGTACAATTATTTTGCATGGAAATTTGGCGTTTTATATTGTAGGCCTGTAATTCTTAGGAATAACTCACTTAAATCTGTCCAAACAAGAGTCTAGTAGATATCCCGGGTATGATAAAGTTTGAAAAACAAAATCATAAATTATAATATAATAAATAACTATAAATAATTATAACAAATAATAATATAATAATAATAATAAAAATTATTCAATAATGTAATCAAATCAAAAACACTGACATTTACTTAGTTGCAGAATTGTCACTGTTATTACTTTCAGTGTTTAATGACGGATTTCCCCACAAATCACTATCGCTCAATTCTGCGAGTGATTCTAATTTATTGTCGCTGTTTTCTAGCTGGTCTAAAAGCACTTTTGACGTAAACGGACATTTTTTGGTTGCTATGGACAATCTCCAGTTTCCTGGCAGAAAGAACAGTATTTAGAATATAAAACTGCATGCAGGACACTGGGGAAACCACTAAGGACAAAGGGGATGTGTAATTATTTGATACAGTACTGTAATCTGTAAGATTACAGTATACTGTATTTATACTGTGTTTTTTACTTTTCAATTTGGCGCCAGACTCCGTCCCCGTGCGTCGCAACGCTCGCAGGGAACGGAGCTCGGCACTGTGAATCGAGCGAGACACGGCGGCTCGCAGATCACAGTGGGAAGACATCGCAGGATCCAGGGGACAAGGTAAGTAACCTCTACATGGGTCCTGCGATGCGATCCCGAGTCTGGCTCGGGGTTACCGCTTTTGGTTCTGATATTCCACCCCGAGCCAGACTCGGGAATACCGCCAAGGGGGTTAATATCACTTTAAAATGATTGTTTCAGTTGATTTTTTTCTACAATAACAAGTATTGTATACTTACCTGCTCTGTGAATTGGTTTTACATAGAGCAGCACCGATTCTCCTCTTCTCAAGACCCTCATTGGTGCTCCTAGTGCCTCCTTCCTGTCCAGTGCCCCCACAGCAAGCATCTTGCAATGGGGGCACCCAAGCAGGCACTCTCCTGAGCCGCGTCTCTGCGTGTCCATTCAAACACAGAGCCACGACTCGGCCCCTCCCCCTCTCTTTCCTCATTGGCTCCTTGACTTTTATTGACAGCAGCAGGAGCCAGTGAGTGGCCTCATAGCAAGCAGCATGCTATGGGAGAACTTGTGCAAGCTCGATCCTGAGCAGCACTGTGTCCATCTATTGACACACACAGTGCGCCTCAGTGCTGTCCCTGCTCCTTCCTCACAGAATTTGATTGACAGTGGTAGGGGCCAATGGCTCCCACCGCTGCTGAGCCTCCCGTGAGAGAGGGCAGAGAAGAGTAGTGCTGCTGCGGATGGACACAATGTAGGATCGAGATTAAGCTCAGGTAAGTATTTAAGAAGGGCTGGGGAGGGGGGGGGATTGGCATTGAAAACTTCTTGTTTGTACAAATTATCCAGGAAACATTAAAAATTATGGGGAAAAAACAGAAAGCTTTTTTTTACCTAATGCAGATAATGCATTAAAAGACCCTCAGTAGCTGCATCAGTGAGCAATAACCGGTGGCTGTTGTGGGTCGCTGCAACTTGTAATTTCATGCAAGCCAATAGCTAGTGCCCTTGATGCAGTGGACCACTTTTCAAAGGGCTTTGAAAGGCTGTGAGGAAGCAATTTGTTGCCTCCACACCTCCCGTTTTAACCCAGCTGTTAAGCGCAACAATTAATTTATCTGTCAGTCACTCTCAGTCAACCAGCTTAGCATGCTCCTTGCACTGCGGCAACATTCATAGTCTCTTTGTGCTTCTTCTCTCTCCCCCATTCTGAGCTCTGCTGTACATGTATAGAAGAGGCTGATATATAGGCTCAAATTCAGGCACTTATACTAATTGCATTTTCAAGAAGAGTTAATGAATCTAAATAAATCCCGAGCTGCATTAATTTGTGTCTTTTGTATCTATAATCACACACATAGGTTGGACTTGATGGACTCTTTTTTTCAACCTCACCTACTATTTAACTATGAAAAAATTGGGTGGCCTCTAAAAATAATATCAATATATAAAATTTAGAACAGCGGTTGTTTTTTCATACCCATTCAATTATATTGTTGGTTTTCACCATTTATTCACGGGTTGCACCACCATATTTCCTCTTTTGGAATTTCTCACCTATTTTGCACTACTTCAATTTCAATATTATTTAATCACTCAGTCACCACATCACCGAGCTATTCCCTCACTTGGTACCAAATAGTTTTGCCATACTTACCTTATGTACTCTATTCCACTCAGACTCCAGCCCCTTGGCTTGTCAATTTCCCCCAGCCGCCGCGGGAGACTCTACTGGTGACGCCCTTTGTATGCATCGGGACTTGGGTAAGCAGCCTTATATTTCCATTGTTTCTTTCCCCTCCCTTATATATATGTACTTTTGAATTGTACCATTTATATATTTCTCTATATATCTTTGATTACATTGCCATTGATCTTGTGTCTATTTACAGATGTATTTCCTGATCAAGCGGTTTATCCCACGAAACTAGTCGAAGTACTGTGTATGACCAAGTCACTTTTATTTTAACTCTACTGTCGTGTATTATGTACTAATACATTTTTCTTAAATTTTTATGATTGTCTATACATTCCATTGTATCCCTCCTGTATTGTACCAAGATAGCCCACTTGCTCCTTTCCTTGTTCTTGGTGAGCCTTGACTGGGGACCAGACTCCCAAACCCCTATTTTATTATGTAACTATATCTGCCTAGAGGTCAACTTTAGTTGCTGTTACTTCCAAACCTCATCAAAATGCAGTAGAGGCATGGGCAAATCATGGACATATAGTAGCATGCGCAAAAAGCAATCAAAACTCCAATACCAATATTTTTAAAGACCATATTTAACTGCTTCAGCCGCGGAAGATTTTACCCCCTTCCTGACCAGAGCACTTTTTGCGATTCGGCACTGCGTCGCTTTAACTGACAATTGCGTGGTCGTGCGACGTTGCACTCAAACAAAATTGACGTCCTTTTTTTCCCATAAATAGAGCTTTCTTTTGGTGGTATTTGATCACCTCTGCGTTTTTAATTTTTTGCACTATAAACAAAAAAAGAGCGACAATTTTGAAAAAAAAAACCTGCAAAATTTTTTTACTCTTTGCTATAATAAATATCCCCCAAAAATATATAAAAAACATTTTTTTTCCTCAGTTTAGGCCGATATGTATTCTTCTACATATTTTGGTAAAAAAAGATCGCAATAAGCGTATATTGATCGATTTGCGCAAAAGTTATAGAGTCTACAAAATAGGGGATAGATTTATAGCAATTTTATTATAAATTTTTTTTTTTTTTACTAGTAATGGCGGCGATCTGCTATTTTTATTGTGACTGCGACATTATGGTGGACACGTCTGGCAATTTTGACACATTTTTGGGACCACTGGCATTGATACAGCGATTAGTGCGATTAAAAATGCATTGATTACTGTAAAAATGTCACTGGCAGTGAAGGGGTTACCACTAGGGGGCAGTGAAGGGGTTAAGTGTGTCCTGGGGATGGGGACTGTGCAGGGAAGATAACAGATCGCTGTTCATACTCTGTATGAACAGACGATCTGTCACTTCTCCCCTCAGAGAACCGGAAACTGTGTGTTCACGCACAGAGTTCCGGGTCCTCCGTGTCTCAGTGGCGATTGAGACCGCTGGGCACTCACATCGGATCTGGGGGAGAGCGGGGGGGGGGGCGTGCGCTCCCCAGTGGCCACAGGGCGAAGCGACGTTACATAACGTCGTTTCGCCCAGCCGTGCCATTCTGCCGCAGTACAACTGCGGCGGCTGGTCGGTAAGTGGTTAAAAAGTAAGCCACTGCTCTTCTAGAACCATTACCTGAGATCACACAAATTATGGCTACTACAATATATAAAAGTAAAAAAAAAAAACACTGAAATAAATAAAACTACCTGGAATCTTCTATTTAGCCATATCAAATTAATGTAACACAAGAGAGAGGAAAACTCAGGGTACAATATACATGGCTAAAATGTTAATTTTTTGCAGAAAAAAAGATTAACACGAAATTATTAAAAAAGGTTTCTAGCTAGCTAGGTTTTTATTCAATAGTTGTCCTGAGAAGCATCTATACTTATATGAAGGCTTAATGATTCAGAGATCCAAGCTTTTAAAGCCTTTAAAATGAAGAAAGGCTTAATGCCTTTAATTAAAAAAGATCCTTGCATCATTAAAGTGAAGGTTAGAAGCAAGATCGTGCTTCCCTGTGGCCTGCAATTAAGTTTGTATAGAAATATAGAGCAAGAAAGTGCATCATTCGTAACAGAGAGAGACGGCAGAAATTAAACCGGCTGATTCAATTTGGAGAAACTTCCGCACAATAATTTGCTGTGGCAGCTTTTCTGCACAAACCTACTCTCTTACTGTACCTTGTAATTTTACTTATTTATTTCATGAATTTTAAATCTCTGTTCTAAAAGAATAGGCTGCCCTTGGGCAGAAACCACCTTTCTCGCCTCCTTTGCCAAATGCCTCCTTGTGGTTTGCTTTGGCAGCATCCATTGTACTACCTGCCTCTACTAGCTGAAAAATAATGAGGTCTGTAGCATGACATGCTTCAGGAAAAAAAGTAGTATGCATCAGCAGAAAAAATGGTATCACTACAAGATTTCCCATGTGGTTGACATGTCACTTAATCTACCTCTACCGGATTCTGTTGTTAATGTTGGACTTTCTTGAAAGATGGAGCTATTATTCATTAAATATTGCAACCGTGGGCAGAATGGATTGCTCAGCTTATAAAATAATCATTAAACCAATGACAGTTCGAAAAAACAAGGCAGCATGATGTCATGGTTCTACAAACAAGGTTGTTTATTAGAAACACGTCTCTGTGGGGTAATATATATATATATATATATATATATATATATATATATATATATATATATATAATCTGGGGGAAAGTTTATCTCTTTAACCACCTGACCTCTGGAAGATTTACCCCCTTTCATGACCAGGCCATTTTTTGTGATATGGCACTGAGTTGTTTTAAGTGACAATTGCACGGCCGTGCGACACTGTGCATAAAATGTACGTCCTTTTTTTCTCACAAATAGAGCTTTTTTTGGTGGTATTTGATCACCTCTGCGGTTTTTATTTTTTTGTGCTATAAACAAAAAATGACAGACAATTAAATAAATAAATAAATAAATAAATGAAAAAAAATCGAATTTCTTCATACATTTAGGACAATATTTATTCTGCTACATATTTTTGGTAAAAAAAAAAAAATCCCAATAAGCCTATATTGAGTTAAAAAAAGTACAAAAGTTATAGTGTCCACAAACGATTGGATTTTTATTTATTTATTTTTACTAGTAATGGCAGCGATCAGTGACTTATAGTGGGACTGCGATAATGCAGCAGACCAATTTAGACACTAACTGAAACTTTACACTTTTTGGGGACCAGTGACAGTAATACAGTTATCAGTGCTAAAAATATGCACTGTCACTGTACTAATGACACTGGCTGGGAAGGGGTTAAACATCAGAGGTGATCAAAGGGTTAACTGTGTGCCTAGCTAGTGTGTTTGGGTACTGTGGGAGGTGCTTTTACTAGGGGAAAGGATGGATCCATGGCTTCCCTACTGACAGAACGCCGATCTGCCTCTGTGTTGGATGATCAGCGCCGGCAGCGCCGTATGCAATCCCCAGGCCCGGAGGTGTCGGATCATGTGCTATTGATCAGCCGTACCACCTTGCTGCTGTATAAAAGTTACAGGAGGCAAATGATTAAAAGTGTCAAAAAAACTAAATTCACTACTTAGCACCTTACTAGAAATTCAAAAAAATAGTGGTTCTCAGACTATAAAATACATAGAACTGTAAAATAAAATACCTCTTTCATACACTTATAAAAATATAAAGGCAAAAGCATACATGAATACAAATAATATGAACACTCCCAATACATTATAATAATAATGATAATAATAATATGATATACAATCTAGAGTTCCCACAGCTTTGGATAAAGTGTCAATTGCAGTCCATTCCAACTGAAAAAGCGTGCGCGACTCCACCCTAACCTCAGCATTTGCAGAACTTCTGTGGCTCCACCACCATAGAATCACAATTCATTGCTAACCAGTGAGGATACAAAAAAAGAAAAGAAAAACTTTAATTAAAAAAGAAAAGAGTGCTTATTTTGTATGGGCGCCGAGTGAGCGGTGACATATCTTTGGATTGGAGAAAGTACCTTCACAACTTCTGTGATACCATGATTGGCTGGCCGACCTCATGGCAGGAGAGCAGGCAAAACATATGGTACAGAGGTGAGCATTGAAAGAGGGGTGTAGGGGATGCAGAGGAAAACATGAATGAGAAGTGCAGGGGTGCGGGGTGGAAGATGAGTGCAGGTGATACAAAGGTGAGTGGTGAAAGTAGGGCGCAGAGGTGCATAGGTAAGCAATGAACAAAGGGTGTAGAAATATCCATTTTAAGAGAGGTTGAGAGGTGAGCTGTGGACAAACAGGGGAGTGGTAGTGCAGATGCAAAATTGAGTGGTGGAAAAGGGGTGCAGGGGGTACAGAGTTGAGCAGCGAATAATGGATGCAGAGATGAGCAATGAAGGAGCAGAGGTGCAAAGGGGAGCAGTGAAGGAAGATCTGTTAGAGAATTTTGAGAATTGTGAGCTGGCTGACCTTCGTCTAGACTGAGGGTTAGGCTTGGAAGAAGAGTGGTAGGATTTAGAATTTTTGCCATGTGAGCAGCTGTAGGAGCAAAAGGTAGTTGTGCCCTTTTGGAAAGAGGACCTTTGCAGTTCTAAGGGAGATGAGTGTTTTTTGCCCTGCAAGGATTTCTTGGAGGTTTGCTCCGCAGACCAATATTTAAGCCAAATGACCCTCAAACACTACAGCTACCAAACTGATGTGGCCAATCAACTGTCTTGTATCTCACATATTGATGCTAATAAATTTGATTGAGGGGGGGGGGGGGGGCGAGCATTGCGGACAGGCGGGATTGCGATCACTGAGGAGAGGAGAGCAGGCGGCCGGATTATCAGAAAGTGGGGAACATTGCTGTAACAGCTTTCTTTTGCATTGCCGTGTGTTCCCGCCACTCGCTGTCATATACAGCCCCGCCTCCTGTCCCGGGTACTTTGATAGACAGATCTCCCGTCCAATGCTGGGATGTGCGTCGTATATCAAAGTACTCGGCCCAGGAGGCGGGGCTGTATGTGACGGCGAGCGACAGGAACACACGGCAATTCAAATGAAAGCTGTTATGGGGCGTACACACGGTCGGACTTTTCAGCTACAAAAGTCCGACAGCCTGTCCGACAGACTTTCGACGGACTTTTGGCGGACTTTCGACGGACTTGCGGCGGACTTTCTAATGAACAGACTTGCCTACACACGATCACACAAAAGTCCGTCGAATTCTTACGTGATGACGTACACCAGACTAAAATAAGGAAGTTCATAGCCAGTAGCCAATAGCTGCCCTAGCGTGGGTTTTTGTCCGTCGGACTAGCATACAGACGAGCGGATTTTTCGACCGGACTCGAGTCCGTCGGAAAGATTTGAAGCATGTTTCAAATCTAAAGTACGTCGGATTTGAGGCTAAAAAAGTCCGTTGAAAGTTCGGAGAAGCCCACACACGATCGGATTACCAGCCAGCTTTAGTCCGTCAGCGTCCGTTGGACTTTTGTAGACGAAAAGTCCGACCGTGTGTACGCGGCATTACAGCGATTTTTACTGCTCTCTGATGATCCGTCCGGAAATCCTCTTCCTCTCCTCTCTTTCACTGCACAGGTAGGCTTTATTGTTGGGCACAGGTAGGCGGCATTGATGGACACAGGTAGGCGGAATTGATGGACACAGGTAGGCGGCATTGATGGACACAGGTATGCGGCATTAATAGACACAGGTAGACAGAATTGTTGGACACAGGTAGGCTGCATTGTTGGACACAGGTAGGCTGCATTGTTGGACACAGGTAGGTTGCATTGTTGGGCACAGGTAGGCTGCATTGTTGGACAAAGGTAGGCTGCATTGATGGAGACACGTAAGCTGCATAATTGGGAACAGGTAGGCTGCATTGTTGGGCACAGGTAGACTGCATTGATGGATACAGGTAGGCTGCATTGTTGGACACTGGTAGGCTGCATTGTTGGACACTGGTAGGCTGCATTGTTTGACACAGGTAGGCTGCATTGTTGGGTACATGTAGGCTGCATTGATGGATACAGGTAGGCTGCATTGGTGGACACAGGTAGGCTGCATTGTTGGACACAGGTAGGCTGCATTGTAGGATACAGGTATGCTGCATTGATGGGCACAGGTAGGCTGCATTGTTGGACACAGGTAGGCTGCATTGTTGGACACAGGTAGGCTGCATTGTTGGGCACAGGTAGGCTGCATTGTTGGGCACAGGTGAGGCTGCATTGTTGGGCACAGGTAGGCTGCATTGTTGGTCACAGGTAAGGCTGCATTGATGAGCACAGGTGAGACTGCATTGTTGGGCACAGGCGAGGCTGCATTGTTGAGCACAGGTGTGGCTGCATTGTTGAGCACAGGTGTGGCTGCACTGATGGGCACTGATTAAGTTGTTGTTAATATTTATTTTTGTAACTTAATTCTGCATTAAATATTTAAGTGCCATTTCATGAGATAATTTATGAGGGCCTGTTTAGGTGCGGGACTGGGGGCAGGGCAGGGTAGGAGTTGGGTGGGTCCACATTCTGTCATGTTACAACCAAAAACATAAATGTATTTTATTGGGATTTTATGTGATAGACCAACACAAAGTGGCAGATAATTTTGAAGTGGAAGGAAAATGATAAATAGTTTTCAAATTCTTTTACAAATAAATATGTGAAAAGTGTGGTGTGCATTTGTATTCAGCCCCCCTGAGTCAAGTAGAATCACCTTTCACTGCAATTATACCTGCAAGTCTTTTTGGGGATGCCTCTACCAGCTTTGCACATCTAGAGAGTGACATTTTTGCCCGTTCCTCTTTGCAAAATAGCTCAAGCTCTGTCATATTAGATGGAGAGTGTCTGTGAACAGCAATTTTCAAGTCTTGCCACAGATTCTCAAATGGATTTATGTCTGCACTTTGACTGGGCCATTCTAACACATGCATATGCTTTGATCTAAACCATTCCATTGTAGCTCTGGCTGTATGTTTAAGGTCATTGTCTTGCTGGAAGGTAAACCTCCGCCCCAGTCTGAAGTCTTTTACAGACTCTAACTGGTTTTCTTCTAAGATTGCCCTGTATTTGGCTCCATCCATCTTCCCATCAACTCTGACCATCTTCCCTGTCCCTGCTGAAGAAAAGCATCCCCACAACATGATGCTGTCACCATCATGTTTCACGGTGGGGATGGTGTGTTCAGGGTGATGTGCAGTGTTAGCTTTCTGCCACACATAGCTTTTTGCTTTTAGGTCAAAAAATGTAATTTTGGTCTCATCTGACCAGAGCACCTTCTTTCACATGTTTGCTGTGTCCCCCATATGGCTTTTCACAAACTGCAGACTGGACTTCTTATGGCTTTCTTTCAACAATGGCTTTCTTCTCGCTACTCTTCCATAAAGGCCAGATTTGTGGAGTGCATGACTAATGGGGCGTACACACGGTCGGACTTTTCAGCTACAAAAGTCCAACGGACGCTGACGGACTAAAGCTGGCTGGTAATCCGATCGTGTGTGGGCTTCTCCGAACTTTCAACGGACTTTTTTAGCCTCCAATCCGACGGACTTTAGATTTGAAACATGCTTCAAATCTTTCCGACGGACTCGAGTCCGGTCGAAAAATCCGCTCGTCTGTATGCTAGTCCGACGGACAAAAACCCACACTAGGGCAGCTATTGGCTACTGGCTATGAACTTCCTTATTTTAGTCCGGTGTACGTCATCACGTAAGAATTCGACGGACTTTTGTGTGATCGTGTGTAGGCAAGTCTGTTCGTTAGAAAGTCCGCCGCAAGTCCGTCGAAAGTCCGCCAAAAGTCCGTCGAAAGTCTGTCGGACAGGCTGTCGGACTTTTGTAGCTGAAAAGTCCGACCGTGTGTACGCCCCATAATAGTTGTCCTGTGGACAGATTCTCCCACCTGAGCTGTGGATCTCTGCAGCTCCTCCAGAGTTACCTCTTGGCTGCTTCTCTGATTAATGCTCTCCTTGTCCAGCTTGTCAGTTTAGGTGGACGGCCATGTTTTGGTAGGTTTGCGGTTGTGCCATACTTCCATTTTCGGATGGTGGATTGAACAGTGCTCTGTGAGATGTTTAAAGCTTGGGATATTTTTTTATTTGGTTGGGGGTGTGAATGGGGGAAGTACAGGCGCTGCAGAAGTGGTGGGTTCCCAATTAGGATTGGCGAATGCAGCAGGAAGGGCATTATGGGCACGACAGGCCTGTTTGTCTTCTTCTTGGTGGCAGCAGGACACTACTTGTGCTTGCCACCTCACCAGCTTGAACTGCACTTATGGGACTCGCCACGTCACCAAGTGTTATTGCAGTGCTGGTTTGACTACGACCGGGGTGTACTAGGCCACTGGCGCTTGCCAGTTCACCAAAACGCTACCAAAAAAACTGTTAGCGATCGCAGGGATCAGGCCTGACTCTGCGAACGCTGCAGTTATGCGTTAAGTGTTTTGTAAGTGACAGTGATCGATCGATGCTGCACTTGGGTGGGCTGGGCTGGGCCGGGCGGAGGGGCAAAATGCAGGTGCTAGCAGGTATCTGGGCTGATCCCGCTAACACTGCGTTTTTGGGAACCCTAAACTGCTGGGAACGCTAGTATAGATCTAATCGTATCAGATATTGATCCGTTCAGATACTATACCACTAAGGGAGGTGTACGGTGCGTGCGTGGGTGTTAGCGCTACTGGCACTAACTTGACGCTGCCTGGGGCTGGTGCTTGCCAGTTCACCAAAACGCTACCAAAAAAACTGTTCGCGATCGCAGGGATCAGGCCTGACTCTGCGAATGCTGCAGTTATGTGTTTAGTGTTTTGTAAGTGACAGTGATCGATCGATACTGCACTTGGGTGGGCTGGGCTGGGCGGAGGGGCAAAACGCAGGTGCTAGCAGGTATCTGGGCTGATTCCGCTAACACTGCGTTTTTGGGAACCCTAAACTGCTGGGGACGCTAGTATAGATCTGATCGGATCACTTATTGATCCGATCAGATACTATACCACTAAGGGAGGTGTATGGTGCGTGCGTGGGTATTAGCGGTACTGGCGCTAACCTGACGCTGCCTGGGGTTGGTGCTTGCCAGTTCACCAAAATGCTACCAAAAAAACTGTTAGCGATCGCAGGGATCAGGCCTGACTCTGCGAACGCTGCAGTTATGCGTTTAGTGTTTTGTAAGTGACAGTGATCGATCGATACTGCACTTGGGTGGGCTGGGCCGGGCGGAGGGGCAAAACGCAGGTGCTAGCAGGTATCTGGGCTGATCCCGCTAACACTGCATTTTTGGGAACCCTAAACTGCTGGGGACGCTAGTATAGATCTGATCGGATCAGATATTGATCCGTTCAGATACTATACCACTAAGGGAGGCGTATGCTGCGTGCGTGGGTGGGTGTTAGCGGTACTGGCGCTAATCTGACGCTGCCTGGGGCGACGCATATCACCGCCGGGCGATCAGGAGGCTAAACCTTTATTCGGTAATAGACGGCGGGTGCCCTGACACTATAAAAAACAAACTAACCAGCGTCACCCGTAACAGTTATACGGTGATCAGTGGTGAAAGGGTTAACTAGGGGGCAATCAAGGGGTTAAAACATTTATTAGGTAGTATATGGGGGTCCCTGACGCTATAAAACGCTGACGGCGAACCTAAATATTTACTTCCCTAACTAGCGTCACCAGTGACACTAATACAGCGATCAGAAAAATGATCGCTTAGTGACACTGGCGACGCGGGGTGATCATGGGGGTTAAAACTTTATTAGGGGGGGGTTAGGGGGGCACCCTAGACCTAAAGGGGGCTAACCCTAACTGCCCTAACACACTAACTGTCACAAACTGACACCATGCAGTAATCAGAAAAAAAAAACCAACTGCTTGGTGTCAGTGTGACGGGGGGGGAGGGGTGATCGGGGGGTGATTGGGGGGGGGAGGGGGGTAAAGGGGGGTGTAATGTGTGCCTGGCATGTTCTACTGTATGTGTTGTGTTGGTGCACTCACATTGCAGTCTTCTTTCCTCGGCGCCGGAACGGAAAATACCGAGCCGAGGAGAGATGACATCATTTCCTCTGCCTCTGTGTACTACACAGATGCAGGGGAAGATTCTCATTGGCTGGGAGCGATCGCGAGGGGGGGGCCACGAATGGATGACCTCCCCCTCATCTCTGATCGCTGCCAAACCAAAGCCGACCGCTTCGGCACCGGGTACGTGATTTTGGCTGCCTGTGCCATTCTGCCGCAGTATATCTGCGTGAGGCGGTCGTCAATTGGTAAACCTCTCCACAACTTTATCCCTGACCTGTCTGGTGTGTTCCTTGGTCTTCATATTGCTGTTTGTTCACTAAGGTTCTCTAACAAAACCTCTGAGGGCTTCACAGAACAGCTGTATTTATACTGAAATTAAATTACACACAGGTGGAATCTTGTTACTAATTAGGTGACTTCTGAAGGCAATTGGTTCCACTAAATTTCAGTTAGGGGTATCAGAGTAAACGGGGCTGAATATAAATGCATGCCACACTTTTCAGATATTTATTTGTAAAACATTTTGAAAACCATTTATTATTTTCCTTTAATGTCACAATTATGTGCCACTCTGTGTTGGTCTATCACACAAAATCCCAATAAAATACATTTACATTTTTGGTTGTAACATGACAAAATATGGAAAATGTCATGGGGTATGAATACTTTTTCAAGGCACTGTATATACAGTATCTCACAAAAATGAGTACACCCCTCACATTTTTGTAAATATTTTATTATATATTTTCATGTGACAACACTGAAGAAATGACACTTTACTACAATGTAAAGTAGCGAGTATACAGCTTGTATAACAGTGTAAATTTGCTGTCCCCTCGAAACAACTCAACACATAGCCATTAATGTCTAAACTGCTGGCAACAAAAGTGAGTACACCCCTAAGTGAAAATGTCCAATTTGGGCCCAAAGTGTCAATATTTTGTGTGGCCACTGGCCACCATTATTTTCCGTAAAGTAATGAACCACAAAGAGAAAAAATTAAATTCTCCAAATTGTTGCCAACATCCCGAATTATATTTATGGAGGGAACCCTCACAAAAGAGGAAAGAGGGAACACTTGTACCCCCTGGTACAGAGGGACTTTAGAGGCGAACAGTCACGATATTGTTATAAAAACATATTTATTTAGAAAAATTACTTAAAAAAGCATAATGCTAGAAACATGATGATAATCTGTACAAGACATTAATATACATCACAATTTACATATATTTTGTTTTCTATACATTCCAAACTGAATCCTATTTTCTCCATGAACCTAACATGTTTCAGAGGCGTTTTATAGGAGAAAGAGATGGATGTATTCAATATTGATGTTTGAAGATGTATGTAGTATAGCAGTGTGTATACAAAATATATTTTTTCTTTAAAAATTTGGAGTAGACCTCTGCCGCCCAATGTCCATCAAGAAGATGATGGATCCCATCCGTGCCCAGGGAAGCCCACACAAAGGTCCCACAAGAGGTCAACCACCACGGCGAGACCGAAAAAGACCTTTTAATGTGGATCAGTGTGGTGAGGGCATAGCTCCTTTGATCGGGTGTCAGTCTGTGCAATGTCCACATTGGAAGCTTTCACTTCACTTCTTGTTCTGGGGACAGCTCTAAAACTTACTTTTTACTCTTATGCCGCGTACACACGGTCGGACTTTTCAGCTACAAAAGTCCGACAGCCTGTCCGACAGACTTTCGACGGACTTTTGGCGGACTTTCGACGGACTTGCGGCGGACTTTCTAACGAACAGACTTGCCTACACACGATCACACAAAAGTCCGTCGAATTCTTACGTGATGACGTACACCGGACTAAAATAAGGAAGTTCATAGCCAGTAGCCAATAGCTGCCCTAGCGTGGGTTTTTGTCCGTCGGACTAGCATACAGACGAGCGGATTTTTCGACCGGACTCGAGTCCGTCGGAAAGATTTGAAGCATGTTTCAAATCTAAAGTACGTCGGATTTGAGGCTAAAAAAGTCAGTTGAAAGTCCGGAGAAGCCAGCTTTAGTCTGTCAGCGTCCGTTGGACTTTTGTAGACGAAAAGTCCGACCGTGTGTACGCGGCATTACTTTTTATTCATGATGATGACAATAGTCACAATACATATAGAAAGGTGAATCTCCTCCACAGGCACACAGACTGAAATAAAAACTTGACAGAGGGTTTAACCCATCCCCACACTGTCCAAAACTAAAGCACTTTTTTCACCAAAACCATAATGGTTACCTTCAGTTGGGAGACATCAAAGGTGACTGCCCATCCTCCTCGGAGGAGTTCACTGACTCTAAAGGTTTTACATTTTTTCTTCTGTTTTTATACATTCTCCTCTTCCTCCCTCTTCTCATCTCCACTGGGAAGCAATGATGCCATGATAAACGAGTCGGACAATGCCTCATTGGGGATGATGACTGGCGCTACTTATCTAGTTAAAAAGGAGTAATGAGGAGTACTTAAGGAGATAAGGGCAGACACAAAGGCCTGAAGATTGAGGTCCAAGGACCCAGTTGCAGAGTTTTGAAAGGAACCCTGAACAACTCCATCAAGGCCCTGTACACAGTGTGTGCAGGCTAGCCCCTCCATCCCATCTCTTTTCTGTCTGACATCCATCATGAAGATGAGGAAATCCCCTGTGAGGTACTCACAACCTTAGTCAGTGCAAAGACTGTTGCTGTGGAGCAGATGCAACTGTTCTGTGTCCCACAATTACTGTATAACCCAGTAAAGGCTGATGTGGAGGCCTGAGCCATGAACTGGAGCAGACAGAGTAGCACCTGGAGCTTTGGTGTGCCTATCTTCAGGAGAGTATTGTGCTAAATATTGCGCCCGAAGTCATGGGGAGAGCTATGTACCTCCTACAAAGGGTAGAACTATGCACTCTGAATGAGCCATTGCACTTGAATGTGTCACAGCACTTGCACCAAAATCACCCTCTATGCAGAAATTAGCTAATAATGGTGCTCTGGCTGCTATACTATAGAGCTTTTAAAGTGGTGCAAACTAGGCTATGATGGGACAAAATACGTAAAAAGTGATGCAGCCCTGCATCACACTGCTCTAGGCTGAAGGTGATCTCATTAACCAAATCAGGGGCCCTTTGTCCAGGTACTGAACTGTCACTCACAGAGCAAAACCACATTCATGGGTTGTGCCAAAAGCACAGAAGACCACATGTAATGCAATGGGGTTGATTTACTTAAGGCAAGTACGCTGTGCACTTTGCAAAGTGAGGTTGCGCTCTCCATGTGCAGTTGCTCCAGAGCTTTTAGTAAATCAAACCCAATACGCATATAAAAAGTACAGTGGAAATATAAGCAGCATATCGCTATGTATATGCACCCTACTCCTTTCTAAATCATGCAACCTTCGTATATAAACTGAAACTGAGATTGTGGGGCCAGAGTTCTGCTCCACTTTCCGTTTTTCAGTTCATATAATGTAATGTTCTTTGGGTGTCTTTCTTCCTCTGCAAGGACAGAGACCTCATGTAGAGTTTATATCGTTCAGCTTAGTAAGTCCCTCCTTCTGCTTTAGGTGAATAACTGAATCTGAGGGACTTGTGTGACACTGAGCCTAGTGTCTTTGACTGAGTGAATTCGCCTATCAGAAGAATATACCCATAGGTTGAAAACTATGTCCCCAAGGAATGCTGGGAGATATTACATTTACTACTTTTTCTATGTTTAGACAATACTATACCTTAAAAAGTAATGGTTGAGTATTGTACCCTGTTAGCCACTGAATAATTTAGAAAGTATAGAGTGATATCCATCAATTGCTTACTTAATTTATTAAAGATGCAAGCTTTAATAACTTAGATCCCTTAACTTAGCCAATAAATGGTATCCCTTAATCTCCAAACTTCCTAAATAAAAAGGCAGAAATTACATTATTATTATTATTATTATTATACGAGATTTTTATAGCGCCAATAGTTTACGCAGCGCTTTACAATGTATAAGGGGGACAACACAATTATGCCCCGTACACATGGTCGGACATTGATCGGACATTCCGACAACAAAATCCTAGGATTTTTTCTGACGGATGTTGGCTCAAACTTATCTTGCATACACACGGTCACACAAAGTTGTCGGAAAATCCGATCGTTCTGAACGCGGTGACATAAAACACGTACGTCGGGACTATAAACGGGGCAGTAGCCAATAGCTTTCGTCTCTTAATTTATTCTGAGCCTGCGTGGCACTTTGTCCGTCAGATTTGTGTACACACGATCGGAATTTCCGACAACGGATTTTGTTGTCGGAAAATTTTATAGCCTGCTCTCAAACTTTGTGTGTCGGAAATTCCAATGGAAAATGTGTGATGGAGCCTACACACGGTCGGAATTTCCGACAAAAGGGTCCTATCACACATTTTCCGTCGGAAAATCTGACCGTGTGTACGGGGCATAACAGTACAGTTTAATACAAAAGGTACAGGAGGGCCCTGCTCGTAGAGCTTACATTCTAAAGGGAGGGGGTGGTGGTACAAAAGGTAATAGCTGCAAAGAATGATTTGATGGGGGTGGCTCAGGGACAGTTATGTGGGTGTGGGATAGGCTTCCCTGAATAAATGAGTTTTCAGGGATCTCCTAAAGGTGGACAGGGTAGGGGCTGATTGGACATACTGGGGCAGGGAATTCCAGAGGATGGGAGAGGCTCTGGAGAAGTCCTGAAGGCGAGCATGGGAGGAGATAACAAGGGAGCTAGAGAGCAGGAGGTCCTGGGAGGAGCGGAGGGGGCGATTTGGGCGATATCTGCAGATGAGGTTGGTGATGTAGATGGGTGATGTTGTGAATGGCCTTGTATGTTATGGTTAGCATTTTGAATTTTACACGGTGGGGTAGGGGAAGCCAGTGAAGGGATTGGCAGAGAGGAACAGCAGTCACGGATCGATTAGTGATTAGTGATGTAATTAGTAATTACATCTCATTTTATTAAAGAAAATTGAAATATTATTACATTTTTTTGTATAAAAATATATATAGGAGGCTTCTCTGTTACTACCAAGGCTCCCGTCATGGATCTGAATAATGCTGAGCACAGTTTCTCTCTGCACTGCTATGTAATTCAGTACCTTAATGATTACACCAATCGTCCTGCACATGGATCCTCAAAATTGATAAATGACTGCAAAAAGCCTATAAGCTGAGGATGGATGGTGTAAGGTGCACATTTGTTTTATCTTGTAAAATCCACTGCTGGGAATTTGGATGGCAATGATACATGATTATGCTTGTGGAGATGGAACCTTGTAAAAATCCATCATTGGTTTTACATGCATAGTTATATGTCACAGCAAGCATTTGCAATAACTGAAAATCTTCAAAAGAGTAGTGACTGATTTAAAGAAAACCTGTCAGCCATTTTCAACTTTTAAACATGGAAGTCCAGCCTAACAGCAGGAATACCAGAAAAGTGCATCCGGTGAACACTGTTTTACTTTGTTATTAAGCACTTGACTTCCTATACCTACACACAACCATCAAAAAAGTAAGCTACATTCATGTAGGACCAGGATTATTTTGGTAAAAATGAATAAAGTAGACCTCGACCTAAAACTAAACCTCTGATGTATGATGTTCTAAGGACAAAGACTAAAAACCAGTCAGATGCCCATAGTCCTCTTGTACTTGGACTGAGTCCTATTGGGTCAGCAGGGGAGCCTGGCAGGGGCTGTCTGTGGGAGACCTACACATCTTCCCTCCACCAGAACTCCCTGCATAAGCTGTATGTTACTTGCAGTGCTAAGGAAGACTGTCCTTTCTGGGCCACCATTCTGCTTACTCTTAGTTAGCAGGACTGAGGTTTCTATGGTGACAGGGGATGTGGTTGAAGTCTCGTAGGATGTGATCTGGTGATTGCTGGGCTTTGTTTTGCATCTTATGAGTACATGGTAATTGATAGGTGGAGGGACTGAGGGGTTACTGTCCCGGGTACAGGGTTATATATCTGGGGGATCTGGATTGCTGGTAGGGGAAGGCACAGCATTCAGTACACCCGGAATATAAGGATAAATGGGCAGCTACAGAGAGTGCTGACCCCTGCACTATGTACATAACACACACCTGACCCCTGCACTATGTACATAACACACACCTGACCCCTGCACTACATACATAACACACACCTGACCCCTGCACTATGTATATATAGGGAGCGTCGGTGAACAGCCATTTTCAGATCTCTTCAGAGATGCTCAATCGGGTTCAAGTCTGGGCTCTGGTTGGGCCACTCAAAGACATTCACAGAGTTGTCCCATAGCCACTACTTTGTTACCTTGGCTGTGTGCTTAGGGTCGTTGCCCTGTTGGAAGCTGACCAATGTGGACAGAAGTGCACAGTGACATTCAGCTCTGTATAGACTTCCAGCATACCCTCATACACTGGCAGTCCCGAGAGATATCGGGCCATCCTGAGAGGTCATGTGATCTGTTCCTGGTACAAACAGTATTCATTACACTGTGCGGCTTCTATATCCCCTAAACTCTACAGAGACTCTCAGCTATATATTCATCCCCACTAACTACAGGAATGGACTCTCAGCAAAATTCATGATTTAAGCATGCGCATGCAACACAATGTATGAGTCCCCCTGACCCACCAATCTAGCTGCAGTATCCATACAGCCAACGTAGATGATATCTAGCGAGGTTTTGAGTTAGGCAACCAATTGTATATATCCATTCCACTTTCCCCATCTCCCCGGGGGACCACACATGCATTAGGTCCCTCTAGTATCATATTCCAAACAAACATTATTTTCCTTTTTGATCTGGCGATTGGCCACAGGGACCTCATGCATCTGTGGGTATAAAGGCGCCTGCACTTTATGTTTTATTTCATATGTCTATATGTGTATATGTTGTATGTTTGTGTGTTGTAGGTTGATGGGCGCGCCCCGTGCTGATTGCACTGGATGGGCCCATTAAATTGTGTCAGGTGGATCAGCTCCATACATGTGTTCTATTGTCTATGGTATAGCACTTGTTAATTTTAGATTTATCCAATAAACCTTTATATATTTTTACATACATCCTTTTCCCTCCCTTTATTGCCCACCATATCCATGGTAACCACTTTTTGGACCTAGGGAGATCACTCCCTTGTGTTTCCCCCTGGTCCTTTCCTTGGATAGTACTGTTGGAAGATAAACCTTCGCCCCAGTTTGAGGTCCAGAGCGCTCTGGAGCAGGTTTTCATCAAGGATGTCTCTGTACATTGCTGCATTCATCTTTCCCTCAATCCTGACTAGTCTCCCAGTTCCTGCTCCTGAAAAACATCCCCACAGCATGATGTTGCCACCACCATGCTTCACTGTAGGGATGGTATTGGCCAGGTAATAAGTGGTGCCTGGTTTCCTCCAGACACGCCACTTGCCATTCAGGCCAAAGAGTTCAATCTTTGTTTCATCAGACCAGAGAATTTTGTTTCTCATGGTCTGAGAGTCCTTCAGGTGCCTTTTGGCAAACTCCAGGCGGGCTGTCATGTGCCTTTTTCTGAAGAGTGGCTTCCGTCTGGCCACTCTACCATACAGGCCTGGTTTGTGGAGTGCTGCAGAGATGGTTGTTCTTCTGGAACGTTCTCCTCTCTCCACAGAGCAATGTTGGAGCTCTGTCAGAGTGACCATCGGATTCTTGGTCAGCTCCCTGACTAAGGCCCTTCTCCCCCGATCGCTCAGTTTGGCCAGGGCAGCCCGCTCTAGGAAGAGTCCTGGTGGTTCCAAACTTCCCCCATTTATGGATGATGGAGGCCACTGTCCTCATTGTCATTGGGACCTTCGATGCTGCCAAAATTTTTCTGTACCCTTCTCCAGATCTGTGCCTCAATACAATCTTGTCTCGTAGGTCTACAGGCAATTCCTTGAACTTCATGGCTTGGTTTGAGCTCTTACATGCACTGTTAACTTTGGGACCTTATATAGACAGGTGTGTGCCTTTCCAAATCATGTCCAATCAACTGAATTTACCCCAGGTGGACTCCAATCAAGTTGTACAAACATCTCAAGGATGATCAGTGGAAACAGGATGCACCTGAGCTCAATTTTGAGTGTGTAAATACTTAAGTACACAGGATTTTTTCATTTTTTATTTTTAAAAAATGTGCAAAGATTACAGACAAACTTCTTTCATGTTGTCATTATGGGGTATTGATTGTAGAATTCGAGGAAAATAATTAATTTACTACATTTTGAAAAAAAGACTGTAACATAACAAAATGTGGAAAAAGTGAAGCACTGTGAACATCGGCATACTTTCCAGATGTACTGTATATAGCTTCAGAAATACCGCGTACATCATCATATATATGCTGAAGAAAAAGACAGACAGACATAGAAAATAGGAAATCTGCCCAACCCCAAAGATCCTAATCATTTTGTAATTTTTTTTAAATTTATTATAAATTTTTATGGTAATATTTATATGTTTATTATTTTTTAGTCAGGTAAATATAACATATTTCATGTTAAAGTGTTTGTTACCCCAACACTTCATATTCCTAAATATGTGCCTGCTGTACCACGTACTTATTTGAAAATCTATCCTGTCCTCTTTGTATTGTTTCCTTTGTGTGAAAGTCCCTCTACTTTCCTATTAAAAACTGACTACACCAAGCAGGAGAGCACAACATGGTTAATTCACTAGCTATGCTTGGGAACATGATCAGGCTTGTCCTGACACACTCCCCGCTGCACAGCAATTCACTGGGAAGCTCAGTGTGCTGCTGCTTCTCCTCCTCCAGCTCTTATGCAGCTGAGGACAGAGGGAATGTGATCACTTATAAAAAAAGGAAACAAGGTATTTATAAGGTTTTTTAATATCTATACCAACATATTTTGCATTTCATTTCTATTTTAAGCTGAATGGGTTGTTTTACAAGGCAATCATTTTCATTCACTTTAAAGCAGACCAACATTTGTACTCAGTGGAAGATCCAAGACACATGTCCTGCTTAAGGCTAAGTTCACACTAGTGTGAATTGGATGTGGGTTTCCCCTACATCCAATTCGTATAGCAGGAGATTGTGACCGACTCCCTATGGAGCCGGTTTACATATCTCTGCAGCTGCTACTGTGCAAATTGCACAGGAGTCCTGTGCGTCTTTTGGTCCGTTTCAGGTCTGAATTCAGCCCAAAATTCAGACTGAAATCGGACCTGAAATGGTGAATGGAGATGCACCGGATTCCTGCTGTGAGCCGGAGCGTGCTGTGGTGTGAGCCGAGCCTTAGGCTTTAGCAACCACCCTGTTTTTCTTTCTGTCATGCAAAATATCCAGGACTCAACAATCAGGGAACCTTATGGGAAATATGGAAGTAATGCCGTGTACACACGGGTGGACTCTTCGACCAGAATGGTCCGACAGAACGAATCCGTCCGACCGTGTGTGGGCTTCATCGGACCTGCAGCGGACTTTTTCGGTCCAAAATCAGACAGACTTTAGATTTAAAACATGTTTCAAATCTTTCAGACAGATTTGAGTCCGGTCGAAAAATCAGTTTGTCTGTATGCTAGTCCGACGGACGAAAACTGACGCTAGGGCAGCTATTGGCTACTAGCTATCAACTTCCTTATTTTACATCTCCTAAATACACAGCTTGAAATGAGATCTCCAGGAAATGACCAGTGTACTGGATGCTTCTGCACTGTCTACTCTCTTGAATTCCTCTTCTTCTAAAGAATCGTACACACGATCAGATTTTCTGACGGGAAATTTGTGATGACAGGCTGTTGGCTGAAAATCCGACCGTGTGTATGCCCAATCGGACTATTATCTGATTTTCAGCAGACAAATGTTGATCGCAAGTTTTAAAAATTTCCGCGGACAAATGTGTGTTGCCAGATTTTCCAAGCGTGTGTACACAAGTCCGTCGGACAAAAGTCCAAAGTACAAACACGGAATCCCGGAAGCAAGGACGAGCCAGAAGCGGTCGGTCTTGTAAACTAGCGCTCGTAATGGAGAATTAACATTCGTGATGTGGCAAATTATGAAATCTCGAAATGCAGCGCACATTCTCTTCTTCTTTAATGGGATAATAATGAAGCTGCTTTGCTGGTGATACTAATGGAGTTATTGCAAACAAATTTTTAAAGGCTTTTTTTTTCTAGAGATATCAAGAATAATATTATTATGTTTTTGTTTTTTTAATTATTTGGACAAGTTACCACAACACCATTATCCCGTAGATTTTAAGATCAAAGATCTTGTTGGTGTCCCTTATCAATTTTACATTGTATTTTTTTAAATGTAACTGCCTACTCCCAAACTTTCATTTGAAGTAAAACACATAGCCAAGTATTATTCTACACAATTTTTTTATTGTGCATTTAAAAAAGAAAACAAAAAAAATTAGACATGCTATCTGCCAATAGAACTTAACCAAAAAGTGCATTCTATGCATCCAAAAATATAGAAAATATACCAAATCAAATCATTATTCAATCAAAAAAATAATGTCAAAGCAATAACTCCAAGGCCAATAATAAATAATAAATAATTTGTTGGCCGACAATTCCTTGCCGTTTGTATGCAAGACAATTCCTTGCCGTTTGTATGCAAGACAAGTTTGGGCCATCGCCCTTCAGGCAAAAGTCCACGGTTTTGTTGGCCAACAATCCGATCGTGTGTATGAGGCTTAAGTGTGATTTTAATTTATCTTAAGATCAGTGTCATCAATAAAACCTATTTACGTAAGTGCTATTTCAAAGGAGTGTAATAAAACTACACACTTGGCACTTGACTGGCAACTATTAATTAGGAGGTTGAATTGGCAGCACACTTAGCAAAACACTTAGCAATCCCCAAAGAGTGTACAAGTGTCAAGTGTTAAAATGAGACTAAATCAAGCAGGCCTGCCCGTCATCAGTATCAGCAATAGTACTCATGGAGAATCAGATTATCTGCAGATGTGACTATCAGCAATAGTACTCACGGAGAATCAGATTATCTGCAGATGTGAGCAATAAAGAAAATAAGTGCAGTCCTTTTGATAACTGACAATCAACTTCTCAAAATAGGCTTCTAACATGCTTTCTGATTTTTTTCAACAATATTAATGATCTCAGGCCAAATAAGTTTTTATTTCGAATCATCACTGTTAGGTACTGCATCTGATCAGTGTCAACAGAGCTGGACATGAAATCTGTACATTCCTAAACTGGCCTCAGATGATTCCTTTTTTTTTTTTTGTTCAACCAACGGGCTAAATGAAAAAAACAAACAGATTCCTCCATCCACACAAACAAGGTGGATAGAGGAATCCTTACTGCTGAGACATTGTATTCTGGCAGTGGGACTCTCTACTGTCATGTGGTTGACTGTTGTTTAGCTTATTGAGTAAAATGTTACAACAAGCCGTTCGAAAAAAGTCAATCCAACAATTGGCTTTTGTTGGGTAGGCAGCACGGCCCAACATGGATAAAAATTCAGCCAGTCCCTGCAGAACCTGTTGAATATCAATCCATCTATGGCCAGCTTTACAGTGAGAGGTCAGTTTAGTACAGGTTTTCCTTCAAAAATCCCTCTCCACCACTGCCAGCAGCCCCACATGTCTTATACTTACTCGCCCCATGCCTCTGATGTCTCTTTTCTAAGAGCCTCTCAACTGGGCCCTGCTTCTTCTTTGTATCTCCACTGATTTCTAAAGAAAGGCCATCCACCATTGGCATGAATGATTATTGGAATTTCCATAGGAGTGCAGGTGTTCTAGTGCAGTAGTAGCATAGCTGGCCAACAGACTTTCAGAAAGAACGGAAGATCTCGGAGAAGCAGGGAAAGGCATAAATAGTAGGTGGGAAGGCTTAATGTCACATATACTGCATGAGGTATTTTAATACAATTCCCAAAATCGACTGTAAAAAAAAGAAAAAAGGTTTGTGCAGGAGCATTGTCTTGGTGGAGAATCCACTTCTCGGGCAAGACTTCTGTTTTTTCCTCAGAACAGATTCCTGTAACTTTTTCAGGATTTCCAAGTAACAATGTTGGTTGACCATTGCACCATGTTCTATGAACTTATAGTGGATTAACTGTGATGTAAGGGGCACTGTGCCATGCTCTGATGTCCGGGGGCACTGTACCATGCTACCCTGTTTCCCCGAAAATAAGACCTAGCGTGATTGTCGGTGATGGCTGCAATATAAGCCCTACCCCCCAACTAAGCCCTAGTTAAAGTCCTTGTAGGTCTTATTTTCAGGGTAGGGCTTATTTTTGCTGAAACACGGTAGGGCTTATTTAGGGGGTAGGGCTTATATTGCAGCCATTACCGACAATCACGCTAGGTCTTATTTTCGGGGAAACAGGGTATGATGTCGGGGGGGCACTGTGCCATGCTATGATGTCGGGGCACTACTGTGCCATGCTCTGATGTAAGGGGCACTGTGTCATGCTCTGATGTCAGAGCACTACTGTGCCAAGCTCTGATGTAAGGGGCACTATTGTGTCATGCTCTGATGTAAGGGGCACTGTGTCATGCTCTTAAGTCAGGGGGCACTGTGCCATGATCTGGTGTCAGGGGGCACTGTGCCATGCTCTGGTGTCAGGGGGCACTGTGCCAGGCTCTGATGTTATGGGTCACTGTGCAATGCTCTGATGTCAGGGGGCACTACTGTGCCATGCTCTGATATCAGGGGGCAGTACTGTGCCATGCTCTGATGGAAGGGGGCACCACTGTGTCATGCTCTGATGCTGGGGCACTAATGTGCCACGTTCTAATGCTGGGGCACTACTGTGCCATGTTTTGATGTCAGCGGGCACTACTGTGCCATTCTCTGATGTAAGGTGGCACTACTGTGCCATGCTCTGATGTCAGGAAGCACTGTGCCATGCTCTGATGTCAGGGAGCACTGTGCCATGCTTTGATGTCAGGGGGCACTACTGTGCCATGCTCTGATGTCAGGGCACTACTGTGCCATGGTCGGATGTCAGGGGGCACTATTGTGCCAAGCTCTGATGTAAGGGGGCACTGTGCCATGCTCTGATGTCAGGGGGCACTGTACCATGCTCTGATGTAAGGGGGCACTGTTCCCCTCTGCAGGCAATCTGGTACTAACTGACACTGGCTGGCAGGGTCACGAACTGACACTGATGTCACTAGTGACACTTATACAGTAATAATACTGTACACTGTACTAATGACATGGCTGGGAAAGGGTTAACATCAAGGGGTTATCTGTGTGTAACGATGTGAAAAAGTGTGCTGCTTTTACTTACTAACCTGGCTGTTTTTTCTCCCTGCTTTTCAGGGACAAGAATGTACCCATAAAATGTATATATTGACTGTGACTGTACCCATGTCAATATTATAATCCAACACCTTCTTTGGCTTTGCTGTTCACCAATATCTATACCTGCAATAACTCCACACTACACCACGAAGGATCAATCTAGGAAAATCCCTAACCCCACATGTTTGGCTGTTCCCAACACACTATGGAGTAGTACCCACAAACAACAGATACAAACCATGGACACCAGGGATTACAGAGATTATCATTATTATAATTAAGGATTTATATAGCTCCAACAGTTTGCGCAGCGCTTTACAACATGGGGGCAGACAGTACAGTTACAATACAATACAGGAGGGATCAGAGGTCCCTGCTTGTTAGAGCTTACAATCTAGAAGGGATAACTCTATAATGGGCGGTTAAGGATGGAAGAATTAAGTAGATTACATTTTTGTTTTAATTTTACTATTTAATTTATTTACATTTTTTTACACTGTCTCTTAAAAAAAAAAAATTCATAGATTTTTGAAAACATGGGCCATGATAAGTCCTCTTTACTGAAACATTTGCGTTCTATGAGACCTAAGATCTCTGCTCTGCCCTTAAAAGCATCTGATCAAACCAAGATTGGCTTGATCAGATGCTTTCACAGGCCGGTAATGGCCTGTTTACATTAGGCCAAAAACAGAAGTGACAAAATATTTGTTTCTTCAGACCATATAGATGGTCAGGGAAGTTCCAGTCCTTGGTCACCTCTATGGTAAGCTAGCAGAAGCACCGGCAGGAGCCCCAGGCTCCCCGATGGGACGGGAGAGCCAGAGAAAGCCGGCGGGGGCGGCCCCCGTCAACTGCATGTAAGAGTGATACAGCAGTTATTTAGCTGTTCAGATCGCTTTTATCTTATTCAGCATCGCCGGATGAAAAGATTGATATTGAGTTACACCCTGCACCCATATAAAGATGGACTATCAATGTACAGATGGACTATCAATATACAAATGGACTATCCGCTCTAGGACATATAAACAGCAATAAAGTAGCAGCCAGCATAAATTTTTTTATTCCAAATTAAAACATATGTAGGTGGTATGCAGGGCTTAATAATCAATAAATAAATTCATATAAGAAGTCCATATGATATAGATGCCAGAAAGTAGAAACCCCACACCATTTTCAGTGTGATAAAATAGATCCACATGACACCACAGTGATGTAGGAAAATCTTCTTACCAGAGGAAATGGACCCTCAAATTATAGGGTGGTCAATCGCACCTATCCGAAGAACAAACCTCTGCTCAAGGAACTACACCCCACATCAAATGGACATGTCCAGATGAACCGTCAGAAGCGGTGTTTATAATGGACAATCATAAAACATCGATAGAGACCAACAACTAAATTGGTATCTTCATCCAAGTCTGATAATAGTTACCTTACTCGGGGATGTTCGTGGATGATCTGTTGAATTTTAATTTTCCATCCAGAGCTTTTATAGATGGTTTTTATAGGTGGGAAACCAGACTCAATGTTTGTAAAAAGATATCACTAAGACAAGACAACACCAGTAATGATAGAACACAAATCGTAACTCAAATTCCATAGCCCATTCCTTATTGCCCTTCTAATAAAAAATGCAGATATACAGATGTTTTAGGGGCCAATACTGCACAGCAGATAAGAAGCCTTTTATTCTTGGGGCTTCAATCTCCCCTCAATCCATATTCCATCCAGCATGGATATGCCGGGTCTATGGATCCAGGCCTATGGCTGTCCCAGGCACATGTGTGAAGCTAGGGACAGGCTATGGCTAGACCCAGCCTGCTCGATAGACTATGGAATGAGTGTTGCAAGGTGGGAGGGTTGTCTAGCTCTGTGCTGCAACTAATACATATAAACTGTATTATGTTGTACATATTGGCATTTCATAATATTATTAATTTGTACCAAAAGCCAAATATTAGTTAGGTCAGTGAATTTTGGTTATTACCCTTACAACAATAGTGATACATGATGGAATTGAATTCTGGGTTTCCAGTCAGGCAAGGTAAGAACCTCACGGGTGACATGGAAGAAGTCTACTAATTATTAATGACATACATTAAACATCATGTAAGACCAGGGCATGCCGCAGCTGAAATGATCAAATACCTACAAAGCCAATTCCCACCTCCTGCTCGATAACAAAAAAAGCTGTAAGCACATCGTCGCCATGACAACACTAAATGGCCACTTGTCTATGACGGCTGGAAATACAAATGCGTGCCATACACAAAAGAAACACAGGATGGGGTAAAGTTATCAGAAATGAACTGCAGCGGATGAAGAACAATACATATGAGATGAACTCGAGAGTTCAAAATAAACATGCATAACAATAATAATCAATTGAGGATGAGTATACTAAATGTACATTTGTATCACACATTTGAATTTGAATCTGCAGCAATTAGTTTGCTATATATATATATATATATATATCATGAAAGAGCACAGAAAAATAAATATATGTAACCTTGCAGTTGTACTCTGGAGATATGATATTAGTGGTCTCCACAAATGGTTGAAATTCAGCCCCCCTGAAACAACCTATAAGGTCTTGTGTCAACCGCCATCACACGTGCATTGCTATCCTTCTGAAATGCATTTGACCTTCTTAAAGCAGGTTTGGCATACCCATAGACGTAGGCTCTAAAGGAGAAAAGCCAGGCCATAGACACAGTATAGTTTTATGTCAACAGACATTCCAGTCAAACACTGCATTTTCCACTTAAATGGAAAATAAAGCCTTTGACAAGAACTAGCTGTGTTTTGAACTGCTTTGCCTGGACCTCAACAGACATTGTAGGTGCTCTCTAGCTGTGCCTGGTAATTGTTGCTCTGTTAGGGGCCTACAGACATACGGGGCTATCTCCAGGCCACCTGCCCTAGCTCACATAGACCCATCTTCTCGTCTGTTCACTGCGTATATAGGTGATGGGTTCATAACCCCAAAACACAATCTCCCTGATCCAAAGCACCAGCCCCTCCACCAGTTTGTAGTTACTTACCTGCAAGGCCTTGCATTTCTTTCATGGTGGCAGATAATGGCTCCAAAGATCTCACTGTGCACCTGGGGCCCAGGTCACCTCAGGTGTGTTCCATTTCAGGAACCCTCTGCTCGCTGTCAGTAGGGTAGACCTCTTTCCACGAGCCACCACCAACTTCTGGTCTGACCAGTGTAGCACCCTCTAGTCTGCAACTAGTGTAGGCAAATTTATTTTTATTGACTCATAGTAATTGTGTGAGTCTGTAATTGGGTTGAGTTACTTTAGGTCAGGGTGGAGGGCTCTACAGGACAGGTCTCTGGTACCTCCCCCTGGTTCTAGAAGCTTGGAGAAGTTAGTGGGCAGAGGGAAGGAGGTCCTGATCTGCATGCTTGAGGGAATCTTGCCAAAGCCCAGGCAGAAGGCACTGGCAAGGTGGTTGGATCGACCTTTAAATATCATGGAGACTGAGCAGCAGGGGAGTCGGGTGGAAGATGGAGTGCTGAGGTTTCTGTCATGAGGCCTGGGACAGGCCCCAGAGATGGGGGCTCTGCCTCCAGGTAGGATCTGAGGAAAGGAAGGAGAGGAAGCCTAAAAGAAGGATCTCCATTGCCTTAGGGTCTTGTGCAGCTGACATCCTGGCGGGCATGGG
Source organism: Lithobates septentrionalis (assembly GCA_037952835.1). Taxonomy (NCBI): domain Eukaryota; kingdom Metazoa; phylum Chordata; class Amphibia; order Anura; family Ranidae; genus Lithobates; species Lithobates septentrionalis. The sequence goes on along the minus strand of JBBDGP010000237.1, from coordinate 812,583 downwards.
AGCATCTGGACAGTAGGAGGCATGAACATAAGTCTTGCCTGGTGCAGCAGGAAGCAAGGGACAGTGTGAGTAACTCATCACACCCAGGGGCATATAAGGGAAGAGACTGCCAGACATAGCATACTTTCCGGGAACAGCGTTGTACTAAATCCAAATCCCTTGTCCTGGGGCATTCCACAGAGCAGCCAGGTGGTTGGTAGTATCTGCAAGCATCAGAACTGTGTGAGGTTCTACTGAGGAGACACTATACACCTGCATACAGTTTGGAACGTTGTGCTATTTCACTAAAGGGGACTGAGAGCTCCTAGTTTATAAAGAACCTTTCCAAAGATCCATAGAGACTGTGATTTCTGGAGGGAGTACAGTGCAGGATCTTAATTTTTGTGTACACAGCGAAGGATGTTTGTCCTCATCTGTTCTTCAAGTTGAGTTGGGCCTCCCACAATCCCTATACCCTATCCAAGTTCCCCCAATAAAACAACAAAAACAAGCCCGTGGACTGATTTCTTGTGTCTGGATGAGAGTTGGAAATGCGTGTTGGCTGGCTGTGCAGGAATAGAGGGATACAAAATCAAGCTGGCTCCTGAGGGGGTAGCGCTACACCAGGTTTACACTAGTTACTTGTATTTAGGATCCTGTACACCAACACCAATGTAGCATATGGTAAATTGCACCTGTTTAGTCACCTGTTGTTTAACCGTGGTGTACAGACCCACTTTACATGCTTCCACTCAGGTACGCAGGCATTTATTAAGGTACGGTGCGTTAAAAAAAAAAATCATGCTTGTTGCATCTTTGAAGTGCTTTCATCACAATGTTGTGGGCGGGGCTTAGGTGCCCTAGTGGGGACAAGTGGAATTACATTCACTAAGGCCTAAACCCAAGGCAGGGAGTTGCGGCAGGTGAAAATCAACATTAAGGCAGCTCTCCAGAACTTCGAAGTGAGTTGCAATTGCACTGACAACTTGCAGTAATTCTTGGTTTACTTCATCTGTACTGATGACACTTGAACACTTCAAACACACTCCCTGTTAAAGGACACCACTTCCTAGGTGTGCAGCATTTAGGGACCACTGAGCCTGTACCAGTCTCCACCAATCCCGCATTACTGTCACCTCTCTCCCACTGACTATTCCCACGGTTGCTATGGGATACTGGGAACACTCCCACAGTTGCTTTCTCTCCTGGGCCCCTGTGCACTTCTTTATCCTCTGTGACAGCAGGCTGTACCACGGGTCTAGTTCCAAAGAGTGGGGACCCGGCTGTTAATGGAGGTGCTAAACGCTTAACCCCTTGTGTGCCAAATGTGGCTTGTATGGGAGGGTTGCAAGAAAAAAAGACGCTCCTCAAGAAAGGCCACATGCAATCACGCCTGAGCTTTGTCAAAATGCACCTTGAATTCTGAGGCCACATGGAAAAAGGTGTTATCTTCAGATGATACTAAAATTGAAGTATCAACACCAAATGATATGTCAGAAAATCCAATACAGCTTACCATCCAAATAACATAATTCCTACAGTAAAGCATGGAGGTGGTAATATCCTGTTATGGGGGTGTTTCTCTGCAGCAGGGACTCGAGCACTTGTCAGGATAGAAGGAAAAATGGATGGGGAAAAATACCATCAAATTCTTGCGGAAAGTCTGCTGTCCTCTGCCAGAAAGTTGTCAATGGGAGGAATATTTACCATCCAACATGACAATGACCCAAAGCACACCTTTTGTATTCCCACTGTACAGTGGGATAATGTACAGCAAGCATTGCCACCATCACTAAGGAAGGTTTTATTTTCTTTTTTTTTCGGTTGAAACCATATCAATAAAAGCTGACCGTAAGCTCCTTTGGCAGTGTTATTTGGTTTGGCAAAACCCCTATAACAGCCACTTTTGCTGGACAGCTTGTCCTGCATGTAAATGTGGAGAACAATATACAGTAAATAGTGGAATAAAAAAGGAATTGAAATATATATAAAGTTTATAAAACTGACACAAAACCTTATAGTTTCCCTATAACGTGATTCATAGAGTGCCAGATTTTGACTAATGATGTTCAGTCCAAGCATTGCTGGGGAGGAGGGCATAAAAAACAAGTGATGTTTCCTAAGCACTACTCCCCCTGTCGTGATACAAGGACTACTTCAATAAGATGAAAGTCATTCACAAAAATCAAAGAGATTTTCCAGCATACTGAAGTATCCATTTAACTGTGAAAATTCCCAAAGAGAAATAAATAATCTTTGCGCTGCTTTGACATGCATTCAATCAAACATTTAAACTCTGAGGTTTAAAGAGACCCTTTTACTTTGCCTATTCAGAGCAAAGCGACAGATTAATTTGCAAGAACAAGTTCCTACCCATTGAAACTCACCTTCCCCACTACATCTTTCACACCTTCGGAACCAGGAAGCCAAACTCTGTGTAAGCTCTGTGAGGTTAAAGACTTACTCCCCTCCTTCACATGACAGTGTTCTGGCTTAATGATTTGCTGCTCAGGACCAAGCACTTACCCTTTGAGGAGGTCATATGCTCCCGCATATCTGGAAACACTAACACTAACACACACTAAGGGAGAAGTGAAGGAGTACAGTGAAGGTGAGTTTTAATGGGTGATGAAAGAGGAGGTGCTATTACAGGAGAACCTGTCATTTTGCCATTTTCAGGGATTGTCCACCTATGCACCTCCATATTTGTGCATTTCTGTAGTTCTGGAACACAAGTTCTAGTAGATTCTCTATTGTTGCTCAACCAGTCCTTTATGTCCTCATAGTTCTGAAACATGACTGCAGTGTTTTGCTATTAAAACTATTATAGCCTTTGATTTTTGATGATTACATTTTCCAGTGGCACGGAAATTCTTGCTCACTAGTAAGCTTACTCACACAGACAGGCAGCTCTTCGAGATATACTTTATATGCCCACATGGTTTGGACATACAGCTACATGTTTCCAGAAGAAAATCACTTGCGTCTCCATTATGCAAAGTCCCTGGAAGCCTGAGAAACTTAGACAATTGTTCTTGCCTTCAATTTGTAAGAATGGCTGGTACTTGCTTAAAACTAACACATAGACACCTCTTATGAGATCATGGATGTTTCATACTGGATCAGTATGCCATTTCAAGATTTACTAACAAATGCTGCACACTGCACAATTTTTTTTTTTCACTTTATCAAGCCCGCAGACTGCAGTGTGAAACACAAAACACTATAAGTGTACCAAAAAAGTGCATGTGAACACAAAAAAATACACTTAGAATGTGTCAAATGATCCCCTCCCAAAGAGGAAGGACCCTTTCCTGAACCCCTACAGGGTCCCAGACCCCTGATGGGAGCAAGGCACACACCGGTCCACCTAGCCAAAAGGCCCGGCTGACCCCATTCATCATGATCAGCCAAAGCCGACAAATGAGGACTAGGTGGGGGGGCTCTCCCGAAGAGATACACCCCCAAGCCAGGGGAGGAAGGAACCTAATGGCCACTGTACAAGTGGCTAACCAGAACTCACCTAAATAGCAATACACACCCTTCATTACTACTAAGCTTCACTACAGGCTAACAGTTTGAATACTGCTGGAGATACCCAAGAGGAGTATACCAGTTGATAAACTGCCAAAAACTCAACTAAACTATGACAGCTCTTTAACTTCTTAACATCATTGGCTAAAGATCCAGTACAATGCCCTAAATAAATCTGAATATGAATGATAACACAAAAACTTTTCTCACTCATGGTTAGTGTTTGGCTGGAGCCATTTATTATCAATTAACTGTTTTCTCTTTTTAAATCATAATGTCAACAGAATCTACCCAAATGACCCTGATCAAAAGTTTACATACCCTGGTTCTTAGTACAGTGTATTGCCCCCTTTAAAATCCCTAAAGCTTGAAGTCTTTTGTGGTATTTGTGGATAGGGCTCTTTATCTTCTCAGTAAAGCTTTCCATTCCTCTTGGAAAAAAAGCCTCCAGTTCCTGTAAATTCTTGGGCTGTCTTGCATGAACTGCACATTTGAGTTCTCCCCAGAGTGGCTCAATGATATTGAGGTCAGGAGACTGAGATGGCCACTCCAGAAGCTTCACTTTCTTCTGCTGTAGCCAATGACAGGTCGACTTGGCCTTTTGTTTTGGATCATTGTCATGTTGGAATGTCCAAGTACGTCCCATGTGCAGCTTCCTGGCTGATGAATGCAAATGTTCCTCCAGTATTTTTTGATAACATACTGCATTCATCTTGCCATCAATTTTGACCAAATTTCCTGTGCCTTTAAGCTCACACATCCCCAAAACATCAGCGATCCACCTCCGTACCTTTCATCATAGGCCTTGTTGACTTCTCTCCAAATATAGCGTTTATGGTTGTGGCCAAAAAGCTCAATTTTGGTCTCATCACTCCAAATGACTTTGTGCTAGAGGTTTGAGGTATGTCTCTGTGCTGTTTGGTGTATTGTAAGTGGGAAACTTTGTGGCATTTGCTTAGTAATTGCTTTCTTCTGGCGATTCGACCATGCAGCCCATCTTTCTTCAAGTGCCTCCTTATTGTGCATCTTGAAACACCACATGTTTTCAGAGAGTCCTGTATTTCACCTGAAGTTAATTGTGGGTTTTTCTTTGCACCCGAACAATTTTCCTGGCAGTTGTGGCTGAAATTTTAGTTGGTCTCCCTGACCGTGGTTTGATTTCAACAGAACCCCTCATTTTCCAATTTTTGATTAGAGTTTGAACACTGCTGATTGGCATTCTCAATTCCTTGGATATCTTTTTATATTCCTTTCCTCTTTTATAGAATTCAACTACCTTTTCCCGCAGATCCTTTGACAATTCTTTTGCTTTCCCCATGACTCAGAATCCAGAAACGTCAGCGCAGCACTGGATGAAAGAGGCAAGGGTCTGTCAGGAGTCCAGAAACTCATTGACCTTTTATACACACACACTAATTACAAGCAAACAGATCACAGGTGAGGATGGTTACCTTTAATAGCCATTCAAACCCCTTTGTGTCAACTTGTGTGCATGTTATCAGGCCAAAATCACCAGGGTGTGTAAACATTTGATCAGGGTCATTTGGGTAATTTGTGTTGCCATTATGATTTAAAAAGAGTAAACACAGTTGATTGATAATAAATGGGCTTTAGCCAAACACTAACCATGAGTGAAAGAAATATTTTTGTGTTATCATTCAAATTCTCTGAAAAATGGCAAAGAAGTCATAAGTTCTGCCAGGGTATGTTAACCTCTGAGCACAACTGTATATACCGTATATACTCGAGTATAAGTCGAATTTTTCAGCCCTTTTTTTTGGGCTGAAAGTGTCCCTTCGACTTATACTCGAGTACCTGCCGTCTGTCTGCATGATCAGCGTGTCATGCAGGCAGACGGCGGCCGGCGTAGTGTTCGCCGGCTATTGCAGCTTTCAAAAGCCGCGCCTCCTGCTCATCTGTGATAGGCTGAACAGCTGTCAGTGTACAGCCTATCACGGACATTCTCTCATCCTCGTCCGTGGTATGAGAATGAGAGAATGTCCGTGATAGGCAGTCAGCGGTCAGCCTATCACAGACGAGGAGGAGGCGCGGCTTTTGAACTGTGGAATGGCCGCCGAACAGTATCATCACACGCCGGCCGCCGATTGAAGATGGAGATCACCACAGAGAGGATGGAGATCGCCACAGGGAGGCTGCACAGGACACAGGTAGGACACATGCACACATACATGTACAGGACACAGGACATGTACAGGACACACACACACACACACATACACACACACATACACACACATGTACAGGACATGTACAGGACACACACACATGTACAGGACACACACACACATGTACAGGACACAGGACATGTACAGGACACACACACACACACACATGTACAGGACATGTACAGGACACACACACATGTACAGGACACACACACACACACACATGTACAGGACACAGGACATGTACAGGACACACACACACACACACACATGTACAGGACATGTACAGGACACACACACATGTACAGGACACACACACACACACATGTACAGGACACAGGACATGTACAGGACACAGGACATGTACAGGACACACATGTACAGGACACACACACATGTACAGGACACATGCACAGGGTACAGGTAGGCTGCACAGGACACAGGGAGGCATGCAGCTGCAGATGGGCATTATTGACCCTCTGCATTTTTCACCCTCGACTTATACTCGGGTCAATAAATTTTTCCCAGTTTTTTGTGGTAAATTAGGGGCCTCGACTTATACTCGGGACGACTTATACTCGAGTATATACGGTATATAGATATTTATATCTATATATAGATATACCTGTATGTATGTATGTATGTATCTATCTATCTATCTATCTATCTATCTATCTATCTATCTATCTATCTATCTATCTATCTATCTATCTATCTATCTCTCTAGCTATCTATCTCTCTATCTATAGCTATCTCTCTAGCTATCTATCTCTCTATCTCTAGCTATCTATCTCTCTATCTCTAGCTATCTATCTCTCTATCTATAGCTATCTATCTCTCTATCTATAGCTATCTATCTCTCTATCTATAGCTATCTATCTACATATATATGTATATAGTATCTCACAAAAGTGAATACAACCCTCAAATTTTTGTAAATATTTTATTATATCTTTTCATCTGGCAACACTGAAGAAATTACTTTTTGCTACAATCTAAAGTAGTGAGTGTACAGCCTGTATAACAGTGTAAATTTGCTGTTCCCTCAAAATAATTCAACACACAGCCATTAATGTCTAAACCGCTGGCAACAAAAGTGAGTAAACCCTTAAGTGAAAATGTCTAAATTGGGCCCAAAGTGTCAATATTTTGTGTGGCCATCATTTTTTTCCAGCACTGTCTTAACCCTACTGGGCATAGAGTTCACCAGAGCTTCACAGGTTGCCACTGGAGTCCTCTTCCACTCCTCCATGACAACATCACAGAGTTGGTGGATGTTAGAGACCTTTTGCTTCTCCGCCTTCCATTTTAGAATGCCCCACAGATGCTCAATAGGGTTTAGGTCTGGAGACATGCTTAGCCAGTCCATCACCTTTACACTCGGTTTCTTTAGCAAGGCAGTGGTTGCCTTGTGGGTGTGTTTGGGGTCGTTATCATGTTGGAATACTCCCCCGCGGCAGGGATCATGCTCTGCTTCAGTATGTCACAATACCATTCATGGTTCCCTCAATGAACTGTAGCTTCCCAGTGCCAGCAGTAATCATGCAGCCCCAGACCATGACACTCCAACCACCATGCTTGACTGTAGGCAAGACACACTTGTCTTTGTACTCCTCACCTGGGTGCCGCCACACACGCTTGACACCATCTGAACCAAATAAGTTTATCTTGGTCTCATCAGACCAGAGGACAGTAATCCATGTCCTTAGTCTGATTGTCTTCAGCAAACTGTTTGTGGGCTTTCTTGTGCATCATCTTTAGAAGAGGCTTCCTTCTGAGACGACAGCCATGCAGACCAATTTGATGCAGTGTGCGGCGTATTGTCTGAGCACTGACAGGCTGACCCCCCACCCCTTCAACCTCTGCAGCAATGCCGGCAGCACTCATACATCTATTTCCCAACAACAACCTCTGGATATGACACTGAGCACATGCACTCAACTTGTTTGGTTGACCATAGAGAGGCCTGTTTTGAGTGGAACCTGTCCTGCTAAACCGCTGTATGGTCTTGGCCACAATGTTGCAGCTCAGTTTCAGGGTCTTGGCAATCTTCATATAGCATAGGCCATCTTTATGTAGCACAACAATTCTTTATTTCAGATCCTCAGAGAGTTCTTTGCCATGAGGTGCCATGTTGAACTTCCAGTGACCAGTATGATACAGTGAGAGCGATAACAGCAAATTTAACACACCTGCTCCCCATTCACACCTGAGACCTTGTAACATTAAAGAGTCACATGACACGGGGGAGGGAAAATGGCTAATTGGGCCCAATCTGGACATTTTCACTTAGGGGTGTACTCACTTTTGTTGCCAGCAGTTTAGACATTAATGACTTTGTGTTGAGTTATTTTGAGGGGACAGCAAATCTACACTGTTATACAAGCTGTGCACTCACTACTTTACATTGTAGCAGTGTCATTTCTTCAGTGTTGTCACATCAAAAGTTATAATAAAATATTTACAAAAATGTGAGGGATGTACTCACTTTTGTGAGATACTAATATATATATATATAACATTAGGGGTTGTTTAGCTCTCGTAGTAGATGCTTTTGCCAGTGATTCCAAACCAGTCAGGAACGGTATTTTGGGGCGTGGTAGCCCATTTTTATTAAAAAGGGAAATAAAAATTCATAACGGTTTCCCATGCAGGGGTTTTTCTCCAGCAAATGCACACAACAAAAAATGCTAGCCTACCTGGCTCTCTGTAGCAGTACTTCTGCTCTTTATCCTGTTCACACAGACGACTGGATCCTTCAGTGTGGACGGCTTTACTTTAGCGCCCACAGCTCCTCTCTGGCCTTAGTCCTCAGGCTGTTTCACTGCCTTTTGCAGTCACACATGTTCTGGCTGCCTCCTGCAGCCCCCTGCAGCACCTCTGACTCCTGGAGACCTCCTGTCTCTTGGTGTGGAGCAGTCTCCAACTGGGAGTAGTGAGGTATTCCCATAAACTCATTATAAGGGCTGTGCTCACCTGAGCACACACCCTGCTGGTCATCTGCAAAATCTGGACAAAGGGTTGGAGATCCTGTTCCACCTAAGACACTGTGGAATCTCCAAACTAAGGATGAGCTCAGGCGCGTTCGCAAACAGCACGTGCAGAGCCCGCTAGGATAAGCGCTCCCCAGTGCGGAATTCCTGGCGGGCTCTGCACGTGCTGTTTGCGAACACACCTAAACTCATCCGTACTCCAAACTAAAGAGCCCCATGACGGAATACCAAAACCTGGAGAAAGCTGTGAAAGCAGTCTTCTCCAGTCCACATCTATGCTCTGCAGTCCTGCACGAAGCAAATGTGCACACCCTGTGTCCCCCACACTACCAATTTTACTGTGACAGCATCTCCTACTGTCACAATATCTCTCTCTCTCTCTCTCTCTCTCTCTCTCTCTCTCTCTCTCTCTCTCTCTCTCTCTATCTCTATCTCTCTCAAAATATATATATAAATAGAGCTATCTCTATAGATCTATCTATCTATCTATCTATCTATCTATCTATCTATCTATCTATCTATCTATCTATCTATCTATCTATCTATCTATCTATCTCCCCTTATGAATCACCCTTCGTCTCTGCCCCCGTACCCACCTCTGAGCACTGTCTCTTTGCTCCACCCCCTACCCACCTCCAAGTACCGCTCCTTTTAGAGAGTACAGAACCAAGTATCATTTTGTGCTACTAAATTGTATGGAATTTGATAGACCCCACCCAAGCAGCAACAGACCCCACCACAGCAACAATAGATCCCCCCCACACACAACGACAGACCTCCCCCCAGCAACAATGGACCCCCTGCAACAAAATACCACCCCAGCAACAATAGGCCCACCACAAAAAAATAGATCCCCAGTGACAATAGATCCCCCCACACACAGCGACAGACCTCCCCCCAGCAACAATGGACCCCCAGCAATAAAAAAACACCCCAGCAACAATAGACCCCCACAAAAAATAGCTCCCCAGTGACAATAGATCTCCCAGCAGTCAGCATCAATTGACCCTCCAGCACACCTTGCCATAGAATACATTCAGTGCTGGAGGTGCCGGAACTGCGTTCCCCCGCGTTCCCGCTGCAAAAAAGCCATCTATCTATCTATCTATCTATCTATCTATCTATCTATCTATCTATCTATCTATCTATCTATCTATCTATCTATCTATCTATCTATAAAACTGCCAATGGGTCTTTAGCAATCATTATGGGTTTTTCCAGATATTTAGGATCTAAAGGAGCAGTATTTGACAAAATATGTTTGTCCACATATAATTAATCAGGGATGGTGTTCGTATGGCTTTATGTCTCCTGATGATTATGTTTTAAGTGTTGAGACATATTAAATTATAGAAAACACCTGTTCTAATTATTTAATCAGACATAGACCAAATGCTATAATACCGAGGAACCTATATGCTTATGTCTTTTACCAATATGGATAAATTCAATCTGATAGCTGCTGCACTTGTATGTTATCATTTATGGCTTCTTACACAGCCTTACTACATAAAATGGATGTGTAAGAAACATGAGTTTCATATACAGTCAGTGACACCTTAGAACAAAGCTATGTGTAAGATACATGAGCTGCATGCTAATGAGAGAATCAATACACTCAAGCACAGATCTGAGCAAAATAAGACTGTTTCAAATATCCTCAGATCTCTAATCTTTTAGGTTTTATTCTCTAGTTATTTTATTAAGTATAAGAAATTTAAAAATGCCCATCCACTCTTACTGGCTGGTGACACTGGCCGGTATCACTACACATAGAAGCTATGCAGGCCTTCTGGAATCCAATAAAAAGCCTGGTACAGAGGTAAAGATAAGCCAGAGGGTAGAGGGTTTCTGTGAGTTCATGTTCCTATAAAGCTAGAGCCCTTTTTTTTTTCACATGTAATTACTTTAATTCTTAAAGAAATCTTTATCAAACTAAAAACCATCCCCCTGTTCATACACGGCTTCATTAGTTTAGACCAGCCATTGTCAACCAGGGTTCCAAGGGTTCCTTCAATGGTTGATAGGGGTTTCTTGAGATGTGGCTGATTGACCTCCCATTTGATGGTGCCTGCATAGTTGCAGGGCCAATGGCACTTGAAACAGCCAGCGACATGACACCAATAATCTTTTTAGCTATCTAGCATTCTAACCACCATTGTAAGGGGGCATTCTTCTCACTGGTAATGCAAGGGAATTTGTTCCACTGACCCCAAATAAATTGCTTTTAGCAGGTGTTTTTTAAGGGTTTCTCTGCAGTAAAAAGCTTGAAAAAGGCTGGTTTAGAGAGTTAAAGCATGAGAAGTCAAAGTTTTTCTATGCTCTGTTTACTTACCTAAAGACAACACATAACACATAACACAATGGCAGATACTATAAACTTCATCAAATACCTGTCAGGCAAAAGAAAAAACAAAAAAACTGGAGTACACCTCTGCTATACATGCACATTTCCCCCATGTTTTATCCCTTTAAAGATCCTGCAAGTACAGATAAACATAGTCTGATATGACAGAAATGTGCTCATCTCTTAAATCCCTCTTGTGGGATGACACCACGTACCTTTTGGTGGGTTCAAATTGCAAAAATTGGTTTCAGCCCTGCTCAGTGGTCTGTTGTTCAGCTACTGAATCCCTCCCTCCCATTTCCTCACCGCCATAGCAGAGGGAATAATTATTCTGCAGTGCAAGATAAGAACTGGGCTACTTGAGAGAACACAGGATGTGCGTACAGGACACAGGGCAGTTCTGCATTTCTGACACAAACAGGTAGTCTTTTGCACTTAAGGTTGAACTCTGGAAAAAGTCCTACCTTGCAGCGGGGCTTTACCTGCACTGCAAGGGCTAACTTCTCTTTTATGTCCAGGGGACCAGGCAAAGCACCTGATCATCCCTGCATGAAGGCTCCTCTGTATTGCCAGACCAGCGGCTGCAACCTCCTCTTCCTCTGACTTCATTAATTCAAGACTAATGCAAAGACCATAGTCCTATATACGACATGAGGTTGCTGGGGGATATTCCGCTGCCAGAGCACAGGGGAGCGCCAGTTACCGAAAGAGCAAAAGATCTGGTAAGTAAAATAGGATTTTTTCGTCATACTTACCTGCAAAATCCTTTTCTTTGAGTACATCATGGAACACAGGTGAAAGCACATCAGTTTTGTAGCAAGCACTGAATCCTCAAAAAAGAGGGGAGGGATCTCTGTGTCCCATGATGTACTCAAAGAAAAGGATTTTACAGGTAAGTATGACGGAAAAATACTATTTTCTTTTTCATGCATCATGGGACACAGAGTCAGGCTAATATTCATTACCTACTGGGACGTCCCAGAGCAATAGCCTTGAGGGGAGGGAGACACCCTGCCAAACAATAGCCATCAGAACTTATATGGCAGCCTGCAGTACACTGCAGTACACTGCGGCCGAAAGCTGAATCCTCGGCTGCTCGAAAATCCACTTGATCCACTTGATAACATTTTGTGAACGTATGCACTGAAGACCAGGTAGCAGCCTTACAAATCTGAGCCACAGATACCTGATGGCAAAAAGCCTATACCCCTGGTAGAATCAGCTCTCACCCTAAAAGGAGGAGCTTTACGTTTCAGACCATAGGCCTGAATAACCAAATGACAGACCGAATTGGCAATGGAAGCTTTGGAAGCTGCCTGCCTCTTCTTGGGTCCTTTTGGTAAAACAAAAAAGGAGTCTGATCCTCAGAACTCCTCAGATCTAGACAAATAACCTTTGACAACATCCAAGGAATGCAGCCGTCTCTCTTCTGCCGAACGAGGCTGAGAGAAAAAAGAAGGCAAAATAATGTCCTGATTTAAATGAAAGGCTGACACCACCTTTGGCAAATAAGGATGGAATAGGTGGTAACATGACCCTGTCGTGGTGAAGGATCAAGTATGGTTCCCTGCACGAAAGGGCTGCCAACTCCAACACCCTTCTAGCCGAGGTGATGGCCTTTAGGAAGTCTAGCTTGCGTGACAGCAAGTCTAATGAAATTTCCTTGATAGGCTCAAATGGTTGTTTCTGTAACACAGACAGCACCAAGTTCAAGACCCAAGGACACATAGGTGACCTAATCGGGGGAAGCAAACGAGTTGCCCCCTGCATAAAGGTTCGGACCAGCAAATGGGAGGCTAAAGGCCTTTGGAAGAATACTGACAGGGCCGAAATCTTACCTCTGATTGTACTCAAAGCCAATCTGATTTCCACAGCTGACTGTAGAAAAGAGTGAATTCTCCCAATCACGTATTTCCAAGGATGCCATTTTCTGGCTTCACACCAAGCAATATAAGTCTTCCAGACCTTATGATAGATCTTCCCAGTGACAGCTTTTCTAGCACCTTCAACACCCTGGCTTCAATAGCCATGCCATCAAATTTAGAGACTGTAAATTGGGGTGGAATATAGGACCTTGAGACATTAGATCGGGGCGACGTGGAAGCGTCCATGGCCCATCTATTGTCAGTCTCACAATCTCCAGGAACCAGGGCCTTCTGGGCCAGGCTGGTGCCACCATAAGGACTGGAACCCTCTCTCTCCAAATCCTGCGCAACAAATGTGGAAGGGGGATCGGGGGGAAAGCATAAACCAGGGAGTACTGGCTCCATGGAACTACCAGAGCATCTGCTCCGATTGCCAGAGGATCCCTTGTTCAGGACACAAACTGCTGTAGCTTGTTGTTGAACCTGGATGCCAATAGGTCGACCTCTGGACATCTCCAACGCTGGCAAATTTCCTGGAACACCCCTGGGTGTAGGGACCATTCCCCTGGGCAGATCTGCTGGCGGCTGAGATAATCTGCCTTCCAGTTCTCTACTCCTGGGATATGGACTGCCGATAGAATCGGTACATGTCCCTCTGCCCAGGCTAGAATGTGGTTCACCTCCTTCAGAGCTGAATGACTCCTGGTACCGCCTTGGTGGATTATATAGGCCACTGCAGTGGCATTGTCAGACTGAAACCTGATAGGGCAGTGCTGAAGCTTCACTGTCCAGGATCGTAGGGCCAGACTTACTGCCCGTAACTCCAGGACATTGACGGGCAGGATCTGTTCTGTCCTTGACCATTTCTCCTGAGCTGTTAGCCCCTCTAGGGTCGCTCCCCAGCCGGAGAGACTGGCATCTGTTGTCAGTACTCTCCAAGTTGCCAGGAGGAAGGATCTTCCCTTTTGCAGGTTCTGATCCTGCAACCACCAGTTTGGGCTTAAGCGTGCCCGAGGAGATAAGAACATTGGATAATCCAGGGCTTGTCCTTTCCTGTTCCAAGCCAACAAGATGCCTTGTTGTATAGGCCTAGAATGGAACTGGGCATAGGACACTGCCTCAAAGGAGGACACCATCCTTCCTAGAAGACGCCTACAGAGCCAAATGGAGGGTTGTCTGGTGCTTTTTATCTGACGTACCTGATCCTTCAGGGCACAGATCCTTATGGGTGGCAAAAATACCCTTGCTTGGACTGTATCTAGGATCAGACCTAAATATTTCAGACTGTGCAGTTTATGCTTTGTTCTAGAGCCTGTAGTGAGTTAAACCCTGAGCAGGAGGTCGTCCAGATACACGAGCACCAAGATCGCTTGGGCCCTTAAAAAACATAGTATTGGTGCTATGACCTTTGTGAACACCCGGGGAACTGTGGCAAGCCTGAAGGGTAGAGCCACAAAATGAAAATGACGTTCCTCTAATGCAAATCGCAGGTACGTCTGATGAGGCTGAAAGATAGGTACGTGTAAATACGCGTCCTTTATATCGATGGAGGCTAGAAAGCCTCCCATCTGGAGCGAGGCTACAACTGAGCAGACAGGCTCCATCTGAAAGGGTTGGATTAGTAGATACTGGTTCAGGGATCTTAGATCCAAAATGGGCCTTGTGTCCCCGTTTTGGTTTCTGAACCATAAACAGGTTGGAATAAAACCCCTTGCCCCTTTCGGATATAGGAACCTGTACAATCATTCCTTGATGCACTAAATGACGTAGTGCCTGAAACATTACGTTTTTTTGGAGGATCCAAGGGAACGCTGGATCTTAGGAACTCCTGAGGCGGAACCCCCGTAACTCCAGCTTGTAACCGCAGGATATAGTCGAGGTGACTCACTCATCCTGAACCACTGTTCTCCAAATGTCCGCAAAGTGCAGCAGCCTTCCCCCCACCCGATGAAGTGAAGGCGTCCCCTCAAAAGGAGGGCTTGGTGCCGGGTTTAGAAGAGCTTTGGACCCAGGGCATTTTCTGACCCTGGCCTTGCGTTTTGCCCCTGGCTCTAGCGCCTTGTTGGCAGCGGAACCGCCTTGGCGCTGAGAGACCTGAGGAAGCAGTCTCTGAGGTTTTAAACGGGGGACGCCTGGTGCTTCTCTTCACCGGAAGTAGAGAACTCTTCCTTCTGGAAAT